>QXEO01000873.1:0-600000 GCA_007115705.1 Dactylis glomerata | reverse complement strand
GTGATAATAATAGGGATAACACACATATATATACACAAGAGTTTATATAGTAGCAATTTTTTGAAGGATATTTCTAGAAATGATTGTCATAACCTGTTGTCTGGTACTTTTCCAAGAAACAAGCTAGTCACATAAAAGGACTGCTGGGATTACATTTTTGGTTCATAATCCTATATTTTCTTTAAATTGTTTTTCAAAATCTGGTCACTGTTAGCAGCATGCATGGGCATCCATAGCAATTTGGTTGGATCTTTTGATTTTCTTTGCAGGTATATTTCATACGACCAAACTTTGGCACCTTCAAATTATTTATGTAAAAATTCTAGACCAAACTAAATACATACATATATAATACTAAAATTCATGCCAAGCTCATTTAAAAGGAGAAAATAGTTAGATATAGAGAAAAAACACTTCACCATCTATAGGATTTTGCCATATCATGTGTTCTAGTAATATTCTTGAAATTCTAAGTGGTGCTATGTTGCTCTTTATTACTTTCCTTCTGTAACAAAATTCGGAAAATAGTCTACCACTTTTATTTGTTGGCATGCCAATATACAAATGTGTGCAAAATTATGTCTCAATGTCATCCATAGGGAGACAAGAAATTGGCGGCGAACTTTGCACCAAACGAGTACAAATTCATTGACAATTTTTATGGATCAAAGAGCCCCAGCAGCCTCACATTTCTCGAACCCACTTGGAACTCGGTATTGATATAGCCCAATTCAAATCACTCAAGCGGCAAAACATCCCGCCTAACCCGAAAAATTTGTTAGCACTGTTAGTAGAGTCAACGTCCTGAAAAGGCATAGTAAAATGTACCATTTTCTATTATAACTTAGACTATAGTCAAATCAAAATCTCAGTTCAGAACATCCTGCCTCCTCAAAATATTTTGAACCCGAGTTCATTGTATCAATCATGGATCATCAGTTGATGTGACTCTTGGCCTTAAATTCCTGAACAGAGGCAGTATGGTTTACCATTTTCTATTATTACTTGAACGATAGCCAAATTCAAATCTTAGTTCAGCGGCAAAACCTCCCGCCTCCCCAAAATATGTTGAACCAGAATTCATTGTATCGAATTTTAATTGGGAATAGTCATGGATGATCAGTTGATGTATATGTGAGCTGAGATAGTATGGTCTAGTACTATTCTCTATTATTACTCATACTAGAGCAAGATTTTATTTTAGTTCAGCGAAACCTCCTGCCTCTGCAATTTTCTCTTACTACTTGAACTGTACAGTAACATTTTCTACATCTATTTTTTGGCCAATATTTTTTGAATATTTAAAATGTTGTTTTAATTTTTTTTCAAAAAAGGGCGCCATGGAGTCCGAGCTCCACAGTGCACGATAGAACATAAATTTCCCGTGGGCTTCAGAGCATAAAATAAGGTGGCCCTACACTGCTAAAAATGCATTAAACAAGTCCATCTACCATTATAGTCTTGTCCACCGGGTCGCCCTTCTTAGAGTGGATGGTCACTCTTCTGCACAGAGCTGCCGCAAGCTGCCCATATCATCCACTCTCTGCCCCGCCGCCCTCCTCTCCACCACTTCCGGCCCCGTCGCCTCCGCATCGCCGTCCTTATCAAAGTCGCACCACCCTCGAGATCACCACCGCATTGCCCTTCGCTAGTACGTATGTTCCCAACCTCCAGCGACTAGCGGTTCACTGGGCATTATGATTTGTATAATACCTTCATTTTGGGGATTGCAATGTTATCTTAGTGGTATTTCTAGTAAATGGAAACACCGTCAGCGGATGTTTGTACTGCAATGACGGATACATTGAAAGTGGAGGAGGAGGATGCTTTTGCTGCATTGGCGGATGCAGATGAGCATATGGATGCTTGCACTACATCGGCGGATCGCAGGAAAGCGTTAGTTCATTCTCGGAATGCATTGGCGGTGGAGCCGGTATCCTCCTCTTCGGCTATGTTGGCGGCTGCTTTAGAAGCGTCGGCTGCATGGTCGGAAGCTCATGTCAAAGCTTCAGCTGAGGCTGTGGCTCGTCCATCCTCATCGGTGCCTGCTCCATTTGCTAAGAACAGTGCGATGATGATAGATTTCGATCACTCAATTTTTTTAGCAAAACCTGACTTGATGGTGGATTATGTTGTTTCTATAATTTTGATGAAGCATTCACCTTTTTAAGTATTTTGATGGCACATTCTGCTTTTAAGATAGTTTTGCTGATGCATATTTAAGAATTTTCCATGATAACATATTTACCATGCATCTTCTACCATAATCTTACTAATAAATCATTCAATAGTAGTGGGATATTCATCTTTTTGTAATAGTCATAAACCTATCTCTCTTTTCCATAAGGACATGATGATTACTAAAAAAGTCATCATTTATGATTATTTTCCCAACACTCTCGAATTTATGGAGATTATGACCATTTTATTGCACAAATGTCCAAATCAATCCATGTGTGGCCATGCGATAACTGTGTAGGTGACTTGAATATCCTAGCCATTAAGTTTAAATCTGACTGGCCAAATAATACCGAGGATGTAGACTAACGCGGTGTCTCAAAAACACAACCTCGTATCTATGTTTTTTGTGTATAATAGATAACATGTTGTTTGTGTTGTTCATATAATTTTTCTTGATGCATTGTGATGTCAAATTAGATGATGCATTGTGTTGTTCATGTATTTTTGTTGGCATGCATTGTGATGTCTAGTTATATCATTGTGTTGTTTACATGAATATGGATTATGCATTGTGCTATCAAATCATATGACGCTTCTGCTGTTTAGTCAAATTAGATGGTGCTTTCTATTATTTAGTCAAATTAGATGATGCATTGTGCTATTTATGTAATGTTGATGATGCAATGTGGTATTTACATAATCCCACCAGCTTCAGTTGAAGAACAGCCACAACAATCAACGAATTACAAAACGATGTACTCGCTCAGATTTTAGTCAGACTTCCTCCACACCCAACTTGCTTACTAGCCGTATCAATGGCCCATAAAAATCATGGTACATTATGGGAAGCAATTATTTCAGAAAAAAATCCTATCACATAGCGCAGGAATCCCTTTGCTAGGATTTTTCACCAACAACACCAAAAAAACCGATTCATCTTAGAGAATGATCTTTACCCAGCCATCTTACAAGAGTTGGAAATCCTGGCTTCTGGGACAATGTGCAAGTTATATGTCCTAGGATGCCGCAATGGTTGGGTGCTACTTCATTCTCCACAAGGGACAGGAAGGATATTAGCATGGGATCCAATCAGGAACATTGAAATGGTGATACCAATTCCATCAATTTGGGAGTTTGAGTATAAAAGTGGCACCATTCTCTTTTCGAGAAACCATGGTTGTCCCTCAAGCAGTTTCTGGGTTGTTTGGATAACAACTAAAAGGAACATAGCACAGGTCCAGAGGTACTCATCGGAATTAGGAGTATGGGAAACTGGAGTGAAACTACCGCGATGCTGGCAGAGATTGACAGTATGCGGCAACTCTCATAGGTGGTATTTTGTACTGGCCAATGAAGTCCAAATATATCGTTTCCTTTAACAATGCGGAGAGAGTTCTGAAATATATTGAGTGCCCTCATCAGACACATGATATATTCAGGCACAATATTCACATCTTTAAGGGGCATAATGGAGATGTTGCCCTTGCGGTCATTAGAGGTTTCATTCTAGAAATGTGGTCATGTGCAAGATCATCAACAGGCACTCATTCATGGATGCGTCATTTGAATGTTGAATTAGATACTCTCCTTGCCATTGACACATCATTTCCGTATCATGGAAAATATGCAGTAAGGTTACTCTACGTATTTGAGGACAGAGATATGCTTGTTGTAACTTTATTCCAGTTTGATATTAGCAATATGCAATGGAAAAGGTACAATTCTGCTAAACACTGGTGCACTATATATCAGTGACATCTGGTTAGTATAGTATTCATATGTAACTTGGCACTCATACACCTATGAAATTTGCTAAGCAGTTCTTTCATTTATGTCAGTAACCGACCTAATTCAAAATGCAGAATTAAGGAAACGAAAAGAACGCCCCATCAACAATCCACCTGATTCCGTGTGCAGCAGCAAGGGGACGAAAAGCACTTGCATATGAAGGAGAGAGGCTTTTTTGGCAAAGAAGTAGTAGCCCATGTTTTGTCTGTTTGATGCTGAACCTATGTTTCTGCTATAGTTCCACAGCGGTAGCTGCGCTGGAAGGTTGGGGCTGTCTATGTCTGTTTGTTTTGGGGGCCTATATAGGTGTGGATTTGTGCGGAAATTCAATTCGGCTCCTTTGTGATCAAACGCAGGCTGTGTATTTTATGGAACCTTGTTTTAAGAGACCTACGTATATATACTAGAAAAATGTATGGTTTATGAGGCCTATCCCAATATTGGATGATTATAGTTCTATATAAAGTCAAACTTTATAAAGTTTGACCAACTCTTTTGAAACAATTGTTGCTATTATAACCCAAAACCAATACTTTTAGAAACATCATGAAATATATTTTCATATTATGTGCATTTGATATTGTAGATGTTGATATTTTTTGGCATACAATTGGTGATGAGGATACAATCATGGATCATGCTGATTTTGAGTGTTTGAGCTGGAAGGAAATATTGAGTCTAATTGATGATTATTATAAGGTGAATTCTTTCCTAGTTGAAAAGAATGTATTGATATCTCCGAATTATATACTACCTAAAGCGATGTACTATGTTGTATTTAGGTATGTCATCTGTCAAGTGGCCCGATCTTCTCGTGAGCGACGCGATGGTGATGATGGCAGCGGATGATTGTCAGGGATAACTTGGTGTCACCGATGAACTCTCCTCGCTTGAACCCTGATGCCAATGCAACAGCTCTCAAACCCTGTAGGATATTCACGACTCCACACACTTGCGCACGTAGCCGTCGACCACGAAACGGTAGTTTGCAATCTACTAATTCCCAGTGGAACAACAGATTACACTAAACTTGCAGTAGTATAATTCTCCCAATCGATGAATTGGCGAGAGGAATTCAAGATGAATGCTTGCAGCAGTTCAACAAGAGTATTTTGTCTAAAACATGGTCTAACCCTAATTGAGGGGGCGCCCAGGGGTACTTATAGGTGGCCGGGCGTCCTCAGCTTTGACCTGGCCCAAAACCTGCCTGGTTTGGGCCCAAACTGACTCGGTTCGACTCAAACGGGTACATACCGACCCATATATGGGTTCGGCCTAATTTTAGCACGCAGGCCATGTGTATAGCGCGCCTTAGACGTGTAGACATCGTGTCGAAGGCAGTCCTAGTGCGCCATCACGTGCTCGTGCTCATCCAGACTTGATCTCCACTTGTCTCTCGATCGCCGTCCTCCCTCTCCTCCCGCTGGCGATATCTTGACAGATGACATACCTAAATACAACATAGTACATCGCTTTAGGTAGTATATAATTCGGAGATATCAATACATTCTTTTCAACTAGGAAAGAATTCACCTTATAATAATCATCAATTAGACTCAATATTTCCTTCCAGCTCAAACACTCAAAATCAGCATGATCCATGATTGTATCCTCATCATCCTCCCTTTCTTCAAGAAAAGCCGTCCTCGGCTGATACGGATCAACGTGATCCGAAAGGGGTTTGGCCCAATCTTTCACGGCGATCAAACGAATAGCAAGATAGCGGAAGAGAACTCAATCTGAAATAGATCAAACTGATCTCTCTTCAATTCCTCGCGCTGAAACTGACCGAAATCAACTCCCACGCATGGCATAATATCAGATCTTGAAGATCAGCAATCAAACACACCGATATGCGCCCCCAAACATTGGGACTTTTCTGGTCTCTTTCTCAGCTCGAAAATACAAGTCTGATCGATACAATGGCGGCTGCCATAACCCTATATGGGTGACTCTGAACGCTACCTTGGCTGGGCTAGGCCCCAAACCAAACTAAAAGCCCAAATGGCCAAAACACACTTGATTTTGGACAGGCCCAAAACCATCACACACAAATAAAACCAAACTAAAATAAAAACATGACGCGAACTTAATTAAAATAGAACAACTAAATATCCTTCGCTGCAGCGCCTCGGCGAACATGAAACTCCATTGGAGGTGTACGAAAGTTGGGCTTCACATCATCTTGTGGAGGCACTTCAAAGCAGAATTGTCCAAGCTTCAGAACATAAGGAGGTGGTAAAATAGTAGGAGTAGTAGCTCTGATACCAAGATGATACGGATCAACGTGATCCGAAAGGGGTTTGGCCCAATCTTTCACGGCGATCAAACGAACAGCAAGATAGCGGAAGAGAACTCAATCTGAAATAGATCAAACTGATCTCTCTTCAATTCCTCGCGCTGAAACTGACCGAAATCAACTCCCACGCATGGCATAATATCAGATCTTGAAGATCAGCAATCAAACACACCGATATGCGCCCCCAAACATTGGGACTTTTCTGGTCTCTTTCTCAGCTCGAAAATACAAGTCTGATCGATACAATGGCGGCTGCCATAACCCTATATGGGTGACTTTGAACGCTACCTTGGCTGGGCTAGGCCCCAAACCAAACTAAAAGCCCAAATGGCCAAAACACACTTGATTTTGGACAGGCCCAAAACCATCACACACAAATAAAACCAAACTGAAATAAAAACATGACGCGAACTTAATTAAAATAGAACAACTAAATATCCTTCGCTGCAGCGCCTCGGCGAACATGAAACTCCATTGGAGGTGTACGAAAGTTGGGCTTCACATCATCTTGTGGAGGCACTTCAAAGCAGAATTGTTCAAGCTTCAGAACATAAGGAGGTGGTAAAATAGTAGGAGTAGTAGCTATGCTCCCCTTATCATCGGCTTTGGGTAAGCTGAAAGTGGTAGGAACAAAAAGAACAACGTGTACGCAGAGTATGTGTATACATAACATGTTGTATTATTTTTGTTCACATGAAAAATATGTCGACTATACATCAAGCAACTTAAATTGCAGGTATAAGTGAAGTACATTTTAGTAGCATATAAATGCAGCATGTGTTGGGACAAAGATAACGGATATGAAAAATCTGATTCAATTCTAGCAGAATTAGAACACTCCAACACAGGTAAAAGTATGTTGGTTGGTTGTAGTAGATCAACTAGGCCAGAATATAGTTGCATACTATCTCGAACATAATCTAGTGTCCCACAACAAAAGGACTGCGACACATAGCATATAGGACTGAGAACATCAAGTTTCAGTGCATTAATTCTATCACAAGTTATGCATATGTGATCAACAAGAAAATTATCATTCATGCTATATTCACCAATCAAGTAAAACATGAAGCAATAGGCATGTGTGCTAGAATTCAAATAGGAAATTTCAGAAATCTTGTTCATAGCACAACGCAAACTAAGAGGTTCTTTTAGCTTGACGGAATACACAATTTCATTCGATGGTATTCTAGCAAGTACTTCCTTATGTGTCAGCACGACCACATGATCAAAATTCGAAATATCCAAATTCTCGCATGGTGCTGAAACATTAGTGCAAGATAACTCACTAAAAGGAACTAGCAAAGGAGTAGACTCACAAAGATTATCCATAGTTGCTGATTGTGGTTCCAAATCAGTACCTATGTCAATGACATGCTCCTCAGAAGAAGTAGGCACTGGAACATCCTCCTCAAGTGATAATGCACAAACCGGTGATGCAAGTTGTAAAATAGGCGGCTCCCTTTCTTCAAAAGCAACCTGCATATCACAAGAAACAACACTAGGAGTAGACAAAGTTACATTAGTTGAAATATCCTCACATATCCTATCGTCGACTACTCTTGTGTTTTGATTTTTGCTCATACTCTCAAAGTGTATGCTCTCAACCTCACGTTTGGTGGAATCACACAACTCACTTTTTATAACACTCTCACTCAATTTGGCTATGTGGCTCTCATTCTCACATGGGTTGTGAAGCACACCATGGTCAAGATGGCAAATAATGGGACTGCCACCATCCATCATGACCTTGTGCTTAGGCAACAAGCAGAACTCCTTTGTCCTCTCCTTGCGAAGAAGATGATTCTTATGAAACTGTTCAGCTGTCAGACGCAGCCAGGCACACCACTGCTTATTCCACTTGAACGAAACTGTCGGCCGATCACGACAAGGCTGAGCATTATAGGTGTGGAACCAAGGATAACCCAACAGAATATGACAAGATTCAAGTGGCATTGGGGATACACCACAACGAATAACCTCAGTATGCCCTCTGTAAGTAACAGGAACATCGGCTATGTGTGAAATCAGCAAGGTGCCATATGAGGAACGCAAGAGGTATGGCACTGTACTAGCACGTGTGGCTAGGTGCAACGTCTCGACGACCTCAATGCTGATTAAATTGATGCTAGAGATGTGGTCAATGGTGGTTGCAGCACATCTATCTCCAATCATCACACCATGGTGAAAGAGCCCATCACCGTCAAAATTGCCACGTTCTTCCTCCCAAAAAGTGGCACTACAATATCTGTGGCAGAAAAAATGATATCTGCCAGCCTCCACAGTATCCGTAACGTCATCTGCCATAATTAGTGCAGTAACAAATATGTATATATGGTGAAACAATCTACTCACTCAAAACTGACAAGAAAAGGTGAATCTTACTGTTCCAAGGTGAATAGCGATGCTTACCAAATCGGATAAACGACCAATGCACTGATGTGAAGAAGTGAATACCGAGGGTATAAGAGCTATCACACGACAAACCAGGAATATATGGTGGAGCTGTAGGTATGGTATCCTAAGTACACCGCAAATAAGTCCTAGTGCTGATCATATGACAAGACCCACGAAACACACACGGTGGAGATAAGCGAGGCAAAGCAACTCTGAAAAAGAGCTCAAGAGATATAAGTGAGAACGCACAATAGCTCGTGTTGCAATGCACAAGAGAGACGCTAGCACTGGCTCAACGAATAGGCACAAGATTGCGCACACGGCAGCAGCCTGATGAGCACGAAGTAGCTAGTCTCGTATGGGTAAGCTCCTAACACGATGCTGTAGATAGGCTGTAGCTAAAGCGATCAAAATCGTGTAGAAAGGACGCTATGTGGACACAGTGGTAACACGCTGTCGCAGCAGAGAAACCGACGAAAAAAATATGTCAACGGCAGAGATGTACGACGCCGGAAACACACGGCAGCGCGACGGCGACGCGAAACGGACAAAGTAGCTTGTCTTTTTTTTTAATATAGGTGCGGCGTGTGTGCAGTACACGTCCCCTTTTTTCTATTTTTTTTACTAACTCAAATTTGGGCCCAAAAAGAAGAGCCCGAACTGGCGCTGGACGCCAGACGACCTCCGCGGTCGGGCGAGCGAGGCGATCGAGCGGGGGCGCCCGACCCCAGACAAGCTCTGCGCTTAGGCGCGCGAGCGCTGGGCGCGCTGATATTTTTTTTTGATGTGGACTTTGGCAGATCGGAACAGGACGCTATGGACGTGCGCGAGCAGATCTTTTTGCTTTTTTTTGGGTGAATTTGCCGATCGTGGCTTGTGCAGCGCTGCTTGTTTGATCTTTTTTTTAATAACAGCGATCGAGCCAGGAACTACTCACGCGCGTGAACTGTGGCTATGCTGGACTCCCAGCGATGGATGTAATCTGCAGGAGATCACAGCGATCGGATCGGATCTGCTCTTTTTTTTTGACTTTTCCGATCGGATCTGCAAGGTCGATGCTGTACCTAAAAACAGCTCGAACGAACCAAGGCAGAAGATGACGATCCCAGGTGATGTAAAAGACGACCAAAAGTAAAACTAAGATGCAGAAAAGATTGCTAGACCTAGACTCCTACGGATGGAAGAAAGAAAACGCAAAAAACGATCAGCGACTAAAACTCAAGAATGGTGCAATCTAGGCTATGGCAGAAACTAAGAACCCTAATTTTTTTTGTTTTGGCTTTTTCTGGAGAGGACTAAAAACAAAAACGAATTGCAGGGATGAATTTGTGGATGCTCACCGAGTAAACCGTGGAAATCTGATACCAAGATGATAAGGGGTGGCCCGATCTTCTCGTGAGCGACGCGATGGTGATGATGGCAGCGGATGATTGTCAGGGATAACTTGGTGTCACCGATGAACTCTCCTCGCTTGAACCCTGATGCCAATGCAACAGCTCTCAAACCCTGTAGGATATTCACGACTCCACACACTTGCGCACGTAGCCGTCGACCACGAAACGGTAGTTTGCAATCTACTAATTCCCAGTGGAACAACAGATTACACTAAACTTGCAGTAGTATAATTCTCCCAATCGATGAATTGGCGAGAGGAATTCAAGATGAATGCTTGCAGCAGTTCAACAAGAGTATTTTGTCTAAAACGTGGTCTAACCCTAATTGAGGGGGCGCCCAGGGGTACTTATAGGTGGCCGGGCGTCCTCAGCTTTGACCTGGCCCAAAACCTGTCTGGTTTGGGCCCAAACTGACTCGGTTCGACTCAAACGGGTACATACTGACCCATATATGGGTTCGGCCTAATTTTAGCACACAGGCCATGTGTATAGCGCGCCTTAGACATGTAGACATCGTGTCGAAGGCAGTCCTAGTGCGCCATCACGTGCTCGTGCTCATCCAGACTTGATCTCCACTTGTCTCTCGATCGCCGTCCTCCCTCTCCTCCCGCTGGCGATATCTTGACAGATGACATACCTAAATACAACATAGTACATCGCTTTAGGTAGTATATAATTCGGAGATATCAATACATTCTTTTCAACTAGGAAAGAATTCACCTTATAATAATCATCAATTAAACTCAATATTTCCTTCCAGCTCAAACACTCAAAATCAGCATGATCCATGATTGTATCCTCATCAATTGGTCAAACTTTAGATGTTCGAGTTTAACCCAAAACTATAGGTATCCTAATTTGGGAAGGAGGGAGTATGAAGTAGAAGGAGTAGAAAGATTTCCCACCAGGCCACCAGTGCAAAGTGGGGTCACGCACTATGCGGCAGCGAGGACTCTAGAAATTTCTTTTTTGTAGTACTTGATTCTAGAACCTTCATTCACAAGAAGAAAAGTGTCCATCTACCACGGTTGAAAATCATGGTTAAAGGGTCATTTTTCGTGGTTAATGACTCTTTAACCACGATTTTCCTACCGTGGTCTATCGATCGTTCGGGATCTTCCTGCCACAATTTTTTGACGACCGTGGTAGATGCGAGTCTTTAGCCACAAAAATCGGTTTCGTGGTAGATGGGTTTCACTGGGCCACCAAAATGCTGACATCATCCTAATCGCCACGTGGCACCCATGGTAGACGGCAAGCCCACTCAAGGCCTGCTTAAATATTAAGCAGGTGGGCCCACCTAAGGCTGACAAAACCTAAAGGCTCGGCCCATCTACGGCATGCTACTGCTGGTGGGCTGGCCCATGTAAAGTTGGAAAGACAGAATGGGCCAGCCCGTCTAAGCCCATCTGCTTCTGTTGGGCCGGCCCACAAGTCCATGTAATGTTGGCGGGCTGGCCTATCTAAGGCCTGCTACTATTGGTGGGCTGGCCCACCTTGTTCAGCTGGTACAAATGGCCTGGTCCATTTGAAGGCCCGTTAAGCTTTCTGGCCTTTAGAAAATCGGCCTGTTAATGAGCCCGCAGGAGGCCTGCTAGATGTCCAGCCCATTCAATCTCAGGCCTAATAACGGCCCAGTTAGGTTTTACATTATCCATAACTGTACAGCCCAACTAGGCCTGCCAATTTTCCAGTCCATTAAACTTTGGGCCCAATTAGGGCCCGTTAGAGGAAGGACCTCATATTAGGCCCAGTAGAGTTTGGGCCTTTTATGGGCCCAGCAATCCTCCATGCATTGGGCCCCTAGCCTGTTAGTCGGGCCTGGTAAGGCCCATTACTATGCATGTTCTCTTGGTCCGTAAAGGCTTATACTTTTGGCCCGTCTAGATCGTATCACGACAGGATCACAATTGGCCTCTACTATCGAGAAGCACGCAACATGTAAATATAGCGGTTGAGTAAAAGTAACTAAATATTACATAGGCCATACAGTTTGAGAAATAATATTACATTCTTTCGACAAATTAAATGGGAACTAGCTACAACAATACACTCATAGAGGGGTTCTAGAAGACGTAACAAAAACAGAACCACTGTTTCAAAAGGATTAGGTTGGCAGACAATCATCCACGACAATTACGTTTTTAAGCCATCAGTTTATTTTGTTGAGCTGTGTTGTTGATTCCTTCCTTTCCTGTATAACTGAATCAACAAAATATCAGAGTAGCTACCTATCTATCTTCTGGTAGCGAGATTGAAAAATAATCGCAAGTGGACAAACTGGTAAAACGGCTGGCTGCTCTATAAAATGACCTCAACACTTGATATTGTGGGCGCTCCCTTGTGCCTGATATTATAGCAAAGCAAGCATTCTGAAACTAAGACACAAGTTTTAATAGGAGACCAGACATTCTATACAATCCATTGTCAGATATTTGGAATACATCATTGGCAATGACATAAGAAATCAAGCAGTCGACAACAGAGGCCCGTACAGACTAATGTACTGAGCACGTGGCAAACATGCATATAACGAATCAAGCGACTATAGACGTTCAGGTTATGTGCCTAGTAATCTACACAGAAACGTGTGCAGCTAGAGATAAAATAGACAGAGATGCAACCAAAAGTAGATGACAACATCTTTTGCATCATGAACTGCTTTAGGGAGAATTGGTTTAATCATTGTCTAACTCCGGAAAATGGAAAGGAGAATAAAGGGACTGTAGTCTGAGGCTAAAACAGACTACCACAAAATGGAAAGGACAAACAAACAAGCATTGCAATGTTTTAATCATGGGGTAGCTCAGATGAAGCAAAGGAACGAGCAATTGAATGATTGTAAGTATAATACAGGTTACATACATGATGAAACAAGCAATTAACAATGAATATTATGCTTTTGGAGAAGATATAGTTGGTGGCAGTCAAAGTGTAATAGTGTGTGCAGCCTACAACTATTGGATTTGTAACTGCCAAAGATGGCATTGTTTCACTCATTAGCCAAAGCCGAAGATCCTAAGACAAACAAGCAAGTGACCATTCTAATCATGTAGACTAGATAGATAGAAAATGAATGAAGCACAATCAACTAAACAATTTATTTCTTGAATAAACTCCAGACCATTTCAACATGGGTATCCTAGAGATGAGAGTACACCTACCATGTTCAGAAAACGTATTTATTGTCAGAAGTTTGAAAATGGAAAAAAGCTCAAATGAAGCAAAGTATAAACAGGAAATTGAATGATTGTATGCATAATACAGACTAAATACATGATGAAACAAGTAATTAACAGTGTCTGCCTAATATATACTATCAGATAATTCTGCAGTTAAAGAAATAGTTGGTGGCAGTCAAAGTGCAACACTATGTGTAGCCTATGTCCAATTGATGTAGGTGGCATTGTCTTACTCGTCGGCCATATCATGAGATCATAAGACAAACAAGCAAGTGAACCATTGTGCTAATCATGTAAAATAGCTAGACAGAAAATGGATGAATGACAACCACGAACCAACTGAACAATTTGTTCCTCGTATAAGCTCTAGACCATTTCAAGATGGGTATCATGGAGATAAGAGTCCATCCTCCTAGGCAAATTCAGATAATGCCTCAGACAAACAAATAATTGAACCAAGCAAATCAATCTAAAATAAGGCACTTACAATGGTGGTAGCATTTTGTGTTTTCTTACTGCAGCTCATCTTGTAGGCAAATCGTTGAAGACGTCAGTATACGGAAAAAGACAGCCCTTCTACTTCTGCATAACGTTCAAGCGATTCATAAGCACAAACAGCTTGCATCATGATAAAAGAAGGTTGTACACAGCCATATCAAAGTGAGTAGAAGAACATATACAAGGTCGATTCACTATGCCAAGTACATCGTAATAAAACTGGGGACTTACGGTAGCTCTTTGTCAAGTCTCAACGCATCTCATCTTTTTATTGATACATTCATTTAAGATGCTCGGCACAATTGTTTGACCACTCGTAAGCACACAACATGATAAACAGATTGTATATAGAGCAAAGTAAAAGGGAAATGTACTTCAAAGATACTACTAGTGCTTCACTCTATGATTACAAGTTTTCAGGTGTTACCGTGTCAGCTCCAAGCAAAGTAAGAGGAAATAACTAGTGTGGCCAGCTTTTGAATAACCAGATTGCACAATACAAATTACGTGCATAATAAAATGAGAAATTTCAACATGGGATGTAGTCAGAGGAATGGCGCAAAGTTACTTATGATCTTAATATATGTGGGGTCCAATCATAAAATATGACATTGCTCTAATCATCGGCCAACAAAGACAATGTCACAGACAATCAAGTAATTCAACTATCATGTGCCCTATTTTGCCAAGCATATCGGAAGAAAAATGATGACTTACAGTAGTTCTTTGTGCCTGGTAAGAATATTGTAAATATCGGAAAACAAAAGTGAAATGTATTTAAAAGATCATAGCAGTAGTTCACTCTATGATTTTGTTGAATTTGTGACCTCTATGCAAAATAAGAAAAATAATTAGTTTTGCAGCAAGAATCAGGTTGTACACACAAATGTTAATTATCCAAGCAGCTTGACCAGTTTAAACATGTACTAGAGGACAACAACTTTTGCATCATGAATTCCCGAAGGGAGCATTGATTTAGTCATTGTTTAACTCCAGAAGTGGAAGAAGAGACAAGCAATTGAATGATTGTATGCATAATACAGATTAAACACAAGATGAAACGAGCAATTAACTATGTCTGCATGATATATACTACCAGATCATTCTGCAGTTGAAGAAGAAATAGATGGTGGTTGTCAAAATGGCAACACTATGTGCAGCCTACAACTAACTAAACAATTTGTTCCACGAATAAACTCTAGATGGTTTCATGATGGGTATCCTAGAGATAGAGCCTATTCTCTTAGGCCAACGCAGATAATGCCTCGGACTAACACGAAACTAAACCAAGCACATCAATCTAAAATAAGGGACTTACAATAGTAGTAGCATTTTGTGTTGTATTCTTGCAGCTCATCTCCTAGGTGAATCATTCAGGACATCAGTACATGGAAAGACGACCCTTCTACTTCTACATAACGTTCCAGCAAGTCGTAAGCACAAACAACGACCACTCATAAGCGCATCAGTACATGGATATTTTGAAGATATAGTCAGAGGAATGGCACAAAATTACTTATGATCTTATTATATGTGGGGTCCTATCATAAAATATGTCATTGCTCTAATCATCGGCCATCAAAGACAGTGCCACAGACAATCAAGCAATTCAACTATCATGTGCCTTGTCACCAAGAACATCAGAATTAAACAGCAGACTTACAATAGCTCATTTCTCGAGTCTGAATGCAACTCATCTTGTTGGTGATACATTCATTAAAGATGCTCGACACAATGGTTTGGCCACCCATCAGCACAAAACATGATAAACAGATTATATATAGTGAAACAAAAGGGAAATGTACTTGAAAGATACTACCAGTGCTTTACTTTACGATTTCAAGTTTTCCAGGTGTCAGATCTAAGCAAAGTTAGAGGAAATAATTAGTGTGGCCAGCTTTTGAAGAACCAGATTGGACACAAAAAAGGCAATCAGTTGTGAACTACCCTGCTGTGCATAATATAAATTACCTACATAATGAAATGAGAAATTTCTACATGGATATACCAAAGATATCGTCAAAGGAATGGCACAAAGTTACATATGATCTCAATATATTTGGTGTCATTGCTCTAATCATCGGCCAACAAAGACAATGCCACAGACAATCAAGCCAATCAACTATAATGTGCATTATACAGCCAAGCACATCAGAATTAAACTAGGGACTCACCTCTTTGTCGACATTCATTTAAGATGCTCGGCATAATGGTTTGTCCAATGGTAAGCACGCAACATGATAAACAGATTGTGTATAGAGCAAAACAAAAAGGAAATCTACTTCAAAGATACTACCAGCGCTTCCAACGATTTCATGTTTTCCAAGTGTCAGCTCCAAGCAAAGTAAGAGAAAATTACTAGTGCGGCCAGCTTTTGAAGAACCAGATTGCAAACAAAATGACAATCACTTGTTAACCAGTGTACTGTGCATAATGCATATTACCCAGATAATCAAATGAGAAATTTACTCATGGATATACTAAAGATATAGTCAAAGCAATGGCACAAAGTTACTTATGATCTTACTATACGTGGGGTCCTATCATTATATATGCCATTGCTCTAATCATTAGCCAAGATAGACAGTGCCACAAAAAAGCAAGCAATTCAACTATCATATGCCTTACTGCCTTATATAGCAAGCACATTGGAATTAACCTAGGGACTTACAATAGCTCTTTGTCGACATTCATTTAAGATGCTCAGCATAATGGTTGGCCACTTGTAAGCACACTACATAATAAACAGACAGTATATAGAGCAACACAAAAGGGAAATGTACTTGAAATATACTACCAGTGATACACTCCATGATTTCAAGTTTTCCAGGTGTCAGCTACAAGCAAATAAGAGAAAATAATTAGTACGGCCAACTTTTCAAGAACCAGATTGTAAACAAAAAGACAATCAATGGTGAACTACTATACTGTGCATAATTCAAATTGTCTGCTTAATAAAATGAGAAATTTAAACAAGAATATCCTAAAGATATAGTCAGAGGAATGGCGCAAAGTTACTTATGATCTTAATATATAGTGTGTCCTATAAAAAAAGCAATTCTACTATCATGTGCCTTATGTAGCCAAGCACATCAGAATTAAACTGGGGACATACAATGCTCTTTGTCGAGTCTGAATGCAGCTCATCTTGTTGGTAGAATCATTTAAGATACTCTGCATAATGATATGGCCACTCATAAACTCATGGATTCAACATGATAACAGATTGAAAAATATAGCAAAAAGGGAAATGTGCTTGGAAGACATAGCAGCTGTTCACTCTAAGATTTTTTTCCTATTGTGAGCTCCTTGCAAAGTAAGAGAAAACAATTATTCTTGCAGCTTTTGAAGAATAAAATTGCACACACAAATGTTATTCAAGCAGCCTGATGAGTTTAAACATGTACTAGATGATAGCAGACAGAAAATAATAGCAAGAAATAAATATTAGTATAAATTAGGGCAAATCAGATATGTAAAACATAATGGCACCTTACCGTTCGAAGAGCAGGGAATGCAAACCGACATGATTAGTTCTTACTGGTAGCTAACATTGAACAAGATAGACAACATATTGGTATCACATGTGAATTTGTAGAGCAGGGAATGTAAACCATTATGTCCAAGCTCCGTTCGGTATGGAGGAATTGCAAGGGAATTTTGGATGTTTTATTTCCTATGGAATTTTTTCCTTTGAATGTGTTTGAAGCAAAGGAAGCGCATGCCACAATTCCTTTGCAAAGGTTTCTTTTCCTATAATTCTGACAAGATTTCACAGGAATTACAACATCCAATCAGACCTCTTGTTTTAGCGGACTGCCCAAGGCGAGCTACCATCTACGTGTTATTTGTGCTTGGAAAAGTAACTGATGCGCCTTGTACCCGTATAAAATAATGTTAATAAATGATCTACCATGGCACTACCTGTGTGAATTGGAGTTAAAAAATATGGATGTTGCTCCTTACGTGTACTGTTTTCTATGTTTTTCATTGCTCATCAAACGCTGTTGCTTGCACTTTACACTTTCCCATTCCTTTGTTTTGATTCCTAGAGGTTTCGAGTTTCCGCACAACTCTATTCCTGCACAGTTTTTTCTTCCTCTGTTTTCCAAACCCATGGTTCAAATGGGCCCTCATTGACCTAAAATTACCATGAACTACAAAACAGTGCAGATAGAGACTTGCCAAGCACGGAGTACGTAGCACAACAAAAATGAACATGCCTAGTGACTCAGAATGTGTATATATGTAGCAAAAATACATACATACATACAGTTCACTAGGAACGAGCTTTTTTTAAATGGGAAAGGGCACAGGATTATAGGGAGAGGAACCCAAAGAAAAAGAAGATTACAATTCTAGTACTAGAAACAAGCTTGAACCTGCTATACTGATAACAAAATAAAAACACGTAGAGATATATGGTTACCTAGGTCAAGGACTCATCTAATCATTAGGCCCGGTGTACGCGAGCATCGGTGAAGTAGATCCGGTGCCGTTGCGGTAGCTATTGGCAGCGAGGAAAGAGATCTGGGGTGGTCTATGATGGCCTCTCGCGGTGGACAGGAGCGCCGGTGAATTAGATCCGGTGTAGGACACACCGGCAGCCGGGAAGCAGCCGGTTAGGTGTTGTGGAAGAGGGACTGCATGATCCGGATCCGGTACGGTGAACATCGATATGCCATGGATATGCAACCTCCAACGGAAGTATCCGAGGGGAGGTCAGGCATATACCATGGATATGCCAACCAGGGGGACAAGATTACTTTATAAAGCGATCTGCACCGCAGAGGAGGAGCATGAGAAGAGGGGCTCGTGCCAACATCATCGCCACTATGGAGCCGGCTGCCCGACAGTCAGACCAAACCATGTAACCAGGCCCATGCCTATATAAGGGGGTCTGGACCCTTAGATGAGGGGGATCGATCTAGTCTTCTTCTACATCTAGACAACACAGCTCAAGGAGCATTGTAGCCACTGTGTGCTCGTAATAAATAACAAGCAGGACGTAGGGGTTTTACCTCCGGCGAGAAGGGCCCTAAACCTGGGTACGTGCTCGTGTTGTCACTGCCCATCTCCAATCGGACCCGTCGCAGTACTCCGACGAGCCCTCTCGATAAGCCACCCCGCATGGCTACTATCTGTGAAATACCATGACAGTTGGCGCCCACCGTGGGGCAACCTGCGACAGCGACCGGAGTGAAGTTCTCATCGGGATCTCCATCGACTTTCGGTGAGAAGGTGGGCTCAAGCCTTGTCCTGATGTTTGGCACCATCGACTGCATCAATGACAACCTCGCCTGCTTCGAGGACGGCTTCAACGACTGTGGTCCTTCCTCGATGTTGGCGGTCACCGCTTCTACGTCGTCGTCACCAAGCCATTCCTAGAGGAGGTAACCGACATCTCTGATCCTCTCAACGATGCAGGCTCGAGTTGTAGCGAAAGCAGCGACCTTGGTGCCATGGTCGAGGTGCTAGCCCTGGGGGACGAGGAAGGCGACGACTTACCACGCACGGCGCGCCTGCCGTTCAAATGCCTTCTTCCACAGGAGCAATCCCCTCCACTCCCAGAGTAGGACACCATGGACGTCACCATGGACGTCACCATTGTGGACCTACGTGCACCACTCGACCTCACCATCGACCCCGTCAAGGCCGCCGAGGCCCTGGAGTGGATGAGCATCGCTCTCCTCGGCAAAGCGACCGATATCGAAGACAACTGGCATCGCGTGAGTTCCATGCTCCACGTTCTACGCTACGCAGGGTCCTGCAATGGCTAGAGAAGCTCACGGCCCGCAATGCAACCGCGGACCCCCTGCTGCGGGTCCAAGCAGGCCTCAGGCGCAACAGGCATCATCACCCAATCAAGGCCAAGAGGATCACAGTCGGAGCAACTGCATTCCAGGCAGGAGCGATGGAGGTCACCGCGCCCAACGGTCTGGCAGCTATGGCCGGCACTATCGAGACCTAGCTCCCGCAGTTGGACCAGGAGCACAGGGCCACCAGCCGCTCATCCAAGCCAGCGGGCTCTCCACGTCAACCTATGGCTCGACTTCAAGGAGGCGCTCACCAAGAGCTCCACTAGCTCAAAATGGGTGGCGGCTGACCAAGGAGGCTCGGGGCTGCCAGCAACGATCAGAGGCGCAAAGAGGACAAATACACCATCCAAGCGGCGCTGGACCAGCCATGCAACTTCCATAGCTTCCCCGGCAGGGTGGCAACCCACTGTACACGTTAGTGCAGCTTCATCAAGGAGCTTGAACAGCGCGCCCGCCAATTGCCTGGGCTACCACCAGAGCAGCCGACTGAGGATCAGGGGGACCACGAGCACGAGCTGGCTCTGGTGGCAGACCAGGGCAAGGACGATTATCTCGCCATCGTCGAGCAGTACCATGTCTTCAGCACTCTAGAGAAGGACAAGAGGAACGACCTCTAGTACGAAGCCGAGGTAAGCGCCATCGTGCCACCGGAGCCCCGGTTCATGCACTGGTCCGAGGCGTCCATCACGTGGGGGCGCGAGGATCATCCGCCGCTCATGCCTAGTCCCCGGGAGTACGCTCTGGTCCTGGATCCCATTGTGTTCTCCGATACGCATATCTGCCGCTTCTCGTGCGTGCTCATCGATGGAGGCAACAGCATCAACCTGCTGTACCGGAGCTCGATGGATAAGGTGGGATGCGCCCAACTGAAGCCCAGCTGGCTCACCTTCCATGGCATTGTGCTAGGGCATTCATGCTCCCCCATGGGAAGGATTCAGTTGGAGGTGTTGTTCGGGGAGAAGGGCAATAGCCGCCGCGAGCCCATCTGGTTCGAGGTGGTGGACATCAGCAGTCCATACCACGCACTACTTGGTAGCCCTGGCCAAGTTCATGGCCGTGCCTCATTACACATACCTCAAGATGAAGCTCCCGGGCCCTCGCGGCGTGATCACAATCTCGGGATGTGATACGTCCAAAACGTATCTACTTTCCCGAACACTTTTGCTATTATTTCTCCACTAATTTGTGTGTTTTGAATACAACTAACACGGACTAATGCTATTTTCAGTAGAATTGCTCTGGTGTCTCATTTTTGTGCAGAAATCCGACTTTGAGGAAAAATCCTGGAAAATATTGCAAAAATTCTATTTTGCCAGAAGACCCACGGAGCCAGAAGGAGAGACGAGGGGGGGCAGCGGCCTGGGCTCACCACCAGGGGGCATGGCCTAGCCCTGGCCATGCCCACCTGTTGTGAGGCCGCCTCGGCCGTCGCCTTGACCCCTCCTTCCTCCTACGTATACCTGATGACCTGAAAATAGCAGGGGTTCGGCGGTTTTCCCGGATAGACTTCCGCTGCGCTGCCACCATCAGAAACCATGATTCGGAACCAGAAACTCTGTTCTGCCACCCTGCCAAGACGGGGATTTGGAGGAGATCTTCATGACCATCATCACCGATGTCTCTCCATCAACCATCCATGACTCCCCCATCCATGTGTGAGTAATTCCCGCTGTAGGTGACGGGGATGGTAGGGATTGGATGAGATCATTCATGTAATTTGCTATGAGATTGTTAGGGCATAGTGCCTAGTATCTTTTATTAGTGCTTATGACATTGTTGCAACTTGTTGTGCTTAATGCTTGTCACTTTGGGCCCAAGTGCCATGATTTCAGATCTGAACTTGTTATTGTTTTATGATGATACTTGTTGTTTATGGTCTTACCTACAAGTTGTATACACATATTGTTGTCCAGAACCTGAGGCCCCAAAGTGATAGAAATTGGGATAACCGAAGGGGATGGCTATGATGTGAGGATCACATGTGTTCACCAAGTGCTAATGCTTTACTCTGGTACTTCATTAAAACGAGTACCTTAATTACCAGTAGTTTCCCTTGAGGCCCTGCTGCAACAGGCTGGTAGGACAAAAGATGTCGTGCAAGTTTCTCATTGTGAGCACGTACGACTATATACGGAACACATGCCTATGATTGTTAGTACTAGGATGCTTTATATTATTTATCTGCAATGCCCATGTCTCACTGATTTCATGAATTATCTTATCCATGCAACGCCCGTACATCCATCCCTATGCCTACAATATTTCATCCTACTATTTATTATTGCTACTATTACCGCTTTTATTTTACTGTTGCTATTACTATTTCACTATTATCACCACTATAAAACTATTGCTACTGATAAACCGCTGCGAACAAGTCTATTTCCAGGTGCAGCTGAATTGACAACTCATCTGTTAAGGTTTATAAATATTCTTTGGCTCCCCTTGTGTGAATCAATAAATTTGGGTTTTACTTCCCTCGAAGACTGTTGCGATCCCCTATACTTGTGGGTCATCAGGATGCTACAGAAATTGATGGAGTGTGCAAGGGCCAGCTTGAAACTGGCCGAGGTGTTGGTCATTGCTGAGGAGAGATGCCAGCTCCTCCACCGTGTGGCATTGACTCAGCAAGACGTGCCGGCTTGCCAGTCACCGCTGCAGCAGTTCCAGCCAACCAATGACACAAAGAAGATCCCACTAGACGTGGACGAGCCAGCCAAGGTCATCACCATCGGCGCCGGCCTCTCGGCTAAATAGGAAAGCGAACTCACCAGCTTCCTTCATGAGAATCAGGACATCTTTGCATGGTCTCCAAAAGACATCCCAGGTGTACCGAGGGAGCTGGCCAACCATTGCGGCGTTTTTTGCTGAGGAGAAAAGGAAGGCCATTGGTGAAGAGATTGCCCGACTCCTCGCAGTCGACTTCATCATGGAAGTGTTTTACCCAGACTAGTTAGTGAATCCAGTCCTGGTCCTGAAGAAGAACAATACTTGGTGCATGTGTATCGATTACACAAGCTTCAACAAGGCTTGTCACAAGGATCCCTTCGTGTTACCATGCATCAATCAGGTGATAGATTCTACAACCGGCTATGACCTGCTATCATTTCTTGTCGCCTACTCAGGCTACCATCAGATCCTGCTGTATGAGCCTGACCAGATAAAGACGTCGTTCATCACCCCGTACGGAGCCTACTGCTATGTCACCATGCCATTTGGCTTGAAGCATGCTGGAGCTACTTACCAGCGACAATGCAGTGGTGCATGCATGAGAAGATAGGGCAGAACATGCATGCGTACATGGACGATGTGGTGGTGAAGTCCAAGCAGAGCGGCACACTCCTCAACGATCTCAGGGAAACGTTTATGAACCTGCACTGTTAATGCATGAAGCTCAACCCTGAGAAGTGAACCTTTGGCGTGTCGGCTGGACAACTCCTTGGTTATATTGTTTCTAGTGAGGGTTCGAGGCAAACCCCTCGAAGATAAAATCCATCGAGGCCCTAGAGCCTCCCACCAAGCTCAAGGGCGTGCAAAAGTTTTCCGGCTGCTTGGCCTCAGTCTGCCATATCGTCAGCCGGCTAGGAAAAAAGGCGATGCCGCTGTACCAGCTGATGAAGAAGACTGATCATTTCATCTGGTCGCAGCATGCCAACGATGCCTTCAACAACCTCAAGCGTGCTCTATCCATAGCACCAATCTTGGTTGCGCCAGCTCCACGAGAGCCCATGTTGTTGTACATCACAGCCACTCCACGAGTCGTATGCGTTGTGATTGTGGTAGAGCAAGCCGAGAAGGGGAAAGAGTTGTCGGTACAGCGTCCTGTGTACTATCTGAGCGAAGTACTCACACTTTCCAAGCAAAACTACCTGCACTATCAGAAGATGGCGTACAGCGTGTACATGGCAGCCAAGAAGCTAAAGCACTACTTCGAGGAGCACGCCATCATAGTGGTGAGCACTACTCTGCTCTCGGAGATCATCGGCTGCAAAGATGCAACCGGCAGAGTGGTCAAATGGGCGATCGAGCTGGCAGCCCATATGATCCAATACAAGCCAAGGACGATGATCAAGTCCCAAATTCTGGCTGACTTCTTCGTCGATTGGGCAGAGAATCAGTACCAGCCTCCGGCTCCAGATTCCACACATTGGCGGATGAACTTTGATGGCTCCTAGATGCGCGGGGACTTTGATGGCTTAAGCTTTGCCAAGGAGATTGGAATCCGGAGGATCCTCTATTTTGGAGACTCAGACCTCGTGGTGCATCAAGTTTCAGGAGATAGGGACGCCAAGGACGCCAACATCGCCTCTTACCGCTTCTTCGTCCAGCTGCTCTACGGATTCTTCGAGGGCTGCAAGTTCCATCACATTCCCCAAGCGAATAATGACGAAGCAGATCAACTATCCAAGATTGGCTCCACCAGGAAAGCAATTCCCGCTGGAGTATTGCGGGAGATAATCCGCAAGCCCTCCATCAGGCTGTCGCCGGAATCCAACTCCATCTATGTACCGGGGTTGCCGTCTCCAAGTAGACACCGGCAGCCGGCCAACCCGATGAAGCCGGCACGTCAGCAGGCCTGGGGGCTACAGATCCACTAGTCGCAAGTGTCTTCCACATCAGAGAGATACCATCTTGGGCAGAGCCTTTCTCCAACTGCCTCCTTTCTGGGGACCTGCCAGCAAGCAAAGCAGAGGCCAGGCGGCTTCAGCGCCGCGTACGAGCATACACCTTCATCAAAATCAAGCTATACAAGCGCAGTGTGTCAGGAATCTACCAGAAGTGCATCGAGCCGAAAGAAGGGCGAGAGCTGCTGAGAGAGACACATCAAGGGGAGTGTGGTCATCACGCATCTTCCAGAGCCTTAGTGGCCAAAGCTTTCCGCCATGGATTCTATTGGCCAACAGCCTTAAAGGATGTAGAATGGCTAGTGAAGTCGTGCAACGGCTGTCAACGCTTCTCCAAGAAGAGGCACACTCCAGCAGCAGCCCTCAAGACCATTCCTCTCACCTGGCCATTCGTCGTCTAGGACCTCGACATGGTAGGGCCATTCAAGACGGCACCCGGGGGCTTGATGCATCTCCTGGTAGCAGTGGACAAGTTCACAAAGTGGATTAAAGCCAAGCCAATCAAGAAGCTTGACGGCTTGTCAACCATCAAGTTCTTCAACGAGATCATCGTGAAATATGGGCTCCTGCATAGCATCATCACCGACAACGGGACAAACTTTGCAAAGGGCATCTTCGCAGACTTCTACAGCCAGAAGGGCATCCGGTTGGACAAACTTTGTAAAGGGCGTCTTCGCAGACTTCGCAAACTTCTGCGGCCAAACGGACAAGTCGACAAGGCAAACGGCTTGGTCCTAGCCGGCATAAGTGATATGGGCATGAAGGAGGAGGTGAAGCCCAATTTCAGGACTCCACCAAGATGAGGGAAGCTCGCTGCAGATTGGCACGCCAGGATGACCTACGATATGAAATAATTTAGTCTAAGGTTGTGTCAGCAATTTACATATCTGTTTATGTTATTGGCCACTTAGGGTTTTTGTGTGTGTTGGGTTTGGGCCTATCCAAGCCCAATAGTTTTTTGGCCGTCTATATAAGGAGGCCAGCCGTCTAGGGTTTAGAGGAGTTCAGTTGTTTAGTCTAAAACTATCGTGTGCTCCACCATATATCATCCCTCCGGGAAAATAACACTGCCATGTTATCAAATAAAGATTGCTGCAAGGGTTCTTGTGCTCATCATGAATTATCAGGCTCAGGTTTGAGGCATGGTGATCTTCATCACGTTGCTTGCTGGATTCGTTTCTCTTCTTCAGGTGACGTTCTACGCGTTATTGGAAGATTTCTATTTGGTTTGACTCGCTGTGAAAGATCGGGACAAAACTCAAGGATCACCTGCTTGATCCTTATCATGTGGTATCAGATTACCAGGTTTATCACTGCGAGTGTGTTTTGTTGATTGGTTGATCTGCAAATTGTTCTTTTTCCCGAGCAATTTTCAGATCAGATTGGTTTCAGATTGTTCTTCCTTCTCGAGCAGTTTTCAGATCGCTATTTTCTTTGTTGATTGGCATCGGCCTCGATAGTCGTCAAGATCAATTGGAGTCCAGGCAATCCCCCGCTTCAAGGCTGATCACTATTCTAGGATCGGGATCAGGATTGGGACCGCGTGCAGAAGGCCAGGTCGTATTTTTCTAGAGTCCAATCGATCAAAGATTCATTGCTAGATTTGCAGCGATTGATCAGAAAAAAAGCAGATCGCTTGCCCCGCGCGCCTTGGGTCAGACCGACTCTGTCCTCGAGCGAGACCCGCCTGCGATCGCTCGCCCGTGACTCGCTCCCGCACGGTCTGCCTAGCGGGCCGGCCTAGCTGATCGCTCTCGCGTGGAATGTCGCCGTGGGCGCGATCGCCAGGAGGATCGCCAGGACTACCAGCCTCGCTCGCGCGCTTCACCACATAGGCAGTCTGTGGTCGGGCGTGTCCCAGCACTGCGGGCGCTCGCGGGATCGCTGTCAAGTGTTTGTCCTGCGCAGACCTTCTGTTCGCATAGATCAAGCCGTTTGCATACAAAAAAGGGGGCCAAGACTTGATAGCCGTCCGTGCTGCCTGCAAGCCTGCGCGCCCACTCTCAGCCGTGAGCTTGGTCTCAGTCCGTGTTTCTTTGTCCAAGTTTTGGTACGAATTATTCTGCAGAAATTTTGTACATTGATGGTTGTGTCAAGCAGTTTAATAAAAGCTTTTCAGCAATCAGTGACGGCTGGGCATTAGTAAACATAAGATGGCATCTTTTCTGGGAGATTATTATGGCGAAAGGTGTCGTAGTGGCAAGAAGTCGGGTGACATTTTCAATGACTATCTTGATCTGTTAGATGGCGTAGCATGTGCTGATGATGAGCTCAATTGGCAACTGAACCACAATGCAATAGCTGTAGAATTTGAGTCATGGGAACGTCATATCCTATTGGGTCTTTATAGATTTGCTACCTATAGTCACAACATGGATGATTCTACACGTTTGGTTCTTGCAGACCGACGCGTGGATATAAAGCTACACAATTGGTGGCAAAAAGCATTGTGGGAGAAGCGCATTACCTCTACAACTTGGGCAAATTTTAGGAAACCTCTGCGAGAGTGCTTTATACCTGCTAGTACCGTGGTTCCTTCTCCAAAGCCCATGGTAACCGTAGAAGTAATTAAGCAACCACCCAAAGTTGTGCATGGGATAGAGGATGTTGGCAAGAGCATAACTCCTATACCGAAGGTCGCGACAGTTCTGACTACTCATGAGAAGTTGATAGTTGTTCCATTACCGACAATTAGCAAGGTGGCAACAACGATTTCTGAATTGTTAGCAGTTGGTATTGTCAAGGCTGATATTGTCAAGGATGTCATGGAAGAGGTTGTACCATTGAGTGGGCTGAATATGCAACTCAAAAGAGTACATGATGAGACTTGTATGACAACGGATAGAGGCCAGCGATGGAATTTATTTTAGGCGCAGTGTATAATCAAAGGCAAAGCATGCAAGTTGATGATTGACAGTGGTAGTTACTGTAATGGCATTAGCAAGTCAATTGTGGAGGCTTTGGTTTTATCCACATGGCGTATTCCAGCACCAAGGCATGTTGAGTGGGTTAATAGCTGCGGTATGCTGAAGATTACTCACAAGGTGCGTGTGCCATTTACAGTTGATGACTATGTTGATGAGGTGGAATGCGATGTGTTGTCATTGGAGGTGTGTGGGCTGTTACTTGGATGTCCATGGCAGTATGATCGTAATGCTATACATGCTGGGAGAGCAAATACATATTCCTTTACGCATGATGGCAAACAGCGGACTTTGAAGCCTCTGAGAGATAATCAAATCAAGTCCGATGTTGTGTTGGTGGTTTGCAAGGAGAAGTTGCATAAAGCTAAGTCACAAGGGCTAGCTAAGGTGCAGCATGAGGAGCATGATGCAAAGAGCGTCGGTGGTGATATTGTTTCAGCCAAGCCTGTAGATGACAAGCCAGTTGTTCTTGTTAGTGACAAGCCGGTTGAAGTCAAGCCTCATATTGATGAAGGGAAGGATATGTCAGCATGTGTTCCATGTGTTCCACTTCCAGTTCATGTTGACATGGGTGTTCAGACCGATTACATTGGTGCTGATCATGTTCTGGTGTATATGGTGCCGCGGGTAGTCAGCCAAAGTTTTTGTGAGAACACCTTGGAAACGTTTTGTTGGAGCAGCACTACGTGTGCACAAAGGCAAGGATAGACATGTTCGTCACTTGTGTGGCCCAGGCATTACTACTTCGCAGGGTCATGCTAAGCAGGTTCTTGTTTAGCAAAGCAAGGTTCCATCAAGGATTGAGAAGAAGAAGGTGGAGGCGCCTAAGTACAAGTTCATTTGGCGAAGAAAAGAGGTGCAACCACCCAGGGCTCTATCAAGTCGAGCAGGCCAAGAGGGAGGATGTGGTGAGGAAGGCAAGCAAGACTCGAGCAGACCCTCACACGTTGGGGACAACGCTTTTTGAAGGGGGTAGGATGATATGGGCATGAAGGAGGAGGTGAAGCCCAATTTCAGGAATCCACCAAGATGAGGGAAGATCGCTGCAGATTGGCTTGCCAGGACGACCTATAATATGAAATAATTTTGTCTAAGGTTGTGTCAGCAATTTACATATGTGTTTATGTTATTGGCCACTTAGGGTTTTTGTGTGTGTTGGGTTTGGGCCTATCCTAGCCCAATAGTTTCCTGGCCGTCTATATAAGGAGGCCAGCCGTCTAGGGTTTAGGGGAGTTCAGTTGTTTAGTCTAAAACTATCGTGTGCTCCACCGTGTATCATCCCTCTGGGAAAACGGCGCTGTGATGAGAACATCCCATCTATTGATACAACCGCTGCACCTACAGCGGAACACATACAAGGACCCATCACTCGAGCTCGTGCCAAGCAACTTAACTATCAGGTACTTTCGTTTCTTGGAACTCTTTCTCACATACATGAGAATATGATGCTACCTAAATCAGATATATTTGTTACTCTTAGGAATGATGGACCTAGCATGGATGAGAGGGACAAGCATTGGAGCATGATCGTGCATGGAGATGGCAGCAAGCGTTTGAGGATTGAAGATGATGCCACGAGTGGAGATTTCAGAACATTGAAGCCACCATAATGAAGGATGAAGACTTGGACGAAATATACAAAGAACTACTTCATAAATTCGTCCATAGAGAGATATGGTGCTGCGTCACTTTTATTTTTGGGCCAGGCCCATGTAATTTTCGTAGCAAATAAGACAGCCACTTTTAGGAGTCCGAATTTGAGGAGAAAAGGCCTGTTAGGGGTCCGTTCGACCACCCAACCCATGGCTGGTCGCACCCCTACCTTTTCCTCCTCAAATACCCCCCGTAGCCGTCATTAGAACTCGGATTTTGTTTAGACTAAAAGTTAGCCATTGCTGCAACTACGAGCTCGACTTTTGAGGCCAATCACCCAGAAGAAGACCGCCTATTCGGAATCCCACCTTTTGAATAGAGCATACATCTTTCATCCGCAATATCTTGATTGCAGTATTAGTTCTTACTTGTTCTCGATTTCAGGTAGGAATTAAGACCCTCGCTGGTCAGGCTGATCATGCATCCGCAAGATCAGTAACTCCCAGAGATTGTGCTAGCGATTGCATTGGCGCACGAGCTTCGCACGTGTAGTCGGATCGTCAAGCACGAACTCCATCCACCAAATTGACATATCAAGATCTCATCGAAAGATCGGCCACCTTTGCCCTATCAAGTGGTATCAGATTTCAGGTTGCTCGGTGAGATTTACTGTTTTCGTAGTTTAGATTGCATCTGCGTTCATACCTATAAACCACGAAAAAGCCAAAAAAATACAGTTAGGGTTTAGATCATCTCGTCCCATAAACCATCCGAGCCTTTTGCATTGTCTTTTCAGTTTGCATCGTTGAATTTGTGTCTGCATCCGCGTGTCGAGTTGCTGGTCTTAGTGTCTGTCCCTTTAGAGTTTCGAGTTCGAATCACCATAGTCCCGCCGCCGCCGCACGCTTGCACCACTGCTCCGCCATATCCTTCCACCACCACGCCATATACTTCCGCCACCGCCTTCACATAAGTTTTTGTTCGTTCTTCCCAATTTCATCCGTGCATACGAACTCCGTTTTCGACATGCGAGTACTCAAAATGTTCCGCACGAAAAGATCTATCTAACCACAACCACTATGTCGTTGTGCGACACTCAGAACTCCCAAAAAAGGCCGGGAAGGCCGAGTTTTTGCCCTCCGAAGTTTTAGACCCGAAAATTCCTGCAGATCTTCACTTATTTCTTGCTTGGGAGCTGTTTCTTTCTGCTTGTTGTGCCACGCCGTGACTTTCTTAGTGTTCTCGGCTCGTGTCTCTAGCTCGGTATAGCCTAGGACCAGCACAGGACTGTGGTTGAGCATTCTTTCAACATTGCATTGCTGTTTTGATACTTGCTGTTTTTGCTACCATATAAGACTTCCTACAGCTCCACATATTTCTGCACGTGCTTTGTATCGACACCTGGTAATCGCTTTGTGCAATTTTGGGAGTCGCTGATCCTTGCTGGTTGCATATCACCTTCCTCCTGTTTGGTAAGAACTTGTAAGAGCTTTGTATACCGCTTGACGGATTACGCGTGATTCCACCATATTCCGTAGTTCGTAGGTATATATATTTGTGCTTGCTTCTACGCTAACCATGACAGGAACCACGAAGGATGATGTTGATCCGGAGAAGATGACTAATGCAGAGTTGCATGCCCACTTCACTCGGCTGTTGGTGGGCCGTGCACAAGACGTGGACACACGCTTGGGTGATGTTGATTCCAAGCTTTCTGATGCGATGGACAAGATGGCTGGTCTTGAGGCATCCTTCAACACCAAGCTCGACGCCCGGTTCCAGGAAGTCCTGGCCCGTTTACCACCACTGCCACAGCCGAGCATCCCTGTACCACGTGCTCGCCGCGTTCCTCTCATACCGCCATCTGCGGGTACCGTTACAGCCGCGGCAGCTGCTGCGGCCGCTACGGAGGCGGCCACCCAGGATGGATATGCTGCTGACGAGGGGGAAAACGAGTTCGAAGATGAAAATGAGCTCGACGAGGACGAGGTCCAACAACCTGCACCTGGCCGTCCGCGGCAATACAACCGCAACGCTCGTCCACCTCCGCGTCCGGTACGTGATGATGAACATGTGGCCAAACTGAAATTAAATATTCCGCCATTTGAGGGTAGATATAATCCTGATGCATATCTCACTTGGGAGTTAGAAGTAGAGCAACGTTTTGCATGTTTACGCTACCCTGAGCATTTGCGTGTTAGTGCTGCTACATGTGAATTTACTGATTTTGCTTCTATCTGGTGGTCTGAATATTGTCGAGTCAATCATGCTAATATTCCTGCTACTTGGCTTGGTCTAAAACATGCCATGCGTACTCGTTTTGTACCTCCACATTATCAACGAGACTTGCTTAAAAAATTAACTTGTTTAGAACAAGGCAAAAATTCTATACAAGAGTATTATCAAGAGTTACAAACAGGCATGATTCGTTGTGGTATTGTAGAGGATAATGAAGCTATGCTTGCACGTTTCTTTGGTGGTTTAAATAAGGAGATTCAGCATATTTTAGACTACAAGGAGTACAACACTATTACTCGTTTATTTCACCTTGCTTGCAAAGCTGAACTTGAAGTGCAGGATCGTCAACCATCATGGAGAAGAGCTAATAATTCTGCAGGTCGTACTCTTTCATGGTCTGCGCGCCCATCAGTTCCACCTTCTCGTGGGGATGCTCCAGGTCCTTCCACCTCCAGGTATACCACGCCGACGTCAAGAACGCCACCAGCTCCTGCTCCATCACCATCTGCTGGTCCGACATGGAGTTCTTCTTCCATCGCCTCCACGGGGAAGACTCGCCACATTCAATGTCGCAAATGTTTTGGGTTTGGTCACATCGAAAAAGAATGCAGAACCAAACGTGTGATGGTGGTGCTTGAAGATGGCGAATATGACTCTGCGAGTGATTTTGATGATGATACATTGGCACTTATTGCTGCACGTGATGGTGTCAATTCTGATTCTGACAAGGAGATGGAGGTAATGGGAGCTGAAACTGCTGATCAATACAAGAGTTTAGTTGCACAACGTGTCTTGAGTGTGCAATTGAGCAAAGCTGAGCATGGTCAACGCCACAATTTGTTTCAAACAAGAGGCGTTGTCAAGGAGAGAGCTATCCAGATCATCATTGATGGAGGGAGTTGTAACAATCTGGCTAGTATTGACATGGTGGAGAAGCTTGCTCTTCCCACATGACAACGACCTCATCCCTATTACATTCAATGGTTTGAGAGCTCCCGTAAGCTCAAGGTAACAAGAACTGCACGCGTGCATTTTACTATTGGTACTTATTCAGATTTTGTTGATTGTGATGTTGTACCTATGCAAGCTTGTTCTTTGTTACTTGGTAGACCATGGAAATTTGATAGAGAATCTGTACATAATGGTAAAACAAATCAGTATTCTCTTACACATGCTGGCATGAAAATTGGACTTAAACCCATGACTCCGGAACAAATTTTGAAACATGATCTTGCTAGAGCTAGTAGATTAAAAAACGAGGACAAACAAAAGAGTGAGAATCAGATTATTGCTGCAGATTTTGTACCCTCTAAGCATTCTTCTAAATCTGATTCTAACCATGCTACTGAAATTCGTTTGAAGAATCCTTGTTTACTTGCTAGCAAATCTGATCTTGGTGAAATTGATGTCAATATTACTCCATGTTATGCCATTGTTTGCAAAGAAGTTCTGTTTTCATTTGAGGATATGCCTCCTTCTTTGCCACCTGCGGTTGCTAACCTTTTGCAGGAATACATGGATGTTTTTCCACAAGATGTTCCACCTGGCCTCCCACCTATTCGTGGGATAGAACACCAAATTGATTTGATTCCAGGAGCCTCGCTGCCCAACCGTGCACCATATCGCACAAATCCTGAAGAAACAAGAGAGATCCAACGACAAATCCAGAGTTTGTTGGACAAAGGTTATATTCGTGAGTCTCTTAGTCCATGCGTTGTTCCTATTATTTTAGTGCCTAAGAAAGATGGTTCTTCGCGCATGTGTACTGATTGTCGAGCTATTAATAATATTACCATTCGATATCGTCACCCTATACCTCGTTTGGATGACATGCTAGATGAGTTGAGTGGTTCTATTATGTTCTCTAAAGTTGATTTGCGTAGTGGTTACCACCAAATTCTTATGCAATTAGGAGATGAATGGAAAACAACTTTTAAAAGTAAGTTCGGTTTATATGAGTGGTTAGTAATGCCATTTGGTTTAACTAATGCACCTAGTACCTTTATGAGACTAATGAACGAAGTTTTACGTGCTTTTATTGGTCGTTTTGTGGTGGTATACTTTGATGACATTCTCATATATAGCAAATCTTTAGAGGACCATTTGGATCATTTACGTGCTGTTTTCAATGCTTTACGTGATGCACGTCTGTATGGTAATCTTGAGAAGTGCACCTTTTGCACAAACAGAGTTGCTTTTCTTGGTTATGTTGTTACAGAACAGGGAATTGAAGTTGATCCAGCCAAGATTGAAGCTATTGAGAATTGGCCGCAGCCCAAGACGGTCACACAAGTGAGAAGTTTTCTTGGTCTCGCTGGGTTTTATAGGCGCTTTGTTAAAGATTTTGGTTCCATTGCTGCGCCATTGAATGAGCTCACAAAGAAGGATGTGCCCTTTGTTTGGGGCGATGCACAACAAGAGGCCTTCATGATACTGAAAGATAAGTTAACACATGCTCCATTACTCCAACTTCCTGATTTTAATAAGACATTTGAACTTGAATGTGATGATAGTGGAATTGGTTTGGGAGGTGTGTTATTACAAGAGGGCAAACCTGTAGCATATTTTAGTGAAAAATTGAGTGGGCCTAGTCTGAACTATTCTACTTATGATAAAGAATTATATGCGCTGGTTCGGACATTAGAAACTTGGCAACATTATTTATGGCCTAAAGAATTTGTTATACATTCTGATCATGAATCTTTGAAGCATATTCGTAGTCAAGCAAAACTGAATCGTCGCCATGCAAAGTGGGTTGAATTTATTGAATCTTTTCCTTATGTTATCAAACACAAAAAGGGTAAAGATAATATTATTGCTGATGCTTTGTCGCGCCGTTATACTATGTTATCTCAGCTTGACTTCAAAATTTTTGGGTTGGAAACTATAAAGGAACAATACTTGCATGATGCTGAATTTAAAGATGTGTTGCAAAATTGTAGAGATGGTAGAACATGGAACAAATTCGTCCTTACTGATGGATTTGTGTTCCGTGCTAACAAACTATGCATCCCAGATGGTTCCGTTCGTCTTTTGTTGTTACAGGAGGCGCATGGAGGAGGATAAATGGGACACTTTGGTGTCAAGAAGACGGAGGATGTTCTTGCTGCACACTTCTTTTGGCCACGCATGCGGCGAGATGTTGAGAGATTCGTGGCACGCTGGACTACTTGTCAAAAAGCTAAGTCCCGCCTTAATCCACATGGTTTATATATGCCTCTTCCTGTTCCTAGTGTTCCTTGGGAGGATATTTCGATGGACTTTGTTTTGGGATTACCTCGTACACAGAAGGGGAGGGATAGTATTTTTGTTGTTGTGGATCGGTTTTCTAAGATGGCACACTTTATTCCTTGTCACAAGACCGATGATGCTGCGCACATTGCTGAATTGTTTTTTCGTGATATCGTTCGTTTGCATGGTGTGCCAAATACTATTGTTTCTGACCGTGATACTAAATTTCTTAGCCACTTTTGGAGATGTTTATGGGCTAAGTTGGGGACTAAATTGCTGTTTAGTACTACATGTCATCCCCAAACTGATGGAGAAACTGAAGTAGTTAATAGAACTTTATCTACCATGTTGCGGGCTGTTTTAAAGAAGAATTTAAAATTGTGGGAAGAGTGTTTGCCTCATATTGAATTTGCTTATAATCGTTCGCTGCATTCTACCACAAAGATGAGCCCTTTTCAGATTGTCTATGGTTTTGTTCCACGTGCACCTATTGATTTGTTGCCTTTACCATCTTCAGTGCAAAATAATTTCGATGCTACACAACGTGCTGAATTGATTTTAAAATTGCATGCAACTACTAAAGACAACATAGAACGCATGAATGTTAAGTATAAAGTTGTTGGGGATAGGGGACGAAAGCATGTTGTGTTTGAGGTTGGTGATCTTGTTTGGTTGCATTTGCGCAAAGATCGTTTTCCTGATTTGCGCAAGTCTAAGTTAATGCCACGTGCTGATGGTCCTTTTAAGGTGATTGAGAAAATCAATGATAATGCATATAAACTTGAGCTTCCTGCAGATTTTGGTACGGTAAGTCCTACATTTAACATTGCAGATTTAAAACCTTACTTCGGTGAAGAAGATGAGGTTGCGTCGAGGACAACTTCAATTCAAGAAGGGGAGCATGATGAGAACATCCCATCTATTGATACAACCGCTGCACCTACAGTGGAACACATACAAGGACCCATCACTCGAGCTCGTGCCAAGCAACTTAACTATCAGGTACTTTCGTTTCTTGGAACTCTTTCTCACATACATGAGAATATGATGCTACCTAAATCAGATATGTTTGTTACTCTTAGGAATGATGGACCTAGCATGGATGAGAGGGACAAGCATTGGAGCATGATCGTGCATGGAGATGGCAGCAAGCGTTTGAGGATTGAAGATGATGCCACGAGTGGAGATTTCAGAACTTTGAAGCCACCATAATGAAGGATGAAGACTTGGACGAAATTTACAAAGAACTACTTCATAAATTCATCCATAGAGAGATATGGTGCTGCGTCACTTTTATTTTTGGGCCAGGCCCATGTAATTTTCGCAGCAAATAAGACAGCCACTTTTAGGAGTCCGAATTTGAGGAGAAAAGGCCTGTTAGGGGTCCGTTCGACCACCCAACCCATGGCTGGTCGCACCCCTACCTTTTCCTCCTCAAATACCCCCCGTAGCCGTCATTAGAACTCGGATTTTGTTTAGACTAAAAGTTAGCCATTGCTGCAACTACGAGCTCGACTTTTGAGGCCAATCGTCCAGGAGAAGACCGCCTATTCGGAATCCCACCTTTTGAATAAAGCATACATCTTTCATCCGCAATATCTTGATTGCAGTATTAGTTCTTACTTGTTCTCGATTTCAGGTAGGAATTAAGACCCTCGCTGGTCAGGCTGATCGTGCATCCGCAAGATCAGTAACTCCCAGAGATTGTCCTAGCGATTGCATTGGCGCACGAGCTTCGCACGTGTAGTCGGATCGTCAAGCACGAACTCCATCCACCAAATCGACATATCAAGATCTCTTCGCAAGATCGGCCACCTTTGCCCTATCACGCTGCTGTGTTATCAAATAAAGATTGCTGCGAGGGTTCTTGTGTTCATCAAGAATTATCAGGCTCAGGTTTGAGGCGTGGTGATCTTCATCACGTTGCTTGCTGGATTCGTTCCTCTTCTTCAGGTGATGTTCTTTGCGTTATTGGAAGATTTCTATCTGGTTTGACTCGCTGTGAAAGATCGGGACAAAACTCAAGGATCACCGGCGTGATCCTTATCAATAAGACCAAGATTGGTAGAGCCTCTCGAGTGCCCAGCTGGCAGCTGGGTCGAAGAGTTGCCCTCAGTACTCTGGAGCCTGCGCATGACCCCAAATCATTCTGTCGGCTTCACACCCTTCTTCCTTGTTTACTGGGCAGAAGTTGTGCTTCCCACCACATCGAATTCGATGCGCCATGGGTGATCCAGTACACTAAAGAACAAGCCAAAGAAGCCCGCGAAGACAGCGTCGACCTCCTTGAAGAGTCCCGAGAGCTGGCCCCATCCAGAACAGCGCTCTACCAGCAACAGCTGCGATGCTATCATAGTCAAAAGATTCATCCTCTCGAATGCCGCAAAGGAGACCTCGTGCTCCGGCTGATCCAAAACACCAAAGGCATGCACAAGCCATCCTCGCCTTGGGAGGGACCGTTTATCATCAGCCGGGTGCTGGGCAATGGGGCATACTACCTCATCAATGCTCTAGAGCCAAGGAAAAACAAGGCTGACAAACTCCAATAAGGAGACATAGCGTCCCTGGAACGTCAATCACCTAAGAACGTTCTTCTGTTAAGGCAAACAGCTTGTATCTTGAATGCTTGTCAATGAATAAGGGAAGCTAGAGCGGCTCGTTATGGCCGGCTCCCCGAAAACACCTTGTGTATTTTGTTTCCCATGTTATTCACTTGATCGGTAGCTGGCTCCAGGCAGCGAGCCATAGCCGGCTGCCTCGAACGATCAAACCCCTGGTCCACCGGACAAGTACTTCGTGCAGATCAGACCCCGAGCCTAACCTCGACCCCTAGCTCACGATAGCCGGCTGGGGCGAAGCCGGCAGGTCACCCACTTAGGAAAGCCACTGGGGGAAGAAAACGCGAACTCTAAACGCTGTTTATCCAGCTAAGTTCTAAAGGAGATGGTCGTTGACTGCACGCAGGCCGGATTGAGCCAACTTCCCAAGAAACCAAAGTACTACTTCTCACCCCACGGCACGCTCCCACCCTAGGAAGGAATTCGGCTGCCAGCCCAATGGAGACCAATCGGCACCAGGATGCCGGTTGGGGGTAGAATGGCCGAAGGGTGGGGAGATGAAGGAAAAGGTTGAGGGAACTAGGCGAGAGCGAGCCAGCAAACGATCAATGGTCAAAACTTTTGGAACCTAGGTAGAGTAATTGCATCGAAAAGCCTAAAACGAACGTTGGCTTGTACAACATACGTTCGATGCGTAGGTAAGTTAGTTTCGAGCCAGCTGTCACTTGAGCTACCCCAAAACTCAGGGGCTAGTGGGAAGGGGAATTGGTCCTTAAGCGGCCGGCTCGAACCCACTGCCGGCTGACCATACATCCGGCGCCGCATCGTGAATGGCAGGAGAAACTCGAAAACAAAAAGCAAACCAAATCATCTGCATGGGTAGTCTCATCTGCATCGAGCAACCAAGGACTGTGTCCCGTACTGATTCCCTGGTCGTGGCAAACCTCCCACGAAGCTTTGTGAGGGGCGACATTCTAGCTCCAGCATTGCTCAAGTCGACGCAGGATGGCATGCCTGCTCACTCCTTCTGAAGCCGGCCAGGGCTGCCAAAGAGTTTTCGCTTGTGACACTTTGGGCAGTAGCCGGCCTCCCGAGCTCGAGCTGGTGGGGACGTATGAAACACATTCCTAGGGTCAATGTCGACTCTAGCGTGAGCAAGGTCCTAGCTACAGCCCAATCACCACTCGCGGATAGACTCAATCATCATTCAGAAGATATTCAACGAAAGGGAACACAACAGCAGATCAAGATTGCAAAATAACCAAGTTTCATTAATAAAGGTTGGTGGTTACATCAATAGCCAGCTAAACAAAAGGTTTCTAGACTCCTACCCCTAAGATACTAACATCTCCAGTCGACGAGATCTGCATCGACAAGGAGACGATGGAGATGCTCGCCTCTCATCCCCTAGGAGCGTGGTAGCAGAGGAGGAAGTTGCTGTTGGCAATGAGGATGTAGAACTTGTACGTCCCGCACCGGTGCGAGGAGAGGAGGAAGAAGCCCTCCTGCACGCTGCAATTGGCGCAAAACTGCGGCCATCCGCCGCGGAGCAAGTTCTGCCCCTCCCCGTCTTTGAAGATCTCCACTTCATACGGCGGCTACCAGCCGCACCCCTCCCGTATCACCACCTGGGAGATATCGAAATCCCCTATGATCTCGGAGAACTTGGAGGGCAGGCGGAGCAGCCTCATCGCCCCAGCTAGCACCGGGATGATAAAACAGCGAAACCGCTCCACCGGTGTGTATGCCGGTGGTGCAACTACTAGCGCAGGGACGATCACGCCCGCCGTCGTTGCCGCCGCCGCGGATGAGGTCACAGCGGCTGCGGCTGCAATGGCCGCTAGGGTTTTCTTATTTCAGCTGCCCGACGGGCGGCCATGTCATTGGGGTACCGGAGGCGTCGCCTCCACCTCCATCCGGGCTTTCTTGCGGCTGCCCAACAGCGGCCCCGCTTGCGTTACTCCGGGGCGCCGGCTCCTCCAATGGCGGGCATGGCTGACCTGGGCTCTGGGGGAGAGGAAGAAGTGGATTTGGTGGAGTGAGCTCTCTCCCTCGAGCAGTCCGAGTATTTAAGGAGGGCGAGAGCATGGGGAAGCGAGCCAGCATAAAGGGATAAATTGTGCCACCCACGCGATGCTTGTCAATTACCCTGCTCATCAAGCGCCAAGTAGCGATTTGGGAGGGTAATCATCGCAGTTGCCACAGAATATTGTGGGACTGGAGCGGATAGGACGTTACACTATCGCACGCAGACAAGTAACACCCAGGCCCATGTCCTGAGGGTTCAAGCTCTGAGGAGCCAGACGCCGGCTGGCGGCTACGAAACGGTTGTGAGCTGGACCGGACCGGGAGCCGGCACGTCTCGAGACGGCAGGCGATGCTCCACAGCTTTGAACCCAACATTCCTCTAGCCGGACACAAATCCCTAGGACTTTGATGAATACGAATGAGCTTCGGCAAGGAAAGGAACCCGCCGAAGCCCCATGATGCTCCATGAGACTTCGCCAGTTTTGGGGGCTAGTGTTGTGGGGATAACCACCTGGGTAGGAAAAAGGCAGAGTGACCTACCGGCTGGCGTCCTAGGGATCAGAACTGACAACTGGCCAGCGAGGCCGGCTCAGCGTGAAGAGTCAGCTGCGCCAGCTGTCGGTCAGGGTTCTCTCCACTAACGGCCTGAGACGCCAGCGATAAAGCAGCTCCTAACCAGCACTTTATAAAAGCCTGCATGTACCAGACAAAAATGGAAGAGACCAAAGACCATGGTGACACCAGCCACGGTGTCGTGGCCACCTACCACCCCAGTAAAGCAACCTCCAATGGGAGGATCCGAGGGGAGGTCGGGCATATACCGTGGATATGCCGACCAGGGGGGCAAAATTACTATAAAGCGACCCGCACCGTGCAGGAGGAGCAGGAGAAGAGGAGCCCGCACCAACATCATCACCACTATGGAGTCAGCATCCGGGCAGCCAGACCAAACCATGTAACTAGGCCCCTGCCTATATAAGGGGGCTTGGACCCTTAGAATAGGGCAGTCGATCTAGTCTTCCTCTACCTCTAGACAACATTGTTGAAGGAGCATTGTAGCCACCGTGTGCTCGTAATAAAGAACAAGCAGGACGTAGGGGTTTTATCTTCGGCGAGGAGGGCCCTGAACCTAGGTATGTGCTCGTGTCGTCACTGCCCATCTCGAGCTGGACCCGTCGCTGTACTCTGACGAGCCCTCTCGATAAGCCACCTTGCATGGCTACTATTTGTAAAATACCACGACAGCTTGCGAAGCTAAACGAAAACCCTAAGTCCTAGGGATGAAGGTGCAGCCAAGCAGGTGGGTAAACGGGAGAGTTACCAAAGAACCCCTCAGCACAAATCCACTGGGTGATATGTATGATGGATAGAAGAGGAATTTCATGTCCACGCAGAGTTTGAAACTTGGGGCGGGAAATATTTCGGGTGGAGGCTCCCTGAAATACTCCAGTTTTGGCGCTGAATTTAAATTTTGAACAAGTTTATATTTTTAGGAATGAAAAACATGTACTGTGATGTCAGCACCACGTGGTTGCCTGCATGCGGTGATCATAGACTGTACTCATTATTGAACATTTGTTTGACTCTAGTATCACCATGTATATGAATGCATGCAATTAAATATTTCACTTTCACTTATCTCATAGTCATATACTCTGTATATGCATGCTTCCACCTATAAAATATTTGTTTGACTCTTATTACTAGACCTACGCATAGGTTCTCTCCGCTTACAAGTACATTTTGTTCCAACTTTGAACTACTGCTCAAATTCTAAACTATAGTAAGTAGATTTAACTGCATGGTCTAAACGGACTACCATGCATATTTAATTGTGATTTTACTAGGGAATATAAACCATGAAAATGCAACTTTCATATGACGGATAATGAAGAAAACATAAATAATCTCCAAGATCTATCGAAATTGTTCTAGCATAGCACAACAGGGATTATAGACACGGAAGTGCAGTTAAGTGACAAAAGTAGTATTTGCCTAGGACAAAAGGCTGACACCGCGATGCTTCTATATCTCCTCCGGCGTAATCAGAAGAACACGACCGAGTCGCGTGAGCTCCGCCGCTGATGTGACCTCCGCGTTGGTTGTTGCTGGACGGGGCGGTCCTCGGCTTCGTTGCACGGAAAGAAAACCTGCATTGCATCCACCAAGCTACGGGAATCCACAATCATCTTGTTCTTAGCGGCACTATTTTCCTCCAATGTTTTCTTCAAGGCGTCAAGAACCATTTGCCTGGCGTGATTGGCACTGACGGCAACCTGAAGCGCTTCAAGACACTTCTTCATTAGCGGGACTCTCTCATCGTGAAGGTTGCCGCACTTGATGTGAAGCATGTAATTCTTAGCCCTTAGCTTGTGCATGGTAGTGTTTGCTTTCTTGTTTGATGCAAGGCTCTCCGCCTACTGCTTGGCCAGGGCGACGACCTCCTCCTTCAACTTATCGCGCTCAGAGCGAAGGTTGGAAGTGAGATGCCAGAGAAATTGAACCCGATTTAAGATAGTCATTTTGGCTTCCTGCATGGCATAACCATGTGGAAGAGCAAAGGGGGATAGTGGCCTCTAATAGCTGGTGAGGGGGATGTTGCCTTCATCGAGCGTGGATGGGTCCTCTATCGCCATCATCGAAGTGGATCCTAGGGCAGTAAGATCAACATTGGATACGTTGGCCCTTGATGTTGGGGAAGAACCACCAACCATTGATCCTAGGGAAGTAAAGATCTATGTTGGAACGGTCGGCCATTGATGGTGGGGCAGAACCGCCGGCCATTGATGCTGGGGCAGGAAGGACGTCGTTGGAACCGCTGTGATAAGGATCACGCCGGTGATCCTATGAGTTTTGTCACGATCTTTCACATCGAGTCTATCCAGATATAAATCTTCCAATAACGCGAAGAACGTCACCTGAAGAAGAGGAACGAATCCAGCAAGCAACTTGATGAAGATCACCACGCCTCAAACCTGAGCCTGATAATTCTTGATGAACACAAGAACCCTCGCAGCAATCTTTATTTGATAACACGGCAGCGCCGTTTCCCCGGAGGGATGATACACGGTGGAGCACACGATAGTTTTTGACTAAACAACTGAACTCCCCTAAACCCTAGACTGCTGGCCTCCTTATATAGATGGCCAAAAAACTATTGGGCTTGGGCAGGCCCAAACCCAAAACACAAATAGAACCTAAGTGTCCCATAACATGACCAGACACACGAAATAACATAAACAGATATATAAATTGCTGACACAACCTTAGACTAAATTATCTCATATCGTAGGTCGTCCTGGCGTGCCAATCTGCAATGAGCTTCCCTCATATTGGTGGAGTCCTGAAATTGGGCTTCACCTCCTCCTTCGTGCCCATATCATCCCCCCCCTTCAAAAAGCGTTGTCCCCAACACGTGAGGGTCTGCTCGAAAGGGTGGCGGAATATCAACAATAGCACCACACATATTCGCCATCTTCAAGTCTTGCTTGCCTTCCTCACCACATCCTCCCTCTTGGCCTGCTCGACTTAATATAGCCCTGGGTGGTTGCACCTCTTTTCGTCGCCAAATGAACTTGTACTTAGGCGCCTCCACCTTCTTCTTCTCAATCCTTGCTAGAACCTTGCGTTGCTAAACATGAACCTTCTTAGCACGACCCTGCAAAGTAGTAATGCCTGGGCCACACAACTGACGAACACGTCCATCCTTGCCTTTGTGCACACGTACCGTTGCTCCAACAAAACATTTCTGAGGTGTTCTCACCAAACTGTGGCTGACTACCTGCGGCACCATATGCACCGGAACACGATCAGCACCACCGTCATCGGTCTGAACACCCAAGTCAACACAAATTGGAAGGGGAACACATGGAACACATGCTGACATATCCTTCCCTGCATCAATAAGAGGCTTGACTTCAACCGGCTTGTCACTAACAAGAACAACTGGCTTGTCATCTATAGGCTTGGCTGAAACAATATCACCACTGATGCTATTCGTATCATGCTCCTCATGATGCACCTTAGCTAGCCCTGGTTGTGGCTTAGCTTTATGCAACTTCTCTTTGCGAACCACCAACACAACATCGGACTTGATTTGATCATCACGCATAGGCTTCAAAGTCCGCTGTTTGCCATCATGCATAAAGGAATATGTATTTGCTCTCCCAGCATGCATATCATTGTGATCATACTACCATGGACGTCCAAGTAACAGCCCACACACCTCCAATGGCAACACATCGCATTCTACCTCATCAACATAGTCATCAACTGTAAATGGCACACGCACCTTGTGAGTAATCTTCAGCATACCGCAGCTATTAATCCACTCAACATGCCTCGGTTCTGGAGTATGCCATGTGGATAAACTCAAAGCCTCAACAACTGACTTGCTAATGCCATTACAGTAACTACCACTGTCAATCATCAACTTGCATGCTTTGCCTTTGATTATGCAGTGCGCCTGAAATAAATTTCATCGCTGGCCTCTATCCATTGTCATACAAATCTCATCATGTACTCTTTTGAGTTGCATATTCAGCCCACTCAATGGTACAACCTCCTCCATGATATCTTTTATAACATCAGCTTTGACAACATCAACCGCTGATAATTCAGAATTCGTGGTTGCCGCCTTGCTAACTGTCGGCAATGGAACAACTATCAACTTCTCACGAGTAGTCACAGCTGTCGCGACCTTTGGTATAGGAGCTATGCTCTTGGCAACATCCGCGAGCCCATGTATAACCTTGGGTGGTTGCTTAATTACTTCCATACGTACCATGGGCTTTGGAGAAGGAACCACGGTACTAGAAGGTATAAAGTACTCTCACAGAAATTTCATGAAATTCGCCCAAGTTGCAAAGGTAATGCTCTTCTCCCGCAACGCTTTATGCCACCAACTGTATAGCTTGTCATCGACGCGTCGGTCTGCAAGATCCAAACGTGTAGAATCATTCATGTCGTGATCATAGGTAGCACATCTGTAGAAACCCTGTAGCATATGACGTTCCCATGAATCAAACTCTTCAGCTGTCGCATCGTTGGTCAGCTGCCAATTGATCTCATATTCATCATATGTTAAAACACCATCCAGTAGGTCAAGATAGTCATTGAAAATATCGCTAGATTTCTTGCCACTGCGACACTTATAGCCGTAATAATCACCCGGGAAAGAATCCATGTTACTATTTTGTCCCAATCGTCACTGATCCGAAATATTTTGTGTTGCTCTTAGTAAGCTGTCACAAAAAAATCTGCAAAAGTTCTATACAAACTAAAGCAAAACAGCAGTAACTAGCTGCCAGGGGCGGGCGAGGCAAACAACAAACGCAGCCAGGGCGGGGCAAGCGAACAGCTCGCTCGAGGGCAGAAGCCCTCTGTCGTTTACCGAGGCATGGCCAGGTGAGCTGATGGGCCGGCCCGATCCAGGGAAGATTGCCAGGCGAGGCAGCCGATGCTCGACGAGCCTGGGGCGATCGATTGCAGGCATGCGCAGCCTCGCTCGAGGACAGAAGGCGTCTATCCTCAGGCGCGTAGGCATGCGGGGCGACGGCCATTTTTTTTGCTCGCTATGATCGATCGGATCTGCACTGCCTCGACTCCCCTCGATCGTATATGAGCAACCTGATAGCGATCAGGTCTGTTCACCGCGTGGACTCTGGCTGGATCGGATCTGAAAGGAATGTGCAACCTTTGGTTTCTTTCAACGAGAGGAATTGGATTGATCTGAACTTGAGGCTGACGCTTCGCCGATCAGACTTTTGACTCCAAACTGCTCGGATGAACAATCAGCAGATCAATCTCGCCGTGAGCAACCCAGAAATCCAATGAAGATATCTGATCTGAAAACTCTTCAAACAAAAACAATCCAGAGAACAATCAATCTGAAATACTCACGGTGATTAACCTAGTAATTTGATACCACATGATAAGGATCACGCCGGTGATCCTATGAGTTTTGTCCCGATCTTTCATAGCGAGTCTATCCGGATATAAATCTTCCAATAACGTGAAGAACGTCACCTGAAGAAGAGGAACGAATCCAGCAAGCAACGTGATGAAGATCACCATGCCTCAAACCTGAGCCTGATAATTCTTGATGAACACAAGAACCCTCGCAGCAATCTTTATTTGATAACATGGCAGCGCCGTTTCCCCAGAGGGATGATACACAGTGGAGCACACGATAGTTTTTGACTAAACAACTGAACTCCCCTAAACCTTAGACTGCTGGCCTCCTTATATAGATGGCCAGAAAACTGTTGGACTTGGACAGGCCTAAACCCAAAACACAAATAGAACCTAAGTTGCCCATAACATGACCAGACACACGAAATAACATAAACAGATATATAAATTGCTGACACAACCTTAGACTAAATTATCTCATATCGTAGGTCGTCCTGGTGTGCCAATCTACAATGAGCTTCCCTCATCTTGGTGGAGTCCTAAAATTGGGCTTCACCTCCTCCTTCGTGCCCATATCACGCTGGACCTTGAAGATTAATAACGGTGGTTAATAGAAAATAAAGATTTCGAACCGCTGCCGCCAGATTATAAACAATAAACGTACATGGCGATGAAAACCAACCTGAAATCTTCGTACTCACACCGGCCGCGCTTTTGGGAAAAGGACGAAGTTGAGCCCTTGCCCGCTGGCTTATCATCTCTCCCGACCAGTTCCTTCTTGATAGCCAGCCTGCGGAATCTCTCTGTGGCATTTGTCCTCACCACCTCGATTCTCTTACTGTGCCTGGGCCTTGCATTTGGAGGCATCACTATGGGAGGGATGAAGAAGCAACGAAGAAGAGATGGTTGGAAGAGAAAGGGTGATTAGTAGGGTATTCGGGAGGAAGAAAGTGAATAGTGGAATGAAGTGAAAGGTCTGGCCTTATGGGTCAGTTAATTACCCATTATTAGTAGTAGTATTACTAATCTTGACACAATAGTTTGCCCGCCTCCCTTTGAGCGATCTTAGCTGTCTGTCCAAATCAACGGGTGAAAGCGGATATCTTGCTTGCGAAGAGTCACGCGCAGAAGCCAAGGAATTGTTGGGGTTCCCGAGTAGGCTATACAGGCGTAGATGTATACCCATCATAGCAATGGAAGTACTAGCCAAACCTAGTTGCACGTCAAAGATGTGTATTGTCTCGTCAAATCAAGGGCCATGGCCTAGAGTGGTGCGAAGAGTCCTCATTATTTCATTGTTCGTTCGGACACACAATCTGGAGTACTGTACATGCCCGTCCAGAGGATTCTACAAGCATCCTGTATGTACCTCCACATGCGGAAGTTTTTGTCACGTCCAGGTTGCATCAAAACTGGGGTACATAAAATCGGGAAATGTACTCCATGAGGTTTTCAACATCTACCTATTTACAGGAATCGCATGCATGCATCTATACCTTTCTGACATTAATATAACCTGGAGTACTGTACATGCCCGGCTAGAGGATTATACAAGCATCTTTTTTTTGAAACAAGGCACCTCCAGATACAGAAATTTTAGTCACTTCATGTACTGTATCTATATATATATATAAATAGGAGTAGAAAGGTTTAGATACATGCATGATTACAAGGACATCAAAACCAATAGTATTACAGTAGTCTAAGATGCCGCAAGTGGGAATTTTTAGGGAAGCAACTAATCCGTACACTGATGTCTTTTCCTTTTTTTGAATGGCGTACACTGATATTGCAGTTCAGCTAAATCAACACAACACTTGGTCAAACTTATACATGCATACATAAAAAAGGACCCTGGAATAAATGTAGAAGGCGCAACCAAGTCCCTGGCCACCGCTTGGAATGGTACACAAGGAGTACATTCGGATAAATAGTACAACTACATAAATAGAAATATATGGTCGACGACCCCAGTCTCTTATACAAAACATTGATTTATTGGATGAAAATAGAATACCAGCCATTATTATAAACTAATCAATCATAAGAGGGACCAACTGGGCAGTTGAGCTCGTGCTCGGCAATGGCATAGTACGGGATGGAAGCCTCACAGCCAGGTTTGGTGCAGCGCATCTTCATATCTTCAAGCCAGGACTTACGCGGGTAGAATTTGAAACAAGTGGTAATACCATAGAGTAGACAAAGTTTATTGACGCCTTCGCCGCAGCAGCCTACACACAGTGCGTGACCCCTCGGACACTGCGATCGACGCATGAAAAGAATGGTCAGTTCGTCTTGAAAATCAACTCATACTTACATATATGAAAATATGTTTACCGAGAAAAGCGCTAGCTGTATTAAGGCCTTGCATGAAGTGCAGCTAAGCATAGCCATCTCAACACTGGAAAAAACTAGGGGACGGGTGAAGCCTGGGAGGCTTGGACACATAGATTGTGACGTGCTTTTTGTAATAATAGTAGGGAATGGATACTCCGCACCCCAAGGATTTGAAGGGGAAGTCTACCTTGATCACCTAAGTGAGATGGTCAATGAATGGGACGTGCTCAAGGTGGTATTTGCAAGGGAGATCAGCCATGGAGGTGAGCCAGAATTTTTGTGCTAGAGAATCGGGGCGCGTGTTGAAGGAGAGTATGCTATCTATATATATATGGGCCATATGAAGTTAGAAGAAGTAAACAATTTAGCCGTAGAAGAAGGACGATCGGACGGTGTGCTTTGATCAAAAGAAGCACAATCCATGTGCTCTGGGCGGGGATGTTGTATACTACTCCCCTGCATTAATTTCACTGAATAAAGCACCCTTATTTCCGTGTTTTCTCTTTGACCAAGTATTACTTCAAATACTCACGCAGTTTCAGAACAACTTAGACCATTAATTTTGGTTAAAAAAATACGAGTGTCATGAAGCCATCCATGCCTAACACGAAATTGCTGCACGCTACTAGTTAACTCGTCAGACAGGGATCGTAAAAAAAGAAGTTTCTTTTCACAATAACTGTACAATATAAGATTCATCTCAATAAGATAATGTTTGGCATGGTGAACAAAAATTTAAACGAAGTCAAAATCTTGCTTGCAATGATCTTACACAAACAGAATTTTTATGAAGGCTTTAACTTGGAATCACCTTTGGCAACACACTAAATGTGGCTGCAACGTAGAGGTAGCATTGCAGGTGTGTGCTGTGGATTCAACACAACTCAACATGCAGAGCATAATTTGTCCATGCATCAAATTGAACTATACATGACATGAGGTGGTACAACAAAAGACATATCAGCAATTCAGCAGAACGTCTAACATCAACACAACACTTGGTTAAACTCATCCATGCATATATATGCTGCTAAATAACACCATGAGATCATCACAAACAGTTCACATAAGACTTCCGTGCCGCCCTACTCAAGATCAGCATGCTCACAACAGATGACAACCTTCTGGTCATAGCTGATAGGATCATAGACTTTCATCTTGAAGCCGTCTACGGTGACCTTGCACATCATATAGTCAACAACCTTCAAATTATAGAAAGCAGCAAAGGCATGACACCCTTTGTCCAGGACGATTACGTCTTTGAATCGATTGGCATGGACAACCCACTCATAATCCTTACCGTTCTTTATGGACACTAGTTGGGGATAGGGGCACCCCTTCAGGTAAGACCTGAACTCGTTTGGGATAACAAGCATATAAAGGTCATCCTTGTCCAACTGAACATAGAAGCGAGCAGGATGAGGCACTGCAGCATGGTGGCCGACGTTCCTAGGGCGGCATTTGAGTTTACAACATGTATTAGATACAGACTTGGCACTGGCAGCTGCCCTTGCCAAGGCCTCCTCTCTCCTGACAGGAACCTTAGCGTCCCTCCGTATCATGGGAACAGAATGTTCGTAACGTAGTAAACTAGGCCTATTAAATTTCTCCATGAAATCTAGGTTGTCCTACAAGAAAATTACTATTGCATCAGGCCTTAACAAGTATCACGTAAGTTGCCATTGTGCGATTGCACATCATGTACTGCAGGACCACATAGTTAAATGCACAATGCACCATATATGCATAATGGCTCTGCAGCCCAAATAATGATCATCTAAATTGCCTAAACAGCACAGGAAAATCCAAAATTCCTAATAAAAAACACCAAAAAATTATAGGTTGTGCATTATATAAAAGGCATAATGCACCTTAAAAAAAACTACCTAGAGAGCACAGTAGCACACTGCCAGCATCCAAATTATCCAAACAACAAAGTTTGGGCATCATCTAAATCTAAATTGCCTAAACAACATAAATGCACAATGCATCATCTAGCTTACCGAAGAATTAAAATGTATCATCAAAGTTACTGAACTGTTGAGATGCCCTAATCAAATTTTATCTAAATTACCTAATCTGAAAATACATCATATAAATTACCTAACCATTCAAAATTACACAAACTGCACAATGCATCAGAAAAATTAGACAAACTGCATGACGTATCATCTACATCTGATTGACTACATGGACGTCAGACTTCGGTTAAAACCAAAATCCTCCAAATCTAACCTCATTGCACCTATGGGAGGAAGAACTTGCGAAGGGGTCGATAGGTTGAGCTGATGGATGGGGCGCCGCCGAAGAAGAACCATCCACTATCGCCGAAGAAGCATCAACCCTTGCTGGTGGAGGGCGAGCGACAGACAACGGTTTCGGCTTGGCCAATCTGAATTTCCGCACGCCAAACCTATGCAACAAACATGCGTGAGAGTCCAATGATCAGACAGTACGGGCATGGCCGCCACTGCACAAGGATCCAGCCCAAACGCTTCCGTCAAAAGATTCTTCAGAGATGTCTCTACGCCCGATGAGGGTTTCGGCAAAGCCAGCCAAAGCACGAACAGCGACTGCTTTTCGAGCGATGGCCGAGCCAGCTCACACGCGAGCAACGATGGACGCTTGCGCGACGTCGCACCGGCTGATGAGGGTTTTGGCGCGCCTAGCGGAACCAATGACTCTAGACACATCTTCGAACCAGACCCCGACTCTGCCACCGCCAAAGGTTTTGCTGCGACAGACGAAGAACTTTTTGGCGAGGACGGCGAAACAACATAGAGATCCGCTTTCTCTGGAGCAGTTTGCTGCCGCTTGAGTTCAACAAACTCATCCTGGCTCCGTTCCATCTTTGAAAGGTGTTGTTTCGCCCCAACGAATCCTTCAACGGAAGGATGAATTTGGTTCATTGTAGCTATGGGCCTACGGCTGGGCAAGTGAATGTTAAGAGAGATGCCTAGAACTGTGATAGCGAGAGGGTCGACTGTTGGTGAGATAAGCCCTATCTATGAAGGTGAACCGCACGTGATTCAGAGCAATATTTTTGTGGGATTTTGGCAGCTTCTTCTAGTTCAAATTATAGTGGGGATATTTGGGCGGGCTCCTATCTCCTACCAACGTCAGCTCACCATTAGTAAAGGCTGGCATCAATATGTATGGAATTCCTACAAGGTAGGGTCGCCCTCTTTTGCGTTCGTGAGAACTCTAGAAAGTTTCTGGCTACAGGCCCACTTACCATGAAAATTGTTGTGCTGTCCATGTTGCACCTTGTTCTTGGCAGCTAGCACCTTCACAAACGAGGAGTTGACCTACACCTACCATCGATGATCTATGTGAGAGAATTGACCAAGGAGCACCAACGTGGTGACTTTAGTGGAACGAGGATGCAATGATGAGATAACCAGGTGACGAGGAGCACTTACCCGCGTACGTTCAGCGGACGAGAGTGGAGGATCATCAAAGGGGAGGGCATTTTTTCACCAGAGATAGGAGGGGAGGGTTTCTCCATCGCGCGAGGCAGGGAAGGGGGAGTGGATTTGGGAGATGTGGTGGGAACAATGGGACTGTGGGAGGGGAGGCAGCTAAGCTGTGGATGGAGCATGTCCCACGCGGTAGCTTACCCAACAATGCTACACCTATAGACTCACAACAGCTGGGAAAACATGAGAACATGGGCCAATTTTTTAGATCGAGTCCTGAACTGAACCAACCGGCTATGTACATAGATCACGAGTGGGACCGCAGATAAGGCAAAATAGAAACTTACCAAAAGCACTACATGGGGCTGGGTCGAGTGAGACAGAAAAGTGAATATATGGCAAGGCTGAGCTGTCAGTGAGGATACTAATATATTTCTGAGATTTGGATGTTAAAAAAAAAAGAAATTCCACTTTATGTCCTCCAAATATGCTTAAATTGGACTTTTAGTCCTAAAATTTCCATTTGATCCAAAATAGACCTTGAACTTTCCTAAATCGATCTTATCACATTTGTTTGATTATATTTCGTCAACTGTTAATAAAAGTTGAAGATTGATCATACTAGACTGAACCATCATGAACCTACTTGACCACAGCCAACTGATATCTCAATCCCATAGTCAGACCCCCCCAAATGGGTCAAAATCTATGGTGGAGCAACTTTCCGGCTCGACGATGTTGTATCCTCACATTCCCACTTTGTTACACTATTCTTTTTTGCATGTGAATTTAGTGGCTTTGTCAGCTCTAGGACAATGGCGGCGTTCAGTGATGCAAAGGGCAACGATGTGGCTGCAAGGGGGAAGCAAGAGGGGGAAAGACACGAGATCACAGAATCACGAGTAACAAATAATTTCATATATAGCTAGTCTTCGAGAATGGTCATCTCTGTAATTAGCCACATCCTACAGAGGCCTACACTTACCATTAAAATTACAGTGATATGCATGTTGCACCTTATTCATAACCACCGCTTCACAAATAGAACACACATTTTGTGCTATCTTGACACTAGTAAAATGGAATACATGTCATTTGTGTCAAAGCAAAGCTTGAAACTCTTGTTGTAAATGTTGTTTACCATGACAAGATGCACATTTTTGCCAAGTTTGGGCACATTATCATGTAGCAGGGAGAAAATGTTCTAATGTGCCCTAGCTAGAAGGGTTCTATGCAGAATGCATGAGGTGAAACATAAAAATTATAGACCCTTGTAATGGCAATGAAGGAAAATTTAGCTGAATTTGAATTGAACCAAAGTCTTGTTGGCCTCTGTTGCCGATATATTTGATCCAACGGCTGAGCTTTTTTGGATTCGCTATGCACAGGCCAGCAAAGGAAGTTTCTAGAGTCGAGGTCTCTCTCTCTCTCTCTTCTCTACTATACAACAGCTCCATTCAAATGGTGGAAGCGGCACAGAGTAATATTCTTGGCACGGCGAGCAAGCTCGACTAAATTTTTTGGCCATTTTCACACTGCAAGGTTCAACCAAGGGTTCATAAAGTCTACAGTAAGAAAGGATCCCTCTCTAGAGGACAGAATGATCGTACGTATAAGAGATAGGTACGCAGCAGCTGCATCTTCTAGTGGATGGTGAGGTGGGCTCGGTGGTGCGCCCTGTGTGCATGGCAAATCTTGGTTTTTTAAGATGTGGCATGCCTTTGCTATCCTTTCCACCACCAAACTTCAACCCCCTTGGATGCTTAAAACTAGTCAAGCCAATCACATCGCAAAACTAGCCTCTCGCGGATCGGGAACCAACCTCTCACCAAAGGCCTTCTATAAGACTCGATCCAATGGTAGTCATTGGGCAATAGGATTTGATCGGTTTTGGCTTTTGAAAAGGAAAACTTTCGAATCTTGCCCCCATATTTGGCAGGCTTGTGCATATCCGCATTTTAACAACTTTTGCAACTATGGTTTTGTGGGCTGCCACAAAAATGGATTTTTATTTTATCAATGCATGGGAGATTTTTTGTGAGGTGGCTACAAATTAAGGGCAGGGTGTAGAACGACACCACTCCAATTTTTCAAAAGGTACGGGACCTTGAAGAATGGCCATACCTGAGGTTACATCAATTTCTTGGTGTGCATGCAAATATTTCATTTTTTGGACATTTGGATGATGTTTGAATTCAAATTTGAACTGTGGTTATTCAAATAAACTTCAGACATTCTGGGGGAGAATACCCGCCTCAAGGTGTGGAACCCCGGAAACCATGCATGTCAGACTGGAGTGCACTGTCCACCTTGGCCCACTCAGCGCCCACCGCCGACTTGAACTAGATTTCAAGTGAGGGCAGGGTGCAGAAAGGCACCACTCTAGTTTTCAAAGGTATAGGGCCTTGTAGAATGGCCATACCTGAGGTTACATCAATTTTCTCGGTGTGCATGCATATATTGCATTTTTTGGACATTTGGATGATGTTTGATTCAAATTCGAACTGTGGGTATTCAAATACACTTCAAGCTTTCTTGAGGGAAAATACCCGCCTTGAAGTGTGGAACCCCAAAAACCATGCATGTCAGACTGGAGTGCACCGCCCACCACCGGCTTGACCTATATTTCAAGTAAGAGGGCAGGGTGCAGAACGGCACAACTCCTATTTTCAAAGGTACGGGGCCTTTAAGAATGGCCATACCTGAGGTTACATCAATTTTCTTGGTGTGCATGCATATATAGAATTTTTGGACATTTGGATGATGTTTGAATTCAAATTTTAACCATGGGTACATCAAATACACTTCAAACTTTCTCATGAAAAATACCCGCCTCGAGGTGTGGAACCCTAGAAACCATGCATGCCATACTAGAGTGCACCGTCCGCCTTGGCACACTCAGGCCGCACAGCCAACTTAACCTAGATTTCAAGTGAGGGGAGGGTGCAGAACAACACCACTCTAGTTTTCAAAGGTACGGGACCTTGAAGAATGGCCCTCTTCTCTTTAGTCTATGTCATTTGGGCCAAGCCTCACCATTGCATACAAATCATGTGCACATCATCGTCTTATGTGACCTAGTTACGAGAAAAAATAAGAACCATGGTCTACAAGCATTTTCATGAAAACCCTTCATAGAAGTGAGCTACCACGAACGAGGTTGCTTGGATTTCAAGGAAAATGAAATAGGGTTTTGGTTTTTGAAAAGGGCAACTTTCGAATCTTGGCCCCATATTTGGCAGACTTATGCATATCCCTAGTTACAACAAATTTTGCAACTATGGTTTTGTAGGCTGCCACAAAAAATGGATTTTTATTTTATCAATGCATGGAAGATTTTTATGAGGTGCCTACAAATTAAGGGCAGGGTGCAGAACGGCACCACTCCAATTTTCAAAGTTACGGGACCTTGAAGAATGGCTATTTGCTTTTTTTGGATATTTGGATGTTTTGAATTCAAATTTGAACTGTGGGTACAACAAATACACTTTAAACTTTCTGGGGGAAAATATCCGCCTCGAGGTGTGGAACCCCAGAAACCATGCATGTCACTCGAGTGCAGCGTCCACCTTGGCACACTTAGCACCCATCGCCGACTTGACCTAGATTTCAAGTGAGGGCCATAGAGAGAGGATCATCATTATGAAGACATTTTCTAGAAAAATTAAATTATAAGATCAGGATTTGTCATGGGAATTATGTAACATAAGGTAAATCGATGCGTGAGAATGTCGTGTTTTAACCCATTTTTTGATTCAAACATTCAGTTCAAGTTAACTTGCAAGCATTGCCACCATCCATACACATGGGGTTGAAAAATTCCATGGAACCATAGAGTATATTTTCCCTCATTTTTTGACAAATTTTTACCCTACATGGAGTTGAAACTTGCGTCAAATTGGTACAAAGGAGTAACAAATAATTTCATATATAGCTAGTACTCAAGAATGGTCATCTCTGTAGTTAGTCATCCTACAGAGGCCTACACTTGCCGTGAAAATTGCAGTGATATGCATGTTGCATATTATTCATAACCATCGCTGCACAAAAAGAACACACATTTTGCACTATCTTGACACTAATAAAATGGAAAACATGTCATTTGTGTCAAAGCAAAGCTGGAAACTCTTGTTGTAAGAGTTTCTTGCCATGACAAGATGCACATGTTTGCCAAGTTTTGGGCACATTATCACTTAGTATGCTTGTGTTTTATGCAGGAGAAAATGCTCTAATGTTTCCTAGCTAGAAGGGTTCTATGCAGAAAGCATGATGTGAAACATAAAGATTGTAGCCCCTTGTAATGGTGATGCAGGAAAATTTAGCTGAATTTGGATTGAGCCGATGTCTTGCTGGCCTTTGTTCCCGATATACTTGATCCAGCTGTTGAGCTCTCTTGGATTCGCTTTACATAGGCCAGGGCCAGCAAAGGAAGTGTCTAGAGTCGAGGTCTGATATGGGCACGACGGAGGAGGTGAAGCCCAATTTCAGGACTCCACCAAGATGAGGGAAGCTCGTTGCATATTGGCACGCCAGGACGACCTACGATATGTAATAATTAGTCTAAGGTTGTGTCAGTAATTTATATTCATGCCTATGTTATTTCGTAGCTAGGTCTAGTTGTGGGCCACCTAGGTTTTATTGTGTGTTTTGGGTTTGGGCCTGTCCAAGCCCAACAGTTTTCTGGCCATCTATATAAGGAGGCCAGCAGGTTAGGGTTTAGGGAGTTCAGTTGTTAGTCAAAAACCATCGTGTGCTCCACCGTGTATCATCCCTCCGGGGAAACGGCGCTGCCATGTTATATCTATTAAAGATTGCTGCGAGGGTTCTTGTGTTCATCAAGGATTATCGAGCTGTGGTTTGAGGCGTGGTGATCTTCATCACGTTGCTTGCTGGATTCGTTCCTCTTCTTCAGGTTGCGTTCTTCGCGTGATTGGAAGAATATTTATCCGGGTAGACTCGCTGTGAAAGATCGGGACAAAACTCATAGGATCACCGGTGTGATCCTTATCATGTGGTATCAGAGTACAGGGTTGATCACAGTGAGTATCTTCTGTTGATTGTTTGATCTGCAGATTGCTCTTGTTTCTCGAACAGTTTTCAGATCCGTGGATTTTTGATCAGCAAATTGGGAAGGTGGAATTGTGAGATTGTTCTTGGGAAATTGTTCCGAGAGTTTTCAGATTGCATTGTTCTTCATCGGCAGTCACGGATTGATCGAACTTGCCACCAATTCCGTTTGCTAGGAAACTGGAAGCAAAGGCGGCCAGATCCGATTATCCTTGTATCGAGTCCAGGCACGCAACGCAGATCCGATCGCCCCTGTCAAAAAAAAAGCCACCTCGCTCGCCCAGGGGCAGAGGCTGTCTGCCCCCAGGCGCTAGCGCTCGATCGAGGGCGTGGTCCCTCGCCCGCTTCGTTTCCGAGCGTGGCCTGGCCAGGCGCGCTATCGCCTGGGCCGGCCCATCTGCCAGGCGCGATCGCCGCGTATCGCCCCGTCTCGCTCGTTGTGTGCGCGCTCCCGATCGCTCCAGCGCCTGCTCCCGACCGGCGGCTGGGATCGACATTTCTGCAGGCCGGCCCACCAAGCAGTTCGCTCGCCAATGTCTGGGAGTCCCGCTCCAGCTCTCGCTACACCAGAGAGGGTGTCTGCCCTCGGGCGCGCCTGGTGATCCCTACTGTATCTGATCGGTTTTGGACTGAGTTAAAGAAATTGCTGCAAGGAGAGCTGTAATTGAGTAAAGGATCTATACTAATCTGCAGATTTTTGCTTGATGGTGGACTTTATTCAGTTTGGAACAAATTTTTTTGTCTAATTTTTTCAGCGTGACGAGCAATATTCAGGTATGAGTTTATCAAGGCCTGTCTGTTTGACTGACAAAGCGGACGATATCTACAGTGACTATTTAGAGATCTTGGCTGGTTTTCGGTATGATGCAACTAAAATCACATGGAGTTTGAACAGTGCTGCAAAGTTTGCAGAGTATGAGTCTTGGGAATCTCACATGGAGCGTGGCTTTGCACAATGTTGTGCCCGTGATAGCAAGTTTGGCGGTTTTACTGAATTTGTAGTTGCCCATCGGCGTGTGGATACGCAGGTGGCTGGTTGGTGGCGTGAAGAACGGCGCGCAAAGGGCATCACACTTGAAACATCTCGTTGGGAGGTTTTTAAGCAATTTCTGCGTACTAGATTTGTGCAAAAGTCTGTGGAGTCAGACATGGTGGTTGTTTCAGAGGTACAAGACAAGGTTGCTGAAGATGACACACCAATGAGAGGTATGAGTATTCAGCTTCACAAATTGGCTACTGGTGATAAGGTGGTGGTACGGAATCAGCGATGGAGCCTGTTTCAGACACAGTGCACCATCAAGGAGAAAGCGTGCAAATTGATCATTGACAGTGGTAGCTACTGTAATGGCATCAGTAGGGCTGTGGTGGCATCATTGGGGTTGTCTACATGGCGTATTCCTGAACCTAAGCATGTTGACTGGTTGAATAGCTGCGGTGTGCTAAAGGTTACTCATAAGGTACGTGTGCCATTTACAGTTGATGATTATGTTGATGAGGTGGAGTGCGATGTGTTGCCATTGGAGGTGTGTGGAGTATTACTTGGACGTCCATGGCAGTATGATCGCAATGTTACTCATGCTGGGAGAGCAAATACATATTCTTTTGTGCATGATGGCAAACAGCGAACTTTGAAACCTATGCAGGATGATCAAATAAAGTCTGATGTTGAGCTGGTGGTACACAAGGAGAAGTTGCGCAAGGCTAAGCCAAAATCTGGGCTAGCTACGCCGCAGCACGAGGAGCATGATGCGAAAAGCGTTAAATATGATATTGTTTCAGCCAAGCCTGTAGATGACAAGCCAGTTGTTCTTGTTAGTGACAAGCCGGTTGAAGTCAAGCCTCTTATTGATGAAGGGAAGGATATGTCAGCATGTGTTCCATGTGTTCCACTTCCAGTTCGTGTTGACATGGGTGTTCAGACGGATGACAGTGGTGCTGATCGTGTTCCGGTGCATATGGTGCCGTGGGTAGTCAGCCACAGTTTTGTTAGAACACCTCGGAGACGTTTTGTTGGAGTAGCAGTACGTGTGCACAAAGGCAAGGATGGATGTGTTTGTCAGTTGTGTGGCCCAGGCATTACTACTTTGCAGGGTCGTGCACAGAAGATTCATGTTCAGCAGCACAAAGCTCCATCAAGAGTTGAGAAGAAGAAGAAGGTGGAGGCACCTAAGTACAAGTTCATTTGGCGAAGAAAAGAGGTGCAGCCACCCAGGGCTGTATCAAGTCGAGCAGGCCAAGAGGGAGGATGTGGTGAGGAAGGCAAGCAAGACTTGAAGACGGCGAATATGCGTGGTGCTATTGTTGATATTCTGCCACCCTTTCGAGCAGACTCTCACGCGTTGGGGACAACGCTTTTTGAAGGGGGGGGAGGATGATATGGGCACGACGGAGGAGGTGAAGCCCAATTTCAGGACTCCACCAAGATGAGGGAAGCTCGTTGCATATTGGCACGCCAGGACGACCTACGATATGTAATAATTAGTCTAAGGTTGTGTCAGTAATTTATATTCATGCCTATGTTATTTCGTAGCTAGGTCTAGTTGTGGGCCACCTAGGTTTTATTGTGTGTTTTGGGTTTGGGCCTGTCCAAGCCCAACAGTTTTCTGGCGATCTATATAAGGAGGCTAGCAGGTTAGGGTTTAGGGAGTTCAGTTGTTAGTCAAAAACCATCGTGTGCTCCACCGTGTATCATCCCTCCGGGGAAACGGCGCTGCCGTGTTATATCTATTAAAGATTGCTGCGAGGGTTCTTGTGTTCATCAAGAATTATCGAGCTGTGGTTTGAGGCGTGGTGATCTTCAACACGTTGCTTGCTGGATTCGTTCCTCTTCTTCAGGTTGCGTTCTTCGCGTGATTGGAAGAATATTTATCCGGGTAGACTCGCTGTGAAAGATCGGGACAAAACTCATAGGATCACCGGTGTGATCCTTATCAAGGTCTCTCTCACTGGATGCTTAAAACTAGTCTATCCAATCACGTCGGAGAACTAGCTTTTCGCGGATCATGACCCGGCCTCTCACTGAAGGCCTTCTAGAAGATCTAATCCAATGGCAGTCATTGTGTAACATCCCAGAATTTTCAAATTTTGGAATAAAAAAACAAATCAAATTGAATTGAATGAATTGTTTGTGTGGATTGAAAATTCACAAGGAATTAAAAACTTTTGGGTTTATTTAAAAGCTTGTCCCTAAATAAAGTTTAGATATTATTTTTATAGAGTTTATTCTATGAATTTACAGGATTATTTTAAAAACCCTATTTCTATTTTGGAATATGCACATAAAACCCTATTGGCAAAATTTATAAAGTCTGTTGAAAAATATATTTTTTTCATAGAAAGTGGCTTCTTACTATTTTAAAGTGTTATTTTAATTTTAGAAAAATTTGAAATTGGTTTGAACTTATTTGGAACTCAAATACAAAAGTTATAAAAAGAAACATAAAAAGAAAAAAAAAGGAAAAAAATAAAGGCTGTGGGACCGAATCCGACCCATCTCCAGATCCGGCCCACGGCTCACCCGGGACAGCACCGAAGCGAGTACGCCCCCTTTCCCCTTTTCCTTGCTGATAGGTGGAGCCCCACCTGTCATTCCTAACCCTTGACCGTTTTCCCCGCGGAGACAAACCCGCCCACGATCCCCACCTCCCGCACTCCCCGAGCCCCAACGGCCTCTTTGAGCACGCCCCTATAAAGCCCGGCCTCTCCTCTCCTTCTACCCTCTTTTCCCCCACTTGAATCGCTGCCATGCCGGCGAATATTATCGCAGGAGCCCACGGACATCGCTGCCACAAATCTTTGATTTCGGCTTAACTCTGGTACCCCGCATCCCCTCTCTGGCCTCACTTTTTCCCCTTTATCTGACGCACCTCCCCGACCCCTCGTCTTGTCATATCTCACAGTGATTCGACACGCTGGTGTACGACCGAAGCGCACCGATGCCGTACCATCTCCAGCCGCCCTCCCCTCCTCTATAGGACGCCCTCGACCCAACCACACCCCCTATTTCTCCTCGACGCCCTGCACCTTGTCATCCACACCATTGCTGTCGGTGTACTAGATACCGGGGTATCCTGGTCCATATGCTCCTAGGCCACTTCAACGGCCCAGCTTCAACCTCGGAGCATAATGAAGACCAAAGCCCAGCAAGGAAGACCCTCATGAGGAGGCGCCTCATGAGGAGAATGACAGTAAACCACTAAGGACCAGAAGGCCTCCTCGCGAGGGACTCCTCGTGAGGGGAGGGACCAGATCTGCGACACCTCAGCACAATCCTGCATTGGCAAAAGGATAAGACCAGAAGATGGCGTACCGCCCACGCTACCCCGACAAGGGGGCGACCAGCTCTGTCGTGCCTGCATAAAGCTGCGCAGTGGTTGTTGCCTCCCCCATAAAAATAGGGTGGACGGTGCAGGGCGCCAGAGGAGGACGTCGGCTTTCCTCGACCCACTCCCGTGGACCGGTGCCACTGCTCTACGTAGACCAATACCACCGAAGACTGAAGACTACAGCTGTCCCTCTCCTTGGCCGTATTGTGGCAACCCCTTCCCCAAGTTGATGAGGGGAAGGAGGACCTCGGCGCTATAAAAGGAGGGGAGGCTGCCCCTTAGAAGAGATCCCAGATTCTGAGTTTCTAGCTAGGCTAAGTTTGTTCTTCTACCTCCGGCCAGTTAGAGCTTCGTAACCAAGACCTTGTACTCCTCACGAGGTATCACGTCGTAATACAAGAAGGCGAGAAGTAGGGGTTTTACCTCAACACGAGGGCCCTGAACATGGGTAAAGATCGGTGTCCCTCTCTGTCGTGCGTTGAGCTCTACGAGATGTCGAGTCTTCTGTCGCCGTGTTTTGTCGCCCTCTAGATCCCACATGTACAGCCCCCTGTGTTCGAATCCTTTGGGTCCTTCGCGTGGTATCCCGTGTTCTTGCAACACAAAATCCATCGACATTTGGCGCGCCAGGTAGGGGGTTGTGGTGTGTTTTCTAGATTTGCTTCGCCATGGCCGACGCTAACGCAAGGCTCGAGCATCTTCGCCGCTGCAACACTATTCGAGGAAACACCGAGCCTATCATCTGTCACCAATATGTCTCGGCCAAGGGGGAAGAGGAGGAAGATCTCGAGTCCTCCTACCTCCCGTCCGGGCGTACAGAGCCTTCGCTCTCCTTCGCCGCCACCGCTACTTCTCGCGCTCGTTCTAGGAGTCAGTTGACTCCTGTGTAGGCTCTCGCCATGGCACAGGAGTTGCTGTGCTATCAGCCCACCAAGGATGGGTGCGAGGGGTGGCGCGCTCGAATCACCGAGATCGTCGCCATCACCAACAAAGACTCGGACTTGGGAGGCGCCCAGGGTGCAGGCGAGCCAGATCCGGCAGCGGGACATCGCGCCCCGGGCGCAGGAAATGGTAAAGCCACTCAGGCCAAGAAGGCAGTTTCCCGCGCGGCATCTTCACTGCGCGGAGAGCCCAGCTGCCAAATCGTCCAACACGCTCCAGAAGACGCACGCGTCTCCCTTGAGCGCCGCCGAGAAAATCATGACCGCGCCCTCGACGACATCGGCGATGCTGGAAAGAATGTCAAGGTTACTGGGGAGCTCATCTACAACCTCGGGTGTCTCGCTCTCGCTCGCCAGCAGCGCCACGTGGTCTGGCCTGACAAGTTCAGGCCGGACATCGGCACGCGTTATGACAAGACTTCCAACCCCGTCAAGTTCCTCCAGCTGTACATCATTGCCGTTCAGGCCGCGCGTGGAGATCAACGTGTGATGGCCAACTGGTTCCCCATGGCCCTCAAGGATGCACCGCGAACTTGGCTTTGAACCTTCCCCACGAGTCGATTACCTCGTGGAAGGATCTGTGCCGACACTTCATCGCTAACTTCATGCCGACGTACGAGCGCCTTGCCATGAAGAGTGATCTTAAGGCTGTGCGTCAGTACAAGGGCGAGACGCTTCGACAACACATCCAGCGCTTCAGCTAGATGAGGGACAAGATCCCATGGATCTCCAACGAGGAGGTCATCTCCGCGTTCTCCACGGGCGTCGCCGACATTAAGATGAAGGAAAAACTGTTCGTGAATGATGAGCTGACCTCTGTAGTCAGGCTCTTTGAGATCGCCGATAGATGCGCCAAGGCCAAGGAGGGGAGGCTCTTCGTGCACAACCTGTCGGAGGTGCCTCCCCCAAAGTCCAAGTCAGAGGACCCCAAGCGCAAGGAGGTTGCTGCCCTTGCGACGGAGCCTAACCACAAGCAGCGTCGTGGGGAGTGCTCCGAGCGTGATAAGGGTGGATGACCTCACTACTACATCCTCCACAAGAAGGACACCCACAATACTAATGATTGTTGGGTTGTCCAAAAATTCCATGAAGAGAATGGAGTCACCAAGCGCCGGGGGAGTAGCCATAACTACGGCAAGGGCGGCTTCCGAGGTGACCGCCGCGACGATGACCAAGACGAGGGTCGCCGGCACGACGACCCGTCGCGCACGGATCCCGAGCGTCTACCGCTGCCTCCACCAACAAACGACCACCGAGAAGAAAACCAAGGGGCTACCAAGAGCCACAAGGCTTCGCCGCCTACCTCCTAGGAGGAGCTCAAGCTCTGCTGTCAAATCACCACTTCAAGCAGCTGTCGCGGGAGATCGCGGCCGCACAACCAAGCGTAAACAGCCCCAGGCTGAAGTGGTCGTCCAACAAGCTTGGCTTCGATGAGGAGGACCATCCTATCTCCACCAGGGCCGTCGGCACGATTCCCGTCGTGTGCACGCCCACCATCAACAACATCACCGTCAACCGCACTCTCATTGATGGAGGGGTGGGCCTCAACATCATCTCTATCGAGGTAATCGAGAAAATGCAAGAGCCATATCAGTGGCTCATGCCAACCCGGCCGTTCTTCGGAGTAACAGAGGGTTCTACAACGCCCATCGGGTAGGTTCGCCTGCCCATTGATGTCTACGCACGCTTCTATCCTTGTAGACAGTGTTGGGCCTCCAAGTGCAGAGGTTTGTAGAACAGCAGCAAGTTTCCCTTAAGTGGATCACCCAAGGTTTATCGAACTCAGGGAGGAAGAGGTCAAAGCTATCCCTCTCAAGCAACCCTGCAATTATGATACTGAAAGTCTCTTGTGTCCCCAACACACCCAATACACTTGTCAGATGTATAGGTGCACTAGTTCGGCGAAGAGATGGTGAAATACAAGTGGTAGTGATGATTATAAGTAGTAAATGTAATCTAAAATAAATATTGCTGCGAGCAAACATGTAATAAAACTGAAAGGAAATGGTCTGCAAAGCTTGAAAACAAGGCCTAGGGATCATACTTTCACTAGTGGACACGCTCCCAGCAAATATAACATAATTGAACCAATAGATACTATCATCAATATGCAACTCAAAACAATTATCCAATGGAAAACGAACACTAATCATGCGTAGGGCTACGAAGCACTCCTCGAAGTCCGTATGTACCCAAACTAGATTGTCCCACACTATCACCATGAACGCACTAGATGGTTCCAACAAACACCAACAATTCATAGAGATATTAACCAAAAAGATACAAATGATGCGCACCCTAGTCACCTTCACACCATGATACAAGGTATCTCCGGAGATTACAAATATAAAGCACGGGAGTAGCATAATATCTGAATAATAACATCTACCAATTCAACTAGATACAAAGCTCACGATCACATAAAGATCACATCATGGGAGAGAGAGGTGAACCACATAGCTACCGGTAGAGCCCTCAGCCCTGGGGGAGAACTACTCCCTCCTCATCATAGGAGATAGCAAGGTTGATGGAGATGGCGGTGAGGTCGATGGAGACGGCGGAGACGGCGATGGAGACCGATGGAGATGGCTCCAACGGCACTTGCCCATCCCGGTAGGGTGCTGGAACAGAGACTTCTGTCCCCCGAAATTCGTTGGCGGCGGCGACGGAGCTGCGGAACTGTTCTAGGAAAAATGCCGATTGTTCTAGGGTTTTCTGTCGAGAGGCTTCTTATAGGCGAAGGGTCATCGTCAGGAGGTGTCCCAGGCGGGCTCACCATGGGTGGGCACGGCCAGGGGCTGGGCCGTGCCCCCCTGTGGTGTGGCCAGCCTCTGGTCCCTCTCCGGCTCCCGTTTGGTCCTCCTCCTCCGTCCAGGAAAAATAGTAGTTTCTGAACTTGTTTCGTCCAATTCCGAGAATATTTCCTGTGTAGCTTTTCTAAAACACCAAAACAGCAGAAAACAGGGAACTGGCACTGTGGCATCTTGTCAATAGGTTAGTTCCGGAAATTGCATAAAAGCGCCACGAAGTGTAACGCAACACAAGGCAAATGGTGTAAAAACAAGCATGGAGCATCAAAAATTATAGATATGTTTGAGACGTATCAAGCATCCCCAAGCTTAACTCCTGCTCGTCCTCGAGTAGGTAAGTGATAACAAAAGAATAATTTTTGAGGTGACATGCACCATCACAATCTTGATCATATAAGTAAGCATTGAGTGCTGGGATCAAAAGAACTTAAAACATGGGTATAAAAGATATAATCTTGACAATAAGAAACTTAGCAACCATGTTATAACATGTAAAAGAACACAAACGAAAGATCATGAAAAATGAAACAATGAAAGTCAAACGTGTGTTCAAATCATATGGAAAAACATAGCAAATGGTTTTCAGCTTGTCCTTCATGGAATAGCAAAACATAAATGCATAGGACACCTTCAAGTTTAAGAGGGTGACTAGATACAAATAATTTAAGAACAAGTGAAACCAAAATCATGAATCAATCAATGATAAACTTTGGGACTATGCACATTAAACTCAGAATGACAACTATGCTCTCTTAGACGGTGCAAAAAGGTAGAAGGTGGTGACTCAACATAAAAGTAAAAGAAAGGCCCTTCACAGAGGGAAGCAGTGATTAAACATGTGCTAGAGCTTTTCATTTGTAAAACAGAGAGATAAAAAATTGGTTTTGAGAGGTGGTTGTCTTTGTCAACGACTGGCAATGGGGTTCTTACTATCTTCCATACAAAAATGACGCAAGTTTTTGAGAGAGATTGGCACTTTTATGCTCTTTAATAAAGCTTGGCACTCCTCCCCACCTTTTTCTTTCACAAACCATGGCTAACCGATTCCATCGGGTGCCCACCAACATTCACATACCATGGAGGAGTGCCTTTTTTTCTTTCTTTTTTTTCTCTTTTTTCTTTTTGGAATAAAACAATATGGAAGATAGCAAATCCGACCACTACGTCCCCATGAGCTGAAAACAATGTCACAAAACGAGAAGTATTTTGAAGGTTTTTTTGAAAGGTAGCACATGAAAATTTACTTGGAATGGCTTACAAATACCATGCATAGGAATTTGTAGTGGACACATTGGCATAACTTGGTTTTTGGGAGTTGGATGCACGAGTAGAGCTCATACTCAGTACAAAGTGAGGGCTAGCAAAAGACTGGGAGCGACCAACTAAGAGAGCAATAATGGCCATAATCATGCATAGCGACAAAACATCATTGAAAGAAGCATAAAGTGGTATCACAAGTCAAAAACCAAATGATCATAGAGGCTATAGGCGACTTATTTTGTAGTCAACATGTGTAAGCATGTGCCAAGTCAACCCAAATAAAGCATCAAAGGAGAAAACCAAATAAATGCTTCCATATAATAAAAATAGCGCATGATTTTTTCAAAGGCTCATTAAGCAATCTCAGTCATTTGAGACAAGTCATGCTACAGAAAAAATCACTAAGAATACTATCAAAACGCAATCAAGCATGGCATGCAAAAGTCTAAGCCGCAGTCTAAACAAGCTCCTTTTTGTACTACTTTTTTGCATGAAACTTTTTCTCTTTTCCAACACCATTCAAACCTTTTCAAAACAACTCTTTTGATGAAAAAAAAACATAGACCAGAGGTCCAAATACACCTTGATGAAAAGATATAACAAGATCTGAACAAAAATCAAGGCAAAAAATGAAAGCTAAATGCAGTAGCAGAAAAAGAGAACACTCGTTGAACGATAAGAGTGAAAACTAGAGTGTTCTTGGCAATGAAAAACGGAGTTCATCTCCTCCAAAAAGAACATGATGTGATCCAACCATTTATTACAGCAAACAAAACAAAAAGAAAACTGAAAGTGAAAACAACTGACGCTCCAAGAAAAATGCATAGTGCATGAAGCAATAAAAATATAGTGTCTTGAAAGGTGACCTGATTTTTGTCGATGAAGAAGCGGTGCCTTGGGGGCATCCCCAAGCTTTGACGCTTGTACTTCTTGGATATTTCTTGGGGTTGCATGGGCATCCCCAAGCTTAAGCTTTTGTCCATTCTTCATCTCATCTCATCATTCTCCAATCCCTACACTTGAAAACTTCCTTCATACAAAACTTAACACAATTCTATTAGCAACGTTGGCATAAACATAATAGTAAATCAACCCTTTTTGGTTCAGGTTTCAACTCAAAAACAGCACATATAAAGCATCTACTACTATAGCAACTTCCCCAAAAGTTCCATGATCAAAAGAACTCAAAAAGAAAGCAATCAAGAGGCAAACACAAATAGTGGCAGAAATCTGTCAAAACAGAACAGCTGACAAAGGTCGATTTTTTCGAAGACCTTTTGTTGCTCAAATCGAAAAGTGCAAAACTAATGAAAGTTTGGATATAACCTGGGGAATATGCACAAGAAATCGCAGGTCAAAAAGATATTCAAAAAAATTTCACAAATTTTTACGGTGCAGCACCAAAATCTATTTCAGGACAGCAACTTCCCTAAATCTTACCTCACTCAAATTAGAGGTTCTTATTGGCACAACAACGAAATAAAAAGGATAAAGAGCAGTTATTATAGTAGTAATAACTTCCAAGACTCAAATAAAAGAAAAAGTACTGAAAGTAAAACGTTGGGTTATCTCCCAAGAGTGCTTTTCTTTAACGCCTTTGAGCTAGGCGCAGTAATTTTAGAAAATACTCACATAGGCTCCCGAAAAGAACTTAAGGCAAAGGCGCCATAAAGGAACTTGAAGCAAGAGAGAGCATTAAAAAGCAAATATGAAACACATTTAAATCTAAACCACTTCCTATGCATAGGAATCTTGTAAGAAAATAAATCAATGAGGCACATAGTAGCAAACATGGATAGATAAAACAAGTGCCACTTCAAGATTTGCAACATAAAGAGGGGAAACTTAATATTGTTGAGATCCATCAAACCATGTTTCCCTCTCTCATAGTAACTTTCAGTAGCATCATGAATAGAATTAACAATATAACTATCACATAAAGCATCCCTATCATGAGCCACATGCATAAAAGAATTAATACTCCCCACATGAACAATCGTAGTTGGAGCACATTCAATAGAATAATCATTCTCATCACCATAATCATCAAAAACAGGAGGCATATTGTAATCATAACTAATTTTCTCCTCAATAGTAGGTGAACTGAAAATATTATACTCATCATCATAACCATCATAAACTAGAGGTTTAGTATCATCATAAGCGAGAAAATAGCTATTTTGCAAAGCATATTCATCAAACATATCATCATAAAAAGGAACATGGATAGTACTAATGGTACAACAATTATTAACCTTAGAATTGGTACCAAAAAGATTTTCAATATCAAAAGTAGAGTGCTTTTCCCAATCATGATCACTAACATAGGTAACAGGCATAGGAACATCATCAAGATCAGAATTATCATAATCTATAATAGGAGCATCATGCTTAGGGGAAGATACCGTTTCCTCTCGCCTTTTACTCCTCTTCTTCTTCTTACTCTTCTTACTCTCTCCTTCAGGAGGGAGAGACTTGAAAGGCATCTTCTCCACATAATCTGGTTTACTGACAGAAAAAACAGAAGAAAATTTGGAGGATTCCTCCTCTCTATTAATAAGATAGAAACATCTATCAGTCATGTCATAGCTTGTCAAAACATCATGTTTTAAAATATTTTGTATGTAAGTATTTGCGAGGCAATCTTTAACACAATAGAGACGACAACCACGAAGGGTGCTATTAATATAAAAAACACTCATATCTACCAAAGAAGTCTTTCTAGATATCTCTTCACACCCCAAAAACAAAGTAAGCTCATCATGCTGATTGAGAGTGATCTTGTCATCACAATACAAACTTGTGTTACTCATTCGATTAGAAAGGTGACTATTAGGGCCTGAGCATTGAAAATTAAAATGACCTGTGTCATCGCAAAACTCACAAAGAAAAGGATAAAGCTCGCAAACCTTTTTCACCAAGCTCATCTAGAGCCTTTAGCCACATTCAGGTTTCTTCATTCCCGTGGTGGATACAATAATCTTCCTTGTTGTGACTTTGTTCACAAGGTCTATGTACTCCACAAAAATTAACATGCTTATATGAAGTAGTACTTTCAGAAATTTGAGCATGTTTATTGCAATCATCAATAACAATATCACTTTCTCTGCAAGTGTCTTTAAAAGGTTCATGATACACGTCCCCATTTCCCTTAGGGACGTTAATATGGGAAGCAAAGGCGCTAAAGCAATTAACCATAATCTGAGGATCAAGACCATATTTAGCACTAAGCTCTTGAAAAATAGTAGTTTCAGCGAAAGACTTAATGCAATCATACTCGTAATTTATACCTGATCCTTTACCTTTGTCGCTATCCCAATCTTTGATATTGCTTTGAATTGTTTCAAGCAGATCCCACTTGGCGTCAACATCCTTGCTTGTGAAAGACCCATCAAAGCATCCATCTGGATAGTCCTTGTAATATCCTGAAAACCTTGCATAAAAATTATTAATAACAGTATTACGGGGAAGCTCATGAATAGGACATTTGAGCATTAGTGACTTCAATCTTCCCCACGCTTGGGAAATGCTTTCTCCCTCATGCGGATGAAAATTATAAATATAATTCCTATCTTTATAAACCTCACTAGAAGGATAGAATTTAGAATAAAAGAGAGGTACAATTTCCTCCCAGTCAACAGGTCGGCCATCCTTCAGTGTTTTATACCATTCCGCAGCTCTGCCCTTCAGTGATAGAGAATAGCTTCTTCTTAACTCGGTTCATCGAAATACCTATACACTTGAACAACTCGCATAATTCATGTATAAAAAGCAAATGATCACCAGGATGGACAGTTCCATCTCCTAAATAGCAGTTATCCATAGCACGTTCAACAATTTTCATAGGTATTTTAAAAGGATGAGGAGCACAAGCATCATTAGAAACATCACATATGGGAGATAAAATATCATCAGAGCAAACTTTCTCCACTAAAGCTGGGGAACTAAAAATATCATGCTTAACAAAACCAGCTTCCCCAAGCTTAGACTTTTCTATAGCATTAGCAATAACGGTGTTCAAAGCATTCATACTAACAACACTATTAGCATGCAAATTAAGCTCCAAAGGTTTTTCAATTTTCTCTTCAAACACTCCATATCCAAACATAGGAAAAATACTAAAGAACTCTTTGTTTTCCATTAAGCCTAACTAGTGAAAATAAAAACAAGAAACAAAAAGATATAATTGCAGAATCTAATGGAAATAACTTCGAGCACTCACACAGGAGGATGCGAGTACCTTTTACCTTACATCCCCAGCAACGGCGCCAGAAAAGAGCTTGATGTCTACGCACGCTTCTATCCTTGTAGACAGTGTTGGGCCTCCAAGTGCAGAGGTTTGTAGAACAGCAGCAAGTTTCCCTTAAGTGGATCACCCAAGGTTTATCGAACTCAGGGAGGAAGGGGTCAAAGCTATCCCTCTCAAGCAACCCTGCAATTACGATACAGAAAGTCTCTTGTGTCCCCAACACACCCAATACACTTGTCAGATGTATAGGTGCACTAGTTCGGCGAAGAGATAGTGAAATACAAGTGGTAGTGATGATTAGAAGTAGTAAATGTAATCTGAAATAAATATCGCTGCGAGCAAACATGTAACAAAACTGAAAGGAAACGGTCTACAAAGCTTGAAAACAAGGCCTAGGGATCATACTTTCACTAGTGGACACACTCCCAACAAATATAACATAATTGAACCAATAGATAGTATCATCAATATGCAACTCAAAACAATTCTCCAATGGAAAACGAACACTAATCGTGCGTAGGGCTACAAAGCACTCCTCAAAGTCCGTTATCCAAACTAGATTGTCCCACACTATCACCATGAACGCACTAGATGGTTCCAACAAACACCAACAATTCATAGAGACATTAACCAAAAAGATACAGATGATGCGCACACTAGTCACCTTCACACCATGATACAAGGTATGTCCAGAGATTACAAATATAAAGCACGGGAGTAGCATAATATCTGAATAATAACATCTACCAATTCAACTAGATACAAAGCTCACGATCACATAAAGATCACATCATGGGAGAGAGAGGTGAACCACATAGCTACCGGTAGAGCCCTCAGCCCCGGGGGAGAACTACTCCCTCCTCATCATAGGAGACAGCAAGCTTGATGGAGATGGCGGTGAGGTCGATGGAGACAGCGGAGACGGCGATGGAGACCGTTGGAGATGGCTCCGGGGGCACTTCCCCGTCCCGGCAGGGTGCCAGAATAGACACTTATGTCCCCCAAATTCGTCGGCGGCGGTAGCAAAGCTGTGGAACTATTCTAGGAAAAATGCTGATTGTTCTAGGGTTTTCCATCGGGAGGCTTCTTATAGGCAAAGGGGCATCGTCAGGAGGTGTCCCAGGAGGGCTCACCATGGGTGGGTACGGCCAGGGGCTGGGCCGCGCCCCCCTGTGGTGTGGCCAGCCTCTGGCCCCTCTCCGGCTCCCGTTTGGTCCTCGTCCTCCGTCCGGGAAAAATAGGAGTTTCTGAACTTGTTTCATCCAATTCCGAGAATATTTCCTGTGTAGCTTTTCTGAAACACAAAAATAGCAGAAAACAGGGAACTGGCATGGTGGCATCTTATCAATAGGTTAGTTCCGGAAATCGCATAAAAGCGCCACAAAGTGTAACGAAACACAAGGCAAATGGTGTAAAAACAAGCATGGAGCATCAAAAATTATAGATACGTTTGAGACGTATCACCCATCACCATCGGCACTAGGGACAACTACAAGACGGAAAGCCTCGACTTCGACGTCGCCTACATCGCGCTGCCCTACAACGCCATCCTTGGCTAAGTTCATGGCGGCAACGCACCACGGCTTCAACATCCTCAAGATTCCTAGCGCCAACGGCACAATCACCGTGCGCTGCAACGAGAAGGATGCTCTCCGCTCAGTGGAGCATGTCTACCGCGAGGCTGCCACCATGTTCCCTGCGGATGAAGATCTGTTGGAATACTCAGGTGACCTCGCGAGGAAGAAGCAGCTCGTATCGCAAGAGCGGGCTGCTGCCAAGAAGGCTTCGCTCGAGCCCCATATGCAAGGCTTGTTTGGGAAGAAGCCCTCTACATTTGCTTCAACCGAGCCAAGCGAGGACCTGGTCCATCCGATGCTGGACTTGAGCATTGGGGAAGCTACAATACCCTCAGGGAGGAGGCCGCGGTTCACTCAAGAGTGTTCTGCTACAAAGAAGGTTCCATTGCAAGCTGGGGGGCTGCAAGAATTCCGTCACCATCCGGGCAGGGCTTTCCCCCAAATAGGAAAGCGCGCTCGTCACCTTCCTGCGGGCAAACTCTGACATATTCACGCGGACACCGTCAGATATGTCCAGTGTTCCCAGGGAGGTGATTGAGCACCACTTAGCTGTGTGCCCTCAGGCACACCCAGTGAAGCAGAAGACAAGGAAGCAAGCGCAAGAGAAACAAGACTTCATTATTCAACATATCGAGAAGCTGAAGCGGGCCAAGTTGATACGCGAGGTGGCTCACCCCATGCGGATTGCCAATCCGGTAGTCGTGCCAAAATCTAAAGGCAGTGGGCGCCTTTGCGTGGACTTCACTAGCCTCAACAAGGCCTGCCCTAAGGACCCTTACCCGCTCCCAAGGATAGATCAAATCGTCAACTCCACCGCAGGGTGTGACCTCCGTTGCTTCTTGGATGCCTTCTCCGGCTATCATCAAATCAAGATGGCAAGGGAGGACGAGGAAAAGACGGCCTTCATCACACCTTGCGGGGTGTACTGCTATATGATACGTCTCAAACGTATCTATAATTTTTGATGCTCCATGCTTGTTTTTACACCATTTGCTTAGTGTTTTGTTACACTTCGTGGCCTTTTTATGCATTTTCCGGAGCTAACCTATTAACGAGATGCCACAGTGCCAGTTCCCTATTTTCTGTTGTTTTTGTGTTTCGGAAAAGTTACACAGGAAATATTCTCGGAATTGGACGAAACAAAAGCCAGACATCCAGAAATTTACCGAAGCTTCCAGAGAACCAAAGAGGAGATGGAGATGGGCCACAGGCCGGCCACATAGTAGGGCGGCGCGGCCCAGGCCCTGGCTACGCCCCCTATGTGTGAGACCGCCTCGGTCCACTTCCGATGATGCCCTTTCGCCTATAAAGACCCCCCGACGGGAAAAACCTAAGTACCCGATCATTTTTCTAGAAACACATCGCGATTCGCTGCCGTCATCGACCCAAGATCGGGAGGGTCCAGAAGCTCTTCCCGGCACCCTGCCAGAGAGGGGCATCGCCACCGGAGGTCTTCTTCATTGCCATGCTTGTCTCCGGCGCGATGAGTGAGTAGTCTACCTTGGACTATGGGTCCATGGCAGTAGCTAGTTGGTTGTCTTCTCCACCATGTGCTTCATGTTTAGATCTCGTGAGCTGCCTTACATGATCGAGATCATTGTTATGTAATTCTACATGTTGTGTTTGTTGGGATCCGATGAATATTGGTGTTATGATTGACTTGATGTGCTGAATATTAACTTATGTTATCTCTATATTGTTTATGATCTTGCATGCTCTCCGTTGTTAGTAGCTATCTTGGCCGAGTAGATACTAGTGACTCCAAGAGGGGGTATTTATGCTCGATAGTTGGGTTCATGCCTCTATTTAATCTGGGGGAGTGATAGAAACCTCTAAGGTTGTAGATGTGCTGTTGCCACTAGGGCGAAAACAACATTCTTATTTCCAAGGGCATATGCTTTGTTTACATTACACACTTTGCTTAATGCAGTTAGCTGTTGTTTGCAACTTAATACTTGTGGGGTTCTCGAATTGATTCCCCACGGGTGGATTATTAGTCATAGATGAAGTTGGATGGTGGTCTATGTATTTTGTTGTAATGCCCAGAGTAAATCTCATAGTGATCCTCTCGACATATTCACGTTATCTTTATTCTATCAATTGCCCAACTGTAATTTGTTTACCCAGCATGTCGTTATTTATCTTATAGAGAGACACCACTAGTGAACTGTGGACCCCGGTCCTATCTCCTTTATATTGCTATCACCTGTTTACTTTACTCGCACTGTTTACTTTACTCGCATACTACTATTGCTTTCCACTCGATACGCTCATTCCTTTGTTTACAGCAAACCGGTGAGATTGACAACCTCATCGTAAATTGGGAGCAAAGTACTTGGTTGTGTTGTGTGCAGGTTCCGCGTTGCTGCTAGTTGAATGTGTGTCAGCAAGTGTCATAAACGGCACCCTTGTTGGAGTGTCACTAGGCTAGCAAGCATCACCTTCTGGAGTTTAGCTTTTTCCTGGATTTGATAAACCTTGGTTTCTTACTGAGAGAAAATTTGCTACTGTGCTCATCATACCTTCCTCTTGGGGTTCCCAACTGGACGGTGAAATTACATAAACACCGTGCCGCATCAAGCATAATTTTCTGGCGCCGTTGCCAGGGAAAAAGAAGACTTCTGCAAGGGGAGTTTCGCACGCACATCCTTTACTTTGTTTTAAGTTTTGCTTTATTTATTTTTACTTGCATCGTTTTATCAAAAAACACAAAAAATTAGTTTCCTTTATATTTGCTTTTATTTACTTGCTCTTAGTTTTGTTAGAATGAGTAATCCTGAAATTGAAGTTCGTACCTTTAAGCAACAAGGGGGGGAGAGCTTGAAAGATGCTTGGTACCGTATTAGCAATTCTCATCATAGGTGTACGAAGAAGCATTCTACCATGATCCTCCTTAGAAAATTTTATGTTGGTATAACTAGTTGGAATAGGTATGTTCTTGATACTCTTGCAGGAGGTAATTTTCTGGGTACTCCCGCTCTTGAAGCATGCACTTTAATTGAAAGTTTAGTGGGAGTACCACCTATTCATGTTGTTAAAACCGAGGTCACTTTGGAGGAAGTTTTAGAAAAACTTAGCTCTTTAGAAAAAAGTTTGCCAAAGATCCTTGATAATGCTAGCCGGGTTAATGAATTGATAGAAAGTATCGGTAAGAGAATCACCGTTTTAGAGGCTAGCACTACTGTTGATAGTCAAAACCTTAGGATTGGGAAACTAGAGGAATCTATGGAAACTTTAAGTTCAATTTTCTCTTCTCTTAAGTTTAAGAAGGAGAAAGCTTTTGTTGGAAAAGAGCAAAAATTTATGTATGTTCCCAAGTTGTCTGTGCCTAAACCACAGCATGTTTTTAAGATTGGTAAGACTTTTAGTTCAACTAAGAGTGACTTGCAGGTTGAATCATCTTCGGGAACCTCTAAAGTGCCTAGTGTGGTAACTGGTGATCTTGAGGAAACAGTTGATCTTAATGCTTCTTTCGAAAATACTTGATTTCCACCTTTCTGCGCCTAGCTCAAAGGCGTTAAAGAAAAGCACTCTTGGGAGATAACCCAATGCTTTTACTTTCAGTTCTTTTTCTTTTATTTGAGTCTTGGAAGTTATTACTACTGTAATGACCTCTCCTTCTCATTTTTATTTCGTTTTTGTGCCAAGAGAAGCCTCTAATTTGAGTGAGGAAAGATTTGGGGATGTTGCTGTCCTGAAACAGATTTTGGTGCTGCACCGTAAAAATTCGTGAAAATTCTCAGTATATCTTTTGGACCTGCGATTTCTTGTACATATGCCCCAGGTTATATCCAAACTTTCATTAGTTTAACACTTTTTGATTTGAGCAACAGAAAACCCTCTAAAAATTCGACCTTTGTCAGCTGTTCTATTTTGACAGATTTCTGTCATTATTTGTGTTTGCCGCTCGATCGCTTTCTTTTTGAGTTCTTTTGATCACGGAACTTTTGGGGAAGTTAATACAGTAGTATATTCTTTATATGTGATGGTTTTGAGTTGAAACCTGAAGCAAAAGGGGTTGATTCAATGTTATGCTTACACTAATGTTGCTAATAGAATTGTGTTGAGTTTTGTATGAAGGAAGTTTTCAAGTGTAGGGATTGGAGAATGATGAGATGAGTTGAAGAATGGAAAAAAGCTCAAGCTTGGGGATGCCCACGCACGCCAAGAAATATCCAAGAGGTACAAGCATCAAAGCTTGGGAATGCCCCCGAGGCACCCCTTCTTCATCGGCAAAAATCAGGTCACCTATCAACACACTATATTTTTATTGCTTCATGCACTATGCGTTTTTCTTGGAGCGTCAGTTTTTTAAGTTTTCAGTTTTGCTTAGTTTTGTTTGCTACAATAAATGGTTTGACCCCAACAAATTTCTTTTGGAGAAGTTGCCTTGCTTTTCATTTGCCAAGAACACTCCGTTTTTCACTCTTATCGTTTCAATGAGTGTTCTCTTTTTCTGCTACTACATTTAGTTTTTGTTTTTCACCTTGATTTGTGTTCAGATCGTGTTATATCTTTACATCAAGGTGTATTTTGACCTCTTGTCCATGTTGGTTTTCATCAAAAGAGTTGTTTTAAAAAGGTTCGAATGGTGTTGGAAAAGAGAAAAAGCTTTACGCAAAAAAGTGGTACAAAAAGGAGCTTGTGTAGCCTGCGGCCTAGGCTTTTGCATGTCGTGCTTGATGTCTTTTTGATAGTATGCTTAGTGGTTTTGTTGTAGCATGACTTGTCTCAAATGACTGAGATTTCTTAATGAGCCTTTGAAAAAATCATGCGTTGTTTTAATTATTTGGAAGCATTATTTTGGTTTTCTCCTTGATGCTTTATTTGGGTTGACTTGGCGCATGCTCACACATGTTAGACTCATACAAAGTCGCCATAGCCTCTATGATCATTTAGTTTTTTACTTTTGATGCCATCTTATGCTTCTTTTAATGTCGCTTTATCGCTTTGCATGATTATGGCCATTATTGCTCTCTTAGTTGGTCGCTCCCAGTCTTTTGCTAGCCCTAATTTTGTACTGAGTATGAGCTCTACTCGTGCATCCAACTCCTAAAAAACAAGTTGTTCCAAAGTGTCCACCATACATACCTATTAGCAATGTGCTATTCCAAAGTACATTTGACTTGCTTTTATCTATCCTTCAAATTAAACTCTTTTTGGTGTTATGCGAAAATTGGTCAGTAAAGCTCTCACGAACCTGATGGCACACTTTACTTTTCTCACTTTAAAATTTTGACATCGTGGCTCTCTTATGTTGAGTTGTTATGCTTGCAAGTTGTAAGTTGGAAATTAGCCCAGCCATGCCGTCATGGGGCAAGCTTCCAACATTGCACTATCTTTCATTTGAGTTGATATCGTGATTTTTGTTTATGGATACTCGCGATGTGAAATAAGTTGGGAATCTTGTGGGATCATGGAGTTCTTATATGTGTTAGGGAAACACGTGGGCCGCTAATCTAAGCCATGCATCATTCATGGTGGAAATTTACAGCATGCCCATAGTGGACATTCGATGACGCATCTCACAATAAAAAGCTATACCAATGGTAAATAAAAGAGATGTCGAGGTGTTCATTATCAGTTTGTCTTGTCATTTTGATGTGGGCTTGTTCCATGTCATCGGGCAGGAGGTACCCCATTGGCGGTTCTTGATGATACACATATATTTACAATGACAAGAGCCTGCTTGGGACTCTAAGTCGAGTAGCATGAGGTTTGGGTATTCGTACTTCATGGGACATGAGGTTTTCAACTTATGATTTGTCAAGCATATGCTTCATAATTGTACTCGCATTAACTCTAACCATTCAAGATGCTTATGATGGGGGCAATGAGAGATCAAAGCTAGTAAGTACCATAATTTTTTGAAGGTTTATAAAACTTGCAATCACTGCTTCCCTCTACGAAGGGCCTTTCTTTTACTTTTATGTTCAGTCACTGATAGGGCAAAGGTGTCCGATATTTTGATGAGATCTTGCTATGTCAATTTGGTGGGTGGAGTTCGTGCTTGACGATCCGACTACACGTGCGAAGCTCGTGCGCCAATGCAATCGCTAGGACAATCTCCGAGAGTTACTAATCTTGCGGATGCACGATCAGCCTAACCAGCGAGGGTCTTAATTTCTACCTGAAATCGAGAACAAGTAAGAACTAATACTGCAATCAAGATATTGCGGATGAAAGATGTATGCTTTATTCAAAAGGTGGGATTCCAAATAGGCGGTCTTCTTCTGGGCGATTGGCCTCAAAAGTCAAACTCGTAGTTGCAGCAATGGCTAACTTTAGTCTAAACAAAATCCGAGTTCTAATGATGGCTACGGGGGGTATTTGAGAAGGAAAAGGTAGGGGTGCGACCAGCCATGGGTATGGTGGTCGAACGGAACCCTAACAGGCCTTTTCTCCTCAAATTCGGACTCCTAAAAGTGGCTGTGTTATTTGCTGCGAAAATTACATGGGCCGGACCCAAAAATAGAAGTGACGCAGCACCATATTTATCTATGGACGAATTTATGAAGTAGCTCTTTGTATATTTCGTCCAAGTCTTCATCCTTCATTATGGTGGCTTCAAAGTTCTGAAATCTCCACTCGTGGCATCTTCTTCCATCCTCAAACACTTGCTTCCATCTCCATGCATGATCATGCTCCAATGCTTGTCCCTCTCATCCATGCTAGTTCCATCATTCCTAAGAGTAACAAACATATCTGATTTAGGCAGCATCATATTCTCATGTATGTGAGAAAGAGTTCCAAGAAACGAAAGTACCTGATAGTTAAGTTGCTTGGCACGAGCTCGAGTGATAGGTCCTTGTATGTGTTCCGCTGTAGGTGGAGCGGGTGTATCAATAGAAGGGATGTCCTCATCATGCTCCCCTTCTGGAATTGAAGTCGTCCTCGACGCAACCTTATCTTCTTCACCGACGTAAGGCTTTAAATATGCAATGTTAAATGTAGGACTTACCATACCAAAATCTGCAGGAAGCTCAAGTTTATATGCATTATCATTGATTTTCTCTATCACCTTAAAAGGACCATCAGCACGTGGCATTAACTTAGATTTGTCGCAAATCAGGAAAACGATCTTTGCGCAAATGCAACCAAACAAGATCACCAACCTCAAACACAACATGCTTTCGTCCTCTATCCCCAGCAACTTTATACTTAACATTCATGCGTTCTATGTTGTCTTTAGTAGTTGCATGCAATTTTAAAATCAATTCAGCACGTTGTGTTGCATCGAAATTATTTTGCACTGAAGATGATAAAGGCAACAAATCAATAGGTGCACGTGGAACAAAACCATAGACAATCTGAAAAGGGCTCATCTTTGTGGTAGAATGCAGCGAACGATTATAATTAAATTCAATATGAGGCAAACACTCTTCCCACAATTTTAAGTTCTTCTTTAAAACAGCCCGCAACATGATAGATAAAGTTCTATTAACTACTTCAGTTTGTCCATCAGTTTGGGGATGACACGTAGTACTAAACAGCAATTTAGTCCCCAACTTAGCCCATAAACATCTCCAAAAGTGGCTAAGAAATTTAGTATCACGGTCAGAAACAATAGTATTTGGCACACCATGCAAACGAACGATATCACGAAAAAACAAATTAGCAATGCGCGCAGCATCATCGGTCTTGTGACAAGGAATAAAGTGTGCCATATTAGAAAACCGATCTACAACAACAAAAATACGATCCCTCCCCTTCTGTGTACGAGGTAATCCCAAAACAAAGTCCATCAAAATATCCTCCCAAGGAACACTAGGAACAGGAAGAGGCATATATAAACCATGTGGATTAAGGCGAGACTTAGCTTTTTGACAAGTAGTGTAGCGTGCCACGAATCTCTCAACATCTCGCCGCATGCGTGGCCAAAAGAAGTGTGCAGCAAGAACATCCTCCGTCTTCTTGACACCAAAGTGTCCCATTAATCCTCCTCCATGTGCCTCATGTAACAACAAAAGACGAACAGAACCATCTGGGATGCATAGTTTGTTAGCACGGAACACAAATCCATCATTAAGGATGAATTTGTTCCATGTTCTACCATCTTTACAATTCTGCAACACATCTTTAAATTCAGCATCATGCAAGTATTGTTCCTTGATAGTTTCCAACCCAAAAATTTTGAAGTCAAGCTGAGACAACATAGTATAACGGCGCGACAAAGCATCAACAATAATATTATCTTTACCCTTTTTGTGTTTGATAACATAAGGAAAAGATTCAATAAATTCAACCCACTTTGCATGGCGATGATTCAGTTTTGCTTGACTACGAATATGCTTCAAAGATTCATGATCAGAATGTATAACAAATTCTTTAGGCCATAAATAATGTTGCCAAGTTTCTAATGTCTGAACCAGCGCATATAATTCTTTATCATAAGTAGAATAGTTCAGACTAGGCCCACTCAATTTTTCACTAAAATATGCTACAGGTTTGCCCTCTTGTAATAACACACCTCCCAAACCAATTCCACTAGCATCACATTCAAGTTCAAACGTCTTATTAAAATCAGGAAGTTGGAGTAATGGAGCATGTGTTAACTTATCTTTCAGTATCATGAAGGCCTCTTGTTGTGCATCACCCCAAACAAAGGGCACATCCTTCTTTGTGAGCTCATTCAATGGTGCAGCAATAGAACCAAAATCTTTGACAAAGCGCCTATAAAACCCAGCGAGACCAAGAAAACTCCTCACTTGTGTGACCGTCTTGGGCTGCGGCCAATTCTCAATAGCTTCAATCTTGGCTGGATCAACTTCAATTCCCTGTTCTGTAACAACATAACCAAGAAAAGCAACTCTATTTGTGCAAAAGGTGCACTTCTCAAGATTACCATACAAACGTGCATCACGTAAAGCATTGAAAACAGCACGTAAATGATCCAAATGGTCCTCTAAAGATTTGCTATATATGAGAATGTCATCAAAATATACCACCACAAAACGACCAATAAAAGCACGTAAAACTTCGTTCATCAGTCTCATAAAGGTACTAGGTGCATTAGTTAAACCAAACGGCATTACTAACCACTCATATAAACCGAACTTAGTTTTAAAAGTTGTTTTCCATTCATCTCCTAATTGCATACGAATTTGGTGGTAACCACTACGCAAATCGACTTTAGAGAACATAATAGAACCACTCAACTCATCCAGCATGTCATCCAAACAAGGTATAGGGTGACGATCTTGAATGGTAATATTATTAATAGCTCGACAATCAGTACACATGCGCGAAGAACCATATTTCTTAGGTACTAAAATAATAGGAACAGCGCATGGACTAAGAGACTCACGAATATAACCTTTGTCCAATAAACTCTGGATTTGTCGTTGGATCTCTTTTGTTTCTTCAGGATTGGTGCGATATGGCGCACGGTTGGGCAGCGAGGCTCCTAGAATCAAATCAATTTGGTGTTCTATCCCACGAATAGGTGGAAGTCCAGGTGGAACATCTTGTGGAAAAACATCCATGTATTCCTGCAAAAGGTTAACAACCGCAGGTGGCAAAGAAGGAGGCATATCCTCAAATGAAAACAGAACTTCTTTGCAAACAATGGCATAATATGGAGTAATATTGACATCAATTTCAGCAAGATCAGATTTGCTAGCAAGTAAACAAGGATTCTTCAAACGAATTTCAGTAGCATGGCTAGAATCAGATTTAGAAGAATGCTTAGGGTTTAAGTCCAATTTTCTTGCAAGCATGTGTAAGAGAATACTAATTAGTTTTACCATTATGTACAGATTCTCTATCAAATTGCCATGGTCTACCAAGTAACAAAGAACAAGCTTGCATAGGTACAACATCACAATCAATAAAATCTGAATAAGTACCAATAGTAAAATGCACGCGTGCAGTTCTTGTTACCTTGAGCTTACGGGAACTCTCAAACCATTGAATGTAATAGGGATGAGGTCGTTGTCGTGTGGGTAGAGCAAGCTTCTCCACCATGTCAATACTAGCCAGATTGTTACAACTCCATCCATCAATGATGATCCGGATAGCTCTCTCCTTAACAATGCCTCTTGTTCGAAACAAATTGTGGCATTGATCATGCTCGGCTTTGCTCAATTGCACACTCAAGACACGTTGTGCAACTAAACTCTTGTATTGATTAGCAGTCTCAGCTCCCATTACCTCCATCTCCTTGTCAGAATCAGAATTGGCACCATCACGTGCCGCAATAAGTGCCAATGTATCATCATCAAAATCACTCGCAGAGTCATATTCGCCATCTTCAAGCACCACCATCACACGTTTGGTTCTACATTCTTTTTCAATGTGACCAAACCCAAAACATTTGCGACATTGAATGTCGCAAGTCTTCCCCATGGAGGCCATGGAAGAAGAACTCCGTGTCGGACCAGCAGATGGTGCTGGAGCAGGAGCAGGTGGCGTTCTTGACGTCGGCATGGTATACCTGGAGGTGGAAGGACCTCGTGCATCCCCACGAGAAGGTGGTGCTGATTGGTGCACAGACCATGAAAGAGTATGACCTACAGAATTATTAGCTCTTCTCCATGATGGTTGACGATCCTGCACTTCAAGTTCAGCTTTGCAAGCAAGGTGAAATAAACAAGTAATAGTGTTGTACTCCTTATAGTCTAAAATATGCTAAATCTCCTTATTTAAACCACCAAAGAAACATGCTAGCATAGCTTCATTATCCTCTACAATACCACAACGAATCATGCCCGTTTGTAATTCTTGATAATAATCTTGTACGGAATTTTTGCCTTGTTCTAAATGAGCTAATTTTTTAAGCAAGTCCCGTTGATAATGTGGAGGTACAAAACGAGTATGCATGGCATATTTTAGACCAAGCCAAGTAGCAGGAATATTAGCATGATTGACTCGACAATGTTCAGACCACCAGATAGATGCAAAATCTGTAAATTCACATGTAGCAGCACTAACACACAAATGCTCAGGGTAGGGTAAACATGCAAAACGTTGCTCTACTTCTAATTCCCAAGTGAGATATGCATCAGGATTATATCTACCCTCAAAGGGCGGAATATTTAATTTCAGCTTGGCCACATGTTCATCATCACGTACCGGACGCGAAGGTGGACGAGCGTTGCGGTTGTATTGCCGCGGACGGCCAGGTGCAGGTTGTTGGACCTCATCCTCCTCGAGCTCGTTTTCATCTTCGAACTCGTTTTCCCCCTCATCAGCAGCATATCCATCCTGGGTGGCTGCCTCCACAGCGGCCGCAGCAGCTGCCGCGGCTGTAACGGTACCCGCAGATGGCAGTATGAGAGGAACGCGGCGAGCACGTGGTACATGGATGCCCGGCTGTGGCAGTGGTGGTAAGCGGGCCAGGACTTCCTGGAACCGGGCGTCGAGCTTGGTGTTGAAGGATGCCTCAAGACCAGCAATCTTGTCCATCGCATCAGAAAGCTTGGAATCAACATCACCCAAGCGTGTGTCCACATCTTGTGCACGCCCCACCAACAGCCGAGTGAAGTGGGCATGCAACTCTGCAGTAGTCATCTTCTCCGGATCAACATCATCCTTCGTGGTTCCTGTCATGGTTAGCGTAGAAGCAAGCACAAATATATATACCTACGTACTACGGAATATGGTGGAATCACGCGTAATCCGTCAAGCGGTATACAAAGCTCTTACAAGTTCTTACCAAACAGGAGGAAGGAGATATGCAACCAGCAAATAGCAGCGACTCCCAAAATTGCACAAAGCGATTACCAGGTGTCGATACAAAGCACGTGTAGAAATATGTGGAGCTGTAGGAAGGCTTATATGGTAGCAAAAACAACAAATATCAAAACAGCAATGCGATGTTGAAAGAATGCTCAACCACGGTACTATGCTGGTCCTAGGCTATACCGTGCTAGAGACGCGAGCCGAGAACACTAAGAAAGTCACGGCGTGGCACAACAAGCAGAAAGAAACAGCTCCAAAGCAAGATATAAGTGAAGATCTGCAGGAATTTTCGGGTCCGAAACTTCAGAGGGCAAAAACTTGACCTTCCTAGCCTTTTTTGGGCGTTCCGAGTGTCACATGGCTGTGGTTAGATAGAACTTTTCGTGCTGAGCATTTTGAGTGGTCGCATGTCGAAAACGGAGTTCGTATGCAAAAGTTTTGGCCAGTTGAAGTTTGCTGTCGAAAACTGTCAAAAACTGACAAAACTGTCCAAATCGGACTAGATTCGGACTGGACTAATAGGAACGGGTCAAACCGACTTGGATGCGGATTTGACTTTTTTTTCTTCTTTTTTTGCTCTTCTTCTTCCTCTTGCCTGGCGATCGAAACTTAACTCACGGACTCTGAAAAAGGCACGGATGAAATTGGGAGGAACGAACAAAATCTAATGTGAAGTCGGCGGCGGAAGTATATGGCGTGGTGGTGGAAGGATATGGTGGAGCAGTGGTGCAAGCGTGCGGCGGCGGCGTAACTATGGTGATTCGAACTCGAAACTCTAAAGGAACAGACACTAAGACCAGCAACTCGACACGCGGATGCAGACACAAATTCAATGATGCAAATTGAAAAGACAATGCAAAGGCTCGGATGGTTTATGGGACGAGATGATCTAAACCCTAACTATATTTTTGGCTTTTTCGTGGTTTATAGGTATGAACACAGATGCAATCTAAACTACGAAAACAGTAAATCTCATCGAGCAACCTAAAATCTGATACCACTTGATCGGGCAAAGGTGTCCGATCTTTCGATGAGATCTTGATATGTCGATTTGGTGGGTGGAGTTCGTGCTTGACGATCCGACTACACGTGCGAAGCTCGTGCGCCAATGCAATCGCTAGGACAATCTCCGGGAGTTACTGATCTTGCGGATGCACGATCAGCCTGACCAGCGAGGGTCTTAATTCCTACCTGAAATCGAGAACAAGTAAGAACTAATACTGCAATCAAGATATTGCGGAGGAAAGATGTATGCTTTATTCAAAAGGTGGGATTCCGAATAGGCGGTCTTCTTCTGGGCGATTGGCCTCAAAAGTCGAGCTCATAGTTGTAGCAATGGCTAACTTTAGTCTAAACAAAATCTGAGTTCTAATGACGGCTACGGGGGGTATTTGAGGAGGAAAAGGTAGGGGTGCGACCAGCCATGGGTATGGTGGTCGAACGAAACCCTAACAGGCCTTTTCTCCTCAAATTCAGACTCCTAAAAGTGGTTGTGTTATTTGCTGCGAAAATTACATGGGCCGGGCCCAAAAATAGAAGTGACGCAGCACCATATTTATCTATGGACGAATTTATGAAGTAGCTCTTTGTATATTTCGTCCAAGTCTTCATCCTTCATTATGGTGGCTTCAAAGTTCTGAAATCTCCACTCGTGGCATCTTCTTCCATCCTCAAACGCTTGCTGCCATCTCCATGCACGATCATGCTCCAATGCTTGTCCCTCTCATCCATTCTAGGTCCATCATTCCTAAGAGTAACAAACATATCTGATTTAGGCAGCATCATATTCTCATGTATGTGAGAAAGAGTTCCAAGAAACGAAAGTACCTGATAGTTAAGTTGCTTGGCATGAGCTCGAGTGATAGGTCCTTGTATGTGTTCCGCTGTAGGTGGAGCGGGTGTATCAATAGAAGGGATGTCCTCATCAGTCACCACCTTCTACCTTTATGCACCGTCTAAGAGAGCATAGTTGTCATTCTTAGTATAATGTGCATTGTCCCAAAGTTTTCATTGATTGATTCATGATGTTGGTTTCACTTGCTCTTAAATTACTTGTATCTAGTCGCATTTATGTTTTGCATTTATGTTTTGCTATTCCATGAAGGACAAGCTGAAAACCATTTGCTATGTTTTTCCATATGATTTGAACACACGTTTGACTTTCATTGTTTCATTTTCATGATCTTTTGTTTGTGTTCTTTTTCATGTTATAACATGGTTGCTAAGTTTCTTCTATCAAGATTATGTCTTCATGCCCATGTTTTAAGTTATTTTGATCCTAGCGCACAACGCTTACATATATGGTCAAGATTGTGTAGGTGCATGTCACCTCAAAAATTATTTCTTTGTTATCACTTACCTACTCGAGGACGAGCAGGAGTTAAGCTTGGGGATGCTGATACGTCTCAAATGTATCTATAATTTTTGATGCTCCATGCTTGTTTTTACACCATTTGCTTAGTGTTTCGTAACACTTCGTCGCATTTTTATGCATTTTCTGGAACTAACCTATTAACGAGATGCCACAGTGCCAGTTCCCTATTTTCTGCTATTTTTGTGTTTCAGAAAAGTTACGCAGGAAATATTCTCGAAATTGGATGAAACAAAAGCCAGACATCCAGAAATTTACCAAAGCTTCCAGAGAACCGAAGAGGAGACGGAGAGGGGCCACAGGCCGGCCACACAGTAGGGCGGGGCGGCCCAGGCCCTGGCCGTGCCCCCTATGTGTGAGACCGCCTCGGTCCACTTCTGACGATGCCCCTTCGCCTATAAAGACCCCCCGACGGGAAAAACCTAAGTACCTGATGAATTTTCTAAAAACACATCGCGATCCGCCGCCGTCGACGACCCGAGATTGGGAGGGTCCAGAATTCCTTCCCGGCACCCTGCCGGAGAGGGGAATCGCCACTGGAGGTCTTCTTCATCGCCATGCTTGCCTCCGGTGCGATGAGTGAGTAGTCTACCTTGGACTCTGGGTCCATAGCAGTAGCTAGCTGGTTGTCTTCTCCACCATGTGCTTCATGTTTAGATCTCGTGAGCTGCCTTACATGATCGAGATCACCGTTATGTAATTCTACATGTTGTGTTTGTTGGGATCTGATGAATATTGGTGTTATGATTGAGTTGATGTGCTGAATATTATCTTATGTTATCTCTATGTTGTTTATGATCTTGCATGCTCTCCGTTTTTAGTAGCTATCTTCGCCGAGTAGATACTAGTGACTCCAAGAGGGGGTATTTATGCTCGATAGTTGGGTTCATGCCTCTATTTAATCTGGGGGAGTGACAGAAACCTCTAAGGTTGTAGATGTGCTGTTGCCACTAGGGAGAAAACAACATTCTTATGTCCAAGGGCATATGCTTTGTTTACATTACACACTTTGCTTAATGCAGTTATCTGTTGTTCGCAACTTAATACTTGTGGGGTTCTCGGATTGATTCCCCATGGGTGGATTATTAGTCATAGATGAAGTTGGATGGCGGTCTATGTATTTTGTTGTAATGCTCAGAGTATATCTCATAGTGATCCTCTCGACATATTCACGTTATCTTTATTCTATCAATTGCCCAACTGTAATTTGTTTACCCAGCATGTCATTATTTATCTTATGGAGAGACTCCACTAGTGAACTGTGGACCCCGGTCCTATTTCCTTTATATTGCTATCACCTGTTTACTTTACTCGCACTGTTTACTTTACTCGCATACTACTATTGCTTTCCACTCGATACGCTCATTCCTTTGTTTACAGCAAACCGGTGAGATTGACAACCTCATCGTAAGTTGGGAGAAAAGTACTTGGTTGTGTTGTGTGCAGGTTCCACGTTGCTACTAGTTGAAGGCATGTCAACAAGTGTCATAAACGGCGCCCTTGTTCGAGTGTCACTAGGCTAGCAAGCATCACCTTCTAGAGTTTGGCTTTTTCCTGGATTCGATAAACCTTGGTTTCTTACTGAGGGAAAATTTGCTACTGTGCTCATCATACCTTCCTCTTGGGGTTCCCAACTGGACGGTGAAATTACATCAACACCGTGCCACATCACTACATATGTATGCCCTTCGGCTTGAAGAACGCAGGAGCGACCTTCTAAAGGCTCATGCGTAAGGCCTTGGGGGCTCAGATAGGAAGGAATGCGGAAGCTTACATAAATGACATCATCGTCAAGACCTGTGAGGGTTATACCTTCATTGAAGACCTGGAAGAAACATTCGCCAACCTAAGAAAGGTAAATATCAAGCTCAATCCCGATAAGTGCGCCTTTGGTGTACCATCGGGAAAGTTGCTGGGATTCCTCGTATCGCATCACGGAATAGAGGCGAACCCTGCCAAGGTCAAGGCCATTGAAGAAATGCGTCCTCCGCGCAACCTTAAGGAGATGCAGCGCCTCGCGGGGTGCATGGCAGCCCTGGGACGCTTCATCGCGAGGAGCAGAGAAAAGGGTCTGCCTTTCTTTAAGCTCATGAAGCGCACTAGAAAATTAGAGTGGACCCCGGAAGCTGACAAGGCCTTCGCCGAGCTGAAGAGGCACCTCACGAGCCCGCCAATCATGGTCGCCCCAACATTCCGCGAGCCCCTGTTGCTCTACATTGCCACAACTCCAAGGACCGCAAGCGTCGTCCTCGTCACAGAGCGGGACGCTCAAGTGATCGCCAAAGAGAAGATCGACTCTCCATTCCCGGGGGCTCCTCTTGAGGGGAGGCCATGGTCTCCTCTTCCCCTTGTGAGGAGTCGCCTACGGCACCCTCGCCAACCGAGCCGCTCCCTCAGAGCGTTGCTCCTGAGCTTCATGAAGAGGAGACTCCCGATGGCACAACTAAAGTGCAGAAGCATGTCTACTTCATAAGCACCGTTCTACGTGACACACGGGAGTGCTACACTACGTAGCAAAAGCTTCTCTACACCCTGCTCATCCCTTCAAGAAAACTATGTCACTACTTCCAAGGCCACCCAATCAAGGTGGTCACTGATCGGCCTCTGGAGACAATCTTACGCAACCCAAATGTCAGGGGGAGGGTGGCAGAATGGGCCGTGGAACTCTAACAATTCGAGATCTCCTTCAAAACCACCAAGGTAATCAAGATCAAAGCTTTAGCGAAGTTCACCGCTAAGTGGACTGATCCATTCGCCGATGAGCCCCCCAAGGTGGAATCTACGCTTCCTGGAGAGGAGGCCCCGGGTCTCTGGGTCATGCACTTCGATGGTGCCTTCAACCTTCCCGGTGCGGGGGTTGGGGCCGTTCTCACCTCTCCATCCAAGGACAAGCTCTGCTACACTATCCAACTCTGTTTCAAGCCAGAGCACAAGGTCTCCAACAACATCGCGGAATACAAAGGGCTCCTTGCTAGCCTAAGGGCGGCAAGCGCTTTGGGCATCAAGCACCTCATCGTCAAGGGAGATTCACAACTAGTCATGAACTTCTCCAACAAGAGCTACACGCCAAAGGATGAGCACATGGCGGCTTACCTCGAAGAGCACCGGAAGATGGAGAAGCGCTGCCAAGGCCTGGAATTAATGCACATCCCTCGAGGGGAGAATGTGGCGGCAGACGAAATTGCCAAGCGCGCCTCTCATCGCTTGGCACAGCCAGCCGGGGTCTTTGAGGAGCGCCTCTTCAAGGCGTCGGCTTCTCCACCATCCACGGGATCATAACTTCCTCCCGCTTTGCCACCGCCACCAAAGCAGGGGGCTCTGGACTGCGGGCCACCCTGAGGCGACCGCGTTCTCCTGGCGCTGGCAAGGCAGGAGGGAGTGGATTAGATCCTCGAGCTCAAGGCTTTCCTCGTCAGCGGAAAACTTCCTGAGGAGGAATCGGAGGCTAAAAGAATTGTGCGTCCGGCTACAGGATACTGCATCAAAGACAGTGATTTGTACAGGCGTTGCCCCAGCAGCGTCGCTCTGAAGTGCATCTCGACTCACAAAGGCCAAGAACTCCTCAGGGACATCCACGCTGGCGAGTTTGGGCATCATTCCTCATCTATCACACTCGCCGGGAAAGCGTATCACAGCGGTTTCTACTGGCCTTCGGCTCTCTCGGATGCCGCTGAGAAGGTCAAGAGGTGCGAGGCATGCCAATTCCACGCCAAGCAAATTCATCAGCCAGCGTAGGAGCAACAGACCATCCCGCTCACTTGGCCCTTCGTTATTTGGGGGCTGGACATCCTGGGTCCATTTCCTCAAGCGCAAGGGAGCTATTGCTACCTCTACGTCGCCATCAACAAGTTTACCAAGTGGGCGGAGGTGGAGCCGGTGCGCACCATCCCGGCCAGGTCGACCGTCAAGTTCATCCGTGGGCTAGTAGGCCGTTTTGGTGTGCCTAACCGCGTCATCACCGATGACGGCAGTCAGTTCACCAGCGGACTGTTTCAAGAATACTGCGCATCCGTCAGCATCAAGATCTGCTTCACCTCTGTTGCTCACCCCAGGATCAATGGGCAGACCGAGCGTGCAAACGCTGAAGTCCTCAAGGGCCTGAAGACAAGAAGCTTCAACTCCAAGCTCGAGGCCTGCGGCAAGAAATGGTCAGACAACCTCCAATCTGTCCTATGGTCCATTCGTACTAGCGCAACCAAGCCAACCGGGGAGACTCCATTCTTCCTGGTCTATGGGGCGTAGGCTATTCTTGATACCGATGTCAAATTCAGATCGCCAAGGGTACTCCCCTTCAATGAGCTGCGTGATGAGGACATCCCTACTATTGTTCCATCTCCACTTCGTGATGATGACAAGCAAGTTGCTGCAAAGAAGAAGTCCAATGATGAAATCAGAATTGGACCTATCACAAGAGCTCGTGCAAAGTTAATAGAACAACAGGTGAATTTGCTCCTAATAGAATCTGATTATTTTGTTAATGAGAATTGTTTACTGCCTAAGTCTTTGTGTGTTTGCATACTCAGGTTCATGGGAGAAGAAGGCATAGCACGAGGGAGCGAGGAGTTGAAGCAGCTGGAGCAAGACGTGATGATCATGCCCATGGACGCGAGGGAGGAGAGGGAGGCCGGCGACCAGCATGAGGAGGAGGAGGACATCACGCAGGAGGCTGCATATGGCGCACCATCAAGTGCTTGTGCGCCATACACCAAAGGCCTGCGCGCCTAGTTGGCTGCACCCAACCATTGGGTCAGTTTGTATCAATTAAGTTTGAGTCGAACCACGTTAGAGGACCAGGTCAGGTCGGCTGCCTTTGGCCAGCCGCACCCCCCATATATTGAGTGCTTATGCGCCATAGAGAGGTTAGACCACGTTTTAGATAAAACCCTAGTTCTTGAGACTGCTCTAAGCATTCATCTGGAATTCTTGTCTCCAATTCGTTTTGATCTGGAGATTATATACTGCAAGTTAAGTGTGATCTGCTGTTCCATTGGGAATTAGTGAATTGCAATTATACCGTTTCGTGGTCGACGGCTACGTTGCGCAAGTGTGTGAAGTCGTGAATATCTGAAGGGTAGAGAGCTGTTGCGTTGGCATCAGGGATCTAGCGAGGAGAGATCATCGGTGACACCAAGTTATCTATCATCATCATCATCATCATCATCACTACCGCAAGCTTACTGAGAAGATCGGGCCACCCCTTATCATCTTGGTATCAGATTTCCAGTGTTTCCTCGGTAAGCATCCACCAGATCATCCGTAGTTTAGTTTTGATTTTCGTCCTATCCAGAAAAGCCAAAAAAAAATTAGGGTTCATAGTATTGCCATAGCCTAGATTGCATCGTAGATTGGTTTTAGTTGCTGGTCGTTTTCCTTCTTTGATCCGATCTATTTCTTGTTCCGTAGGAGTCTAGGTTCTAGTCGGTTTTAGGTGTTGAATCTGAGTTGTGTTTTTCCACCGAGTCCACTATCATCTCGAGTTGTTTCCGCCGCAGCGATCGCTCTCGACCAGACACCGCGGCCGCGTTTGTCTGATCCAGCGCGTTGGCCGCTCGCTCAGAGTCCTGCCGCGGCACGAGTTCCGTGCGTTCTTCTGCCGTGGTACAAATCTGAGTCTTGTTCGTTTGTTTTTCCAAACCGAGTCCACATAGCGTACCTTTTTGCATCTTTTGAAAGCCATAGCTACAGCCTTTCGACAACATCGTGTAGGTACCTTTCCTACGAGACTAGCATATTTTTGTTGCTCCACGGGCTGCTCTGTTTAGGGTTTTCAAGTGCATTTTTGTCTGTCGTAGCTACAGTACTCCGTGAATTGGTTTTATAAAGAGAGTCAAAAAAAAGTAAAAAAAGAGAAAAGAGAAAAGAATCAAAAACAGAAAAGTGAGAAGCCGGCCGAAGCATACATCTAAGTTGATGCACTAGTAGATTGAGCAATCTTGTGCCTGTTTACATTGAGCATTGCTAGTGTCTCTCTTGTGCATTGCAACATCTCCTGTTTTATAGTTGCTTTGCCACGTTTATCTCCACGTGTGTGTTTCCTTTGGGTGTTTTGTTCACACGATCAGCACTAGGACTTGTCTTTGGTGTAGTTAGGATACCATACCTACAGCTCCACCATACACTCCTGCTTTGTCGTGTGATTGCTCTTATACCCTGGTATTCACTTCATCACATCCGTGCATTAGTCATCTATCCGAACGGGTACGCAATTGCTATTCACTTTGGAACGGTAAGATTTCCTTTTCTTGTCAGTTTTGAGTGAGTTGTGAGTGTGCCACCAAAAAGATTTTTGATTTAGTGCACTAACCTACTAATCATGTCTGTTAGTGGTGTTGATGATGTGATGCAGAAAAAGGCTGATGATGCTACTGTTACATGGAGGGAATATGAAGCTCTCCGTGATCATTTGCAAGGGGTTATTACTAGATCCACTGAAAACATTGACGCTGATATTCAAGCTGTGCAAATGAAAGTAGATGCCACTGAAACTACAGTCAATGCTATGCAAGCGCAAGTCACTGCTCTCCAGACAAGCATACAACAATTGACAACTTTCGTCAATGGGCTGCGTGTAACTGTTGAGCAACGCCACCATGAGGACCATGGCGATGTTGATAGTGTCCATGGAGATAATGAAAACATGATGGGCAACAATGGCCGTGGGCGTGGCTTTCCAGGACAGGGTCGACCACCACCACTTGGTGCTCGGCGTGTGCCATTTCAGGAGGATGATGGCTTGGGCAAGCCCAAGTTCACGATTCCCAGATTTGAAGGCTCCACTGATACGGAGGAGTACCTTACTTGGGAGCTCAAGATTGAAAAATTATGGCGTTTGCATGATTATACTGAAGATAGGAAGATCAAGCTTGCTTCTTCAGAATTTGATGGGTATGCTTTGCGTTGGTGGGATAGCATTGTGAGGGAAAGAAGAGATGACAACGAGCTTCCTGTTCTTACATGGCGCAATATGAAGGAGATCATGCGAGCTCGTTTTGTTCCCACTAATTACCTGCGTACTGTTTATGATAAATTGACACAATTGAAGCAAGGAACCATGACCGTTGATGCTTATTACATGGAGAGGGAGATGTTGCTGCAGCGTGCACGTGTTCGAGAGTCTATTGAGATGACAATGCAGCGATTTCTTCATGGGCTGAAGTACAACATAAAAGGTATTGTTAGGCATCATTCCTACAACAATATGAACGAGCTTTTGCATCATGCAAGGGAGGCTGAATCGCAGCTAGCTGAAGAGGCTCAAATCAAGGCACGATATACTCCTTCTGGGAGGTTCTCTAGCAGGGCGCCGCACCAATCTGCAGCGCCTATGGAGGGTGCCACCAGAGGCCCCTCTTCTTCCCACTCTCACCCAGCCTCCAATGCTTCTACTGCAAAGAAACCAGTAGCTCCTGCGCCTAGCTCTGGTTCCAACATGTCTACAGCTCGTAATAGAGATATGCAATGCCATACATGTGGTGGCAAGGGGCACTTCAAGCGAGAGTGTCCAAACAGAAAGGTGATGATTGTTAATGATGATAATGAGTATGAAACTGGAGATGACGCTGATCCGTATGATTCCAATGATGATGGTTACACAAGTGAGGGCGGCATGAATGCCTTTGCTTCTCCAGCGCCTACCATTGTTGTCTCGCAGCGTGCATTGAGTGTCACGCCACATGCTGATTCCCAGCGCTGCAATCTGTTCCAAACAAAAGCACTAGTTGGCCCAAACAAAGCTTGCAAAGTAATCATTGATGGAGGTAGCTGCCGCAATCTAGCAAGCAAGGAGCTTTGTGCCAAGCTAAATCTGAAATATTTACCTCATCCAAATCCCTACTACATCCAATGGTTGAGTGATAATGGAGAGATGAAGGTAAATCATATGGTGCATGTGAATTTTGAGATAGGACCATACAAGGATTCCATTGAGTTTGATGTGGTTCCTATGACTGTTTGTCACCTACTACTGGGTCGGCCATGGCTGTATGATCGCCATGTGCAACACAATGGCCGAGCCAATACCTATCACTTGGAGTTCAAGGGCAAGAAAATTAATCTACAGCCGATGTCACCGCAGCAAATTGTCAATGAGTCTCGTCAGAAAACAGAAGTGAAGCTAGAACAGCCACCTACACGAGAAAATAATGTAATAGCTGTGAGTGAAAATATAACGAAAAGTGAGAGACTGCCTAGTTTGCTTATATTAGCCACCAAAGAAGACATGGTAGAATTTCGAGAGGATCCTACAGCCATGCCACTTGTGCTTATGTACAAAGGCGAGGTGTTAGTTTCTAATGATATGCAACATGTTTCTCTTGGTGTTTCTAATGTATTGCAGGAGTACGACGATGTGTTTCCGGAGGAGGTGCCCGCAGGACTGCCACCATTGCGTGGAATTGAGCATCAAATTGATCTGATCCCTGGTGCCACTCTTCCAAACCGTGCGCCGTACAGGACCAACCCCGAAGAGACAAAGGAAATACAGCAACAAGTACAAGCGCTTCTGGACAAGGGGTATATTCGTGTTTCTCTTAGCCCTTGTGTTGTTCCTGTTATTTTGGTGCCTAAGAAAGATGGTACATGGCGCATGTGCGTAGATTGTAGAGCTATTAATAACATCACTATTCGATATCGTCATCCTATTCCACGCTTAGAGGATATGCTAGATGAATTGAGTGGTGCTGCTATTTTCTCTAAGATTGATTTGCGTAGTGGATACCATCAAATTAGGATGAAAGAAGGGGATGAATGGAAAACTGCTTTCAAAACTAAATTTGGGTTATATGAGTGGCTAGTTATGCCTTTTGGTCTTACTAATGCACCTAGCACATTCATGCGCTTAATGAATCATGTTTTGCGAGAGTTTATTGGTCGTTTTGTGGTTGTATATTTTGATGATATACTTATTTATAGCCGCACTGAATCTGAACATTATGAGCATATTAGACAAGTTTTGCAAGTGTTGCGTGATGCTAAATTTAAATTGTATGCTAACCTTGAGAAGTGCACATTTGCAAAAGATAAAGTGATATTTCTGGGATATGTTGTATCTACGCATGGGGTAGAGGTAGATTCGTCTAAAATTGAAGCAATTCAAAATTGGCCTACTCCCATGAATGTTAGTCAAGTACGAAGTTTTCACGGTCTTGCTGGTTTCTATCGGCGTTTTGTGAAAGACTTTAGTACTATTGCTGCACCATTGAATGAATTAACTAAGAAAGGAGTGCCTTTTGTATGGGGCGCTACCCAAGATCATGCATTTGATGAGCTGAAACGTTTGCTTACTTCTGCACCATTGCTTGCACTACCAGATTTTTCTAAGCAATTTGAAGTTGAATGTGATGCTAGTGGTATAGGAATTGGTGGTGTGTTGATGCAAGAAGGTAGACCTATTGCTTATTTCAGCGAGAAACTTTCTGGTGCTAGACTGAATTATCCTGTTTATGATAAAGAATTGTATGCGCTTGTTCGAGTTCTTGAGGTTTGGCAACATTATTTGTGGCCAAAAGAATTTCTCATACATTCTGATCATGAAGCTTTAAAATATCTGAAAGCTCAATCTAACTTGCATAGGCGCCTAGCTAAGTGGGTTGAGTTCATTGAGTCGTTTCCCTACATAATCAAGTATAAGAAAGGGAAAGAAAATGTTGTTGCTGATGCTCTATCTAGGAAGAACATGTTATTGACGCATCTTGATGTTAAAATTCCTGGTTTAGAGAGCTTGTGTGATTTGTATGCCACTGATCATGATTTTGCTGAACCATATCGTTTGTGTATGCTTAGAACTGCATGGGACAAGTACCACATACATGATAGATTTTTGTTTCGTGCTAACAAACTATGTGTTCCAGAATCGTTGGTACGTTTGCTATTGTTGCAGGAATCACATGCTGGCGGATTGATGGGTCACTTTGGGCGTGAGAAGACGCTTCTCATGCTCGCTGATCATTTTTATTGGCCCAAGATGAGGCGTGACATGGACAGATTTGTTAGGCGCTGCATTGTATGCAACACGTCCAAGTCCAAGCTGAAGCCTCACGGTTTGTATACTCCACTACCTGCACCTCTCACACCATGGGAAGATATAAGTATGGATTTTGTGTTAGGTTTGCCACGCACTAAAAGAGGTCATGATAGTATATTTGTGGTAGTGGATAGATTCTCTAAGATGGCACAATTTATTGCATGCAACAAAAGCGACGATGCGTCGCACATAGCTAATCTGTTTTTCAGGGACATTGTCCGCTTGCATGGAGTGCCCAAGACAATTGTTTCTGATAGGGACGTGAAGTTTATGAGCTACTTCTAGAAGACACTATGGGGCAAGCTGGGAACGAAGTTACTGTTCAGCACTACATGTCATCCCCGAACAGATGGTCAAACGGAGGTGGTGAATAGAACATTGTCACAATTGCTGCGAGCCATGATCAAGAAAAATCTGCGTGAGTGGGAGGAGTGTTTGCCACATGTTGAGTTTGCATATAACAGAGCGGTGCACACTACTACTCAGCTTTGTCCTTTCGAGGTGGTGTATGGTTTCAAACCAATCACACCACTAGATCTGCTGCCTCTTCCATTGCATGAGAGAGTTAATATGGAGGCATCAAAAAGAGCAGATTATGTGAAGAAAATTCATGAGAAGACACGAGAGACCATTGAGAAGAAAGGCAAGAACATTGCTGCTACACGAAACCAATCAAGAAAGCAAGTTTTGTTTCAGCCTGGAGATATGGTTTGGGTGCATCTGCGCAAGGATAGGTTCCCACAGCTGCGAAGTTCCAAGTTGAGGCCGCGTGGTGCTGGTCCTTACAAGGTGCTAGCCAAGATAAATGATAATGCCTAGTCGATTGATATTCCTATTGCTGAGTTTGGTGGCGTTAGCAACAGCTTCAACGTTGCTGATTTGTCACCATATGATGGAGAAGACCTTGGAGCGTCGAGGTCGACGCCTTTTGAAGGGGGGGGGAGATGATGTGGACATCCCTACTATTGTTCCATCTCCACTTCGTGATGATGACAAGCAAGTTGCTGCAAAGAAGAAGTCCAATGATGAAATCAGAATTGGACCTATCACAAGAGCTCGTGCAAAGTTAATAGAACAACAGGTGAATTTGCTCCTAATAGAATCTGATTATTTTGTTAATAAGAATTGTTTACTGCCTAAGTCTTTGTGTGTTTGCATACTCAGGTTCATGGGAGAAGAAGGCATAGCACGAGGGAGCGAGGAGTTGAAGCAGCTGGAGCAAGACGTGATGATCATGCCCATGGACGCGAGGGAGGAGAGGGAGGCCGGTGACCAGCATGAGGAGGAGGAGGACATCACGCAGGAGGCTGCATATGGCGCACCATCAAGTGCTTGTGCGCCATACACCAAAGGCCTGCGCGCCTAGTTGGCTGCACCCAACCATTGGGTCAGTTTGTATCAATTAAGTTTGAGTCAAACCACGTTAGAGGACCAGGTCAGGTCGGCTGCCTTTGGCCAGCCGCACCCCCCATATATTGAGTGCTTATGCGCCATAGAGAGGTTAGACCACGTTTTAGATAAAACCCTAGTTCTTGAGACTGCTCTAAGCATTCATCTGGAATTCTTGTCTCCAATTCGTTTCGATCTGGAGATTATATACTGCAAGTTAAGTGTGATCTGCTGTTCCATTGGGAATTAGTGAATTGCAATTATACCGTTTCGTGGTCGATGGCTACGTTGCGCAAGTGTGTGAAGTCGTGAATATCTGAAGGGTAGAGAGCTGTTGCGTTGGCATCAGGGATCTAGCGAGGAGAGATCATCGGCGACACCAAGTTATCTATCATCATCATCATCACTACCGCAAGCTTACTGAGAAGATCGGGCCACCCCTTATCACTGCGTCAAGAGGACCTCATCAACGATTGTCTCCTCCAGCTTGAAGAAGCCCGGTGTCAGGCAGCACTTTGTGCTGCAAGATACCAGTAGGGCTTGCGCCGCTACCATAGCCGCCACGTTTGAGCAAAGATTCTGGAGGTCGGCGATCTGGTGCTCATGAGGATACTCTCTTGCGAGGGCCTCGACAACTTATCGCCGATGTGGGAAGGGCCCTTCAAGGTGATGCACATCACCAGGCCAGGCTCAGCACGGCTGGAAACCGGAGAAGGCATACCAATGGGGAACCCGTGGAACATAGCTCATTTGAGAAAGTTCTACCCGTAGGTTCCTCGCGAGGAGATAAAGACCGCCACGACGGCACTTTGTATTAACTTAAACTGCTTATCAGCACTAAGACAAAGTTAAAGCACGTATAGTGCCGCTGCTTCGGCATGATATTGTGATGGCATGAAGTCCATTTATTTTCTGCTGTACTCCACGCGGAAGGGGCTGGGCACAGTGTCTATGCTGGGGCCTTCGCCCGGAAAACAGCAAGCCCAAAATACCCAAAGGGACTGAGCTCTAGTCAGGGGCGATGGCCCCAATATTGATCACCTCCACGTGCCCGTGGTGCTTAGTTCCTCGCGTAGTACACCAGAAAATAAAAAATCTTCAAAAAATCTAAGGTGTGCCTAAGGGACCCACTAAGGATAGACGCCTCGTGAGCATCCCTCGCATGGGCGTTCTGACGCGTCGATGCATTTAGCATCCGCAGGAGACAAGATTCCCCTCCCCCCTCGAGGAAGGATGAGCATGGCAGGATCATCGAAGACTAAGGCCGCTCCGATCATCTTGTGAAGGAGACGCATATCCAGATGTCCGCGTCAGGCCCTTCACCTTGTGAGCAATCCTCGATGAGGTGTTGACGGCCTCTGGGCTCTCTTAAGCATCGATGCTTTCGCGTCCGTGAGAGTCCAGCTTCCATCATGCCGAGGAAGGCCCTGTGAATTGCCACGTGCAGCAATTTGCTCTTTGCTGCTGGCACAGATAGTATCGCGCTCCCTCACGACGAGGAAGGTCCCTGTGCCGGTCACATGGGCATCTTATTCGCCTTTTTTCGTTTGTTTCATGATTCACTTTTCTGCTTTCGGGGATTTGGGTTTTTTTGTTTTCTAGCTCCTTTTTTCAACTACTTGTCTCAGGACGCACAATCTTCGTCGCCGACGCCGACCCCGCCATGAGCTCTAAAGTGCTGGGAGGCCTTCCACGAGCGCAAGCAACTCGCCAGGGGTCTCGTGCGAGTGGATGACCTAGACAGCATAAAAGAATGGAAACCGAAAGGAGAAGAAACGGCAATAAGGAAACAGCGGCATCATTAACAAGCCCCAACAGGGGAAGGAGCAAAAGCACGGCGGGGCATACCCCGCCGATGACGACAACTACTCAAAAGAAAGGAGGAGAGTGGTTCTCCTCCCCTAAAGACCTCTAGGACGGTGCCACCTCCAGTGGCACCGGGACTTCAGCGGCTGGGGGAAGGGGGCCCAGAATGGCCTCCGCCTCCCGGAGCACCCGATCAATGCTTCCAACAGAGCGGGGAGCCAACATTGCCGCCACAAGTGCTGCCGGCGGAGCCAAGGCACCTCCTGGTGCCGGACCCTGGAGGGTCAGAGCAGAGGAGGCCCTCGGGGCGGTGCGGTTCTCTGCGCCCTACCCCGGTGCCCCGATGGGCAGAGGACCTTCAGCTTATTCCTGCTACCCAAGGGGCGCCCCCGGCGTTTCTTCCCTGGGCCAGAGGATACAGCAGCGCTGGAGGAGGAAGAGGGATCCATGGCGCAGGGAGGGCTCTCTTCGGTGCTGGAGTAGTACTGGGGGCAAGTGGAGTGCAGGGAAGATCGAGGAAGCGCCATTTAAAGAGGGTGGCCAGCATTGAAGCGTTAAGTCCCAGTGCGGCAATCGGAGCGCAAGCGCAATACTCCTGCAGTGAAGTGACGTGCCATCATGACGGTTTGACGCATCGGGCAGCGTTACGTCGCTCGCTGCTTCATCTCGCCAGCCGCGGTCACGCCACATGTCCGCGGTCTCTGCATCTTCACATGATCCTCTGACTGCATGCGTTGATGCGTGCCGTTGGATGGCCTAGCAGCTACTGGGAGTCCCTGACCCTTCGCCCCCTCGAGAGGGCGTGTTTGCGGGCCAGGCTCCCAAGGGCTACTGTCGGTGTACTGGATACTGTGGTATCCCAGTCCACCTGCTCGTGGGCCACTTCAACGGCCCAACTTCGGCCTCGGAGCATAATGAAGACCGAAGCCCAGCAAGGAAGACCCTCATGAGGAGGCGCCTCATGAGGAGAACGACGGTAAACCACTAAGGACCAGAAGACCTCTTCGCGAGGGACTCCTCGTGAGGGGAGGGACCAGATCTGCCATAGCTCAGCACAATCCTGTGTTGGCAAAAGGATCAGACTAGAAGATGGCATACGACCCACGCTACCCCGACAAGGGGGGGACCAGCTCTGACGTGTCTGCATAAAGCTGCGCGGTGGTTGTTGCCTCCCCTCTAAAAATAGGGTGGACAGTGCAGGGCGCCAGAGGAGGACGTCAGCTTTCCTCCACCCACTCCCGTGGACCGGCGCCACTGCTCTACGTAGACCAAGACCACCGAAGACTGAAGACTACAGTTGTCCCTCTCCTTGGCTGTATTGTGGCAACCCCTTCCCCAAGTTGATGTGGAGAAGGAGGACCTCGGCGCTATAAAAGGAGGGGAGGTTGCCCCTTAGAAGAGATCCTAGATTCTGAGTTTCTAGCTAGGCTAAGTTGGTTCTTCTACCTCCGGCCAGTTAGAGCTTTGTAACCAAGACCTTGTACTCCTCGCGAGGTATCGCGTCGTAATACAAGAAGGCACGAAGTAGGGGTTTTACCTCAACATGAGGGCCCTGAACCTAGGTAAAGATCGGTGTCCCTCTCTGTTGTGCGTTGAGCTCTACGACATGTCGAGTCTTCCGTCGTCGTGTTTCGTCACCCTCTAGATCCCACGCGTACAGCCCCCTGTGTTCGAATCCTTTGGGTCCTTCGCATGGTACCCCATATTCTTGCGACACGAAATCCACCGACAATTGCCTCCGGGAGCCGCTGGATCGTTGCCATCGTCAACCCCATCGACGCGAGCTCATCGGAACCCCAGCCCGCTGGTGAGCAACTCCCTCTTCCTCTCTCTGGCCATCAGATCCCCATTGCACGACATAGATAGATCTCCAACCCGAATCGATTTGGGCCAATCTGAGCCCTCGGACCTACTTTAGATCTAATGGCCCACAGAGCTGATCCGGCCAAACCGGTATCGGCCAGTAGAACTACACCATGTGGCCAGCCCTGATACGGATCAACGTGATCCAAAAGGGGTTTGGCCCAATCTTTCACGGCGATCAAACGAACAGCAAGATAGCGGAAGAGAACTCAATCTAAAATAGATCAAACTGATCTCTCTTCAATTCCTCGCGCTGAAACTGACCGAAATCAACTCCCACGCATGGCATAATATCAGATCTTGAAGATCAGCAATCAAACACACCGATATGCGCCCCCAAACATTGGGACTTTTCTGGTCTCTCTCTTAGCTCGAAAATACAAGTCTGATCGATACAAGGCGGCTGCCATAACCCTATATGGGTGACTCTGAACGCTACCTTGGCTGGGCTAGGCCCCAAACCAAACTAAAACCCAAATGGCCAAAACACACTTGATTTTGGACAGGCCCAAAACCATCACACACAAATAAAACCAAACTGAAATAAAAACATGACGCGAACTTAATTAAAATAGAACAACTAAATATCCTTCGCTGCAGCGCCTCGGCGAACATGAAACTCCATTGGAGGTGTACGAAAGTTGGGCTTCACATCATCTTGTGGAGGCACTTCAAAGCAGAATTGTCCAAGCTTCAGAACATAAGGAGGTGGTAAAATAGTAGGAGTAGTAGCTATGCTCCCCTTATCATCCCTCCCAACTTGAAAGGAAACCGTCCTCGGTTTCGCCTGAATGTGTTGGACCTTTTTCTGAGCAGCAAGCACGTCCACTTTGATATCCTTATCGAGCATAGGCTGCAACACATGACGCTTCCCCTTATGCCACAAGGAATAAACATTGGACCTGCCTTCATGAGTGGAACGCCTATCAAATTGCCATGGTCTTCCTAGCAGCACATGACATGCATCCATAGGCAAAACATCACAGACCACTGTGTCCTCATAATTACCTACTGAAAATTTCAGGCGCACCTTATGTGTGACTTTCAGCTTCCCTGAATTATACAACCACTCAACACAATGTGGCTGCGGGTGCTTCCATGTAGGCAATGATAGAGAATCCACCAAACTCTTGCTAACAACATTTGTGTAGCTTCCACCATCAATAATCAGTTTGCAAGTGGTGGCCTTGACGATGCATTGGGTCTGAAATATATTCCAGCGCTGCCCTTGGTCGTGAATGCGATCTTCTGGTATGCGTTGCACCATTAGATTTTTTAAATTTGCAGCAAGTTCATACCCATCCATGATCACTTCAGAATTTTCCTCAGATTCCTCACTTGATGACGCATCAGCTTTCTCATCATCACTAGCAGAAACATAGCCATCATGTGTGAGCATCACCCTTTTTCTGTTAGGGCAATCACGCTTCATGTGTCCTCGTCCTCCACAAGTAAAACACTCGATGTTTGCTGTGGACTGCGTAGATGCAGATTTGGACACCCCAGATTTGGGTGCCACGCTATGAGAAACACTATTAGAGCGTGTAGAAGGTGTCGTCTGAACACTAGGACCAGCAGCCTCGGTATGAGAACGAGGCCATGATTTTGTAGGTGTGGCAGCTTGGCGTCGTTTGATTTGTTGCTCCGCACGCTCAGCTTGGTGCACAAGATCCTGAAGATCATGATAGTAAACCATCTCCACACGATCACGCACCTCAAAATTCAGTCCATTCAAAAACCGAGACATCGTGGCCTCTATATCCTCCCTTGTCCCTGTACGTATCATCAACAACTCCATCTCTTTATAATACTCATCCACGGATTTAGTACCTTGAGTGAGCTGCTGCAACTTATTATACATGTCTCTCTTGTAGTGTTCAGGAACAAAGCGATGTCGCATAAGATCTTTCATACCTTGCCATGACGTTGGGCGAGTACGCATACGCAGAATTTGATTCCACCAAATCAGCACATAACTGGTGAATTCAACAGCAGCCAGTTGAAGTCTCTTCGCCTCAGTGTAATAATGAGTATCAAAAATCTGATCCATGCGCATCTCCCACTCCAAATAATCATCAGGTCTGCGGTCACCGGAAAAAGGAGGTATGGACAATTTGATGCGTCCAAGACCACCATCATCAAGTGGAACACGACCAGCATGGCCAAGACGGTCACGATCATGTGGCTGTACACGATGAGCACCTGCAGGACGAGCAGCAAACTGTCGTTGTTGTGGTGCATAATCAGCGTCATCGGCAAGTTCTCCTTCATAAGCGGGTGCCACGTGTCGATGATCATGATATTCAGCAGGGCGGCGTGGAACCACGTCGCGAGGTTGTGCAGCAGGAGGGGGCTGCACGGGTGCACGGGAGGTAGCATCGCCCATTGCATCAATCCGGGTAGCTAGCTGTGCAATTTGTGTTGCCAATGCGGCATGACTCCGAAGAATAAAGTCGCACGTACTATCAAAACCAGCCCGAATATTAGGAGCCAAATCTGCAGCAAAAACCGGGGGAATAAGCTCCTCTTTCTTCTCTCCAGCAGCAACGGAATTCTCTCCGTCAATAGAGTTCACCATGGTGTGCAAACAACAACCAAAACAATTTCACCGGAAAGTTTCCTTGCAGCTATTGATATTGAGTAGTATCTGTCTAAATTGCAATCAAAACAGTGAACTGAAACTGACCAAACTGAAACAAAACTGAAAAGGATGCGGGCGCCGGACCACAGAGCCTGTCTGTGGTCGAGCGAACAGGCGAGCGCTCGAGGCGGGGGTGGCGCGTTGATCTCGGGCGCCGCGATCGTGCGCGAGGGCGTCCAGCTGGGCCGGCCCACTAGGCAAGCGATCGTGCGCGACAGGACGCGGGCGTGGGCGATGCTCGCTCGATGCCAGGCTTCCTCTCCCGTCACGCGCGGGTCGGGCAGCACTGCAGGTGCGATTTTTTTTTTGATTCGCTGGCTTCCGATCGGATCAGCTCGATCCAGCTGCTTGGGCCCGCGATGGAGACGTCGAACGCGCAGGAGCACGGGGCGATCGACGCGCGTACGAGGGCAGACAGCCTCCGTCCTCTAGCGCAAGCGGACAAGAGCAGTTTTTTTTTTGATTCGATCGGATCGACCGGCCCTGGAACTCTTCGCTCGATGGAAAAAAAATCGGATCGAGCAGCCTGAAGAACAGATCGGATCGGCAGCTTGCTGGAATCCAAACCGATCGGATCGAGAAGCAACCCCGATTCAGTTTCCAACACGAAAACACACTTGCTCCAGATTGATTCAGCCCAATTCCAGCAGACGAAACAATAGATCAAACACGGGTGTCTTGAAGATCCCCGCCGGTAGCAACTCTTCTCAGCACACGATGAAAACTTCAGCATATCTCAGCACGAAATTCGCCGTGAGAAACCCGACAAATCTGATACCAAGATGATACGGATCAACGTGATCCAAAAGGGGTTTGGCCCAATCTTTCACGGCGATCAAACGACCAGCAAGATAGCGGAAGAGAACTCAATCTGAAATAGATCAAACTGATCTCTCTTCAATTCCTCGCGCTGAAACTGACCGAAATCAACTCCCACGCATGGCATAATATCAGATCTTGAAGATCAGCAATCAAACACACCGATATGCACCCCCAAACATTGGGACTTTTCTGGTCTCTCTCTTAGCTCGAAAATACAAGTCTGATCGATACAAGGCGGCTGCGATAACCCTATATGGGTGACTCTGAACGCTACCTTGGCTGGGCTAGGCCCCAAACCAAACTAAAAGCCCAAATGGCCAAAACACACTTGATTTTGGACAGGCCCAAAACCATCACACACAAATAAAACCAAACTGAAATAAAAACATGACGCGAACTTAATTAAAATAGAACAACTAAATATCCTTCGCTGCAGCGCCTCGGCGAACATGAAACTCCATTGGAGGTGTACGAAAGTTGGGCTTCACATCATCTTGTGGAGGCACTTCAAAGCAGAATTGTCCAAGCTTCAGAACATAAGGAGGTGGTAAAATAGTAGGAGTAGTAGCTATGCTCCCCTTATCAAGCCCCGATTTAATCCATTTTAAATGGAATTCAAATATGCTGAAACTTGTAAAATGCATAGAAACTAATCTACATGTCCAAAAATTGCAAATTTTATATCATTGGAATCCTAAAAATGTATAGAACCTGATTATGCAGAGACATTTCATGGTTACTGTACAAAAATGTGAAATGAATTTCAAATGGTTTAAATTGCATATTTGCACAAATTAATTCACAACTTTTGATCCAGACATTCAAAAATAATAAATTTGTAGTCTCTGGAATCCTCTGAACTTGTAAAACAACATGGGACCAGAAAACATCCAAGTTGATACGTGCACAAACTTGGTGCATTCAAATTCATTCAAATCATTATTCTGATCATAATTTGAATTCTAAAAATGTTTTTGGAGCTAATACAATTGCAGTAGGTTTATCTTACAGTACCCTATCCAGTAGCACCACTATCCAAAATATTTGAACCACTTTACAAATATTCAAATTCAAAAATGAGGATTTTAGTATTTCCATTATAGAATTAATTCTATAATTCTTTTCAATATGATTCCTTCTACCAAAGTAAATCATATGCACATACCTATCTATCCCTGTCATGTCGACGATTGACCATGACCCAATATCATGTCTACCTAAATCCTTCTGACCTAGTTCACAATATTCAAATTACACTTGAGTTATCTGAGTAAATGGTAATATATCTCAATTAGGTATTCATTTACCGTTTGTGGTGATACACTCTACCTCATACCACACCTCTCTGAAAATCTAACCATAGTTCAAGTTAATCCTTTCATCCAAGAAAATCTTGTGGCCAAGTAGCCATCATCATTCTTAATATCATTCATATAAATTCAACCTCAGGGCACTCAATCTTATTTTCTTATATTGAACTATTCAATTTACAAATGCATTAATTGAGTCATTCAGTATAACACTATCTCATACCCAAGCCTATGTGTGATGAAGACAGTTTGGCCCGATCTTTCACGATGCACCTCCTGATTCAATGGATCTAATAGATCTTCCAATCACGTGAGCAATACACATAACCTGAAGATGGGGGAACGTCCATCCTGCGAGCAACTCGTCGATATAGACGAACCTCACGCCGAATAGATGAATCCAACGAGCAACTCGATGATGAACAGCGAGCCTCACGTCAAAGCACGACAATACTTGAATAACAAGCACCTTCACGCATAACACAATATAGTGGATAACTAGACGAACGTCGGAGACGCTGTCTCAATACGCCAACCCCGGAGGGATGGAACACACACGTGAACACAATGTTCTACATAATTTTTCAGCCTCCTTATATAGACGGCCAGAAAACTATTGGGCTTGGACAGGCCCAAACCCAAAACATAAAATAAAACCTAAGTGGCCCACAACTTTACCTAGCTACAAAATAACATGAACATGGATACAAATTAATGACACAACCTTAGACTTAATTATCACATATCGTAGGTCGTCCTGGCGTGCCAATATTCTCATCATCCTCCCCTTCTTGGAAAGGCGTTGTCCTCAATGCCGGAGGGTCTTCTCGAGCACGTGGCGGCAAATAACCAATATCGCCACTCTCTATCTTCAAGTCTTGCCAGCCTGCCACACCACACCTCCCTCTCGGCTAGCTTGACTTGCCATTGGCGCCACTCTCGTTGTCGGCACCACCAACTTGATTGAGACACAAACGATCATCGGAATGCAATGAAGCACACATAGCATATCACCCAGAACAAACAGGACAAATTCATGCACGCTAAGAGTCCAAATAAGCTGAGTATGCCTACTGACGCAATCTGAAAATTAGATGCAAACAAACACATCACCCAAAACAAACATGGCAGATTCATTTACGCCGAGGGTCCAAATGAGCTGAGTACACCCGCATTTGCAATTTATTGAAAAACCAGTGTCTCTTTGCAATCAGTACAACTTGACTATATCACCACATAATGCCTGTTTTATTTTCGCCATTTGCTAAATGTCAACGAGAACAAACCGACCTGATCTCCAAGCCACGCGCAATCTTCTCTGCAATTATTTTTCTTTCCAATCTGATAGCTATCTGATCTGCGAACTGACGCACGGAACCAGATACGGCAATGATCAAAACTGATCCAACTTTTCTTTTGCTAGCTGCGCACCACTACCTTTTTCCTTTCTTGTTTTTTCTCTCCGTCGCTGGCTGCTGCCAAGACCAACGTCCACCAATTTACGGAAACTGAACTGCGTGTTCCAAATAAAATACCCCAATCATTCCTTTCCCGTGAGAGACCAGCTGACCCAAACTGATTGGTGATTTTTTTTTCTTTCTGAACACAATGAGATCCGATCTGGATAATGATCGGAGCAATCCAACCAGCCGGAAATCCCCACGATTACCTAGATGAGATCGATCTTTGACACCTCGATCGGAACAGCAGCTTAGCGACTTGTAGCATCCCCTCCTCAATCCAATCGCCACCAGCCCACCTGGACTCTGCCGAAGTGCCGATAGATAGATACGTCGCCGTCATGCAGACAACGAAAAATCAAGTCGGCGACCAAATTGCACCGAGATGATGAAAAACTAATTCGATCTGCAACAGCTCAACTCGCCACAAACAATTGCACCGTGATTAACCTTGAGCTCTGATACCAAGATGATGAAGACTGTTTGGCCCGATCTTTCACGATGCACCTCCTGATTCAATGGATCTAATAGATCTTCCAATCACGTGAGCAATACACGTAACCTGAAGATGGGGGAACGTCAATCCTGCGAGCAACTCGTCGATATAGACGAACCTCACGCCGAATAGATGAATCCAACGAGCAACTCGATGACGAACAGCGAGCCTCACGTCGAAGCACGACAATACTTGAATAACAAGCACCTTCACGCATAACACAATATAGTGGATAACTAGACGAACGTCAGAGACGCCGTCTCAATACGCCAACCCCGGAGGGATGGAACACACGCGTGAACACAATGTTCTACATAATTTTTCAGCCTCCCTAAACCCTAGCCGTCCAGCCTCCTTATATAGACGGCCAGAAAACTATTGGGCTTGGACAGGCCCAAGCCCAAAACATAAAATAAAACCTAAGTGGCCCACAACTTTACCTAGCTACGAAATAACATGAACATGGATACAAATTAATGACACAACCTTAGACTTAATTATCACATATCGTAGGTCGTCCTGGCGTGCCAATATCCTCATCAATGTGTAACTTGTACTATTTTGGGTAGGTGTTGTCACACTTTATTCAATAGTATGGTTGTTGCACTATTTGACACTTATGTGATTCAATTCACATGAGCCATTCCAAATTCTATTCATACTTTTGTAAAGCATAAAGATTATTTAATTATATCTTGGATGGTCCATCCTTTCTAATCATTTGACATTTCCATCCAAACTCTCAAAGCCATACCTTGCAAACCACATGCCTCCTGCCAGATCTTTCTTACCATCGAGTCACAAGAAAGTTAAAATGATAAACCAACCCTTTCCAATTGTTTTGTCTTGCTTGATTTTGTTTGTATTGGATTGGTGTGTTTATGTTATGTTATTTCTATATTATAGCTTGGTACGGAGAGCAATGTGTCTTGTTGAGAGAAGTGAAAGATCATAAACTTCAAAAAGGCAAGTGACACACATCCTTCCACCCACTTTTACTACTGCATTAGTGTTTTCCACTAGTATGCATGATAGGTTGATTTTCAAAGAAGTTTATAAAATGCTTAGATCCTAGTAGTATGTAGCCATCCTTTAAAGCCCACTTGCTAGGATTGCAAACTTACTTTGGAAAATGATGCCAATGCTATGTTACACTTTTGGTTTGACAATAAAAAACTACAACTTCAATGAATCACCTGGGTGGAATGGTTTGTAAGAGGAGGTGAAGTTGAGTGGCTACCCAGGGCCATACACCTGGCTATCAACCCAAGACTTGTGTGGTGGTTATCACCTGGGGGTGCACTTGTGAACTGCCACCCAGGAACAAAGAGATTACTATGTCTTCCATATTTTAGAGTACTTCCAGTGCAGCCTTAAGACATCACGGGCTCTATCTTGATTGAGTATGATGTGAGGGTTCAACCTGTTGCTTGACATGGGATGGTATTTGGGAACGGGTCTTGCTAGTATGGTTGAATTCTCCTTCTGAAAGGTCTCGTCTCATTCTTCTCTCTGGGTAGAATGGGTCTTAAGGTGAAAGTGCACAATCCCTGCAGGGTGTAAAACTAATCGATTAGCCGCACCATGTCCCTGGTTATGGACAATTTGAGTCTCTAGACAAGGATGTACGAAAGAATATCATCACCTTTTCATAATAATTAAAATTGGTTTAGAAACAATTTTAGAGCGGTGGCTACTCAGGGCCATATACCTGGCTATCAACCCATGGTATCTGGTGGTTATCACCTGAGCGTCATCTTGGTAGCTACTCGGGGCCATATACCTGGCTATCAACCCATGGTATGTGGTGGTTATCACCTGAGAGTTATCTAGGTTTTGTTGAGTAACTACCCGGGGCTACACACCTGGCTATCAACCCAGGATTTGTGTGGTGGTTATCAGTTGGGGGTTATCTTGACCCTTAAAAGTCTTTAAATGATTTAAAAAGTTTTGATTTCGAAAATGTAGGATAAAATTTGCTTTATGCAAATTAACCCAAAACTCCACCAGCCAAACATCATGTAGTATAGTCTTTTCACAACAGCCACCAAATATGTGTCATTTGCTAGTACATCATTGTACTGACCCCTTCATGGGGCTGCATATTCAAATGTGCAGGTTATTCAGATGAGGAGCGATTAGTAGGATCTCGAGTCTACATTCCAACATGTCTGCCTGTGGCACGTGATGAAGATGGAGGCTCCTTGCCACTTTGTTTTCCATTGCAAATCTATAAGGTTTGAGACCTATTTAACTGGATCTGCGATGTAATATTTGATACTACTGCAATGATTACTATATTTTATACTGTGGTGCTATTAATGATCCTGGGAATAGCTCTTAACATAGGGGTTCTGCCTTTTTTTAAAGGTAGATCTAAAGGTGTAGCGTACCTGTGTTTGGATTGTGCTAGTCCCGGATCGACTGCTAGCACACACAGTTACAAGATGCAAATATCAAGAATACAAAGGTTTTTATTACAACGATTGATACACTATTAGAGCGTGTAGAAGGTGTCGTCTGAACACTAGGACCAGCAGCCTCGGTATGAGAACGAGGCCATGATTTTGTAGGTGTGGCAGCTTGGCGTCGTTTGATTTGTTGCTCCGCACGCTCAGCTTGGTGCACAAGATCCTGAAGATCATGATAGTAAACCATCTCCACACGATCACGCACCTCAAAATTCAGTCCATTCAAAAACCGAGACATCGTGGCCTCTATATCCTCCCTTGTCCCTGTACGTATCATCAACAACTCCATCTCTTTATAATACTCATCCACAGATTTAGTACCTTGAGTGAGCTGCTGCAACTTATTATACATGTCTCTCTTGTAGTGTTCAGGAACAAAGCGATGTCGCATAAGATCTTTCATACCTTGCCATGACGTTGGGCGAGTACGCATACGCAGAATTTGATTCCACCAAATCAGCACATAACTGGTGAATTCAACAGCAGCCAGTTGAAGTCTCTTCGCCTCAGTGTAATAATGAGTATCAAAAATCTGATCCATGCGCATCTCCCACTCCAAATAATCATCAGGTCTGCGGTCACCGGAAAAAGGAGGTATGGACAATTTGATGCGTCCAAGACCACCATCATCAAGTGGAACACGACCAGCATGGCCAAGACGGTCACGATCATGTGGCTGTACACGATGAGCACCTGCAGGACGAGCAGCAAACTGTCGTTGTTGTGGTGCATAATCAGCGTCATCGGCAAGTTCTCCTTCATAAGCGGGTGCCACGTGTCGATGATCATGATATTCAGCAGGGCGGCGTGGAACCACGTCGCGAGGTTGTGCAGCAGGAGGGGGCTGCACGGGTGCACGGGAGGTAGCATCGCCCATTGCATCAATCCGGGTAGCTAGCTGTGCAATTTGTGTTGCCAATGTGGCATGACTCCGAAGAATAAAGTCGCACGTACTATCAAAACCAGCCCGAATATTAGGAGCCAAATCTGCAGCAAAAACCGGGGGAATAAGCTCCTCTTTCTTCTCTCCAGCAGCAACGGAATTCTCTCCGTCAATAGAGTTCACCATGGTGTGCAAACAACAACCAAAACAATTTCACCGGAAAGTTTCCTTGCAGCTATTGATATTGAGTAGTATCTGTCTAAATTGCACTCAAAACAGTGAACTGAAACTGACCAAACTGAAACAAAACTGAAAAGGATGCGGGCGCCGGACCACAGAGCCTGTCTGTGGTCAAGCGAACAGGCGAGCGCTCGAGGCGGGGGTGGCGCGTTGATCTCGGGCGCCGCGATCGTGCGCGAGGGCGTCCAGCTGGGCCGGCCCACTAGGCAAGCGATCGTGCGCGACAGGACGCGGGCGTGGGCGATGCTCGCTCGATGCCAGGCTTCCTCTCCCGTCACGCGCGGGTCGGGCAGCACTGCAGGTGCGATTTTTTTTTTGATTCGCTGGCTTCCGATTGGATCAGCTCGATCCAGCTGCTTGGGCCCGCGATGGAGACGTCGAACGCGCAGGAGCACGGGGCGATCGACGCGCGTACGAGGGCAGACAGCCTCCGTCCTCTAGCGCAAGCGGACGAGAGCAGTTTTTTTTTTTGATTCGATCGGATCGACCGGCCCTGGAACTCTTCGCTCGATGGAAAAAAAATCGGATCGAGCAGCCTGAAGAACAGATCGGATCGGCAGCTTGCTGGAATCCAAACTGATCGGATCGAGAAGCAACCCCGATTCAGTTTCCAACACGAAAACACACTTGCTCCAGATTGATTCAGCCCAATTCCAGCAGACGAAACAATAGATCAAACACGGGTGTCTTGAAGATCCCCGCCGGTAGCAACTCTTCTCAGCACACGATGAAAACTTCAGCATATCTCAGCACGAAATTCGCCGTGAGAAACCCGACAAATCTGATACCAAGATGATACGGATCAACGTGATCCAAAAGGGGTTTGGCCCAATCTTTCACGGCGATCAAACGACCAGCAAGATAGCGGAAGAGAACTCAATCTGAAATAGATCAAACTGATCTCTCTTCAATTCCTCGCGCTGAAACTGACCGAAATCAACTCCCACGCATGGCATAATATCAGATCTTGAAGATCAGCAATCAAACACACCGATATGCACCCCCAAACATTGGGACTTTTCTGGTCTCTCTCTTAGCTCGAAAATACAAGTCTGATCGATACAAGGCGGCTGCGATAACCCTATATGGGTGACTCTGAACGCTACCTTGGCTGGGCTAGGCCCCAAACCAAACTAAAAGCCCAAATGGCCAAAACACACTTGATTTTGGACAGGCCCAAAACCATCACACACAAATAAAACCAAACTGAAATAAAAACATGACGCGAACTTAATTAAAATAGAACAACTAAATATCCTTCGCTGCAGCGCCTCGGCGAACATGAAACTCCATTGGAGGTGTACGAAAGTTGGGCTTCACATCATCTTGTGGAGGCACTTCAAAGCAGAATTGTCCAAGCTTCAGAACATAAGGAGGTGGTAAAATAGTAGGAGTAGTAGCTATGCTCCCCTTATCAAGCCCCGATTTAATCCATTTTAAATGGAATTCAAATATGCTGAAACTTGTAAAATGCATAGAAACTAATCTACATGTCCAAAAATTGCAAATTTTATATCATTGGAATCCTAAAAATGTATAGAACCTGATTATGCAGAGACATTTCATGGTTACTGTACAAAAATGTGAAATGAATTTCAAATGGTTTAAATTGCATATTTGCACAAATTAATTCACAACTTTTGATCCAGACATTCAAAAATAATAAATTTGTAGTCTCTGGAATCCTCTGAACTTGTAAAACAACATGGGACCAGAAAACATCCAAGTTGATACGTGCACAAACTTGGTGCATTCAAATTCATTCAAATCATTATTCTGATCATAATTTGAATTCTAAAAATGTTTTTGGAGCTAATACAATTGCAGTAGGTTTATCTTACAGTACCCTATCCAGTAGCACCACTATCCAAAATATTTGAACCACTTTACAAATATTCAAATTCAAAAATGAGGATTTTAGTATTTCCATTATAGAATTAATTCTATAATTCTTTTCAATATGATTCCTTCTACCAAAGTAAATCATATGCACATACCTATCTATCCCTGTCATGTCGACGATTGACCATGACCCAATATCATGTCTACCTAAATCCTTCTGACCTAGTTCACAATATTCAAATTACACTTGAGTTATCTGAGTAAATGGTAATATATCTCAATTAGGTATTCATTTACCGTTTGTGGTGATACACTCTACCTCATACCACACCTCTCTGAAAATCTAACCATAGTTCAAGTTAATCCTTTCATCCAAGAAAATCTTGTGGCCAAGTAGCCATCATCATTCTTAATATCATTCATATAAATTCAACCTCAGGGCACTCAATCTTATTTTCTTATATTGAACTATTCAATTTACAAATGCATTAATTGAGTCATTCAGTATAACACTATCTCATACCCAAGCCTATGTGTGATGAAGACAGTTTGGCCCGATCTTTCACGATGCACCTCCTGATTCAATGGATCTAATAGATCTTCCAATCACGTGAGCAATACACATAACCTGAAGATGGGGGAACGTCCATCCTGCGAGCAACTCGTCGATATAGACGAACCTCACGCCAAATAGATGAATCCAACGAGCAACTCGATGATGAACAGCGAGCCTCACGTCAAAGCACGACAATACTTGAATAACAAGCACCTTCACGCATAACACAATATAGTGGATAACTAGACGAACGTCGGAGACGCTGTCTCAATACGCCAACCCCGGAGGGATGGAACACACACGTGAACACAATGTTCTACATAATTTTTCAGCCTCCTTATATAGACGGCCAGAAAACTATTGGGCTTGGACAGGCCCAAACCCAAAACATAAAATAAAACCTAAGTGGCCCACAACTTTACCTAGCTACAAAATAACATGAACATGGATACAAATTAATGACACAACCTTAGACTTAATTATCACATATCGTAGGTCGTCCTGGCGTGCCAATATTCTCATCATCCTCCCCTTCTTGGAAAGGCGTTGTCCTCAATGCCGGAGGGTCTTCTCGAGCACGTGGCGGCAAATAACCAATATCGCCACTCTCTATCTTCAAGTCTTGCCAGCCTGCCACACCACACCTCCCTCTCGGCTAGCTTGACTTGCCATTGGCGCCACTCCCGTTGTCGGCACCACCAACTTGATTGAGACACAAACGATCATCGGAATGCAATGAAGCACACATAGCATATCACCCAGAACAAACAGGACAAATTCATGCACGCTAAGAGTCCAAATAAGCTGAGTATGCCTACTGACGCAATCTGAAAATTAGATGCAAACAAACACATCACCCAAAACAAACATGGCAGATTCATTTACGCCGAGGGTCCAAATGAGCTGAGTACACCCGCATTTGCAATTTATTGAAAAACCAGTGTCTCTTTGCAATCAGTACAACTTGACTATATCACCACATAATGCCTGTTTTATTTTCGCCATTTGCTAAATGTCAACGAGAACAAACCGACCTGATCTCCAAGCCACGCGCAATCTTCTCTGCAATTATTTTTCTTTCCAATCTGATAGCTATCTGATCTACGAACTGACGCACGGAACCAGATACGGCAATGATCAAAACTGATCCAACTTTTCTTTTGCTAGCTGCGCACCACTACCTTTTTCCTTTCTTGTTTTTTCTCTCCGTCGCTGGCTGCTGCCAAGACCAACGTCCACCAATTTACGGAAACTGAACTGCGTGTTCCAAATAAAATACCCCAATCATTCCTTTCCCGTGAGAGACCAGCTGACCCAAACTGATTGGTGATTTTTTTTTCTTTCTGAACACAATGAGATCCGATCTGGATAATGATCGGAGCAATCCAACCAGCCGGAAATCCCCACGATTACCTAGATGAGATCGATCTTTGACACCTCGATCGGAACAGCAGCTTAGCGACTTGTAGCATCCCCTCCTCAATCCAATCGCCACCAGCCCACCTGGACTCTGCCGAAGTGCCGATAGATAGATACGTCGCCGTCATGCAGACAACGAAAAATCAAGTCGGCGACCAAATTGCACCGAGATGATGAAAAACTAATTCGATCTGCAACAGCTCAACTCGCCACAAACAATTGCACCGTGATTAACCTTGAGCTCTGATACCAAGATGATGAAGACTGTTTGGCCCGATCTTTCACGATGTACCTCCTGATTCAATGGATCTAATAGATCTTCCAATCACGTGAGCAATACATGTAACCTGAAGATGGGGGAACGTCAATCCTGCGAGCAACTCGTCGATATAGACGAACCTCACGCCGAATAGATGAATCCAACGAGCAACTCGATGACGAACAGCGAGCCTCACGTCGAAGCACGACAATACTTGAATAACACGCACCTTCACGCATAACACAATATAGTGGATAACTAGACGAACGTCAGAGACGCCATCTCAATACGCCAACCCCGGAGGGATGGAACACACGCGTGAACACAATGTTCTACATAATTTTTCAGCCTCCCTAAACCCTAGCCGTCCAGCCTCCTTATATAGACGGCCAGAAAACTATTGGGCTTGGACAGGCCCAAACCCAAAACATAAAATAAAACCTAAGTGGCCCACAACTTTACCTAGCTACGAAATAACATGAACATGGATACAAATTAATGACACAACCTTAGACTTAATTATCACATATCGTAGGTCGTCCTGGCGTGCCAATATCCTCATCAATGTGTAACTTGTACTATTTTGGGTAGGTGTTGTCACACTTTATTCAATAGTATGGTTGTTGCACTATTTGACACTTATGTGATTCAATTCACATGAGCCATTCCAAATTCTATTCATACTTTTGTAAAGCATAAAGATTATTTAATTATATCTTGGATGGTCCATCCTTTCTAATCATTTGACATTTCCATCCAAACTCTCAAAGCCATACCTTGCAAACCACATGCCTCCTGCCAGATCTTTCTTACCATCGAGTCACAAGAAAGTTAAAATGATAAACCAACCCTTTCCAATTGTTTTGTCTTGCTTGATTTTGTTTGTATTGGATTGGTGTGTTTATGTTATGTTATTTCTATATTATAGCTTGGTACGGAGAGCAATGTGTCTTGTTGAGAGAAGTGAAAGATCATAAACTTCAAAAAGGCAAGTGACACACATCCTTCCACCCACTTTTACTACTGCATTAGTGTTTTCCACTAGTATGCATGATAGGTTGATTTTCAAAGAAGTTTATAAAATGCTTAGATCCTAGTAGTATGTAGCCATCCTTTAAAGCCCACTTGCTAGGATTGCAAACTTACTTTGGAAAATGATGCCAATGCTATGTTACACTTTTGGTTTGACAATAAAAAACTACAACTTCAATGAATCACCTGGGTGGAATGGTTTGTAAGAGGAGGTGAAGTTGAGTGGCTACCCAGGGCCATACACCTGGCTATCAACCCAAGACTTGTGTGGTGGTTATCACCTGGGGGTGCACTTGTGAACTGCCACCCAGGAACAAAGAGATTACTATGTCTTCCATATTTTAGAGTACTTCCAGTGTAGCCTTAAGACATCACGGGCTCTATCTTGATTGAGTATGATGTGAGGGTTCAACCTGTTGCTTGACATGGGATGGTATTTGGGAACGGGTCTTGCTAGTATGGTTGAATTCTCCTTCTGAAAGGTCTCGTCTCATTCTTCTCTCTGGGTAGAATGGGTCTTAAGGTGAAAGTGCACAATCCCTGCAGGGTGTAAAACTAATCGATTAGCCGCACCATGTCCCTGGTTATGGACAATTTGAGTCTCTAGACAAGGATGTACGAAAGAATATCATCACCTTTTCATAATAATTAAAATTGGTTTAGAAACAATTTTAGAGCGGTGGCTACTCAGGGCCATATACCTGGCTATCAACCCATGGTATCTGGTGGTTATCACCTGAGCGTCATCTTGGTAGCTACTCGGGGCCATATACCTGGCTATCAACCCATGGTATGTGGTGGTTATCACCTGAGAGTTATCTAGGTTTTGTTGAGTAACTACCCGGGGCTACACACCTGGCTATCAACCCAGGATTTGTGTGGTGGTTATCAGTTGGGGGTTATCTTGACCCTTAAAAGTCTTTAAATGATTTAAAAAGTTTTGATTTCGAAAATGTAGGATAAAATTTGCTTTATGCAAATTAACCCAAAACTCCACCAGCCAAACATCATGTAGTATAGTCTTTTCACAACAGCCACCAAATATGTGTCATTTGCTAGTACATCATTGTACTGACCCCTTCATGGGGCTGCATATTCAAATGTGCAGGTTATTCAGATGAGGAGCGATTAGTAGGATCTCGAGTCTACATTCCAACATGTCTGCCTGTGGCACGTGATGAAGATGGAGGCTCCTTGCCACTTTGTTTTCCATTGCAAATCTATAAGGTTTGAGACCTATTTAACTGGATCTGCGATGTAATATTTGATACTACTGCAATGATTACTATATTTTATACTGTGGTGCTATTAATGATCCTGGGAATAGCTCTTAACATAGGGGTTCTGCCTTTTTTTAAAGGTAGATCTAAAGGTGTAGCGTACCTGTGTTTGGATTGTGCTAGTCCCGGATCGACTGCTAGCACACACAGTTACAAGATGCAAATATCAAGAATACAAAGGTTTTTATTACAACGATTGATCCACAAATAACTTAGTCTTTTACAACTCAAGAGGCACAAAGCCACAACCCTATTACAATTCTAAAAACGACTAAGTGAAATAATCTTCAAGTCTTCTTTCTTCATTGATCCGCAGGCAGACGTGTTGGACGAAGACTCGTGACCGTAGCGCAACACCTTTTAATCTTCATAGTAGCCACCTGCAACATTATATGTTGCAGCCACGGAGGGTCAATACTTTGAATGTATTGGCAAATGTCACTTTGGTGGACTCAACGGCGCCTAAACGTATATGCACTTTGGCCAGGTGGAGTTTAACTTAGCAAAAACAAGCCTTTTTCCTATCTTTGTAAAACTCAATTTTTCCTTAGCAAAATTTTGTCTAGGAGGACCCTTTTACTACCCAAGTTCACCCATCAAGTTTTAACTTAGAGAGAAATTGGGATGAGGAGATTCTTGAACTGCTTCAAAGTCATGTCACTCAGAAATTTGTCCGTAACCGGGGACACGGCTAAGTACTTAGTTCTAAACACTCTGCAGAGGTGGTGCACTTTTCCCACGAGACTTAGTTAACCCGTTTTGCCGTGAGACTCATTTTGCCTCAAACGGCCAAGTGAAAACTAAGACGAGGCCTTTCAGAAGCATTCCCTCAGACCAAACGGACGCGTTCCCGAAAACCACCCTCTGTCCGCCTGGCTTGAGTTCTTGCGGCTTAATTGACCAAGACAGAGCCCATATTGTCTTGTGGTTGCACTGGAAGCTTCACGACTTGAACGTCTCCAATCTCCGTTGCTCCTGGGTGGCCTTCCACAAGTGAGATACACCTGGTGGTTCAGAGGCTCGATGGCATGACCCCAGGGAACCACTCAACACAATCCAATTCAAGCCACTTCCACCCAGGTGGTTCATTGACTTAGTTGTTTTATTAGTTTTTGCAAAACAAGGTTTTCAACACTTAGCCAAAATCATTGTGTAACCCCTTCCCACAACAAGAACAAAGGTAAAGTCCTAATGCAGCAGCAATTCTACTAGGAGATGCAAAGCTAAGCAAGCTAGACAAAACTTAGCATAAAATCTAGCAAGCTAAAGACAAGAAATTATAAAACACCTACACATGCATCTTCTACTAGAAAAGCTACGAGACCAAAATATTTCAGTAGGACAAGGGAAACATGGTGACACTTGCCTTGATGAGGAGAAGAGTTGGTGCACTCGTCACACAGACACTCGTTGCACTCAGCACAATCTACACATGAAATTTAGCATCATAAGCACATACAATTCACATAGCAATCATAAAAAGAAAGGCATGCATGTATATGTGTTTTAAACACTTCAAGGGCACTTAGCATGTTTCCTGGTTGTTACTATATGCATGATGACATGAGCAAAGTTTTAGAGTTAACTTATAAAACTCAAGACATTAACAACACACAAATAGAACAATAAACAAGCTAAAGTTACAAAAGTAATATAAAATTTACCAAAAATAGTTTTGTTCGTGCTACAGTACTAAGCAACATCAGAGGGTCCTAAACCAAAAGGTTTTACTGTAAAAAGAATTTTAGAACAATTTTTAATAGTCAAAACATAGGATAAAAGCTTGCAGTAATTCTCTATTTAAAAACATTACTATACATGATTTTGATACTGTAGCTAAATTCTACACAATTTTCTGAATCTATGGACGCAAAGTTTGCTAAAAACCGACGTGTGGATCTCCAGATATGAATTAAACAAGTTTGAACATAATCTGAAAAGTTTAAAAACGAAAACAGATCAGGGCTATCCAGGGATCGACACTTGGCCTCTTCTGATTGGACGATACCATTTCGCGCGGATCGCGAACGAGCGTCGTCGGATTTTAAACAGAGCGGGCGCTCCAGATCGCCTGTACCGGTTCGGTCAAAGGATCTAATCCTATGCATCTAAGCGAGATCCGACGGTCGAAACAGATGGGGGAAAGGCTCACCGGGGAAAGCTCGTCGGCGAGGTGCTTCGGTACTGGATCTTCACGGCGAGGCGCTTCTGGTGGTCTTCGGCGGCGATGGAGTACTTGACGAGATCCAGGAGTGCACGGCGATGACGATGGTGTGCGGCGCGGGAGCTCTTGCTTCCTGTAACGACGAGAGGAGGTGGCTGGAGGTTAGCAGCGCGTCGGCATGGCGCAGAGCACGGAGGGGATCGGCGTGTACGCGAGGATCTGGAGAACGGCGGTCTTACCAGGAAGTTTAGGAGAGCGAGGCGGTTCGGGTGGCGAAGTTTGCGTGACCGGGACGTCGTGGAACTTTGGCAATCCCTCGCCGGAGTTCGCGTCTAGCGGCTGCAAGATCCAGTCGCAGGCGTTTCTGTCGCTCTGGTGCTCAAACAGAGAAGAAATCGTGTCAGCAAGGCGTGCTAGAGCAAGGGAGATGAGAGGGTGCAGAGGAGGGAGGTCGATGCTCACTGTATCCGGCAGCGAGATCGGAATCCCGTGGCGGCGCGGCGGTTCTGTTTTGCGCAGCCTGGCGGCGATGGCTAGGGTTTTAGGGGGCGAAACAGGTGCGGAGGGGTCGGTTTATATGGAGGGCTGGCGTGGGCGAGGGGGCAGGGTTTCTCTTAACCGAATCGGAGAGGAAATCGGGCGGATCACGTCGGGCACGCGCGCCGTGTTCATCTCGTTCTCTTCGAAAGGGATGACATGTGGGGCCCCGGTGTCAGCGGCTGGAGAGGGGGGGTCGGTACCGATTCGGAAACGAAGGAAAACGGGTCGCGGGCTGCTTCTGCTGTTGGGCTGGAAGTTGCCCCCGTGGCCCTTTCTCTTTTCCCTATTTTTCTTTTTCCTTTTCTGTTTGTTTTTGCTTTGAAATTTGTTTAAAACTTGTAAAACTTCTGATTTAAATTCCAGTCACACTTCGGAATTTGTAAAATTTTCCTTCTGGTATTTGAAACATACAGGGAAGGTTTTTGATATCAAGAACAACACAAAGCTTTGAAGAAGGTGCAAATGCAAGATGAATGGTATGCATGATATGATGCATGATTTCATGTGAACAATTTATAAATTCTTTCCCCAAAAATTGGGATGTTACAAGTCTAACCCCCTTAAGATGAATCTCGCCCTCGAGATTCGGTTTGGCTAGCAAATAGGTGAGGATGGTCTTCTCGAAGTTCATCTTCTCGTTCCCAAGTTGCTTCTTCTTCGGTATGGTGGCTCCACTGAACTTTGCAGAACTTGATCGTCTTGGTTCGAGTAACTCTTTCTGATGTCTCCAAGCTTTTGATAGGTTTCTCTTCATATGTGAGGTCACTCTCCAATTGAACTTCTTCCAATGGTATTGTGTCTCTTAGTGGTGTATCTGCCATCTCTGGATGACATTTCTTTAGCTGGCTTACATGGAACACATTGTGCACTGCAGACAGAGATTCTGGCAGTTCTAGCTCATATGCTACCTCCCCTTTGCGAGCCAAAACCTTGAATGGCCCTACAAAGCGAGGCGCTAGTTTTCCTTTGACTCCAAATCTCTTCACTCCATGAAGTGGCGATACTCGAAGGTATGCTCTATCGCCCACCTCATAGGTTACCTCTCTACGCTTTGAATCAGCGTAGCTCTTCTGTCTGGACTGAGCTATCTTGAGTCTATCCCTGATCAAACGAACCTTCTCTTCGGCATCCTTTATTATGTCTGGCCCGAAAAGGCTTCTTTCACCAACACCACTCCAAAGTAATGGTGTAGTGCACTTTCTTCCATATAAAGCTTCAAATGGTGCCATCTCAATACTAGCTTGATGGCTATTGTTATATGAGAACTCTGCATATGTAGGTTATCATCCCAGCTTGACCCATAGTCCAAGGCACAAGCTCTCAACATATCCTCTAGAATCTGATTCACCCTTTCTGTTTGACCATCAGTCTGAGGGTGAAACGCTGTGCTGAACTCTAGTCTAGTGCCCAAGGACTCGTGAAGTTGGCGCCAAAAGTGAGAGGTGAATTGAGTACCCCTATCTGACACTATGCTCTTAGGCACTCCATGTAAGCACACTATTCGGCTCATGTATATCTTGGCTAATTTGGCACTGGTATATGTGGTCTTCACGGGGATAAAGTGTGCCACTTTGGTTAAACGGTCTACTACGACCCAGATGGAGTCATAACCAGACTTAGTCCTTGGTAGACCTGTGATAAAGTCCATGCCAACATTATCCCACTTCCATTCTGGTATGGGCAATGGCTGCAATAATCCTGCTGGTTTCTGATGCTCTGCCTTAACTCTGTTGCATACATCACATAGGGCAATATATTCGGCGATATCCCTTTTCATATTGCTCCACCAAAATCTACCCTTCAAATCCATATACATTTTAGTGTTTCCAGGATGAATCGAATAGGGTGAATCATGTGCTTCTTGCAGAATTAACTTTCTGAGTTCAGGGTCTTGTGGTACACAAACACATTTCTCAAACCACACAATGCCTTGGTCATCTTCGTGAAATCCCTTGGCTTTCCCTTTATTCATATTACTCTTTATTTCTTCTATCTCTTTATCTAGTTTTTGAGCTTCTTTGATCTTGTCCATCAATGTAGGCTGAACTTCGAAAGATGCTAGAAATCCTTCTGGCACAATTTCTAATCTGAGCTCCTTGAACTGTTTACACAAATCTCCAGGCAATTCACCTGCTGTGAGTCCATTTACATAGCTCTTACGGCTCAAGGCGTCAGCTACAACATTAGCCTTTCCTGGATGGTATTGTAAGTTCATATCATAATCTTTGATGAGCTCCAACCATCTCCTTTGTCTCATGTTCAGTTCCTTCTGGGTGAATATGTACTTAAGGCTCTTGTGATCGGTGAACACATCACAATGTTTCCCCATCAAATAGTGTCTCCACACCTTTAGAGCATGAACAACAGATGCTAGCTCTAAGTCATGGGTGGGGTAATTTCTCTCATGATGCTTAAGCTGGCGCGAGGCATAACTCACCACTTTCCCATTTTGCATTAGCACGCTACCAAGTCCTTGACGAGAAGCGTCGCAGTAGACTTGGAAATCCTTCTGTATATCTGGCAGACTCAGAACAGGCGCACTTACTAGCCGTTTCTTCAAGTCTTGAAAACTAGCTTCACATGAGTCAGTCCATTCAAATTTCTTGTCCTTCTTCAACAGTTCAGTCATTGGCTTCGCTATCTTGGAGAAATTTTCAATGAATCTCCGATAGTACCCAGCAAGGCCTAAGAAACTCCGGATGTCTCCCGCATTTTTGGGTGACTCCCATTCGGTAACAGATGCTACCTTGCTTGGATCTACCGCGACTCCTTCCGCGGATACTATGTGACCAAGAAATCCTACCTTGTTCAGCCAGAATTCACACTTGCTGAATTTCGCATACAACTTATGCTCCCTAAGCTTTTCCATGATTAAGCGTAAGTGCTGCTCATGTTCTTTATCATCCTTGGAGTAAATCAGGATGTCATCAATGAATACCACTACAAATTTATCCAAGTACTCCATGAACACCTTGTTCATCATGGTCATGAAGTATGCCGGGGCATTTGTTAACCCAAAAGACATGACGGTATACTCATATAGACCATATCTAGTGGTAAACGCTGTCTTGGGTATATCCTGCTCTCGGATTTTCAGCTGGAAATATCCCGATCGAAGATCGATCTTGGAGAACACTTTTGCTCCTTTCAACTGATCAAACAGATCATTGATATTGGGTAGTGGGTACTTGTTCTTGATTGTCACTTCGTTCAGCGAACGGTAGTCCACAACCAATCTCTTGCTAGAGTCTTTCTTCTCCACAAACAAAACAGGAGCTCCCCATGATGATGAACTCTGCTGGATGAAACCTTTGTCCAACTGTTCTTTGAGCTGCTTCTTCAACTCCTTTAATTCATCTATGTCCATCTTGTATGGCCTTTTTGCTATAGGTCCTGTTCCAGGCAGCAAGTCGATGATAAATTCGACATCCCTGTCTGGTGGCATTCCTGGCAACTCTTCTGGAAACACATCGGGGTATTCCTTTACGACTGGCACTTCATCCAGGCTAACCCCCTTAAGAGAATTAACCTTAGACCCTTTTAGCTCAAAGGCTGATTTGAAACGGATGCGTTTCTTTTCAGGGGTTGTGAGGGTGATGGTTTTGTTTGCACAATCTATGATTCCTTGAAAGGCGGTCATCCAATCCATGCCTAGGATGACATCTAAACCTTGCGAGTCTACGACAATGAGGTTAGCCGGAAACTTGTGTTTTCCAATTTCTAGGACTAGGTCTCTACAACCGGCGTTTACTATCAACTCTCCCCCTGGAGAACTTACCTTTATAGGACAGCCTATTGTTTCAGTGGGTAATTTGTTCTTAACCACAAATGCTCTTGAGATGAATGAATGAGATGCACCAGTGTCGAAAAGAACAAGTGTTGAAAATTTATTGAGCAGAAACATACCATATACGGCGTCAGGCTCATCATAAATCTCCTCCACATTGATGTGATTAACATGCCCCTTCTGGAATGGATTGGGCTTGTTTCCTTCATCCTTCTTCTGTGGACAATCATTTGCATAATGCCCAGTCTTGTGGCACTTGTAGCATTCCACCTGACTAATATCCCTCTTCTCAGGGGCACTATTGTTTCTACCATTATTGTGGCCATTAGTCCTGGTAGAGTTGTGATTGTTGTGGTTCCTGTGGCCATTAGGGTGGTGGCCGTTCCCCTTGTGATGCTGGTGCCCATTTCCACCGTTATGGTTGTGGTGGTTCCCTCCATTCTTGTGGGATCCAGAGCTTCCATGGTCACTGTGATAGCTCCGTTTGTGTGCAGGCTCTGGGTACTTGCTGACATGATGCTTCCTCTTTCTATTTTCAGACTGCTTTATCTTGCTCTCCAGAGTTATGGCTTGATCAAGCAGAGACTGAAAAGTTGGAGTGTAGGCAACAGACAGAGGGATAGACAGTTCATCATTCAGGCCTTCCAGGAACTTCTCTTTTCTCTTTGCATCGGTGTCAATGTCATCCGGTGCATAGCGTGACAGATTGGTGAATTCATCGATATACTCAGACACACTACGGAATTTCTGCCTGAGATCACGGAATTCCTTCTTCTTCAGTCCCATCACACCAGAGGAGATGTGTGCAGCCCGGAACCCTTCCTGGAATGAGTCCCATGTCACACCCTCAATGGGATGGGTGATCTGATAAGTATCCCACCAGCTTGCTGCTGGTCCTTCCAGAAGATGAGCTGCAAACCTGACCTTTTCAGCGTCAGTGCAGCCAGTTGTCACTAAGTCCTTATTAACAGAATGGAGCCAGTCCATGGCCTCCAGTGGTTCTGCAGCACGAGAGAACTTGGCGGGTCGAAGCCTCAGAAACCTTGCAAGCATGTCCACCTGAGGAGGAGGTGGTGGAGGGTTGTTGTTGTTATTGTTGTTATTGGCATTGGCCAAGAACTGGGTCATGACCTGCATGAGCTGAGCTTGGGCTTCCATCATTTGCTGCATCTGTTCTTCAGGGGCGCGACGAGGAGGCATCTGTTGGGTTTGGAAAATAGGTGAGGTTAGACTTAGAGAAAGAGTCTAAGAAATAAAATTTCCTACCCATATGCATAAACAATCCTCAAAAGAACACAACACAACAAACACAAGCATAGAAGAACCTCAACCAACAAGCAATAACATCTCACAAGTAGTTTTAAAAGTACGCAAACGTTTAAGTCTTTAAAGGGAATACAATAACTAATGCCATACCACAAGCGGTCACGGGCATAACGCAAACTCAAAGATAAAGTGGTGGTAGTCTATCTAACTACTCTATTCTTCCATGGCGACTTCCACCTCTTCAACTTCAAGGCCATTCTCCTTGAGTAGCCTCTTGTAGTCCTGCAGGTCTTCAGTTAGGTTGTCGACCTTCTCTTAAAGCTCCCTCTTGTCGGCGCGCAGCTTCTCGATCAAGTCGTGGTCCGCTTCAAGCTCGAAGTCGTTGCACTCTAACTTCTGCTTCAGCTCTCTAACATCTTTGTTCCTGGCTTGAATCCTCTTCTCTTGACTCTTCCGCTGCTTCTCTTGAGTCTCAAACTTCTCCTTCATCTCCTTGATCTTCTCCTCCTGCTCTAGGTGTTGCTTGTCCTTCTCGGCAAGCTGGGCACGTAACTCATCGTTCTTAAACATCTCGTTGTATCTCTCAACGTCGATGTCCCTGACAAGATACTCTAACTCGGCAAGGTGGATGCGCATGGGGTCTTGCTCGTCGTCAGGTAGCACGATGGCCATGCCATTTTCGTCACGTCGGCCATAGAGGTGGGAGTAGTGGTTCTGGAGCTCGGAGAAGTGACATCCGCAGAGGCGTGCTATCATCTCTTGCATGAGGAGTTGGGCGCCTATCTTCTTGTTGGTGTGGAAGGTCTTGAGCTTGATAGTTTCAGTCTTCGGCTCTGTCTCGCGTCCTGGCTGCGTGATGTGGATGACCCAGACGCCCTTCTTGTGAAGCTTGGTCATCTGGCTCCCTCTGACGGATGGGGTAGGCTGGGACAAGGTAGTGGTGATGTCTATGAGACGCTCTCCGAAGCTGTAGTTCTTCTTGAAGTTGCCGGTCTTGGTGATGCGGAAGGTTGACATCTTCACGTTGGAACTTGACAAGTTAGTAAGTTAAAGTAGAGCAAAAACTTAGGAAAAGTGCAGAAAGAGTTATAGAGATTTCTAACTTAGAAGTCAAACTATTTCTAAGTGTTAGCAACAAAACAAGACAACTCCTAAATTTTCCTAAGTGTTTTCGTCCAATCCTAGGGTCACGAACCTAAGGGCAACACTTTGCTCTGATACCATCTGTAGCGTACCTGTGTTTGGATTGTGCTAGTCCCGGATCGACTGCTAGCACACACAGTTACAAGATGCAAATATCAAGAATACAAAGGTTTTTATTACAACGATTGATCCACAAATAACTTAGTCTTTTACAACTCAAGACGCACAAAGCCACAACCCTATTACAATTCTAAAAACGACTAAGTGAAATAATCTTCAAGTCTTCTTTCTTCATTGATCCGCAGGCAGACGTGTTGGATGAAGACTCGTGACCGTAGCGCAGCACCTTTTAATCTTCATAATAGCCACCTGCAACATTATACGTTGCAGCCACGGAGGGTCAATACTTTGAATGTATTGGCAAATGTCACTTTGGTGGACTCAACGGCGCCTAAACGTATATGCACTTTGGCCAGGTGGAGTTTAACTTAGCAAAAACAAGCCTTTTTCCTATCTTTGTAAAACTCAATTTTTCCTTAGCAAAATTTTGTCCAGGAGGACCCTTTTACTACCCAAGTTCACCCATCAAGTTTTAACTTAGAGAGAAATTGGGATGAGGAGATTCTTGAACTGCTTCAAAGTCATGTCACTCAGAAATTTGTCCGTAACCGGGGACACGGCTAAGTACTTAGTTCTAAACACTCTGCAAAGGTGGTGCACTTTTCCCACGAGACTTAGTTAACCCGTTTTGCCGTGAGACTCATTTTGCCTCAAACGGCCAAGTGAAAACTACGAGGCCTTTCAGAAGCATTCCCTCAGACCAAACGGACGCGTTCCCGAAAACCACCCTCTGTCCGCCTGGCTTGAGTTCTTGCGGCTTAATTGACCAAGACAGAGCCCATATTGTCTTGTGGTTGCACTGGAAGCTTCACGACTTGAACGTCTCCAATCTCCGTTGCTCCTGGGTGGCCTTCCACAAGTGAGATACACCTGGTGGTTCAGAGGCTCAATGGCATGACCCCAGGGAACCACTCAACACAATCCAATTCAAGCCACTTCCACCCAGGTGGTTCATTGACTTAGTTGTTTTATTAGTTTTTGCAAAACAAGGTTTTCAACACTTAGCCAAAATCATTGTGTAACCCCTTCCCACAACAAGAACAAAGGTAAAGTCCTAATGCAGCAGCAATTCTACTAGGAGATGCAAAGCTAAGCAAGCTAGACAAAACTTAGCATAAAATCTAGCAAGCTAAAGACAAGAAATTATAAAACACCTACACATGCATCTTCTACTAGAAAAGCTACAAGACCAAAATATTTCAGTAGGACAAGGGAAACATGGTGACACTTGCCTTGATGAGGAGAAGAGTTGGTGCACTCGTCACACAGACACTCGTTGCACTCAGCACAATCTACACATGAAATTTAGCATCATAAGCACATACAATTCACATAGCAATCATAAAAAGAAAGGCATGCATGTATATGTGTTTTAAACACTTCAAGGGCACTTAGCATGTTTCCTGGTTGTTACTATATGCATGATGACATGAGCAAAGTTTTAGAGTTAACTTATAAAACTCAAGACATTAACAACACACAAATAGAACAATAAACAAGCTAAAGTTACAAAAGTAATATAAAATTTACCAAAAATAGTTTTGGCCGTGCTACAGTACTAAGCAACATCAGAGGGTCCTAAACCAAAAGGTTTTACTGTAAAAAGAATTTTAGAACAATTTTTAATAGTCAAAACATAGGATAAAAGCTTGCAGTAATTCTCTATTTAAAAACATTACTATACATGATTTTGATACTGTAGCTAAATTCTACACAATTTTCTAAATCTATGGACGCAAAGTTTGCTAAAAACCGACGTGTGGATCTCTAGATATGAATTAAACAAGTTTGAACATAATCTGAAAAGTTTAAAAACGAAAACAGATCAGGGCTATCCAGGGATCGACACTTGGCCTCTTCTAATTGGACGATACCGTTTCGCGCAGATCGCGAACGAGCGTCGTCGGATTTTAAACAGAGCGGGCGCTCCAGATCGCCTGTACCGGTTCGGTCAAAGGATCTAATCCTATGCGTCTAAGCGAGATCCGACGGTCGAAACAGATGGGGGAAAGGCTCACCGGGGAAAGCTCGTCGGCGAGGTGCTTCGGTACTGGATCTTCACGGCGAGGCGCTTCTGGTGGTCTTCGGCGGCGATGGAGTACTTGACGAGATCCAGGAGTGCACGGCGATGACGATGGTGTGCGGCGCGGGAGCTCTTGCTTCCTGTAACGACAAGAGGAGGTGGCTAGAGGTTAGCAGCGCGTCGGCATGGCGCAGAGCACGGAGGGGATCGGCGTGTACGCGAGGATCTAGAGAACGGCGGTCTTACCAGGAAGTTCAGGAGAGCGAGGCGGTTCGGGTGGCGAAGTTTGCGTGACCGGGACGTCGTGGAACTTTGGCAATCCCTCGCCGGAGTTCGCGTCTGGCGGCTGCAAGATCCAGTCGCAGGCGTTTCTATCGCTCTGGTGCTCAAACAGAGAAGAAATCGTGTCAGCAAGGCGTGCTAGAGCAAGGGAGATGAGAGGGTGCAGAGGAGGGAGGTCGATGCTCACTGTATCCGGCGGCGAGATCGGAATCCTGTGGCGGCGCGGCAGTTCTGTTTTGCGCAGCCTGGCGGCGATGGCTAGGGTTTTAGGGGGCGAAACAGGTGCGGAGGGGTCGGTTTATATGGAGGGCTGGCGTGGGCGAGGGGGCAGGGTTTCTCTTAACCGAATCGGAGAGGAAATCGGGCGGATCACGTCGGGCACGCGCGCCGTGTTCATCTCGTTCTCTTCAAAAGGGATGACATGTGGGGCCCCGGTGTCAGCGGCTGGAGAGGGGGGGGGGGGTCGGTACCGATTCGGAAACGAAGGAAAACGGGCCGCGGGCTGCTTCTGCTGTTGGGCTGGAAGTTGCCCCCGTGGCCCTTTCTCTTTTCCCTATTTTTCTTTTTCCTTTTCTGTTTGTTTTTGCTTTGAAATTTGTTTAAAACTTGTAAAACTTCTGATTTAAATTCCAGTCACACTTCAGAATTTGTAAAATTTTCCTTCTGGTATTTGAAACATACAGGGAAGGTTTTTGATATCAAGAACAACACAAAGCTTTGAAGAAGGTGCAAATGCAAGATGAATGGTATGCATGATATGATGCATGATTTCATGTGAACAATTTATAAATTCTTTCCCCAAAAATTGGGATGTTACAAAAGGTGTCACAATCGAACTTTAGGGTTAGGAGATAACTGATACGTCTCAAGCATATCCATAATTTTTTATGCTGCATGCTTGTTTTTACACCATTTGCTTAGTGTTTCGTTACACTTCGTGGCATTTTTATGCATTTTTCAGAACTAACCTATTAACGAGATGCCATAGTGCCAGTTCCCTGTTTTCTAATGTTTTTGTGTTTCAGAAATTCTACACAGGAAAAATTCTCAGAATTGGACGAAACAAAAGCCAGACGTCCAGATATTTCACGGAGCTTCCAGAAGACCGAAGAGGAGAAGGAGCCGAGCCAGAGGGCAGCCACACCATAGGGTGGCGCAGCCTGGGGCTAGCCCATGCCCATGGTGGTGTGGGCCCCCTGGTCCACCTCTGACGCTGCTCCTTCGCCTATAAAGACCCCCCGACGTGAAAAACCTAAAGACCCGATAACTTTTCTAGAACACATCGTGATCCGCTGCCGCCGTCGACCCGAAGATCAGGAGGGTCCAGAAGCTCTTCCCGGCACCCTGCCAGAGAGGGGAATCATCACCGGAGGTCTTCTTCATCGCCATGTTTGCCTCCGGTGCGATGAGTGAGTAGTCTACCTTGGACTATGGGTCCATAACAGTAGCAAGATGGTTGTCTTCTCCACCATGTGCTTCATGTTTAGATCTCGTGAGCTGCCTTACATGATCGAGATCACCGTTATGTAATTCTACATGTTGTGTTTGTTGGGATCCGATGAATATTGGTGTTATGATTGAGTTGAAGTACTGAATATTATCTTAAGTTATCTCTATGTTGTTTATGATCTTGCATGCTCTCCGTTGTTAGTAGCTATCTTGGCCGAGTAGTTGCTATTGACTCCAAGAGGGGGTATTTATGCTCGATAGTGGGTTCATGCCTCTATTTAATCTGGGGGAGTGACAGAAACCTTTAAGGTTGTAGATGTTCTATTGCTACTAGGGGGGAAACAACATTCATATGCTCGAGGGCATATGCTTTGTTTACATTACACACTTTGCTTAATGCAATTATCTGTTGTTCGCAACTTAATACTCGTGGAGTTCTCGGATTGATTCGCCACAAGTGGATTATTAGTCATAGATGCAGTTGGATGGCGGTCTATGTATCTTGTTGTAATGCCCAGAGTAAATCTCATAGTGATCCTCTCATCATATGCACGTTGTCTTTATTCTATCAATTGCCCAAGTATAATTTGTTTACCCAGCATGTATTATTTTATCTTATGGAGAGGCACCACTAGTGAACTGTGGACCCCGGTCCTATTTCCTTTATATTGCTATCACCTATTTACTTTACTCGCATATTACTATTGCTTTCCACTCGATACACTCATACCCTTTGTTTCAAGCAAACCGGTGAGATTGACAACCTCATTGTAAGTTGGGAACAAAGTATTTGGTTGTGTTGAAGATGCGCTAACAAGTAATCGTTAACGGCGCCCTTGTTAGAGCATCACGCAACTAGTGGGCATCAGCTTCAGTCGTATTGACATCCTCCTCCTGGACGATTAAACCTTGGTTTCTTACTGAGGGGAAAACTTGCTGCTATATTCATCACACCTTGCTCTTGGGGTTTCCAACTGGCCGGTCATTTACTTCATTAATTACACGCCATCAAGTTCTCTGGCACTATTCATCATCGTGCCATCAACAAGTTTTTCTGGCGCCGTTGCCCGGGAGGAAAGAAGACTTCTGCAAGGGGAGTTTCGCACACACATCCTTTACTTTGTTTTAAGTTTTGCTTTACTTTATTTTTACTTGCATCGTTTTATCAAAAACACCAAAAAAATTAGTATCCTTGGTAGTTGCTTTTACTTGTCTGCTTTTAGTTTTGCTAGAATGGCTACTCCTGAGAACACCAAGTTGTGTGATTTTACTAGCACTAATAATAGTGATTTTATCTGCACTCCTATTGCGCCACCTGCTCCTGCTGCAAATTTTTATGAGATTAAGCCTGCTTTATTGAACCTTGTTATGAAAGAGCAATTTTCTGGTGCTAGTACTGATGATGCTGCAGCTCATCTCAACAATTTTGTTGAGCTATGTGAGATGCAAAAGTATGAGAATGTTGATGGTGATATTATTAAGCTTAAGTTGTTTCCTTTTTCCTTGAGAGGAAAAGCTAAGGATTGGTTGCTGTCTTTGCCTAAAAATAGTATTGATTCATGGGCTAAGTGTAAGGATGCTTTTATTGGTAGATACTATCCTCCTGCTAAGATTATAGCTTTGCGTAGAAATATTATGAAGTTTAGCCAGTTTGATAATGAACATGTTGCTCAAGCTTGGGAAAGAATGAAATCTATGATCAAGAATTGTCCCACTCATGGACTGACTACTTGGATGATTGTTCAAACTTTTAAAGCAGGACTGAATTTTTCTTCAAGGAACCTACTTGATTCAGCTGCTGGAGGCACTTTTATGTCCCTTACCTTGGGCTCCGCAACAAAGCTTCTCGACAATATGATGGTAAATTACTCCGAATGGCACACCGAGAGAGCTCCACAAGGTAAGAAGGTAAATTCTGTTGAGGAAACCTCTTCCTTGAGTGATAAGATTGACGTTATTATGCTTATGCTTTCAAATGATAGGACTCATGTTGATCCTAATAATGTTCCTTTAGCCTCTTTGGTTGCCCAAGAAGAGCATGTTGATATAAACTTCATTAGAAATAATAATTTTAACAACAATGCTTATAGGAACAATTTTGCTAGTAACAATTAAAGGACGTATCCTTCTACCAATGGTAATGGTTATGGTAACTCTTATGGTAATTCCTCCAACAACACTAGGGCCGTGCCCTCCGAGCTTGAGGTAATGCTCAAGGACTTCATCGGTAAGCAAACCGCTTTTAACAAGTTTGTTGAGGAAAAGTTAGACAAAATTTATATTCTTCCTTCTAAAGTTGATAGCCTTGCTCATGATGTTGAACTTCTAAAATTAAAAGTGTTGCCTAATGATGTGAAAGAGAAAAATGTTTTTGCTACTGCTAATGCTATCCAAGTTAGAATTGATGAAAATGTTAGGATGCTAGCAGAATTGCATGCCAGGTGGGAAAGAGAAGATGAGATGGCTAGAAAGATGATGGTATGTACCATTACTACCTCTAATGATGTTGTTCCTAATACTAGCAATCCTCTTACTTTGATTGGTGTAGAGAAAACTCCCACTCCTCGTGTTAAAAAGCCTAAAACTGCCAAAACTTTTTCTCAAAAGAGTGCTAAATTTTTTTGGAGTGTAGGAGATGATAGCTCTATTTCCTTTAATGATTTTGATGTTGATGGCTACAATATATCTGAAGTTATTTTGTTCTTGCAAAAGCTTGCTTTGACCCCTAATGCTAGTTCTATAAATGTTGCTTTTACTAAGCATATTACCAATGCTCTTATGAAAATTAGGGATGAAAAGTTAAAGCAAAAAGCTTCTGTTCCCAAGAAGTTAGAAGATGGTTGGCAACCCATCATTGATATGCATGTTAATGGTTTTGATTGCCATGCTTTATGTGATCTAGGAGCTAGTATTTCTATCATGCCTAGAAAGATTTATGACATGCTTGATTTACCACCGCTTGAAAAGTGTTATTATGATGTTCCTATTGCTGATGTTGCTAAGAAGAAACCTTTGGGAAGGATTAATAATGTTCTTATTGTGGTTAACAATAACCTTGTTCCCGTTGATTTTCTTGTCATGAATGTTGAATGCAATGCTTCATGCCCTATTATTTTGGGAAGACCCATTCTTTGAACTGTAGGTGCCATCATTGATATGAGGGAAGGCACCATCAAATATCAATTCCCACTCAAGAAAGGTATGGAACACTTCCCTAGGAAGAAAATGAAATTAGTGTTTGGCTCCATTCTTAGAGCAAATTATGAGCTTGATGCTTCATGACTTGATATTACTTGATTTGCACTTTCTGCGCCTAGCTCAAAGGCGTTAAAGAAAAGCACTCTTGGGAGATAACCCAATGTTTTTACATTCTGTTCTTTTTCTTTTATTTTAGTCTTGGAAGTTATTACTACTGTAATGACCTCTCCTTATCATTTTTATTTCGTTTTTGTGCCAAGAGAAGCCTCTAATTTGACCAAGGTAAAATTTGGGGATGTTGCTGTCCTGAAATAGTTTTTGGTGCTGCACCGTAAAAATTTGTGAAAATTATTTGTATATCTTTTGGACCTGCGATTTCTTGTGCATATGCCCCAGGTTATATCCAAACTTTCATTAGTTTAACACTTTTTGATTTGAGCAACATAAGACCCTCTAAAAATTCGACATTTGTCAGCTGTTCTCTTTTGACAGATTTCTGCCAATATTTGTGTTTGCCGCTTTATCGCTTTCTTTTTTAGTTCTTTTGATCACGAAACTTTTGGCAAGTTGCTACAGTAGTATATACTTTATATGTGGTGGTTTTGAGTTGAAACCTGAAGCAAAAAGGGGTTGATTCTATGTTATGCTTACAATAATGTTGCTAATAGATTTGTGTTTAGTTTTGTATGAAGGATGTTTTCAAGTGTAGGGATTGGAGAATGATGAGATGAGTTGAAGAATGGACAAAAGCTCAAGCTTGGGGATGCCCACGCACCCCAAGAAATATCCAAGAGGTACAAGCGTCAAAGCTTGGGGATGCCCTCGAGGCACCCCTTCTTCATCGGCAAAAATCAGGTCACCTTTCAATACGCTATATTTTTATTGCTTGATGCATTATGCATTTTTTAGGAGCGTCAGTTGTTTTTAGTTTTCAATTTTCTTTAGTTTTGTTTGCTGCAATAAATGGTTGGACCCCAACAAATTCCTTTTGGAGAAGTTGCCTTGTTTTTCATTTGCCAAGAACACTCCGTTTTTCACTCTATTCGTTTCCACGAGTGTTCTCTTTTTCTAGAACTACGTTTCGCTTTCGATTTTTGCCTTGATTTGTTTTCGGATCTTGTTATATATTTTCATCAAGGTGTATTTTTGCCTCTGGTATATATTGGTTTTCATCAAAAGAGGTGTTTATAAAAAGTTTGAATGGTGTTGGAAAAGAGAAAAAGCTTTATGCAAAAAAGAGGTACAAGAAGGAGCTTGTGTAGACTGTGGCCTAGGCTTTCGCATGTCGTGCTTGATGTCTTTTTGATAGCATGATTTGTGGTTTTGCTGTAGCATGACTTGTCTCAAATAACTGAGATTGCTTAATGAGCCTTTGAAAAAATCATGTGTTGTTTTAATTATTTGGAAGCATTATTTTGGTTTTCTCCTTGATGCTTTATTTGGGTTGACTTGGCGCATGCTCACACATGTTAGACTCATACAAAGTCGCCCTTGCCTCTATGATCATTTAGTTTTTGACTTTTGATGCCATCTTATGCTTCTTTTAATGTCGCTTTGTCGCTTTGCATGATTATGGCCGTTATTGCTCTCTTAGTTGGTCGCTCCCAGTCTTTTGCTAGCCCTCACTTTGTACTGAGTATGAGCTCTACTCGTGCATCCAACTCCTAAAAACCAAGTTGTTCCAAAGTGTCCACCATACATACCTTTTAGCAATTTGCTATTCCAAAGTAAATTTGACTTGCTTTTATCTATCCTTCAAATTAAACTCTTTTTGGTGTTGTGCGAAAATTGGTCAGTAAAGCTCTCACGAACCGGATGGCACACTTTACTTTTCTCGCTTTAAAATTTTGACATTGTGGTCTCTTATGTTGAGTTGTTATGCTTGCAAGTTGTAAGTTGGAGATTAGCCCAGCCATGCCGTCATGGGGAATGCTTTCAACATTGCACTATCTTTCATTTGATTTGATATCGTGATCTTTTGTTTATGGATACTCGCGATGTGAAATAAGTTGGTAATCTTGCAGGATCATGGAGTTTTTATATGTGTTAGGGAAACACCTGGGCCGCTAATCTAAGCCATGCATAATTCATGGTGGAAATTTATAGCATGCCCATAGTGAACATTCGACGACACATCTCGCAATAAAAAGCTATACCAATGGTAAATAAAAGAGATGCCGAGGTGTTCACTGTCTGTTTGTCCTGTCATTTTGATGTGGTCTTCTTCCATGTCATCGGGCATGGAGGTACCCCGTTGGTGGTTCTTGATGATACACATATATTTACAATGACAAGAGATTGCTTGGGACTCTAAGTCGAGTAGCATGAGGTTTGCGTATTCGTATTCACGGGACACGAGGTTTTCAACTTATGATTTGTCAAGCATATGCAGCATAAGTGTTCTCGCATTAACTTTAACCATTCAAGATGCTTATGATGGGGGCAATGAGAGCTCAAAGCCGGTAAGTACCATAATTTTTTAAGGTTTATAAAACTTGCAATCACTGCTTCCCTCCGTGAAGGGCCTTTCTTTTACTTTTATGTTGAGTCTCCACCTTCTATCTTTATGCACCATTAAGAGCGCATAGTTGTCATTCTGAGTATAATGTGCATTGTCCCAAAGTTTTCATTGATTGATTCATATTGTTGGTTTCACTTGTTCTTAAATTACTTGTATCTAGTCGCCCTCTTAAACTTGAAGGTGTCCTACGCATTTATGTTTTGCTCTCTCATTAAGGACAAGCTGAAAACCATTTGTATGTTTTTCCTTATGATTTGAACACACGTTTGACTTTCATTGTTTCATTTTCATGATCTCTTGTTTGTGTTCATTTTCATGTTATAACATGGTTGCTAAGTTTCTTCTATCAAGATTATATCATTCATGCCCATGTTTTAAGTTCTTTTGATCCCACCGCACAACGCTTACATATATGGTCAAGATTGTGTAGGTGCATGTCACCTCAAAAATTATTTCTTTTGTTATCACTTACCTACTCGAGGACGAGCAGGAGTTAAGCTTGGGGATGCTGATACGTCTCAAGCGTATCCATAATTTTTGATGCTCCATGCTTGTTTTTACACCATTTGCTTAGTGTTTAGTTACACTTCGTGGCATTTTTATGCATTTTCCGGAACTAACCTATTAACGAGATGCCATAGTGCCAGTTGCCTGTTTTCTACTGTTTTTGTGTTTCAGAAATTCTACACATGAAATATTCTCGGAATTGGACGAAACAAAAGCCAGACGTCCAGATATTTCACGGAGCCTCCAAAGACCGAAGAGGAGACGGAGCCGAGCCAGAGGGTGGCCACACCATAGGGCGGCGCGGCCTGGGGCTGGCCCGCGCCCCCTGGTGGTGTGGGCCCCCTGGTCCACCTCTGACGCTGCCCCTTCGCCTATAAAGACCCCCCGACGGGAAAAACCTAAAGACCCGATCACTTTTCCAGAACACATCGCGATCCGCCGCCGCCGTCGACCCGAAGATCGGGAGGGTCCAGAAGCTCTTCCCGGCACCCTACCGGAGAGGGGAATCGCCACCGGAGGTCTTCTTCATCGCCATGCTTGCCTCCGGCGCGATGAGTGAGTAGTCTACCTTGGACTATGTGATGAGGATATTGGCACGCCAGGACGACCTACGATATGTGATAATTATGTCTAAGGCTATGTCATTAATTTGTATCCATGTTCATGTTATTTAGTAGCTAGGTAAAGTTGTGGGCCACTTAGGGTTATTTGTGTCTTGGGTTTGGGCCTGTCCAAGCCCAACAGTTTTCTAGCTGCCTATATAAGGAGGCCAGCCGGCTAGGGTTTAGGGAGGCTGAAAATTATGTAGAACTTTTAGTTCCCACGTGTGTGTTCCATCCCTCTGGGGTTGGCGTATTGAGACGGCATCTCCGACGTTCGTCTAGTTATCCACTATATTGTGGTATGCGTGAAGGTGCTTGTTATTCAAGTATTGTCTTGCTTCGGCGTGAGGCTCGCTGTTCATCACCGAGTTGCTCGTTGGATTCATCTATTCGGCGTGAGGTTCGTCTACATCGACGAGTTGCTCACAGGATTGACGTTCCCCCGTCTTCAGGTTACGTGTATCGCTCACGTGATTGGGAGATCTATCAAATCCATTGGATCAGGAGGTGCATCGTGAAAGATCGGGCCAAACAGTCTTCATCATCTTGGTATCAGAGCATGCCTCAGGCGAGACTTGCATCGTGCATGGGCGATCGCGGTTCGTTCGCCCGCCGAAAGGAGACATGCCTCGTCCTCCAGAATTGGGCCAGCCCACTATCTGCTTCCGGGATCACCTGCGCCTAGGTGACTCCAAGTTGGGATCGAGCTGGTTAAATCCATCGGAAACGGGTGCGTGTAGCCTGAGCATACAATGCTGAGGCGCGTGTGCCTGACGAGCTGAGCAGCTCAGGCGTGCAGGCAACGGAGGCTGCAAGGGGGCCGGAAGCACTCAGAGGGTCCAGGTCAACCAGGTGTCAGCAGGCGCATGCCTAGGAGGAGCCAAGCATGGCTGGACTACGTGGCCTAGGTCGTGTTACCTTGTAGCGGACAAACTGAGCCATCAACCGTGTGTGCGTGCGGAGTGCTGCAAGGGCAGGGGAGATTTAAAAAAAGAGGAGAGGTTGTCACAATCAGGTCGATTTTACTTCTGAAGATCGGTTGGGCTGACACTGTTTGCTTTCATATTTGTACATTAAATGTATGTGACTGCGTGGTGTCCATGCAGATTACGTAAAAAAAGAGCGTCTATGTGTGGACAAAAAAAATAGAGGAGACACTGGTTTTGATTTTGAAGATGAGGAGGCAGATCTAGTCATTTGGACTCTTGATATGCAGGAAATTGTCCTGTTTGTTTTGGGTGATGTGCTTTGTTTGCTACCAAAATACAGTTTGCGTCTGCAGGTATATTCAGCTCATTTGGACCCTCAGTGTGCAGGAGTATGTCTTGTCCGTTTTGGGTGATCTGCTCATATGCTTCGAGACCGCTTTCTGGTGATCGTTTGTGTCTCCATCAGGTTGGAATGTTGGGGGCGCCGAAGACTCAAAGGCGCCAAAGGCAAGTCAAGCTAGCTGAGAGGGAGGATGTGGTGTGGCAGGCTGGTACGACTTGAAGACGGAGTGTGGTGATATTACAGATTTGACGCCACGTGCTAGAGAAGACCCTCCGGCATTGAGGACAACGCCTTTTCAAGAAGGGGAGGATGATGAGGATATTGGCACGCCAGGACGACCTACGATATGTGATAATTAAGTCTAAGGCTGTGTCATTAATTTGTATCCATGTTCATGTTATTTCGTAGCTAGGTATAGTTGTGGGCCACTTAGGGTTATTTATGTCTTGGGTTTGGGCCTGTCCAAGCCCAACAGTTTTCTGGCCGCCTATATAAGGAGGCCAGCCAGCTAGGGTTTAGGGAGGCTAAAAATTATGTAGAACTTTTAGTTCCCACATGTGTGTTCCATCCCTCCGGGGTTGGCGTATTGAGACGGCATCTCCGACGTTCGTCTAGTTATCCACTATATTGTGTTATGCGTGAAGGTGCTTGTTATTCAAGTATTGTCGTGCTTCGGTGTGAGGCTCGCTGTTCATCACCGAGTTGCTCGTTGGATTCATCTATTCGGCGTGAGGTTCGTCTACATCGACGAGTTGCTCACAGGATTGACGTTCCCCCGTCTTCAGGTTACGTGTATCGCTCACGTGATTGGGAGATCTATCAAATCCATTGGATCAGGAGGTGCATCGTGAAAGATCGGGCCAAACAGTCTTCATCACTATGGGTCCATAGCAGTAGCTAGATGGTTGTCTTCTCCACCATGTGCTTCATGTTTAGATCTCGTGAGCTGCCTTACATGATCGAGATCACCGTTATGTAATTCTACATGTTGTGTTTGTTGGGATCCGATGAATATTGGTGTTATGATTGAGTTGAAGTACTGAATATTATCTTAAGTTATCTCTATGTTGTTTATGATCTTGCATGCTCTCCGTTGTTAGTAGCTATCTTGGCCGAGTAGTTGCTAGTGACTCCAAGAGGGGGTATTTATGCTCGATAGTGGGTTCATGCCTCTATTTAATCTAGGGGAGTGACAGAAACCTCTAAGGTTGTAGATGTGTTGTTGCTACTAGGGGGAAAACAACATTCATATGCTCGAGGGCATATGCTTTGTTTACATTACACACTTTGCTTAATGCAATTATCTGTTGTTCGCAACTTAATACTTGTGGAGTTCTCGGATTGATTCGCCACAAGTGGATTATTAGTCATAGATGCAGTTGGATGGCGGTCTATGTATCTTGTTGTAATGCCCAGAGTAAATCTCATAGTGATCCTCTCATCATATGCACGTTGTCTTTATTCTATCAATTGCCCAACTGTATTTTGTTTACCCAGCATGTATTATTTTATCTTTTGGAGAGGCACCAATAGTGAATTGTGGACCCCGGTCCTATTTCCTTTATATTGCTATCACCTGTTTACTTTACTCACATATTACTATTGCTTTCCACTCGATACGCTCATACCCTTTGTTTCAAGCAAACCGGTGAGATTGACAACCTCATCGTAAGTTGGGAACAAAGTATTTGGTTGTGTTGTGTGCAGGTTCCACGTTGCTACTGGTTGAAGACGCGCTAACAAGTAATCGTTAATGGCTCCCTTGTTAGAGCATCACGCAACTAGTGGGCATCACCTTCAGTCGTATTGACATCCTCCTCCTGGACGATTAAACCTTGGTTTCTTACTAAGGGAAAAACTTGCTGCTATATTCATCACACCTTGCTCTTGGGGTTTCCAACTGGCCGGTCATTTACTTCATTAATTACACGCCAACAAGTTCTCTGGCACTCTTCATCACTGCGCCATCAATAACCAGCGGGGTTTTGCGGGGTTTTGAGGTGGTCAACAGGGTTTTCTAAGGTTTGACCAACATTTCAATGAGCATACCTAATTCTAGAAAAATCAGAAAAATACAAATCTTGCGCACATCGTCATCTTATGTGACCTAGTTACGAGAAAAATAAGAACCATGGTCTACGGGCATTTTCATGAAAACCCCTTCATATAAGTGAGCTACCACAAATGAGGTTGCTTGGATTTCAAGGGAAATGACATGGGGTTTTGGCTTTTCAAAAAGGAAAACTTTCGAATCTTGGCCCCATATTTGGCAGGCTTATGCATATCCCCATTTCCAACAACTTCTGCAACTATGGTTTTTTGGACTACCACAAAAAATGGATTTTTATTTTATCAATGCATGGGAGATTTTTTGTGAGGTGGCTACAAATTAAGGGGCAGGGTGCAGAATGGCACCACTCCAATGACCTTGAAGAATGGCCATTCCTGAGGTTACATCAATTTTCTCGGTGTGCATGCATATATTGCTTTTTGGACATTTGGATGATGTTTGAATTCAAATTTGAACTACGGGTATTCAAATACACTTCAAACATTCTGGGGGAAATACCCACCTCGAGGTGTGGAACCCCATAAACCATGCATGTCAGACTAGAGTGCACCATCCACCTTGGCACACTCAGCGCCCACCGCTGACTTGACCTAGATTTCAAGTGAGGGCAGGGTGCAGAACGGCACCACTCCAGTTTTCAAAGGTACGGGGCCTTAAAGAATGGCCATACGTGAAGGTACATTAATTTTCTCGGTGTGCATGCATATATTGCATTTTTGGACATTTGGATGATGTTTGAATAAATATTTGAATTGTGGGTATTAAAATACACTTCAAACTTTCTGGGGGAAATACGCGCCTCGAAGTGTGAAACCCCAAAAACCATGCATGTCAGACTGGAGCGCACCGTCCACCTTGGCACACTCAGCGCTCACCGCCGACTTGACCTATATTTCAAGTGAGAGGGCAGGGTGCATGTGGTGACCCAGCATACCACTGCATCTGTAGTATGCAAGTCATTGACATAACACCAATGAAACACCATCTCACTAGTATTACATCAATCAGAGTGGTACAACAGAAACATCATAGGTCCAAGGTATGTCTATAGGATTACAATTTCACCATACAGAAAATCTTCAGAACCTCCTCAACAGGTAGAGATTTAGTTCTGGTGATTACAATCGAGAAAGAACAAGCAGAAGACTAACAAAAGGGTAGAGCTAGAACTAAGGCAGTTGGCTTGCTACAGAATTACCCTAGCTATTTGGGTTCTAGGATTAGGGAATTGGGTCCCTTCTATTCCTATTCTAGTTTTCCACCAAGCTTGACGTAGTCGTTGACTTCATTGATAATTCTAACATTGGTAGAGGGCTTCATCTTCATCTTTAGTGTCTCAAGGTTATGGTTCACCTTCATATGTTCATATAGGGAATAAGGTGTTTTGTGCACTATCTACAACCTTAGACAAAAGCGTCGTTTGGCAATGCAAGTTTTTGTAAGCATTTCTTGAAGAAGTTGCTTTTATTATGAAGAACTATGTCTGTCAGCCTTCACAGGTTGATTAGAGCTTCGATGGGCTCCTTTCATGCCACGTTTGTAGCTCCTTCCCGGAAAAGGGAGTATCCAGATACTTTCTTACACTCTGCAGAGGTGGTCACTTGTACCCATAAGAGATCAAAGCCTTGTTGCACATCTGAGTTGCATGCTCTTCCACACTTCTTTTGTGTGGGGCCTAGTCGATGATCCAAGCCAATCACTGTTCTTCTCCGTGACCCCGCAGACCCACCCATTATGTAATTACCGATAAGTGCTTCTTCTCTTTACCAAACCTGGCCTTAGGATTTATTCTCCCATTTTTGGGTTTTTACTTCTACCAGCTTAATTACAATCCATCATAGATCAATTAGCAAGTCTGTCCCCCTCTATATCGATAGATAGACCAGTAGGAATCCCACATCCCCTCTTTACTCTATAGATAGACCAGGCTGGACAACCCTCTACGACTGATCAATTGATATGCGAGAGGAAAAAGATACAGCTGACTTCTCTGTCCCATTCAAAATCTTATGCTTGACCGTTATTTACGGCGCTAGAATCACTGACGACATTTGTTATTAATCCTAGGTGAACTTTCCAGTTGCAGTGGGACCTCCACGATACTCATACCATGGTCCTATTGCCCACCATCCTAGGGCAACAACCATTCCGGTCGAAACCACTACTTCATATTAATTATGAAGACAGAACCTTTTGCTTTAAATGCAGTAGTAATACCATAGGTATATATTTGCAAGTAATTTGATAAAAATACTCAAGAGGTATAAGCAAGAGTGAACTTGCCTTTTTGACTACAAGATTATGCGATTCAAGGTCTTTGATACGTAAGAAATCCCAATTCTGAAATAGCAATCATCATCAGGTAGGGATGATGTTAGAAATCTGCAGCATGATATGCATAATATATGCTATGCATTGCTCTAAGCGTAACCTAACCCCGATGATTTGTTATCATTGAGTTATGGTGATTTCTTAGCTTCAGTTGCACACAATGTTGTTAAGGATCTTAGCTTCGCTTATAACAACATACAAGTGAGAGAATAAAGCTTAAAACATTATTATTGTGTGTAGGGTTTTAGCAACATTTCTTGCTACTAGATAGGAATGATTAATGGTGAATGATAGGGCGAAGGTGTCCGATCTTTTGATGAGATCTTGATATGTCGATTTGGTGGGTGGAGTTCGTGCTTGACGATCCGACTACACATGCGAAGCTCGTGCGCCAATGCAATCGCTAGGACAATCTCCGGGAGTTACTGATCTTGCGGATGCATGATCAGCCTGACCAGCGAGGGTCTTAATTCCTACCTGAAATGGAGAACAAGTAATAACTAATACAGCAATCAAGATATTGCGGATGAAAGATGTATGCTTTATTCAAAAGGTGGGATTCCGAATAGGCGGTCTTCTTCTGGGCGATTGGCCTCAAAAGTCGAGCTCGTAGTTGCAACAATGGCTAACTTTAGTCTAATCAAAATCCGAGTTCTAATGACGGCTACGGGGGGTATTTGAGGAGGAAAAGGTAGGGGTGCGACCAGCCATGGGTATGGTGGTCGAACGGAACCCTAACAGGCCTTTTCACCTCAAATTCGGACTCCTAAAAGTGGCTGTCTTATTTGCTGCGAAAATTACATGGGCCTGGCCCAAAAATAAAAGTGACGTAGCACCATATCTATCTAAGGACGAATTTATGAAGTAGTTCTTTGTATATTTCGTCCAAGTCTTCATCCTTCATTACGGTGGCTTCAAAGTTCTGAAATCTCCACTCATGGCATCTTCTTCAATCCTCAAACGCTTGCTGCCATCTCCATGCATGATCATGCTCCAATGCTTGTCCCTCTCACCCATGCTAGGTCCATCATTTCTAAGAGTAACAAACATAACTGATTTAGGTAGCATCATATTCTCATGTATGCGAGAAAGAGTTCCAAGAAACGAAAGTACCTGATAGTTAAGTTGCTTGGCACGAGCTCGAGTGATGGGTCCTTGTATGTGTTCCGCTGTAGGTGCAGCGGTTGTATCAATAGATGGGATGTCCTCATCATGCTCCCCTTCTTGAATTGAAGTCGTCCTCGACGCAACCTCATCTTCTTCACCGAAGTAAGGCTTTAAATCTGCAATGTTAAATGTAGGACTTACCGTACCAAAATCTGCAGGAAGCTCAAGTTTATATGCATTATCATTGATTTTCTCTATCACCTTAAAAGGACCATCAGCACGTGGCATTAACTTAGACTTGCGCAAATCAGGAAAATGATCTTTGCGCAAATGCAACCAAATAAGATCACCAACCTCAAACACAACATGCTTTCGTCCTCTATCCCCAGCAACTTTATACTTAACATTCATGCGTTCTATGTTGTCTTTAGTAGTTGCATGCAATTTTAAAATCAAATCAGCACGTTGTGTAGCATCGAAATTATTTTGCACTGAAGATGGTAAAGGCAACAAATCAATAGGTGCACGTGGAACAAAACCATAGACAATCTGAAAAGGGCTCATCTTTGTGGTAGAATGTAGCGAACGATTATAAGCAAATTCAATATGAGGCAAACACTCTTCCCACAATTTTAAGTTCTTCTTTAAAACAGCCCGCAACATGGTAGATAAAGTTCTATTAACTACTTCAGTTTGTCCATCAGTTTGGGGATGACATGTAGTACTAAACAGCAATTTAGTCCCCAACTTAGCCCATAAACATCTCCAAAAGTGGCTAAGAAATTTAGTATCACGGTCAGAAACAATAGTATTTGGCACACCATGCAAATGAACGATATCACGAAAAAAACAAATCAGCAATGTGCGCAGCATCATCGGTCTTGTGACAAGGAATAAAGTGTGCCATCTTAGAAAACATATCCACAACAACAAAAATACTATCCCTCCCCTTCTGTGTACGAGGTAATCCCAAAACAGAGTCCATCAAAATATCCTCCCAAGGAACACTAGGAACATGAAGAGGCATATATAAACCATGTGGATTAAGGCGAGACTTAGCTTTTTGACAAGTAGTGCAGCGTGCCACGAATCTCTCAACATCTCGCCGCATGCGTGGCCAAAAGAAGTGTGTAGCAAGAACATCCTCCGTCTTCTTGACACCAAAGTGTCCCATTAATCCTCCTCCATGCGTCTCCTGTAACAACAAAAGACGAACGGAACCATCTGGGATGCATAGTTTGTTAGCACGGAACACAAATCCATCATTAAGGATGAATTTGTTCCATGTTCTACCATCTTTACAATTCTGCAACACATCTTTAAATTCAGCATCATGCAAGTATTGTTCCTTGATAGTTTCCAACCCAAAAATTTTGAAGTCAAGCTGAGATAACATAGTATAACGGCGCGACAAAGCATCAGCAATAATATTATCTTTACCCTTTTTGTGTTTGATAACATAAGGAAAAGATTCAATAAATTCAACCCACTTTGCATGGCGACGATTCAGTTTTGCTTGACTACGAATATGCTTCAAAGATTCATGATCAGAATGTATAACAAATTCTTTAGGCCATAAATAATGTTGCCAAGTTTCTAATGTCCGAACCAGCGCATATAATTCTTTATCATAAGTAGAATAGTTCAGACTAGGCCCACTCAATTTTTCACTAAAATATGCTACAGGTTTGCCCTCTTGTAATAATACACCTCCCAAACCAATTCCACTAGCATCACATTCAAGTTCAAATGTCTTATTAAAATCAGGAAGTTGGAGTAATGGAGCATGTGTTAACTTATCTTTCAGTATCATGAAGGCCTCTTGTTGTGCATCGCCCCAAACAAAGGGCACATCCTTCTTTGTGAGCTCATTCCATGGCGCAGCAATAGAACCAAAATCTTTGACAAAGCGCCTATAAAACCCAGCGAGACCAAGAAAACTTCTCACTTGTGTGACCGTCTTGGGCTGCGGCCAATTCTCAATAGCTTCAATCTTGGCTGGATCAACTTCAATTCCCTGTTCTGTAACAACATAACCAAGAAAAGCAACTCTGTTTGTGCAAAAGGTGCACTTCTCAAGATTACCATACAGACGTGCATCACGTAAAGCATTGAAAACAGCACATAAATGATCCAAATGGTCCTCTAAAGATTTGCTATATATGAGAATTTCATCAAAATATACCACCACAAAACGGCCAATAAAAGCACGTAAAACTTCGTTCATCAGTCTCATAAAGGTACTAGGTGCATTAGTTAAACCAAACGGCATTACTAACCACTCATATAAACCGAACTTAGTTTTAAAAGCTGTTTTCCATTCATCTCCTAATTGCATTCGAATTTGGTGGTAACCACTACGCAAATCAACTTTAGAGAACATAATAGAACCACTCAACTCATCCAGCATGTCATCCAAACGAGGTATAGGGTGACGATATCGAATGGTAATATTATTAATAGCTTGACAATCAGTACACATGCGCGAAGAACCATCTTTCTTAGGTACTAAAATAATAGGAACAGCGCATGGACTAAGAGACTCACGAATATAACCTTTGTCCAATAAACTCTGGATTTGTCGTTGGATCTCTTTTGTTTCTTCAGGATTGGTGCGATATGGCGCACGGTTGGGCAGCGAGGCTCCTGGAATCAAATCAATTTGGTGTTCTATCCCACGAATAGGTGGAAGTCTAGGTGGAACATCTTGTGGAAAAACGTTCATGTATTCCTGCAAAAGGTTAGCAACCGCAGGTGGCAAAGAAGGAGGCATATCCTCAAATGAAAACAGAACTTCTTTGCAAACAATGGCATAACATGGAGTAATATTGACATCAATTTTAGCAAGATCAGATTTGCTAGCAAGTAAACAAGGATTCTTCAAACGAATTCTAGTAGCATGGTTAGAATCAGATTTAGAAGAATGCTTAGGGGGTACAAAATCTGCAGCAACAATCTGATTCTCACTCTTATGTTTGTCATCATTTTTTAATCTACTAGCTCTAGCAAGATCATCTTTCAAAATTTGTTCCGGAGTCATGGGTTTAAGTCCAATTTTCTTGCCAGCATGTGTAAGAGAATACTGATTAGTTTTACCATTATGTACAGATTCTCTATCAAATTGCCATGGTCTACCAAGTAACAAAGAACAAGCTTGCATAGGTACAACATCACAATCAACAAAATCTGAATAAGTACCAATAGTAAAATGCACGCGTGCAGTTCTTGTTACCTTGAGCTTACGGGAGCTCTCAAACCATTGAATGTAATAGGGATGAGGTTGTTGTCGTGTGGGTAGAGCAAGCTTCTCCACCATGTCAATACTAGCCAGATTGTTACAACTCCCTCCATCAATGATGATCCGGATAGCTCTCTCCTTAACAACGCCTCTTGTTTGAAACAAATTGTGGCATTGATCATGCTCGGCTTTGCTCAATTGCACACTCAAGACACGTTGTGCAACTAAACTCTTGTATTGATCAGCAGTCTCAGCTCCCATTACCTCCATCTCCTTGTCAGAATCTGAATTGGCACCATCACGTGCAGCAATAAGTGCCAATGTATCATCATCAAAATCACTCGCAGAGTCATATTCGCCATCTTCTAGCACCACCATCACACGTTTGGTTCGGCATTCTTTTTCGATGTGACCAAACCCAAAACATTGGTGACATTGAATGTCATGAGTCTTCCCCTTGGAGGCCATGGAAGAAGAACTCTATGTCGGACTAGCAGATGGTGATGGAGCAGGAGCAGGTGGCGTTCTTGACGTCGGCGTGGTATACCTGGAGGTGGAAGGACCTGGTGCATCCCCACGAGAAGGTGGAGCTGATTGGCGCGCAGACCATGAAGTAGTACGACCTGCAGAATTATTAGCTCTTCTCCATGATGGTTGATGATCCTGCACTTCCAGTTCAGCTTTGCAAGCAAGGTGAAATAAATGAGTAATAGTGTTGTACTCCTTGTAGTCTAAAATATGCTGAATCTCCTTATTTAACCCACCAAAGAAACGTGCAAGCATAGCTTCATTATCCTCTACAATACCACAACGAATCATGCCTGTTTGTAACTCTTGATAATACTCTTGTACATAATTTTTGCCTTGTTCTAAACGAGTTAATTTTTTAAGCAAGTCCCATTGATAATGTGGAGGTACAAAACGAGTACGCATGGCATGTTTTAGACCAAGCCAAGTAGCAGGAATATTAGCATGATTGACTCGACAATGTTCAGACCACCAGATAGAAGCAAAATCTGTAAATTCACATGTAGCAGCACTAACACGCAAATGCTCAGGGTAGCATAAACATGCAAAATGTTGCTCTACTTCTAACTCCCAAGTGAGATATGCATCAGGATTATATCTACCCTCAAATGGCGGAATATTTAATTTCAGGTTGGCCACATGTTCATCATCACGTACCGGACGCGGAGGTGGACGAGCGTTGCGGTTGTATTGCCGCGGACGGCCAGGTGCAGGTTGTTGGACCTCATCCTCGTCGAGCTCGTTTTCATCTTCGAACTCGTTTTCCCCCTCGTCAGCATCATATCCGTCCTGGGTGGCCGCCTCCGTAGCGGCCGCAGCAGCTGCCGCGGCTGCAACGGTACCCGCAGATGGCGGTATGAGAGGAACGCGGCGAGCACGTGGTACAGTGATGCCCGGCTGTGGCAGTGATGGTAAACGGGCCAAGACTTCCTGGAACCGGGTGTCGAGCTTGGTGTTGAAGGATGCCTCAAGACCAGCAATCTTGTCCATCGCATCAGAAAGCTTGGAATCAACATCACCCAAGCGTGTGTCCACATCTTGTGCACGCCTCACCAACAGCCGAGTGAAGTGGGCATGCAACTCTGCAGTAGTCATCTTCTCCGGATCAACATCATCCTTTGTGGTTCCTGTTATGGTTAGCGTAGAAGCAAGCACAAATATATATACCTACGCACTACGGAATATGGTGGAATCACGCGTAATCTGTCAAGCGGTATACAAAACTCTTACAAGTTCTTACCAAACAGGAGGAAGGTGATATGCAACCAGCAAAAAGCAGCGACTCCCAAGATTGCACAAAGCGATTACCAGGTGTCGATACAAAGCACGTGCAGAAATATGTGGAGCTGTAGGAAGGCTTATATGGTAGCAAAAACAACAAATGTCAAAACAGCAATGCAACGTTGAAAGAATGCTCAACCACTGTACTGTGCTGGTCCTAGGCTATACCGTGCTAGAGACGCGAGCCGAAAACACTAAGAAAGTCATGGCGTGGCACAATAAGCAGAAAGAAACAGCTCCAAAGCAAGATATAAGTGAAGATCTGCAGGAATTTTCGGGTCCGAAACTTCAGAGGGCAAAAACTCGGCCTTCCCGGCCTTTTTTGGGAGTTCTGAGTGTCGCACAACCACTTAGTGGTTGTGGTTATATAGATCTTTTCGTGCTGAGAATTTTGAGTGGTCGCACGTCGAAAACGGAATTCGTATGCAAAAGTTATGGCCAGTTGAAATTTGCTGTCGAAAACCGTCAAAAACTGACAAAACTGTCCAATTCGGACTGAAATCGAACTGGACTAGTAGGAACGGGTCAACCCGACTTGGATGCGGATTTGACTTTTTTTTTTTGCTCTTCTTCTTCCTCTTGACTGGCGACCGAAACCTAACTCACGGACTCTGAAAAAGGCACGGATGAAATTGGGAGGAACGAACAAAAACTTATGTAAAGGTGGTGGCGGAAGTATATGGCGTGGTGGCGGAAGGATATGGTGGAGCAGTGGTGCAAGCGTGCGGCGGCGGCGGGACTATGGTGATTCGAACTCGAAACTCTAAAGGAACAGACACTAAGACCAGCAACTTGACACGCGGATGCAGACACAAATTCAACGATGCAAACTGAAAAGACAATGCAAAGGCTCGGATGGTTTATGGGACGAGATGATCTAAACCCTAACTGTATTTTTGGCTTTTTCGTGGTTTATAGGTATGAACACAGATGCAATCTAAACTACGAAAACAGTAAATCTCATCGAGCAACCTGAAATCTGATACCACTTGATAGGGCGAAGGTGTCTGATCTTTCGATGAGATCTTGATATGTCGATTTGGTGGGTGGAGTTCGTGCTTGACGATCCGACTACACGTGCGAAGCTCGTGCGCCAATGCAATCACTAGGACAATCTCCGAGAGTTACTGATCTTGCGGATGCATGATCAGCCTGACCAGCGAGGGTCTTAATTCCTACCTGAAATCGAGAACAAGTAAGAACTAATACAGCAATCAAGATATTGCGGATGAAAGATGTATGCTTTATTCAAAAGGTGGGATTCCGAATAGGCGGTCTTCTTCTGGGCGATTGGCCTCAAAAGTCGAGCTCATAGATGCAACAATGGCTAACTTTAGTCTAATCAAAATCCGAGTTCTAATGACGGCTACGGGGGGTATTTGAGGAGGAAAAGGTAGGGGTGCGACCAGCCATGGGTATGGTGGTCGAACGGAACCCTAACAGGCCTTTTCTCCTCAAATTCGGACTCCTAAAAGTGGCTGTCTTATTTGCTACGAAAATTACATGGGCCTGGCCCAAAAATAAAAGTGACGCAGCACCATATCTATCTAAGGACGAATTTATGAAGTAGTTCTTTGTATATTTCGTCCAAGTCTTCATCCTTCATTACGGTGGCTTCAAAGTTCTGAAATCTCCACTCGTGGCATCTTCTTCAATCCTCAAACGCTTGCTGCCATCTCCATGCATGATCATGCTCCAATGCTTGTCCCTCTCACCCATGCTAGGTCCATCATTCCTAAGAGTAACAAACATATCTGATTTAGGTAGCATCATATTCTCATGTATGCGAGAAAGAGTTCCAAGAAACGAAAGTACCTGATAGTTAAGTTGCTTGGCACGAGCTCGAGTGATGGGTCCTTGTATGTGTTCCGCTGTAGGTGCAGCGGTTGTATCAATAGATGGAATGTCCTCATCAGTGAAGGCATGGAAGTAACAGTTTTAAGTGGCATCTTATAATTAGCAAACAATTGGTTGATCATGGATATGCAAGGTTGAAGTAAGTATATTACATAGCATCATTCATTAGTTTAGGGTTGACAACAATCTTAACCTATCTAAGCAATTGTTATTTAGAAAATTTATGGTTTGTTGAAATGATTATTTGATATGTTCTTAAAAGAATAACTTTTGAAGAACATATTTCATAATGGACATTTAGTACAAAATTACCTTTTAGTGGTCATGTACTTTATAGGAAGGTTGAAGTGATTAATAAAACACAAGTTCTTTTATTATTAGATAGTAGGGTTTGAATCACAATTTTTAAATGATTCCTAAAATTGAGTTAGCACTTATGAAACCACTGTTAGTCAATAGATTATAGTTTAAAGTAGATTCTAAACACAAGGAAATACTTATTAAAAATTATTTTCTAAACCTTGATATTTAAGAAAAATAGTTTTAGAATTTAAGTCAAATTTTAAGTAATTAAAATTGACTTAAGAGTTTTAGTTAACTTTTAATGAAACAATTGTGTATAATGTTTTAGAGTTAAGAAATAGTTTCAAATCATAGGTTAATATTCATTTAGGATTTTTCCTTAACTGCTATCATTTAAAGGAAAGTATTTAGGAAAAATAGTTTTAGGGTTTTATAATATTAGTAGTAAAGTTAAACCTGAATAGTGAAATACTGTTTCAATAAGTTAAGTTGAGTTTATAAACATTTATTTTCATTTAGAAAGGTTATTTGATTCCTAGTTTTGTTTCAAATTCATATTCAAAAATAGTACTTAAACATGTTTTTAAATCTCACTCAAAATTATTCCACACAAGTATATAATATTACAGTCCAAACAGATAGGTCTTATTTTTTTGAACATTTTGATATATTATTTGTATTTTTTCTGATTTGAAATGAATGAGATATGATATTTCTAAGTTTTGTTTATTTTCTGGAATTCCTAAATAGTGGGCAGTACTTTTTGTACCGAGACTAGAGCTAGCTACATAGGCTGACAGGTAGGCTATGGGCCAGGTCAGCTGCCACGTTGGCAGTTGACCAAGTCAAAATGTTGACTCGCCCATAGATGATGTCGATACCGCCGGCGGGGATCACCAGAGCCGGCGTTCAGGCCCGAGCGGGGATGCACAACTACATGTGTTCGAAGCAAAAACTACGGCAAACCGAATAGCAGCGGCGCTGTGACCTAATGGTCACCGGAGCAACTCCGGTGAAGTCCTCCGCGGCGGCGAGCTCCGGCTAAGGTTCAATCGCAGGCTACAGACGCCAAACCAACGAAACAAGACCACCAAAGGATGCGCAAGCTTATAGTGAGGCTCGTGGGGTGCTTGATGGTGACGATGGTGGACAGACACGAGGACACGATCAAGCTTGCCGGCAAACCTCGTCGGAGAGAATCAGTCGATTCTGGTGCTAGAGAAGACTCCCCACTCGATTCTGCCCGCGTGGATGTTGCAGACAACTAGGCGGAGCTCCTCAGACACACCAGAGATCAAGGGAAGCTTTAAATCGACGGTTAACCGGGAACAGCAACCTCCGGTGAGATGGATGATTCCGACAAATAGAGAGAGATTGAGGAAACGAGGATCATCTGAGAGTGTCTAGGGTTTTTTGGCGCACCCCTAGGTGCTTTTATAGGTCACGGCAGGGTCTGGTTTGCGACCTCACCACCGGCGACGTCTGAGATGCGGCGGCAGCTACCGAACTCGTTCAGGTCGAGAATCTTGATGCCTTACTTGCCAGTAGGAGTATAGGGATTAGGACGAGGTGCTGTCGGTCAATGACGCTCGTCGGCGGTTGTCGATGGCTGCCGGGACGTGGCCTCACCGGCGTCGTGTCCACCGCACAGAGGAGGACGAAGACGATGGTCTTCTTCCTCTGCTTATAAAAGCGAAATGGTATCGAGGCCAGATGGGCTAGGCTATTGGGCTAGTTCCTGGGTCGCGGATAGGTATGCCACTCCCCTCTAATTTTTTTCTGCTTCAAATCTTTTCTTTCTTTGTTTTCTGTTTTGTATTTCAAATCTGATTTCAGATCTGTTTTTGCAGGTTTTGAACTTAGGAGTTCTTCAAAAAATAGATTTAGGTATTAAGTAGGAATAAATAAGTTTTAGGTGAATTAGCACATAAATCCATATAAGTAGTAATAAGTTTAGGTAAGGATTTATATGGACATGATTGAAACATCACTATTGTTGTCTTCAAACTAGTTTTACTAGGTTTAAACTCTCAAATAGTAATATGTGAAAATGTTACCTTTCCTCTTTATTTATTACAAGGAAAATTTATTTAGTGGGTTCAAGATATATAATAAGATTTGAGTTGACCACTAGATAAAGGTTTTAGTGGATCATAAAAGAATTAGATTTTGGGTAATGCACCCTAATGGACCGAAGGATATTAACTTGCATAATATTTTATAAAAGAAATATGAATATGGTTTAGCTATTATTTAACTTCTTACTTAAGTATTGGTTATAAGGCATTATCTTCTATTTACCAAATTGTTACTAATGATAGGGGAATGTCTTATGGGACTATTGCAAGTCACAAGTGATTTTTATTGAGTTCCTAAGGGTCATTTTATACTTCACAATAAAGGTTTGTTTGAGACAAAATTTGGATACACTTTTGTGAGTTCATCACTAGTGTAATGGATTGGACATGTATTATAAGAGTTGTTGCTTAATACACATCATTGGATGGAAGGTTAAGAACTCAATGTAGGTATCTTGTGATCACCAAGTGATGCATAAGTTGAAATATGAATAGTAGAAGAGGTTCCAAATGGATGGGTGAAAAGAATATGAAATATCATAGAAGTGTCTTATTCTTATTTAAGAGGATAGTGATCACACCCAAGATATGGCTAGTGTGATATAGGCTCCACCTAAATAGGAATTCGGGTTTAGGCTAGGGATCTCCTTTACTTATATCCGGTTGCTTTGCCCTATGGAGAGTTGTATATGCACTAGGCTTCCCATTTGACTTACATAAGAATGCTTCTTCCTTAGCAAAGATAGATTTTCTTAACTCTCCTAACCCTACCCTATGATGGATGATATCTACTTATCAAATCAAGTTTCAGAGATAACCTAACTACCTTCATCCAACAAGTATAACCATGTACTATAAATGATCCTCTTATTTCCTTCATCAACTCCCATAATGTATCTATTTTATTTCCTTCATCAACTCACTCTCTACGTTCTGTACTCAATACTACCACAAATACTCCTCCTAAATCCATGTTCTGAGCTTGACACTAAAGCTCTTAGATAATTGTATTAGGGATAACACTCATATCTTTAAATACTCCTCATGGGCATATTATCCAGAGGTTTGCTCATCTCAACTTCCTTAGGGTTCTCCATTACCCTTCCATCATACTCCTCCTCAAGGTTTATGATCAAGACCATCATCAATACTTTTCCCTTGAGATCTAGCTAATCCAATCAATGCATTACCCTAGATGTTGACTTCTAGGGCCAGGATAATATACTTCACATAATCCATACTCCACCTTGTGGGTAGTCCTTGACTTAATCTACTCCTCCTCTCTAGGTATCACTACTAAATTGTACCTACCTTCAGAGATTAAGAATATAATCTCCACCATTGTGGTATTCCCATATAGGGTCTATCTCCAACCACAAGAATACTTCTTCTCTTGTATCAACCTTCTTTGATTCCTTTGATCCATTTACTTCACACATGTCACTCTCCCACTTCATGTGACATGGTAATGATCATTCTGATTTCTTGTCACTCTTTTTAGGTCCTTAAGCGCACCGTCTGCCTCGTCGGTCCAGACAAATTCGTCTGATTTCTTCATCAGCTAGTAGAGTGGCAAAGCCTTCTCGCCAAGGCGACTGATGAATCTGCTTACTGCTGCCACATAGCCTATGAGTAGCTGCATGTCCTTCAGATCATTAGGCCGGGAGATGTCGAGGATTGCCTTGATCTTCTTCGGGTTGACTTCAATACCGCGGTGGGAGACGATGAATCCTAGGAGTTGTCCTGCTGGTACCCCGAAGACGCACTTTGTGGGGTTGAGCATCATGTTGTACCTTAGATTATTGAAGGTCTCTTGCAAATCCGCTGTGAGGTCGTCCTGCTTCTTGGACATGACGGCGATATCGTCCACGTAAGCGTGGATGTTGCGACCAATTTGATCCGCCACGCACTTTTGCATGGTGCGCTGGTACGTTTCTCCTGTGTTTTTCAGACCGAACAGCATTGTCACATAGCAATATGTGCCATAAGGTGTTACGAACGAGGTAGCAAGCTGGTCGGATTCTTTCATCTTGACTCAAATTCGGGTCAAATTTGTTGGCATGGCCGAAATTCATACAAGGGGACTGAAAATTTAGATATTAATTATGCATTCCGCATACAAACTTTCAGGGTGCCATACAATATTTTGACTATTTTATCGATCCTTATTTATGCCCGCGTGTGTACACACCTGAGTTGATTTGAGGGCTATGTGTCTCTGGCGTGTGCGGTAGTCTAGCTTGGCGTGCATAGGAGAAGGGTGCATTTTGGCAGCAAAGTATTCAAACGTCCAAACTTTATGTGGTTTCAATCTGTTTCACTTCCTTTCCAAGCATCTGAGAAAGGTTTTGCAGAAGTAAACCATTCCCGGTGCTTTCTCCAGACTCCCCTCCTCCAGTGGTGACTACTCCAAACTCGGCTCCGTGCATTCCAAGACTCATCCTTGGAGGGGTGTGCGCAAATACCTCACGATTGTCGGTGTGCGAGCGGTGTGCGGTGAAGTTGGCGGCTCTGTGTCTCGCTGCGGCTCGACTCTTGGTGCCCTTTGATCTAGGAGAGGGGAAGGAGGAAGGGGGTCCCATCTTGCGTCATTGGCCCTGATATCGGCGCCTGCCCAGGCAGCGGCGGTGAAGTGGAGTTGTCACGACAGAGGTATGGGCCGAGGGCGACAATCAGTGGGTTCCTAGGAAGAAGCTCCCATTGCTAAAAAGCCCTTGCCATCTAGGGCTTTGGCTCCATCAACAAGCTCGGTGCCTCAGTCCCTGTCGTTGCTATCGTGGGGATGTCGGCAATGGCGGTGACCTACGGAAGCCCGAGCTATGAGTGGGGCCCCAATTGTGACCGACTACTTAACGGCGTCGGCGGCCATGGGGATGCCGATGGGCTTCCACTATGAAACCAAGATTTGGGAGGTTCAAGCCGGGCCGTGTTTCAGACAACCCTCGTCGGATCCGAGGGCTTGGTACTTCTGATTCCAAATCGCGCAGTCCCTCGACCCCGATCAATGCCTGTCAAAGTTCGAAATCAGAGATATATTGGCGACAGGGATGCTGGTTAAGGTCGGTCAGAGTACGACCCCTCTAATCGCTGAGCAGGCGGACCTAGTGGACTTGAGAAGCTTTGCTGAATCGGTCATTGCACACATCGAGGTTTCCTAGGCTCGCTGGTATGTTGTTTACTCGCTGTCAAAAGCTTTCGTCATACAACGATATGTGTGTCTTAATTGTTGATGGCGCCGCCCTTCCCATAAAGATATTCATGCTTTTGGTTGCCCAGGCCGGTGCAGATAATACATAATATACACATCCTAGCCAAAATAATACTAGTACGGTACAAATTATATAGGAAAGTAGGAAAAAGTGAAAATATATAAAAAAATTCTTTGATCTTAATTTTTTGTATGCCACACCAAGTTGTCTATATACTGTGGAGGTACAGTACTCCCTCTGACACATATTACTCTTCGCTAATACGGATGTATCTAGACACATTTTAGTGATAGATACATTTGTATTAGAGAAGAGTTACTTGCTTCACAAAAAGCCTTACTATTGGCATCGAGAATATGAGAAACACACAACTCTATTAAAATGGTCAATCCTTTTTATGGCACGGGTCCCAAGTTCTTATACTCGACCGCACAGGGAGATCCAGAATCGTTCCTCTTTGTGTTCATGTGCCGCTCGGCTTGCTATCAGAGCCCCCTCTCTAGTCTCCACCCCCATGAAAATCACGGAACAACCGCTTTGGGTGAAAAAAATCGAGCGCACAAAAAAGCTATAGAACCGCCAACTCCACCCCGCTAACAATCCATCACATAAACTCCAATTCACTCTTTCCCCCAATCACATTCGGCAGTTTGGGTCACAAAGATGAAGCGTAGCATAGGCTATAGGCAGGAAGAAGGATGGGGCAACCTCTCTGCCGTACCTCTGCACAACATCATCGAGCGCACCGACTTCCTGAGCACCACTCGCCTCGCTCGCGGTATGCATGGCATGCGCTGAGGGATTCGGCAACACCTAGAACTCCCGTTTGGTTTGCCGTCCTTACTCCACTCTGACCCTGAGACATGGCCATTTGGCATTTTTGCATGATTTTAGTTGGTGCGTTTTATTTGCATTATTTATTCATCTCCCTTCTGCATATGTTTGAATATATAATAAGTAGGAGCAATTTAAGTTGGTTCGAGTGTTTGCATGATTTATCGCTTCTGCATCAGTTTGAATATACCATATAAGTAGAAGTATGGGGTGCTTCTTTGCATGCCAATCTTCCTTCTGCCGTCTTAGATTCAACGTATCACATTGGCTCAGATTTACCCCCAGCATCCACCTTCCACCTTAGATTCAACGTATCACATTGTCTCAGATTTTGAAATCAGAACTAAAAGTGCCCTAAATTTTTGAAAAAATCCAGTATACTATAAAAGTGCATCGTTTTGAGACCATGCACACCGTGGTATCGATTCAAAGAAAAATATGTCAAAGATAGAATCGGTCTTGTTTTCATGTACTGTTGCAAATTATTTTGATGCGGTTCCATGCTAGGTGGATCTGCCATACAAATACTATTTTATCTATCATTCTCTATCCTCAAAGGTAGATCTTCTCTTTGTTTTCTCACTTACATGTGGGGCTAGTGTGCAAGCTCCTAACACATTTGATCTCTTGAACCGCAGTAAGAGTATGGTTCGCTTCTTCTTCTAACACCATTTTGAATCGCTTCTCATCTCGCTGTAGTGTACTGAACCGATTCATATCAGCCTTGAAACCGCTTTCTTTATCATAGTGTGGCTAATCTTAATAAAGTTTCATCCCATTCCAATCACTAGTTTGTGATCAAATATCTTTTTATATTCCATGCACTAGTTAAAATTAAAATCCTATTAAATCACACACTGTTGATCAAAACGGAACTGTTGGGATATACCAAATAGGTATACCAGCGACGTAGTCCTAAACCAGCAAGCCAGGGTGGCCCATGGAGGTGGTATGGCGGATTGCCTACCAGGCGGCCCAGTTGCTAGAAAGCCCATGGCGGTACAGGACGCAGGAGCTTATGGCGGATCCGGAGACAAGCCTATGGCAGGTTGCCTTGTAGTACACGCCATTGTATAGGACTTAGTCTAGGACTCCATATTGTATCCGCTCCAGTACCATCGTGATGCCCACGCCAGGCGCCTTTACAAGCCGGCTTGGAGGAGCCCTTGAGACACCAAGATTTAGATACGGCCAATCGCATAGCGAAACAGCCAACCTCATCATTGTAATCGAGCACTTGTTGCCATATAGTGAATTATAGCAGCATGTAGGGTCTCGCCACCGTTGCGGGATCTGAAGCTGGGTAAACTCGTGCTACCACTGTCCCGGATCGCTCCATCGTGTTCACCCCTTCCACAAACCACCATACACCAACCCCTATGACAGATCTGTTGACGAAACCACGACAGTTGGCGCCTACCGTGGGGCATAACGCGTCAGGAGCGCGGATCCAGGCGGGATCTGCCTTCGCAGGCATCGGCGACACCGTCGCCATTGGGTGTGTCCTCTATGATTCCGGCTTCCCCATCATCCCAGCGGATAACCTCTGGGTGCCGGCTAGAGAAAACCCTGCTCGATTTACCGTCATTCTGATCGGAGACATCCACATCTTCATCGGAGAGACGGACCCTACCCCCACCACGGAAACCAATTTCCGGCGGATTGGTATGGCTGAAACCCCCAAACGGTCCGCTTTTGAGCTGGATACGGAGGAGGAATCATCTGATTTGGAACTTTCCAAGTTATCTAGATTGGATCTAAAACCAATCCCACCCAACCCGCCCTAGAGGTAGAGGAAGTCGTGGATGACCGCTATGAATCCGCCATGAACAATCTGGCATTAGAGACACCGCGGTACTGCCTTGTTGCTTTTGCAGGAACCACTTCGGGATCTGCCTCCAATGGAGATGACAGCCCAGGTGAATCCATCCTAGAGGCACTTAACGAAGGTGGTGAATCGAATGACTAAGATAGCAAAGGCTATGACTCTTATCACTATGACGCCGCCATGAGAAGAATCGCGGTGGAGTTAGCTCAGCAAGAATTAGAAGAGAAGCAAGCAGCCGCCAAGCAGGTGTTCATGACCAACAAGGGAGATGACGCTGGGCAAGCAACCGGTGATCCGCCATCTCAGGCAGCCCATGACGGAGATGCCGACAAAGAGCAGGGTAACCCGCCACCAGCCGCCGATCCCGCCATGGAACAACTACCCGAGATTCAGGGTGGACCTAGGCCTCTGCAACCCGCCATCCCCATGGTGCACCACCCAGAATATTTCACGACTCCGATGGACAAGGTCATCTACGAAACTCTAGGAGATCTAATCACCCCTGACTACGTCAGAGACGTGAACGATCTCGAGTAGAAGAGGCGAGCAATCCTTAAAGAAGCAAAGCGAGTCGAGAAGATGGGCGAAAAGCGGGATGGCAACATTGCTAAAGCTCAAGATACGCGTAAACGCGCAAGAAACATGGAGGAGAAGTACGCTACTTTCATCCAGAAATAGATAAATGAGGGCGGAGACCCGCAGCTGGCAAGAAACCTTGAGTTCACCGTGCCAACCGCGGAAACACTGGCTAGGATGTACATCAAGAATCCGCCAAACATGGACAAGAACCACGATGAAGTCAGGGCCACTCCGATTGAGAACATCGTGGCCGCAAAGGAGCTATTGGAAAATAACCAAAGCCCAAAAGCCCTGGAGACGGCGGTAAAACTAATGACCAAAGCATTGGTGCAGCAGGAGAAGGCTACATCATCACAAAAGCTCGAATCAGATGCTGCGCTATGCCGGTCTAGTACTGCCTCGAAGGCCCAGGATAACGGCAATCGTGGTGCTTGCCCTGATAACGAATCTCATACCGGATCCTCAGAGGCCCGAAGAAGAGAAGCTCGCAACAGGGCAGATGCCATCCCAATATCTTCCGATGATAGGCCACATGGCAAAGGCCAACAAAGAAATCCATCACCGCCTCACAAGAACTATCCTGCTTATGTATACCACTAAGACAAGGCCGCTCCCCGCCATAAGTCCAATATGTCGCCACCAAAGTATAAGACATTCGAGATCCCGCAGGTTGGAATTGTCATACGCGACAACGATGGCAAGCGGGGACGGAGTCGTGACACTGGCCGCAGAGACGAGCCGCCATGACAAGAAACCAGTCGAGATGGCGAATCCAAGCAAAGGGAACAATCTCGCCATGACGACGGTGCGCACCGCAGCGGTGACAAGGATAAGCACCGCTCTTCACGCCGCCACGATGATAGAGGGCAAGGCTCCCGCCGCCATGACGATGGTCTAGCTCCACACAGAGCAGAGGGAAGCCGTCGCAGTTGCAGAGATCCATCGCAGGACGTCGAGAGCAAAAGGCGTGACCCTTCACCATCCCCACCAAGCAGCCCCCAGGGCGACGGCGGTGGTGGTGGCTGCCCAGCGAGGTCACGCGCCTCCCGCAAAGATCCGCAGGATCAGAAGCCCTATGGTGCGCATACCCACCTAAACGAGATCGCCAAGTCTCAAACAGCCTTCTTCCTCAGCCCAAAGTGCTTTGGACAGCGGATCCATGATGAGCCCATCCCACATGTGTTCAAGATTGAGAAAAACATCCGCCAGTACAATGGAGTCGACAGGCCCTTAACTTGGCTACAGGACTACTTCAACGCAGCGCAGTTCGTAGGGGGATCACCTAACATTGTTGTCTGCTACCTGTCCCTGATGCTATCCGGCATAGCACGGCAGTGGATCAATGACTTGGCAGAAAATTTCATCCAAACCTGGTTCGACATGCAGACTGTGTTTACTTAAAACTTCGAGGGTACCTACAAGCGACCTCACAATATAGGTGACCTCCAACGGTGTCGACGAGCAGACGATGAGACCTCCCAAACTTTCCTTGCACGATGGCTGGATATGAAAAACTCCTGTGAAGGGGTTACTGACGAATCCGCCATCCTCGCGTTCATCGATAGTTTGGAGAGAGGCCATCTACTCTGCCATTGCCTATTGCGAGAACGGAACAAAGGGAAGCTAGCCCTGAACTCCATGATCACCATTGCAAGCAACTATGCGGCCGCTGATGACGACACCCGTGAATTTTTGAAGGCTTCCGCCATCCAGAACACTAGAAAGCGGAACAATAGCAACAAACGGAAGAATCCGCCAGAAGAGCAGCAAACTCTGGATATGGTGGCCACAACCTTCTCCGACAAAGGACAGAGCAGCCAACGTGGCCGGGGACGCGGTTCTAGCAACAACCAGCCACGGAGCTCCACAGCTTCCGCTACGGTGCCATCTGCTCCCGTGTCCTACTAATACCGCGACATGCCATGCTTCGCCCATCTGGACGCTTCAGGAAAGTGCAATCACACCAACCGGAACTTCAAATTTGTCAATGACATCAAGGCGGATCAAGAAGCTGGCTACAAACGCACCCGTCGACAACGGCCTCGTGGCAAAGGGAAAGCGGACAAGGAAAAAGAGTCCAAGGATGGCAGCGATATGGAAGAAGACCCTGCACCCAAACCCGCCGAAAAGGCCGAGGGTGGAACCGGCCGGGTAACCCATACAAGTACACCAAAAAGGGAGCCTTTCACACGTTCCTTGGCCCCCCCACGGCAGAAGTGCAGCGAGTCGCTATGCGATCCCTGAACGCCACTGAGCCTAAAGTCTGCCAGTACGTCCGATGGTCCGATATGTCGGTGCAATGGAGCCGCGAAGATCATCCAGAGCACATCCCGGACGGATACTACGCCATGGTTGTCAACCCCCTGATCCAAGGCTATGAGTTCTCCAAGTGTCTGATGGATGGCGGCAGCAACTTGAACATCATGTATGTGGAAACCCTGACAAAGCTAGGCCTCACCAAGACCCAACTCCGCCATAGTGCTGTCACTTTCTATGGAGTGGTTCCTGGCCGCCAAGCTAAGTCCCTCGGGTCCTTTACCCTCAAGGTTGCCTTCGGCGATGAAAATAATTACCGTGAAGAGCCAATAACCTTCGAGGTGGTCCCTTTCAAGAGTACATACCACGTGATCTTTGGCCACCCTGCCTTCCATAGTTTCCACGCCGGGCCGTGCTACATCTACAACCAGCTAAAGATACCAGGTCCTGATGGCATCATCACCGTTTATGGCAGCTTCAGGAAGGCCAAGGAGTGTGAGGACGGAGAAGCCGCCTTCGCGGAAGCTGTGTTCTTCGACGAGGAGTTCAAGGAAATCCATGCCGCCACAGACCCCGTGGAGATGCCGACATCCAAGCAGGAAGTTTCTGCCTCCCCGCCCACCTTCAAGCCTACAGTTGACACAAAGCAGGTGGAACTTGTCGCTGGCGATGCCGCCAAGACCGCCTCAATCGGGACGAATCTGTCCCCCAAATAGGAAAGCGCGCTCGTTGAGTTCCTCCATGAGAACCGGGACATCTTCGCATGGCAGCCATTTGACATGATAGGTGTACCCAGGGAACTCGCCGAGCATGCCCTGCAGATAATCCCTAGCTCTAAGCCAATAAGACAAGCAATGAGACGCTTCGGAGATGAAAAATGTCGCGCTATAGCAAAGGAAATTTCCAAGCTATTGAAAGGAGGCTTCATCAAAGAAGTAATCCATACAAACTGGGTGGCAAATCCCGTGTTAGTTCCTAAGAAAAACACAAAGGTTATGTGCATGTGTGTAGATTACACTGGCCTGAACAAAGCATGTCCAAAAGATCATTTTCCCTTGCCTCGCATTGACCAAGTCATTGACTCGACGGCGGGATCGGAGCTGCTATGTTTCTTAGACGCCTACTCGGGTTACCACCAGATCAAGATGAAAGAATCCGACCAGCTTGCTACCTCGTTCGTAACACCTTATGGCACATATTGCTATGTGACAATGCCGTTTGGTCTGAATAACGCAGGAGCAACGTACCAGCGCACCATGCAAAAGTGTCTGGCAGATCAAATTGGCCGCAACATCCACGCTTACGTGGACGATATCACCATCATGTCCAAGAAGCAGGACGACCTCATAGCGGATTTGCAATAGACCTTCAATAATCTAAGGAATTACAACATGATGCTCAACCCCACAAAGTGCGTCTTCGGGGTACCAGCAGGACAACTCCTAGGATTCATCGTCTCCCACCGCGGTATTGAAGTCAACTCGGAGAAGATCAAGGCTATCCTCGACATCTCCCGGCCTAATGACCTGAAGGATGTGCAGTGACTCACAGGCTATGTGGCAGCAGTGAGCAAATTCATCAGTCACCTTGGCGAGGAAGCTTTGCCACTCTACAAGCTGATGAAGAAATCAGACAAATTTGTCTGGACCGACGAGGCAGACCCTGCGCTTAAGGACCTAAAAATACCAGGAGCCCATGTTACTATACATGGCGGCAACCAACAGGGTTGTCTGCATCATCATCGTGGTAGAACGCAAGGAATAAGTGCAGGAGTACGGCGTCCAGAGACCAGTATACTATGTCAGCGAGGTCCTGACGGAATCCAAGCAGCGCTACCCTCACTACTAGAAGTTGGCATATGGAGTTTTCCTAGCTTCACGCAAGTTACGACACTACTTCTATGACCACGAGATCACAGTGGTGAGCAAGGCTCCACTGAAGGACATCATCGACAACAGCGACGCAACAGGACGAGTTGCAAAGTGGGGCATCGAACTGGCCTCCTTCGACATTGTCTACAAGCCTCGCACTGCCATCAAGTCTCAGGCTTTGGTAGAATTCATGGCGGATTGGAAGGAAGCCTAGGAGACTATGCCCGTCCCAGATCCAGAGCATTGGGTGATGCACTTTGATGGCTCAAAGTTGCTACACGGCTCGGGGGCTGGAGTGACACTTAAATCCCCTAAGAGAGATGAGCTCAGCTATGTTCTCCAAATCCACTTCCCCACCACCAACAACATCGTGGAGTATGAAGCGCTACTGCATGAGCTACACATCGGAAAAGAGATCGGCGTAAATCACATCATGTGTTGCGGAGACTCTGACCTTGTCGCTTAGCAGGTGGCTGGCACATACAAGGCTCGTAACAAAGTCATGGCGGCTTACAGGGACAAAGTGGACGAGATGGCCAAAAGTTTCCTCGGCTACGACATAAAGCACGTACGACGAGAAGACAACATGGCGGCTGACACCCTATCTAAGCTAGGGTCTAGCCAAAAGGCGGTCCCGTCAGGCGTATTCCTTGAGCATCTGCACGTGCCATCAGTAAAGATGGTAGATCCAGAAAACCCGGAACTAGCGAGCTCCCCCGTTATGGCGGTTTTGCCATGCAACCCGCCATGGGCAGAGCCTTACCTGGAGTATCTGACGACCAAGAAGCTACCCGAAGACGAAGTCCAAAAGAGACAAATTGAACGTAGAGCGAAAGCATACACCATCATCGATGGCCAGCTCTACAAGCGAAGTACTTCGGGAGTATTCATGAAATGCATATCCCAGGTGGACAGAATCGAAATACTAAGAGAGATCCACGAAGGAGAATGTGGGCATCATGCCGCCGCCAGATCCCTCATAGCTAAGGCATTCCGCCATGGGTTCTATTGCCCTACAGCCAAGGCAGATGCAGACCGTATCGTCGAGCTCTGTCAAGGTTGCCAGATGTATTCCAAGCAAACCCACATGCCCGCCACAGCACTGCATATGATCCCTATAACTTGGCCTTTCACAGTCTGGGGGCTGGACATGGTGGGCCTGCTGAAAATAGCACCTTCAGGATTTACGCACCTACTGGTAGCAATCGACAAATTCATGAAGTGGGAAGAAGCTAAGCCCATCAGAAAACTTGATGGCAAAACTGCCCTAAAATTTGTCAAGGACATTGTGGTAAGATTCGGCATCCCACATAGCATCATCACCGACAATGGCACTAACTTGTCTCAGGGAGAAGTTGAAGAATACTGCCATCACAATGGAATCCTCCTTGACCTCGCATCTGTGGCACATCCACAGTCCAATGGCCAAGTTGAAAGGAATAATGGATTAATTCTGTCAGGGATCAAGCCACGCCTAGAAGCACCGCTACATCGAGCAGCTGGAGCCTGGGCAGAAGAGTTGCCGTCTGTGCTGTGGAGTCTACGGACCACACCAAACAGATCAACGGGCCTCACCCCTTTCTTCCTAGTCTTCGGAGCAGAAGCAATCTTGCCAAGTGATGTCCAGTATGATTCCCCAAGAGTCGAGGCCTACGAGGAAGAAGATGTAGAGAAGTCCAAGCAACTATCTATGGACCTGCTGGAAGAAGAAAGAGACCTAGCAGCCTAGAGATCTGCCATCTACCAGCAGAACCTCCACCACTATCACAGCCGCCGAGTTCGCAAACGTTCGTTTAAAGAAGGGGACCTGGTGCTACGCCTCAAACAGCAGAAGTCACACAAGCTATCCCCGCCTTAGGAAGGACCCTTCGTCATTAGCAAAGCTCTACTAAACGGTTCCTACTACCTCGTTGATATCCGCGAGCTAGATAAGCGACCTAGTAAGAAGCGCAAATGAAGAGACCCTAACGATATCTACGACGAAACAGATCATCCATGGAACATCGCACAGCTACATCCTTTCTACACTTAGCACTTACCTAGGCTATGTAATAGGCACCTCTATATGATCAATGAAATAAAGCATCTGGTTCACTCTTGATTTTCTCTGAGTCTTTTACCTCCTTTATTGTTCATTTAGATCGTATGGAACCTTTGCACAATTGTGCCCTGCACTTGTGTCTTTTAAATCCACCATAAGCGGTCCACGTAGCATATCTGTGTTTCAATCTCCACCTGATGTTCTTTGTGTGGATTCCTGAGTAGTGACTTTTTGATGATCCAAGCCGCTATCCACTTGGGTTTTGGATGGTGCTATTAAGTATCGTCACCTGGCAGATTGTTCGTGCGAAGATTTCGCCATCTCACAAAAAGTCAAGCACAAAGAGCCAGATGGCTGATTGCATGGTCCTACGTGTGAAATTTTTTCAAAGTGTTGTTTTTTGGGCATGTTAAACTGCTTCAAGTTGCATAAAAATAGGCTTGGTAGTTTTTTCGCACATAACCACTTCAAAGACTTGATAAAAACTGTGCAATAGTTCAAAAGCATTTTCTGATCGACCACAGGCAGATTAGGCACAGTACAAGCACACACATAGTTTAACAGTTAACTTACAGACCCACTCAGGGGCCGAATTGATGCATTGTTTTTCCTGCCATAACGCAGGGCATGACTCAGGACTTTGGGGCAGTAGAAGTGGTGTCGTCACCGCCATCAGCACCATCGGCAACTGCGGAGATAGAAGCTGAAGCTTGGCTCGGAGACCCTGGCAGATCATATGCTTCATAGTATACGTTCAGCTGAGTGCATAAGGCACAGAGTTGATCGTACCCCAGCACACTCTGCCGGCTGGTGGCTTCGTCCACTGGCGCTCCGTCCTCACTGCTTTCTAGGATGCCGGAGGTGATCAGGTCCAAGTCCAGCTAAGGGTAGTGGGCCTTTGCCAATGTGAGTGCAGTTCTGGCACCACCCCGAGCTGAAGACTGCTTCCAATCCGCCACCAGCCCAGGCACAAGCAGGAGCTTCTTGGTCAACCCAATGGCAGAGAGGTCGGACGAACCCGCTATCTGCAGGCTGCCACATGCCTGACGTCCTGCGTTGAGAAGGCCATCTAGTTCCTTCTTTGCGGCGTCAGTGGCAAGGCTTAGGCCTATGGCAGAATCCACCTCCCCCGACTCCAGAGTTGCTGTATAGGAGGAACAATTCAAGCATCATAATCAAACACGATATATCAGCACAAGCTGCAAAGTATGGAGAACCAAGGTTACCTAGCAGCGTCTTCTGGAAGTGGTTAAGGACCTCGTTGAAGCCCCTATGCTGATCTTCAAAATCAACGATGGCTTGGCGGAGGTCGTCCACCTCCTTCTGCTTCTGGCGGTTCTGGCACTCTTGGTCCTTGAGTTGCTCCTCGGGGAGGGTGTTCTCGGTCAAGGATTTATGGAGTTGCATTTGCAACCCCAATGGTGTGACCCCTTTTCACCCCCTTGAGAGTAGCCTGCAGCTTCATAGCATCTGCATGGTGTAGCATCTGCATGGTGGAAATAATTGCAGAGTATTGATTGACTAGCATAAAGGTACTAAACTTGCAAAAGGCAAAAGAAAGTTACCGCTATTTGCGAGCTGCTCCTGCAAATCCGCCACGAGCAAACTTTTCTCCGCCAGCTCCTTCTCTTGCGAGCTGACGACCTGTACTAGATCCTCCACAACTTTCTTATAATCTGTTAAAACATTGTTATATGTTAGTCACTCTTAGAGCACAATGCCGGAAGAATCTACCATAATGCTCAGGGGCTACTCATGACGTTTTTTAACATTAGTCTTCTTAGAGCTTTATGCCAGAGGAATCCGCCATAACGCTCGGGGGCTACTCATGACGTTTTTTTAACATTAGTCTTCTTAGAGCTTTATGCCGGAGGAATCCGCCATAACGCTCGGGGGCTACTCATGACAATTTTTTGATCTAAAGTTCTCTTAGAGCTTTATGATGGATTGGAATCTGCCACAATGCTTGGGGGGCTAATCATCGTGTCTAAACTCAGTTCTCTAAGAGCACCGCTACATTATAATTTATAGCGGCGCTCGGGGGCTACATGATGAAAAAATCCAATCTAGTTTCTCTTAGAGCACCATGATGGATTGTCTACAAAAATCCGCCATGGCGCTCAGGGGCTACAAGGGAATACATACCTCTTTCACGACACTGGTTCTCTGGACAAATGATGACGTAGCGGAAGTAAGATGGTTGTTGGCCTCCTCTTGCAAGCCATCAAGATGGAAAAGAGCATATGTCTTTTTCTTCCATTTCACAGCATCTCTGGCTCCTGCTGCCATCTCGATCGTCTTTCCGCCAAAAGTCACCTTCTTAGGACCCCTAGCAGGATTAGTGGCAGGCATGGCATCCTTAGCCGAAGCTTCAGCCATTTTGCTAGATTTTGGGCCAGAAGTTGAGGGAGCAGGCTGGCGGGTGGGAGCATCAGGCATTGGTGGAATAATTGCAGGAGATGGTTTTGCTTTTGAAGGCTTCTGACCAGCAACTTTCCTCCTCCTATGCGCAAAATCCAGGTTAGAACGGGTCAAGATAAAGATGGAAGAAACTTAAGAGATTGGCATGCTTACTTCCGATCTGGCAACTTGATGGTAGCGGTAGACTCGGGTACGGTCTCCAGATGGCCACGTAATGCCGGAGATGGATGGCGGGAAATAACCCTTTTGCCTAAACCGCGCATGCGTCCGCCTGAGCCACGAACACCGCGGTGTACTGTTGCTACAGGTTCTTCCGCTACAGGCTCCCCTTGAGAAGGTCTAGCCTCTTTCGCTACTGCCAAGGACTTGTGTCTTTTTGGAGAAGAGGATGTATCTTCTTCGTCATCAGTGAGCTCCTTCGACCGAGGATAGCGGACGGGACGACTTAACTCAGAAGGAGGGAGGGTGGAAAGCTGCAAAAGGATACAAGTAAGAGTCAAAGAAATACATAGTGATGGCGAAATGAGGAATCACTCACCTCTGGACAGTTGCCATTCTCAAACATTGGAATCTTTAGCTCCAGCTGTTCATCTCGCCCGACCTTGATGATGTTGCGGATCCAACGCTCAATCTCCTCGGAAGACAATTCTTCCTTGGTATAGCGTTGGGGATCACTGATTCTGCTATACTGGCACATCACGGCTGGGCGGTATTGGAGTGGCTGGATCCGCCGTGAGACCCAGCAATAGATGGTGTCTGCACCTGTCAAGCCAGAAAATACAAGTTTGGAAATCCGTCGTGAGCAAAGATGACATTCATTGTCCACGGTGAAATCATCCATAACGCCCCAACTATTTTGCTCCTCAGCAGGACCATCAGTAACGGACCATAGGCCAAACTTCCTTTTAGGAGGTGCCTAGTCAACCTGATAGAAGAAAGATCCCCGCCATCCCTTTGCAGAGTCACGAGGCTTGATATATGGGTATGACTTCCCGCAACGAGGAACAAATGAGACAGATCCGCAGTTGCGAAGATCTCCATTTGAATCTCGGTTATGGCAGATGTTGAAATACAAGCGGAATAAGTCTCCGCGGGGGTAAATACCCAGGAATCCCTCACACAGTGCTACAAATCCTGCTATGATAGTGAAGCTATTTGGAGCGATGTGATGTAGCTGTAACCTATAGTGCCAGAGCATGCTCTTGAGGAAGTAAGATGGCTGAAGGCTAAGACCCCGGTCAATGTGAGACTTCACATCACAATCTCCTTTTTTGAAGGAGCCAGTGCGGTGACATTATGGACAACTCACCATTTCGAGATTTCCTTGGCCGCTATCTGCCCTTCTTGCTCCAGGGAGGACAAGATTTCCTCGTCCAGATTGCAGGGATCCCAGCTGCCTCCCGATGTTTAAGGGATAGCGGATGATACGTCTCCAACGTATCTATAATTTTTGATGCTCCATGCTTGTTTTTACACCATTTGCCTATTGTTTCGTTACACTTAGTGGCACTTTTATGCATTTTCCGGAACTAACCTCTTAACGAGTTGCCATAGTGCCAGTTCCCTGTTTTCTGCTGTTTTTGTGTTTCAGAGTGATACACAGGAAATATTCTCGAAATTGGACGAAACAAGTTCCTGAAGTCTTATTTTACCCGGAAGCTTCCAGAGATCCGAAGGAGGGCCGGAGGGGGGCCACCAGGGCCCCACACACAGGGGCGGCGCGGCCAGGGCCCTGGCCGCGTGGGCCCCGCGTGAGGGCACCTGGCTCCTCCTCTGACGACGCCCCTTCGCCTATAAAGACCCCCCGACGGAAAAAACCTAAGTACCCGATCAATTTTCCAGAACACATTGCGATCCGCCGCCACCGTCGACCCAAAGATCGGGAGGGTCTAGAAGCTCTTCCCGGCACCCTGCCGGAGAGGGGAATCACCACCGGAGGTCTTCTTCATCGCCATGCTTGCCTCCGGAGCGATGAGTGAGTAGTCTACCTTGGACTATGGGTCCATAGCAGTAGCTAGATGGTTGTCTTCTCCACCATGTGCTTCATGTTTAGATCTCATGAGCTGCCCTACATGATTGAGATCACCGTTATGTAATTCTACATGTTTGGTTTGTTGGGATCCGATGAATATTGGTGTTTATGATTAAGTTGCTGTACTGAATTATATCTTTTGTTATCTCTATGTTGTTTATGATCTTGCATGCTCTCCGTTGTTAGTAGCTATCTTGGCCGAGTAGTTGCTAGTGACTCCAAGAGGGGGTATTTATGCTCGATAGTGGGTTCATGCCTCTATTTCACCTGGGGGAGTGACAGAAACCTCTAAGGTGGTAGATGTGCTGTTGCTACTAGGGAGAAAACAACATTCATATGCTCAAGGGCATATGCTTTGTTTACATTACACACTTTGCTTAATGCAATTATCTGTTGTTCGCAACTTAATACTTCTAGGGTGTTCGGATTGATATCCCCGGGAGTGGATTATTAGTCATAGATGCAGTTGGATGGCGGTCTATGTATTTTGTTGTAATGCCCAGAGTAAATCTCATAGTGATCTTCTTGACATATCACGTTTATCTTTATTCTATCAATTGCCCAACTGTAATTTGTTTACCCAGCATGTGTTATTTTATCTATGGAGAGACACCACTAGTGAACTGTGGACCCCGGTCCTATTTCCATCATATTGCTATCACCTGTTTACTTTACTCGCATTATTTACTTTACTCGCATACTATATTGTTTTCCACTCGATACGCTCGTAACCTTTGTTTCAAGCAAACCGGTGAGATTGACAACCTCATCGCAAGTTGGGAACAAAGTATTTGTTTGTGTGTGTGCAGGTTCCGCATCACCTTCAGTCGTCATTGTCTCTCCTCTCCTGATCGATATTAAACCTTGGTTTCTTAACTGAGGGAAAACTAGCTGCTATACTCATCATACCTTCCTCTTGGGGTTCCCAACGGGCTGGTTATTCACCACGCACAAGGACAGTCTGTTCCACATCAACTTGGCACCAACAGCTAATTTTCTGGGCGCCATCAACAAGGGATCAGCTAATTTTCTGGCGCCGTTGCCGGGGAGGAAGAGAAGACTTCTGTGAGGGGAGTTTTTCGCACACACATCCTTTACTTTGTTTTATTGTTTTGCTTTACTTTATTTTATTTTACCTGCATTGGTTTTTATCAAAAACCCAAAAAAATTAGAATCCTTGGTAGTTGTTTTTACTTGTTTACTTTCATTTTGCTGAAATGGCCAATCCTGAAAACACCAAGTTGTGTGACTTTACTAGCACGAACAATAGTGATTTTATCTACACTCCTATTGCACCACCTGCTACTGCTGCAAACTTTTATGAGATTAAGCCTGCTTTATTGAACCTTGTTATGAAAAAGCAATTTTCTGGTGCTAGTTCTGAAGATGCTGCAGCTCATCTCAACGGTTTTGTTGAGCTATGTGAGATGCAGAAATATAAGGATGTTGATAGTGATATTATTAAGCTCAAGTTGTTTCCTTTTTCTTTGAGAGGAAAAGCTAAAGATTGGTTGCTGTCTTTGACTAAAAATAGTATTGATTCATGGGCTAAGTGTAAGGATGCTTTTATTGGTAGATACTATCCTCCTGCTAAGATTATATCCTTGCATAGCAATATTATGAAGTTTACTCAGTTTGATAATGAACATGTTGCTCAAGCTTGGGAAAGAATGAAATCTATGATAAAGAATTGCCCCACTCATGGACTGACTACTTGGATGATTATCCAAACTTTTTATGCAGGACTGAATTTTTCTTCAGGGAACCTACTTGATTCAGCTGCTGGAGGCACTTTTATGTCCCTTACCTTGGGCGTCGCATCAAAGCTACTCGACAACATGATGGTAAATTATTCTGAATGGCACACCGAGAGAGCTCCACAAGGTAAGAAGGTAAATTCTGTTGAGGAAACCTCTTCCTTGAATGATAAGATTGATACCATTATGGCTATGCTTGCTAATGATAGGACTCATGTTGATCCTAATAATGTTCCTTTGGCCTCTCTGGTTGCTCAAGAAGAGCATGTTGATGTGAATTTCATTAGAAACAATAATTTTAACAACAATGCTTATAGGAACAATTTTGCTAGTAACAATTATAGGCCGTATCCTTCTACCAATGGTAATGGTTATGGTAACTCTTATGGTAATTCCTACAACAACACTAGGGCCGCGCCCTCCGAGCTTGAGGTAATGCTCAAGGACTTCATCGGTAAGCAAACTGCTTTTAACAAGTCTGTTGAGGAAAAGTTAGGCAAAATTGATATTCTTGCTTCTAAAGTTGATAGCCTTGCTCATGATGTTGAACTTCTGAAATTAAAAGTGTTTCCTAATGATGTGAAAGAGAGCAATGTTTTTGCTACCGCTAATTCTATCCAAGTTGGAATTGATGAAAATATTAGATTGTTAGCGGAATTGCATGCCAGGTGGGAAAGAGAACATGAGATGGCTAGAAAGATGAAGATATGTACCATTACTACCTCTAATGATGTTGCTCCTACTGGTAGCAATCCTCTTACTTTGATTGGTGTAGAGAAAACTCCCACTCCTTGTGTTAAAAAGCCTAAAACTGCCAAAACTTTTTCTCAAAAGAGTGCTGAAATTTTTCGGAGTATGGGAGATGATAGCTCTATTTCTTTTAATGATTTTGATGTTGATGGCTGCAATATATCTGAAGTAATTTTGTTCTTGCAAAAGCTTGCTTTGACTCCCAATGCTAGTTCTCTAAATATCGCTTTTACTAAGCATATTACCAATGCTCTCATAAAGATTAGGGATGAAAAGTTGAAGCAAAAAGCCTCTGTTCCCAAGAAGTTAGAAGATGGTTGGGAACCCATCATTGATATGCATGTTAATGGTTATGATTGCCATGCTTTATGTGATCTAGGTGCTAGTATTTCTATCATGCCTAGAAAGATTTATGACATGCTTGATTTACCACCGCTTGAAAAATGTTATTTTGATGTTCCAATTGCTGATGTTGCTAAGAAGAAACCTTTGGGAAGAATTAATGATGTTCTTATTGTGGTTAACAATAACCTTGTTCCCGTTGATTTTCTTGTTATGGACGTTGAATGCCATGCTTCATGTCCTATTATTTTGGGAAGACCCTTTCTTCGAACTGTAGGTGCTATCATTGATATGAGGGAAGGCACTATCAAGTATCAATTCCCACTAAAGAAAGGTATGGAACACTTCCCTAGGAAAAGAAAGAAATTGCTTTTTGACTCTATTCTTAGAGCAAATTATGAGCTTGATGCTTCATCACTTGATATTACTTGATTCGCAATTTTTTGCGCCTAGCTCAAAGGCGTTAAAGAAAAGCACTCTTGGGAGATAACCCAATGTTTTCTTTTCAGTAATTTTTCTTTTATTTGAGTCTTGGAAGTCATTACTACTGTAATGACCGCTCCTTATCTTGTTTATTTCGTTTTTGTGCCAAGAGAAGCCTCTAATTTGAGTGAGGTAACGATTTGGGGATGTTGCTGTCCTGAAACTGTTTTCGGTGCTGCACCGTAAAAAATCGTATAAATTCTCTGTTTATCTTTTGGACCTGCCATTTCTTGTGCATATGCCCCAGGTTATATCCAAACTTTTGTTAGTTGAACACTTTTTGATTTGAGCAACAGAAAATCCCTAAAAAATTCGACCTTTGTCAGCTGTTCAGTTTTGACAGATTTCTGCCAATATTTGTGTTTGCCACTTTATCGCTTTCTTTTGAGTTCTTTTGATCATGGAACTTTTGGGGAGGTTGCTACAGTAGTGTCTACTATATATGTGGTGGTTTTGAGTTGAAACCTGAAGCAAATAGAGGGTTGATTATATGTTATGCTTACACTAATGTTGCTAATAGAATTGTGTTTAGTTTTGTATGAAGGAAGTTTTCAAGTGTAGGGATTGGAGAATGATGAGATGAGTTGAAGAATGGACAAAAGCTCAAGCTTGGGGATGACCATGCATCACCCCAAGAAATATCCAAGAAGTACAAGCATCAAAGCTTGGGGATGCCCCCGAGGCACCCCTTCTTCATCGGCAAAAATCAGGTCACCTTTCAAAACACTATATTTTTATTGCTTCATGCACTATGTGTTTTTCTTGGAGCGTCAGTTGTTTTAGTTTTCTTAGTTGGTTTAGTTTGTTTGTTTGCTGCAATAAATGGTTGGACCCCAACAAATTTCTTTTGGAGAAGTTGCTTGCTTTTCATTTGCCAAGAACACTCAGTTTTCACTCTTATCGGTTATCATGTGTTCTTCTTTTTCTGCTACTGCTTTTGGTTTTTGTTTTCGCCTTGATTTGCGTTCAGACCTTGTCATATCTTTTCATCAAGGTGTATTTTTGCCTCTGATCTTTATTGGTTTTCATCAAAAGAGGTGTTTATAAAAATTTCAAATGGTGTTGGAAAAGAGAAAAAGCTTTGTGCAAAATAGTGGTACAAGAAGGAGCTTGTGTAGACTGCGGCTTAGGCTTTTTCATGTCATGCTTGATGTCTTTTTGATAGTATACTTAGTGGTTTTGCTGTAGCATGACTTGTCTCAGATAACTGAGATTGCTTAATGAGCCTTTGAAAAAAATCATGCGTTGTTTTTATTGTATGGAAGCATTATCTTGGTTTTCTCCTTGATGCTTTATTTGGGTTGACTTGGTGCATGCTCACACATGTTAGACTCTTACAAAGTCGCCAATAGCCTTCATGATCATTTAGTTTTTGACTTTTGATGCCATCTTATGCTTATTTTAATGTCGCTTTGTCGCTTTGCATGATTATGGCCATTATTGCTCTCTTAGTTGGTCGCTCCCAGTCTTTTGCTAGCCCTTGCCTTGTACTGAGTATGAGCTCTACTCGTGCATCCAACTCCTAAAAGCCAAAGTTTTCCAAAGTTTCCACCATACATACCTACTAGCAATTTGCCATTCCAAGTAAATTTGACTCGCTTTTATTTTCTCTTCAAATTAAACTCTTACCAGTGTTATGCGAAATTCGGTTAGTAAAGCTCTCACGAACCGGAAGGCACACTTTACTTTTTCCTGTTCTTAAAAATTATACATTGTGGTCTCTTATGTTGAGTTGTTATGCTTGCAAGTTGTAAGTTGGATTCTAGCCCATCCATGCTGTCATGGGGCAAGCTTTCAACATTGCACTTCTTATTTGAGTTGATATCGTGATCTTTTGTCTATGGATGCCCGCGGTGTGAAATGAATTGGGAATCTTGTGGGGATCATGGAGTTTGTATATGTGTTAGGGAAACGTCGGGCCGCCAATCTAAGCCATGCATAATTCATGGTGGAAATTTGCAGCATACCCATGGTGAACATTCGACGACGCATCTCACAATAAAAAGCTAACCAAAAGGCAAATAAAAGAGATGTCGAGGTGTTCATTGTCTGCTTGTCCTGTCATTTTGGTGTGGGCTTGTTCCATGTCATCGGGCACGGAGGTACCCCATTGGCGATTCTCAATGATATGCATATACTTACAATGACAAGAGCCTTGCTTGGGACTCTAAGTAAAGTAGCATGAGGTTTGGGTACTCGTATTCACGGGGCACGAGGTTTTCAACTTATGATTTGTCAAGCATATGCATCATAATTGTTCTCGCATTAACTTTAACCATTCAAGATGCTTATGATGGGGGCAATGAGAGCTCAAAGCCGGTAAGTACCATAATTTTTGAAGGTTATAAAACTTGCAATCACTGCTTCCCTCTGCGAAGGGCCTTTCTTTTACTTTTATGTTGAGTCACCACCTTCTTTCTTTATGCACCATTAAGAGAGCATAGTTTTCATTCTTAGTGTGATATGCATTGTCCCAAAGTTCATTGATTGATTCATATTGTTGGTTTCACTTGTTCTTAAATTATTTGTATCTAGTCGCCCTCTTAAACTTGAAGGTGTCCTATGCATTTATGTTTTGCTCTCTTTGAAGGACAAGCTGAAAACTATTTGTATGTTTTTCCTTATGATTTGAACACACATTTGACTTTCATTGTTTCATTTTCATGATCTTTTGTTTGTGTTCATTTGCATGTTTACAACATGGTTGCTAAGTTCTTATTGTCATGATTATATCTTCATGCCCATGTTTTAAGTTCTTATGATCCCAGCTCACCAATGCTTACATATATGATCAAGATTGTGTAGGTGCATGTCACCTCAAAAATTATTCTTTGTTATCACTTACCTACTCGAGGACGAGCAGGAGTTAAGCTTGGGGATGCTTGATACGTCTCCAACGTATCTATAATTTTTGATGCTCCATGCTTGTTTTTACACCATTTGCCTATTGTTTCGTTACACTTAGTGGCACTTTTATGCATTTTCCGGAACTAACCTATTAACGAGTTGCCACAGTGCCAGTTCCCTGTTTTCTGCAGTTTTTGTGTTTCAGAGTGATACACAGGAAATATTCTCGGAATTGGACGAAACAAGTTCCTGAAGTCTTATTTTACCCGGAAGCTTCCAGAGATCCAAAGGAGAGCCGAAGGGGGGCCACCAGGGCCCCACACGCAGGGGCGGCACGGCCAGGCCCCTAGTCGCGCGGGCCCCGCGTGAGGGCACCTGGCTCCTCCTCTGACGATGCCCCTTCGCCTATAAAGACCCCCCGATGGAAAAAACCTAAGTACCCGATCAATTTTCCAGAACACATCGCGATCCGCCGCCATCGTCGACCCGAAGATCGGGAGGGTCCAGAAGCTCTTCCTGGCACCCTGCCAGAGAGGGGAATCGCCACCGGAGGTCTTCTTCATCACCATGCTTGCCTCCGGAGCGATGAGTAAGTAGTCTACCTTGGACTATGGGTCCATAGCAGTAGCTAGATGGTTGTCTTCTCCACCATGTGCTTCATGTTTAGATCTCATGAGCTGCCCTACATGATTGAGATCACCGTTATGTAATTCTACATGTTTGGTTTGTTGGGATCCGATGAATATTGGTGTTTATGATTAAGTTGCTGTACTGAATTATATCTTTTGTTATCTCTATGTTGTTTATGATCTTGCATGCTCTCCGTTGTTAGTAGCTATCTTGGCCGAGTAGTTGCTAGTGACTCCAAGAGGGGGTATTTATGCTCGATAGTGGGTTCATGCCTCTATTTCACCTGGGGGAGTGACAGAAACCTCTAAGGTGGTAGATGTGCTGTTGCTACTAGGGAGAAAACAACATTCATATGCTCAAGGGCATATGCTTTGTTTACATTACACACTTTGCTTAATGCAATTATCTGTTGTTCGCAACTTAATACTTCTAGGGTGTTCGGATTGATATCCCCGGGAGTGGATTATTAGTCATAGATGCAGTTGGATGGCGGTCTATGTATTTTGTTGTAATGCCCAGAGTAAATCTCATAGTGATCTTCTTGACATATCACGTTTATCTTTATTCTATCAATTGCCCAACTGTAATTTGTTTACCCAGCATGTGTTATTTTATCTATGGAGAGACACCACTAGTGAACTGTGGACCCCGGTCCTATTTCCATCATATTGCTATCACCTGTTTACTTTACTCGCATTATTTACTTTACTCGCATACTATATTGTTTTCCACTCGATACGCTCGTAACCTTTGTTTCAAGCAAACCGGTGAGATTGACAACCTCATCGCAAGTTGGGAACAAAGTATTTGTTTGTGTGTGTGCAGGTTCCGCATCACCTTCAGTCGTCATAGTCTCTTCTCTCCTGATCAATATTAAACCTTGGTTTCTTAACTGAGGGAAAACTAGCTGCTATACTCATCATACCTTCCTCTTGGGGTTCCCAACGGGCTGGTTATTCACCACGCACAAGGACAGTCTGTTCCACATCAACTTGGCACCAACAGCTAATTTTCTGGGCGCCATCAACAAGGGATCAGCGGATTCCGTGTCCGTCGATCTTGCTGAGTTCCCAATAGCTTTAGATGTCATAGCTTGGTATGATGATGTCTCTAGATCCATGGCAGCGAGAGGGGTGGCGGATATAATGTCCAAAATCTCAAGGGATGAAGATGATGAAGCCAGCTTGTGGCGAAAAAATCAAGGCACCGGTGTTGAGTATTCGGGTCGGTGGCTCGCCGGATTTACGGAGCGCTCGCAGCGGCGCTGAGGAGAGAGAATGCAAGGGGTGAAATGAGGTGTGGAATGGTGCAGGCTGACTGGCCGGGGTATATATAGGCCCCGGGCCTCGAGATTCGTGCCCGCCATCCGCACAGTTCGTCCCAAATTCGCAAACCCTAGATTAATGGCGCGTGTCCATGGGTAAAACGGTAATCTTTACCAATGGTGCTTATAGCACAAATCTTACCCTAGAAGGAACTACATGGCTAAATTTACGGTGGATTTTGTGGTAAGATCCAATGAATCCCAGAAATCTCGCTCAGCTGAAACTACATCGCACAATCTGCCATGTATAGCGGATTGAGACATGAAGATAGGAGGAATGCCAAGAACTGCCATCCAGACGCGAGAAGAGGACGAGCTATGGCGGATAACTTCACCAAAAAACTAAGCATAGCGGATGAAGGTGGCGATCTTGAAGTTCCCCGGGGGCTACTGTTGGGGATATATCAAATAGGTAATACCAACGACATAGTCCTAAACCAGCAAGCCAGGGTGGCCCATGGAGGTGGTATGGCGGATTGCCTACCGGGCGGCCCAATTGCTGGAAAGCCCATGGCGGTACAGGACGTAGGAGCTTATGGCGGATCCGGAGACAAGCCCATGGCGGGTTGCCTTGTAGTACACGACATTGTATAGGACTTAGTCTAGAACTCCATATTGTATCCACTCTAGTACCATCGTGATGCCCACGCCAGGCGCCTTTATAAGCTGGCGTGGAGGAGCCCTTGAGGTACTGAGATTTAGATACGGCCAATCGCATAGCGAAACTGCCAACCTCATCGTTGTAACCGAGAACTTGTTGCCATATAGTGAATTATAGCAGCACGTAGGGTCTCGCCACCGTTGCGGGATCTGAAGCTGGGTAAACTCGTGCTACCACCATCCTGGATCGCTCCGCCATGTTCACCCCCTTCCACAAACCGCCATACACCTGCCCCTATGGCAGATCTGTTAATGAAACCACGACAAGAACGAAACTTCACCAGAACATGAATTGAAACATGTATAATTTACTGATTTTTTCTGATTTTTCGTATAGTTTTAGTTTTGAGTTCAAAATTTGAGCCAATGTGATACGTTGGATCTGAGATGAAAGGTGGATGTTGGGGAAAGGTTACGGTGAGGCTCGGTAACATGAAGAAGTTGCATCCCTTCTATGTATGCCATTCTTTCTTCTGCTGAACAACTTGCCTGTATGTATATATATTATATAATGTTTTGTAGGGCATTGACTCATCGCTGATGCTACTAGACAGTCCAACTGTAAACTCGATTATACCTGTTAAGGACAAAGGGCCTGCAAAGAAGCACTGGGTTGGTGCCAATGGGGAGTGGATCGAATTTGTGCTGCACCGGGTCGCTGGTATATGGAAAACGTCTATACAATGGTGGAGATTGATCTTTCACTTGTGGAGCATGTTAGCATTTATCCAGTCGATCACCAATGGTATCCCTACATTTCATGCCCCCCATTAACTTATGAATACCTTCAGGGGCGCTTTGATATGCTGAAGATACAGATAACAAGTAAATCGTTCTTGCATGACCAAGAGTAGCATTACAATGCCATGGTTGTGTTTGATAAATTCATCGCTATCATACATCAGCCGCGTAACAACGACTGGATTATCCAGCGAAACGACTACCTTGCACCAGCAAAGTATGTCGATGTTGCTTGCCTTAGTATGGGGCATTACGAGGTTACAAAACCACGATGAGATGTTCTGCTTTGGGAACCATATAATTGGAGTGAGTCTCGTCATAATCCTACATACTACAATTAAAATTTACTTTTAGCTGTAATGTTAGTGATACTTTTACAAACTGAAAAGCACACACAGGTATACTGGCAGCCCCCCTCCTGCAGGCTCTAGTGATTGAAGAGAGAGCAAACGTCCTTGAAGATAGTTGGTTCCTGCCTAAAATGGATGACAACAATATGCACCTGTGGATTCATATCCGTGGGCAATGAACAGTCACAGGCAATGGTGATATCTCACACATGGGAAGAAATCTGCAGTCTTATCCCTCCCTACACTGCCACGTGTTCGCCAAGTTGACCTTTCCGCTCCATGAGGTCTCCTCAGTAGCTTGGATCAGAGTGACCCATCTAGGAGTGATAGGGCAAAGTTGTCCGATCTTTTGATGAGATCTTGATATGTCGATTTGGTGGGTGGAGTTCGTGCTTGACGATCCGACTACACGTGCGAAGCTCGTGCGCCAATGCAATCGCTAGGACAATCTCCGGGAGTTACTAATCTTGCGGATGCACGATCAGCCTGACCAGCGAGGGTCTCAATTCCTACCTGAAATCGAGAACAAGTAAGAACTAATACTGCAATCAAGATATTGCGGATGAAAGATGTATGCTTTATTCAAAAGGTGGGATTCCGAATAGGCGGTCTTCTTCTGGGCGATTGGCCTCAAAAGTCGAGCTCGTAGTTGCAGCAATGGCTAACTTTAGTCTAATCAAAATCCGAGTTCTAATGACGGCTACGGGGGTGTATTTGAGGAGTAAAAGGCAGGGGTGCGACCAGCCATGGGTATGGTGGTTGAACGGAACCCTAACAGGCCTTTTCTCCTCAAATTCGGACTCCTAAAAGTGGCTGTCTTATTTGCTGTGAAAATTACATGGGCCTGGCCCAAAAATAAAAGTGACGCAGCACCATATCTATCTAAGGACGAATTTATGAAGTAGTTCCTTTTATATTTCATCCAAGTCTTCATCCTTCATTACGGTGGCTTCAAAGTTCTGAAATCTCCACTCGTGGCATCTTCTTCAATCCTCAAACGCTTGCTGCCATCTCCATGCACGATCATGCTCCAATGCTTGTCCCTCTCATCCATGCTAGGTCCATCATTCCTAAGAGTAACAAACATATCTGATTTAGGTAGCATCATATTCTCATGTATGTGAGAAAGAATTCCAAGAAACGAAAGTACCTGATAGTTAAGTTGCTTGGCACGAGCTCGAGTGATGGGTCCTTGTATGTGTTCCGCTGTAGGTGCAGCGGTTGTATCAATAGATGGGATGTCCTCATCATGCTCCCCTTCTTGAATTGAAGTCGTCCTCGACGCAACCTCATCTTCTTCACCGAAGTAAGGTTTTAAATCTGCAATGTTAAATGTAGGACTTACCGTACCAAAAACTGCAGGAAGCTCAAGTTTATATGCATTATCATTGATTTTCTCTATCACCTTAAAAGGACCATCAGCACATGGCATTAACTTAGACTTGCGCAAATCAGGAAAACGATCTTTGCGCAAATGCAACCAAACAAGATCACCAACCTCAAACACAACATGCTTTTGTCCCCTATCCCCAGCAACTTTATACTTAACATTCATGCGTTCTATGTTGTCTTTAGTAGTTGCATGCAATTTTAAAATCAATTCAGCATGTTGTGTAGCATCGAAATTATTTTGCACTGAAGATGGTAAAGGCAACAAATCAATAGGTGCACGTGGAACAAAACCATAGACAATCTGAAAAGGGCTCATCTTTGTGGTAGAATGCAGCAAACGATTATAAGCTAATTCAATATGAGGCAAACACTCTTCCTACAATTTTAAGTTCTTCTTTAAAACAGCCCGCAACATGGTAGATAAAGTTCTATTAACTACTTCAGTTTGTCCATCAGTTTGGGGATGACATGTAGTACTAAACAGCAATTTAGTCCCCAACTTAGCCCATAAACATCTCCAAAAGTGGCTAAGAAATTTAGTATCACGGTCAGAAACAATAGTATTTGGCACACCATGCAAACGAACGATATCACGAAAAAACAAATCAGCAATGTGCGCAGCATCATCGGTCTTGTGACAAGGAATAAAGTGTGCCATCTTAGAAAACCGATCCACAACAACAAAAATACTATCCCTCCCCTTCTGTGTACGAGGTAATCCCAACACAAAGTCCATCGAAATATCCTCCCAAGGAACACTAGGAACAGGAAGAGGCATATATAAACCATGTGGATTAAGGCGAGACTTAGCTTTTTGACAAGTAGTGCAGCATGCCACGAATCTCTCAACATCTCGCCGCATGCGTGGCCAAAAGAAGTGTGCAGCAAGAACATCCTCCGTCTTCTTGACACCAAAGTGTCCCATTAATCCTCCTCCATGCGCCTCCTGTAACAACAAAAAATGAACGGAACCATCTGGGATGCATAGTTTGTTAGCACGGAACACAAATCCATCATTAAGGATGAATTTGTTCCATGTTCTACCATCTTTACAATTCTCCAACACATCTTTAAATTCAGCATCATGCAAGTATTGTTCCTTGATAGTTTCCAACCCAATTTTTTTGAAGTCAAGCTGAGATAACATAGTATAACGGCCCGACAAAGCATCAGCAATAATATTATCTTTACCCTTTTTGTGTTTGATAACATAAGGAAAAGATTCAATAAATTCAACCCACTTTGCATGGCGACGATTCAGTTTTGCTTGACTACGAATATGCTTCAAAGATTCATGATCAGAATGTATAACAAATTCTTTAGGCCATAAATAATGTTGCCAAGTTTCTAATGTCTGAACCAGCGCATATAATTCTTTATCATAAGTAGAATAGTTCAGACTAGGCCCACTCAATTTTTCACTAAAATATGCTACAGGTTTGCCCTCTTGTAATAACACACCTCCCAAACCAATTCCACTAGCATCACATTCAAGTTCAAACGTCTTATTAAAATTAGGAAGTTGGAGTAATGGAGCATGTGTTAACTTATCTTTCAGTATCATGAAGGCCTCTTGTTGTGCATCGCCCCAAACAAAGGGCACATCCTTCTTTGTGAGCTCATTCAATGGCGCAGCAATAGAACCAAAATCTTTGACAAAGCGCCTATAAAACCCAGCGAGGCCAAGAAAACTCCTCACTTGTGTGACTGTCTTGGGCTGCGGCCAATTCTCAATAGCTTCAATCTTGGCTGGATCAACTTCAATTCCTTGTTCTGTAACAACATAACCAAGAAAAGCAACTCTGTTTGTGCAAAAGGTGCACTTCTCAAGATTACCATACAGACGTGCATCACGTAAAGCATTGAAAACAGCACGTAAATGATCCAAATGGTCCTCTAAAGATTTGCTATATATGAGAATGTCATCAAAATATACCACCACAAAATGACCAATAAAAGCACGTAAAACTTCGTTCATCAGTCTCATAAAGGTACTAGGTGCATTAGTTAAACCAAACGGCATTACTAACCACTCATATAAACCGAACTTAGTTTTAAAAGCTGTTTTCCATTCATCTCCTAATTGCATACGAATTTGGTGGTAACCACTACGCAAATCAACTTTAGAGAACATAATAGAACCACTCAACTCATCCAGCATGTCATCCAAACGAGGTATAGGGTGACGATATCGAATGGTAATATTATTAATAGCTCGACAATCAGTACACATGCGTGAAGAACCATCTTTCTTAGGTACTAAAATAATAGGAACAACGCATGGACTAAGAGACTCACGAATATAACCTTTGTCCAATAAACTCTGGATTTGTCGTTGGATCTCTTTTGTTTCTTCAGGATTGGTGCGATATGGCGCACGGTTGGGCAGCGAGGCTCCTGGAATCAAATCAATCTGGTGTTCTATCCCACGAATAGGTGGAAGTCCAGGTGGAACATCTTGTGGAAAAATGTCCATGTATTCCTGCAAAAGGTTAGCAACCGCAGGTGGCAAAGAAGGAGGCATATCCTCAAATGAAAACAGAACTTCTTTGCAAACAATGGCATAACATGGAGTAATATTGACATCATTTTCAGCAAGATCAGATTTGCTAGCAAGTAAACAAGGATTCTTCAAACGAATTTCAGTAGCATGGTTAGAATCAGATTTAGAAGAATGCTTAGGGGGTACAAAATCTGCAGCAATAATTTGATTCTCACTCTTATGTTTGTCCTCATTTTTTAATCTACTAGCTCTAGCAAGATCATCTTTCAAAATTTGTTCCGGAGTCATGGGTTTAAGTCCAATTTTCTTGCCAGCATGTGTAAGAGAATACTGATTAGTTTTACCATTATGTACAGATTCTCTATCAAATTGCCATGGTCTACCAAGTAACAAAGAACAAGCTTGCATAGGTACAACATCACAATCAACAAAATCTGAATAAGTACCAATAGTAAAATGCACGCGTGCAGTTCTTGTTACCTTGAGCTTACGGGAGCTCTCAAACCATTGAATGTAATAGGGATGAGGTCGTTGTCGTGTGGGTAGAGCAAGCTTCTCCACCATGTCAATACTAGCCAGATTGTTACAACTCCCTCCATCAATGATGATCCAGATAGCTCTCTCCTTAACAACGCCTCTTGTTTGAAACAAATTGTGGCGTTGATCATGCTCAGCTTTGCTCAATTGCACACTCAAGACATGTTGTGCAACTAAACTCTTGTATTGATCAGCAGTTTCAGCTCCCATTACCTCCATCTCCTTGTCAGAATCAGAATTGGCACCATCACGTGCAGCAATAAGTGCCAATGTATCATCATCAAAATCACTCGCAGAGTCATATTCGCCATCTTCAAGCACCACCATCACACGTTTGGTTCTGCATTCTTTTTCGATGTGACCAAACCCAAAACATTTGCGACATTGAATATCGCGAGTCTTCCCCGTGGAGGCCATGGAAGAAGAACTCCGTGTCGGACCAGCAGATGGTGATGGAGCAGGTGGCGTTCTTGACGTCGGCGTGGTATACCTGGAGGTGGAAGGACCTGGTGCATCCCCACTAGAAGGTGGAGCTGATTGGCGCGCAGACCAGGAAGGAGTACGACCTGCAGAATTATTAGCTCTTCTCCATGATGGTTGACGATCCTGCACTTCAAGTTCAGCTTTGCAAGCAAGGTGAAATAAATGAGTAATAGTGTTGTACTCCTTATAATCTAAAATATGCTGAATCTCCTTATTTAAACCACCAAAGAAACATGCAAGCATAGCTTCATTATCCTCTACAATACCACAACGAATCATGCCTGTTTGTAACTCTTGATAATACTCTTGTACAGAATTTTTGCCTTGTTCTAAACGAGTTAATTTTTTAAGCAAGTCCCAGTGATAATGTGGAGGAACAAAACAAGTACGCATGGCATGTTTTAGACCAAGCCAAGTAGCAGGAATATTAGCATGATTGACTCGACAATGTTCAGACCACCAGATAGAAGCAAAATCTGTAAATTCACATGTAGCAGCACTAACACGCAAATGCTCAGGGTAGCGTAAACATGCAAAACGTTGCTCTACTTCTAACTCCCAAGTGAGATATGCATCAGGATTATATCTACCCTCAAATGGCGGAATATTTAATTTCAGCTTGGCCACATGTTCATCATCACGTACCGGACGCGGAGGTGGACGAGCGTTGCGGTTGTATTGCCGCGGATGGCCAGGTGCAGGTTGTTGGACCACATCCTCGTCGAGCTCATTTTCATCTTCGAACTCATTTTCCCCCTCGTCAGCAGCATATCCATCCTGGGTGGCCGCCTCCGTAGCGGCCGCAGCAGCTGCCGCGGCTGTAACGGTACCCGCAGATGGCAGGATGAGAGGAACGCGGTGAGCATGTGGTACATGTATGCCCGGCTATGGCAGTGGTGGTAAACGGGCTAGGACTTCCTGGAACCGGGCGTCGAGCTTGGTGTTGAAGGATGCCTCAAGACCAGCCATCTTGTCCATCGCATCAGAAAGCTTGGAATCAACATCACCCAAGCGTGTGTCCACATCTTGTGCACGCCCCACCAACAGCCGAGTGAAGTGGGCATGCAACTCTGCATTAGTCATCTTCTCTGGATCAACATCATCGTTCGTGGTTCCTGTCATGGTTAGCGGAGAAGCAAGCACAAATATATATACCTACGCACTACGGAATATGGTGGAATCACGCGTAATCCGTCAAGCGGTATACAAAGCTCTTACAAGTTCTTACCAAACAGGAGGAAGGTGATATGCAACCAGCAAAGAGCAGCGACTCCCAAGATTGCACAAAGCGATTACCAGGTGTCGATACAAAGCACGTGCAGAAATATGTGGAGCTGTAGGAAGGCTTATATGGTAGCAAAAACACAGCAAATATCAAAACAGCAATGCAATGTTGAAAGAATGCTCAACCACGGTACTGTGCTGGTCCTAGGCTATACCGTGCTAGAGACGCGAGCCGAGAACACTAAGAAAGTCACGGCGTGGCACAACAAGCAGAAAGGAACAGCTCCAAAGCAAGATATAAGTGAAGATCTGCAGGAATTTTTGGGTCCGAAACTTCAGAGGGCAAAAACTCGGCCTTCCCGGCCTTTTTTGGGAGTTCTTCTTCCTCTTGACTGGCGACCGAAACCTAACTCACGGACTCTGAAAAAGGCACGGATGAAATTGGGAGGAACGAACAAAAACTTATGTGAAGGCAGTGGCGGAAGTATATGTCGTGGTGGCGGAATGATATGGTGGAGCAGTGGTGCAAGCGTGCGGCGGCGGCGGGACTATGGTGATTCGAACTCGAAACTCTAAAGGAACAGACACTAAGACCAGCAACTTGACACGCGGATGCACACACAAATTCAATGATGCAAACTGAAAAGACAATGCAAAGGCTCGGATGATTTATGGGACGAGATGATCTAAACCCTAACTGTATTTTTGGCTTTTTCGTGGTTTATAGGTATGAACACAGATGCAATCTAAACTATGAAAATAGTAAATCTCACCGAGCAACCTGAAATCTGATACCACTTGATAGGGCAAAGGTGTCCGATCTTTCGATGAGATCTTGATATGTCGATTTGGTGGGTGGAGTTCGTGCTTGACGATCCGACTACACGTGGGAAGCTCGTGCGCCAATGCAATCGCTAGGACAATCTCCGGGAGTTACTGATCTTGCGGATGCACGATCAGCCTGACCAGCGAGGGTCTTAATTCCTACTTGAAATTGAGAACAAGTAAGAACTAATACTGCAATCAAGATATTGCGGATGAAAGATGTATGCTTTATTCAAAAGGTGGGATTCCGAATAGGCGGTCTTCTTCTGGGCGATTGGCCTCAAAAGTCGAGCTCGTAGTTGCAGCAATGGCTAACTTTAGTCTAATCAAAATCCGAGTTCTAATGACGGCTACGGGGGGGTATTTGAGGAGGAAAAGGTAGGGGTGTGACCAGCCATGGGTATGGTGGTCGAACGGAACCCTAACAGGCCTTTTCTCCTCAAATTTGGACTCCTAAAAGTGGCTGTCTTATTTGCTGCGAAAATTACATGGGCCTGGCCCAAAAATAAAAGTGACGCAGCACCATATCTATCTAAGGACGAATTTATGAAGTAGTTCTTTGTATATTTCGTCCAAGTCTTCATCCTTCATTACGGTGGCTTCAAAGTTCTGAAATCTCCACTCGTGGCATCTTCTTCAATCCTCAAACGCTTGCTGCCATCTCCATGCACGATCATGCTCCAATGCTTGTCCCTCTCATCCATGCTAGGTCCATCATTCCTAAGAGTAACAAACATATCTGATTTAGGCAGCATCATATTCTCATGTATGTGAGAAAGAGTTCCAAGAAATGAAAGTACCTGATAGTTAAGTTGCTTGTCACGAGCTCGAGTGATGGGTCCTTGTATGTGTTCCGCTGTAGGTGCAGCAGTTGTATCAATAGATGGGATGTCCTCATCAAGGAGAGAAATCAGCGTTTGTCAGAATCAACTATCTGTTCTTCCTCGACGCCCCTGGATCTTCCGAACATGCTGCTCACGATGCTCTGCCACTGTTCCAACCTGACTGTGTGTTTGCTGCACACGTGAGTAGCCGACAGTGACCTAAGCCTAGACCAGATTGGATCCATGTGGACATCAGTGGGGGGCTGCCATAGACTCGGCACTGAACTACCGTGGGGAAGAGAATAGGGAGCAAATCATCGAGACACCGATGTGGTTCGTCCCAACCTTGCCCCAGGGTCTGAGCCTGGGGTATAATGGTTGGATATGGGGGAGAGGGGAGAACTAGTACCCCGTCCTTATTATGCAAACTAGATTTTGTCAAAGCAAGATTTCTGTCACTTTGGCCAAGTTAGTACTAGTATGTAAGAAAACATAGTACTATCAACATTTGCAGCGTCATTTCTATATTGCTAGTCACCATGTTCCAAACGGGGCCTTCATCTTAACTGCCATGACCATTAATTTTTTTGCGGGGAAAAGAGATTTATATTAATTTTCCATAGAGTTACAGTCATAGGCAATAGCTTCAGACACCTCCTGATGGAAGCCTGACAACCAAAATTCGGTTCTATGTTGCACTCTACCAATCTTAGCTAGCTCATGAGCAAGTCCATTGACTTCTCGGTTAATCTTAACTATGTGTGAATCTCCCTCCCTAAGTAACTCACGAATAGCACTAATGCTGAAAGCAAAGACTAAAGTACTCAAGGTCATCCTAGTACTAGTACTCCCACCATAGTCCGACGGGGCTATCACAGCTGCCATATAGTCTACCCGGGTCACATCACACATTGGTCAAAATAGGATCTCCAGCAGAGGAGCACACGATCATTTTTTGATAATTTTTTTAGATCTTTTCTCTTGCCTTTCACCCTCATCGTCGATCCCCGCTCGCCCCCATTCCAGACCACGTGCCGCTGTCGCCATGCCGCTTTCGGATCTTCTCTAGCACCTAGTTTGAGAGCCTCTGCTTTTCCTATCTCGCCTCCGCAACTGCCGCCATCCATCGTTCCTCGATTCCAAGACCCCAAACAATTAAGGATACCGACACGCTGCCTTGCGAGGGCAGCACCGAGCAAGGCCAGTCACAATGATCCTGAGCTATTCAAGAAAGTGTTTACCAAATGCCCCATTGAAGAACTCGCTAGCAGATGCGACATCATCACCGCCGTGAGCCTTGTCAGTTTGTCCAAACTTTTCTTCACTCTGCACAAAATAGTGCATTTCTATCATCTTTTCTCCCGTTTGGCCTCCCATGTGTTCTTCATTCTCACCCGACTAAGATACCGTGGCATTGCACGGACTTCTTTAAATCTGATAGCTTCATGTGCAAGCTGTCGCTGCTGGACAGGTTCGATAATGTGATACCACACGGTAGATTTGAGGAGTGTGCATGCGCCAATGGAGATTGGATTGCCACGGCTGGCCTTAGAGGCAAGTGGGAACTTGCCAACGTGTACACTCTTCACAAGATTCCTCTCCCAGTGGTGCTGTTTGAAGCCACCGACAATCCAAATATCTTCCTGGCGTATTCTGGTTTTGATGCTAAGATGATGAAGATAGCTATTTGCCAAGTTTGCACAGGTGCTGTTTGAAGCCACCGACAATCCAAATATCTTCCTGGCGTATTCTGGTTTTGCTGCTAAGATGATGAAGATAGCTATTTGCCAAGTTCGCACAGCTGCTGGGAGATATAAAGATTTCTCTCTTCTCGTGGTCTTTAACAACAGAATTGATGTTCTTCACGGCGGCGATGATAGATGGACAGTTCTTAGTCACGAACACAACATGTATTACATGTACAAAGACGCAATTATCCACAACCGATTTGTGTTCGCCACAGGTCTTTCAGGCGTAGTTTATGTGTGGGATTCTCTGCAAACCTGGTAATTATCATCCATATATACTCCACTAGCTTCATCAATGCAAACTAATTTTGCTAAATTGACTTCTGGCATTTTTAGTTTAAAATGATATTTCATAAGTTTTTTTTTCTATATTCCCGTGTTTTCCAATCCTGTGATCCGAATAGGCCCTAACCATGCTTTCTTTTCTAGGTGCTCTGATGATCCTACCGGAACGACCTGGCATGCGAGAGTGGATCAATCAATTTTGTGATGCTTGTGCGGACAAGAATGAGCACATTTATTCTATGCGCTCCGTTAGCAAGATCTGCAGATGGTTCTAGACTTCTTTTGGATCTGTACCATAGTCAGTTCTGATGATCAGGAGGATGGTCTGCATGATAAACATTGCTCTCATTGCCATACTCCTGCCGATCATCCTAGTGTTGTTCATTGCAGTCGTCCTTTTTGCACCTATACTTCTGGGTTTGGCTGCCTGGTGTTCTCCATGGACACCAGTCAGTTAGATCCAGCTAATCCGTGGGAAACGATTGCTGACCTTGGAGCATATTCTCTTTTCCTTGGAATAAACTATCCAATTATGATTCCAGTAGGCGGAGCAGATGTTTCCCTAGGAAATCTGATGAGAAGCAATTGTGTCTACACCTCGCCGAATGCAGCATGGCTCTGCAAAATGTTACCGGCTGAAATGTACCGCTTCAGTCTGAATGGTAAAGGCGACGTTGTTTGTTTTCGAATGAACTCCTTGGATAGCGCCAAGGAGAGAACTAGGACTCCGCTTTGGTTCATCTCAAGCTTCGCCAATGCCATGGATTTGAACACTCCTGAAATTTGATTAATATAAAACATGGCATGTAATCGCTGTAGGTACTAAATATATATATGTAATAGGATAGCACAGATGTTCTCGGCATTGCTGAACTATTTGTTTTCTTCTGGTTCTCTTCTGGTTTCTCTAAGTCATCGTCCTGCAACAAAGATGATTGGCATAATGCACTGACAGGCGGCGATGTGGTTTAAGCTTCATTACAGCAGCATCTACTATATTAGTTCAAGCTGAGATTTTATGTTGGGATGAACATGCATGACAAACATCCTGTAGCAGCTTTACTATTATGTTACTCAGTTTGTATGTCTAGTTATATTATTCTTATGTCCTTTTGTCGGCCGTATTGTGATGAAGACACTATTCTTTGATAGGTGAAGTAAAAATACAGTGATAAACATAATTACGTTCAAGAACACTTGTATGGTGCAAACAGGCTGGAGCTTCATTCAGCAGCCTCCTGGATCTTTAGTTCAGCAACAACTATTATGTTAGTACATGATGTATATATATGGGCACATCGCCACATCCTGTGTTATTTTTTAGGAGATCCTATAGCTTTTCTATTTGGGACGATTTATAGTACTATACTTTTTTCCTATAGTACCAAAAGGGAAGCGTAGCTCCTAGACCGCGTCCTATTAACTGGACTATAATTCATTGAGGCCTCCCAAGAGTTGCTGTACTTTATAGAGGCTATGGAGTGCATGGTAACTATGCCAAATTCGTTGAGGCCTCGGCTAGCCATAGAACTAGGAGCTTATGGGTGGCCCAGGGGAAACGTTATATTTTGTTGTTGCCAAAATGCGATTATATTTGCTAAAGGGAGACTTACCCCTAAAAAATGCTAATGAGAGAGTTGAAATTTGTGTTAACCTAGAACTGCAGTTCATACACCTAGTTATTATGCACTACTGCTATCATGTGCTTCTGTCGGCCGTATTGTGTAGAACACACGTTATTCTATGGTTTGGTAGAGTTAAAATGTATTATACATGTACCTGCAAAAAATAGTACTATATATGAAGACCTTGCTTTTGAAAATGCTTATTTTCACAAATTTAGTAAGCTCCTGCTGACAAACATATATTTCAAAACAACACACTTATAATGCACACACAGATAAAGGCCAAGTAGTTAGCATCCATGGGGAACAAAATAAAGGCCAAGTAGATAGCATCCATGGGAAGTAAAGTAAAGGCCAAGTAGATAGCATCTATGGGGAACAAACAAATCCAGACAACGCATATTATTGTTCAGTGAAGCTGACATCTAGGACCCACCCGTTAGCAGTGTCCCTCAATCTTATCATGTTTGAATTTCAGGGGCAGGTTCAAAAATAAAAGCCAAGTAGCCAGCATTCACGGTGAACAAAAATAAAATTCAGTTAGCATACGTATTGTTCAGAAAGTCTGACATGAGGGACCCACCAGTTAGCAGCGTCCCTCAACCTTATCTAGTCGATTTTGAAGGGTGGGTTCAGAAATAAAAGACAATTAGCCAGCATTCACGGGGAACAAAATAAATTCAGATAGCACAAGTATTGTTCAGAGATACTGACATTTGGGACCCACCCGTCAGCAGCGTCCCTCAACCTTATGAAGTAGCGGGACTTATTTTCTATGTGATACGTTGCTGGCATAAGGGACCCACCCGTCAGAAGCGTCCCTTAGCCTTATCATATTTCACGGGCGGGTTCGAATAAAAGTCTAGTATGCAGCAATCACGAGGAACAAAATAAATCCAATAGAGCACACGTTTATTTTTCATATGGTCTGACATTGGGGACCCACCACTTAGCAGCGTCCATCCACCTTAATTATCATGTTCAAATTTCAGTGGCAGGTTCAAAGCAGCCAAGTAGCTAGCATTCATGGGGAACAAAAATAAAATTCAGATAACACACATATTTTTCAGATATTCTGACATCTCGGACCGACCAGTCAGCAGCGTCCCTCAATTTTATCAAGTCAAATTCCACGGGCGGGTTAAAAAATAACAGCCTAGTAGCCAGCATTCACGGGGAACAAATATAAAAGTCAGATAGCACACGTATTGTTAAGAGATATTAACATCTAGGACCCACTCGTCAGTAGTGTCCCTCAAACTTATCAAGTTCAAATTTCAGCAGCGGGTTCAAAAATAAAATCCAGTAGCCACCAGATAGCACACGTTTATTGTTCAGAGAGTCTGACATCGGGGACCCACCTGTCATCAGCATCCTCGACCTTTAGAAATTCAAATTTCATGGGCGGGTTTGAAACGAACAGCCAAGTAGCCAACAATCATGCTGAAGAAAATAACTCAACATAGCACACGTTTCTTGTTCAGAGAATCTGACATTGAGGACCCAACCAAACAGCAGCGTCCATGAACATTATCAACATATATAGCACAGGTTTTTGTTGTTCAGAAAGACTGACATCAAGGACCCACCCGACTGTAACGACTATGAACATTATCTAAATATATATATAGCACAGGTTTGTTGTTCACAGAGGCTGACATCGAGGACCCACCCGACAGCAGCGTCCATGAACATTCTGAACATAGCAGAGGTTTCTTGTTCAGAGAAGATGACATCGAGGTCCCACCAGACTACAGTGTCCATGAACATTATCAGAGCGAGCGGTTTCAAAAAATAAAAGCAAGTAGCTAGCAATCGTGTGGAACAGATAATGAAATAGAGTGGCTGACATCGGGGACCCACGGTCCAGACCATATACTATTGCATCGAGCAACATGAGCTAGGTCCTGGGAACAAAAAAAAAGTCTGCTAGAGACACTGACATCATGGCCCCATTGTCTGAAAAGGTTGGTCGGAGTCCAAAATCGGAAGCGGAATCAAAAAATCGACATCTACCATGTGCCGAACGACCATCTACCATGATTTTCCCTAATTTGTGGTAGTAGAGGGCCTCAAAAACGTGAATTTTTTTCCATCTACCACAAAATGGACCAAATCATGGTAGAAGGGGGGTCTTTAGCAACGACCAAAAGTGCAAGTTGTGGTAGATGGACACTTTTGTTCTAGTTATAGATTGTACTTGACTCCAGAAAGTTCCTAGCTGGCCTCGTTCTGCCTGATATTTACCCGTGTGAAAAAAATCAACAAATAAAAAATTGTATCCTATTGTAGTAGAATTTTTATACTCACTCGAGCGGCAAAATCTGCTGCCTTGAATAAAAAATATTTCATACACTTTTTTGAACTGGAGTTGGGGGAAATGGTAGAGTAACAAAATTTCTTTGTGATGTGACAAGACGATGACTTGATGTGACCCCCGTCCTGATGAGGATGGGCACGCTAGGATGCCTATGACATGTAATAATTAAGTCTAAGGCTATGTCATCAATTTGTATCTATGTCCATGTTATTTCTTAGTCAAGTCATGTTGTGGGCTGCTTAGGTTTTATTTTATGTTTTGGTTTGGGCCTGTCCAAGCCTAATAATTTTCTGGCCATCTATTATATAAGGAGGCTGGGTGGCTAGGGTTTAGGAGGCTGAAAATTATGTACTCCCTCTGACCCATATTACTCTTTGCTAATATGGATGTATCTAGACACATTTTAGTGATAGATACATCCATATTAGCGAAGAGTAATATGGGTCAGAGGGAGTAGAACATTGTGTTCCCACGTTTGTTCCATCCCTCTGGGGTTGGCATATTATGACGGTGTATCTACGCTTGTCTGATTATCAATCTTATTTATATATTGCTTGAAAGTTCTTGAGTTATTAAAGTATTGTCATGCTTTGGTGTGAGGCTCATTGTTCATCATCGAGTTGCTCATTGGATTCATCTATTCGGCGTGAGGTTCGTCTACATCGATGGGTTGCTCATAGGATTGACGTTCCCCCATCTTCAGGTTGTGTGTATTACTCATGTAATTGGGAGATTCATTAGATCCATTGGATCAGAAGGTGCATCGTGAAAGATCAGGCCAAATAGTCTTCATCATCTTGGTATCAGAGCACCAGATTGATCACGGTGCAGTTGGAGTTTCTGTTGTCAGGCTAATCATTGATTTGTTGGACAATGAGTTTCTGCTGATTGAGTTGTTAGTGGCGAGTTGAGCTATCGCGGAACCCAATTTTTCTCTTCAAGGGCGGTGGATGGCGCAGCAGTTCGTTTTGGTCTAGTTCGTATCCTGATTAGGAAAGAAGAGGAAAATGAAAGGATCAAGATCTGCAATCTTCGATATCTACCATTCACCTAACTCTCTAGGGTGATTGATCTGGTTAAAAAAAGGTTTCTGAGATCTCGCTTGTGCTACACCATGGAGATTGTCTGCGCCTCGACAGCGGCTCGCCCGCAGATCTGGCGATCGAATGGATCGATCTTCGTGCCGCCCCAAGCCATCTCATCGCGCGCAAGACCAAAGACACGCTCCATCCTCTACTAGGCCGGCCCAACCTGCTATTGAACGATAGATTGGTTGGCATCATGTTAATTAGATGAATGTTTTTGCTTGTGCCTTGCAATCGTGGCAAGAGAGAGGAAAAAGGGAAAGAAGGCAGATTTGTTTGGTACAGAGTTTGCTATGCCTACCTGATGATGGACTTTTTCGGTCCAATCTCTATGTGCCGGACAGAAATAAAGAAAGGTGGAAAGGAAATGAGGAAAATGAGACAGGTGTTGTTAGTTTTCAGAGGGGCGTACTCAGCTCATTTGGACCCTCGGTGTATATGAATATGTCATGTTTGTTTTGGGTAATGTGCTTGGTTTGCATCCAATTTTCAGATTGCGTTGGCAGGCATACACAACTTATTTGGACCCTTGGTGTGCAAGAATTTGTCCTGTTTGGTTTGGGTGATCTGCTAGCTATGTTCCTAGATTGCATTTAGAAGAATCTTTTGTCTCAATCAGGTTGGCAAGGAAGGTTGAAGGGGTGCCAAAAGCAAGTCTAGCTAGCCGAGAGGGGGGATGAGGTGTGGCAGGTTGGCAAGACTTGAAGACGGAGAATGGCGATATTGCTGATTTGACGCCACGTTCTCGAGAAGACCCTCCAGCATTGAGGACAACGCCTTTCCAAGGAGTTGATGATGAGGATTGGCACGCTAGGACGACCTATGACATGTAATAATTAAGTATAAGGTTGTGTCATTAATTTGTATCTATGTCCATGTTATTTCTTAGCTAGGTCATGTTGTGGGCTGCTTAGGTTTTATTTTATGTTTTGGTTTGGGCCTGTCCAAGCCCAGTAGTTTTCTGGCCGTATATTATATAAGGAGGCTGGGCGGCTGGGGTTTAGGAGGCTGAAAATTATGTAGAACATTGTGTTCCATGTGTGTTCCATCCATCTAGGGTTGGCGTATTATGACCGCGTATCTGCGCTCATCTAATTATCTATCTTATTGATATATTGCTTGAAGATTCTTGAGTTATCAAGGATTGTCGTACTTTGGCGTGAGGCTCGCTGTTAATCATCGAGTTGCTTGTTGGATTCATCTATTCGGCAGGAGGTTTGTCTACATCGACGGGCTTCTCGCAGGATTGACGTTCCCCCATCTTCAGGTTGTGTGTATCGCTCACGTAATTGGGAGATTCATTAGATCCATTAGATCAGAAGGTGCATCGTGAAAGATCGGGCCAAACAATCTTCATCACGTCCCTTGGATTCCTGAAGAGGTTAGTACGGTGAACCATTTTTCTATTATTTCGTGGACTATAACCAAATTCAAAATATTAGTCGAGCGGCAAAACCTTGTGCCGATTTTGAAAATTTTCACGCCCCAAGTTTCAACACTAGAAAATTCCTCTTTGAACCTTCATACATATGACCAGTGGGCATAGTGAAGTCGGTAAGTCAAGGGTTTGTTGGTAATTTTTCTGTTCCCCACCTCTATAGTCCAGATTCGATGTAGTTTCACCCCCTCTCTCCCTTCCTTCTCTCACCTCCAGGACCACCGCACCGGAAAATATCCTAGGATAACTTCATCGGCCCGCCTGCCCACCCGCTGCACCCGCAATCATATACACATCATCCACCAGTCTACCTGCCCGCCTCAGCTGCGGTGGCGACCACCGCTTCACCTACGCCGTCGTGCACCGCACCTAACCCGGTTAATTGGTGCCACCGTGAATGGCACCGGATCTGCTTCACCGACGCTCTCTCATCCAACAATCTACCGAAGCATACTATTATGATGTCGGTTTTGTATTCTTGCAACTAAATATATCATTGTTGAACCTGATTGTGTTTGCGGCTCGCCGCAACGTTCTATATGCAGAAGTGCGAGGACCATCTCTTGATGCACTGGACGTTTTCAACGAATCTACCTACAGCAAGATGAGCTGTCGTGAGACTCCACAAAGTGATACTGTAAGTCCGTTGTTTTAGTGCGATGTGATTGGTTAAAGTCCTGATTTTTAGGCCCTCCATAGCATGTGGATTTTTTGGTGCCCAAACTAGATTTCAGGCTTTAGGCATCGATGCCCTCCATTGCCCAGGCGGTGCTCCAATTTTTTTTTCATAGAACCGGAGCATCTGGTTGCTCTGATGCCCACTTCTTGCATGCAATAAAATATTGATTCTTTAACTGACAACACATGCATGTGGGAGCTGAACAACAAGAAATCAGCAAACCAAAAGGATAGGTATTGTCTTGATAATGTTCTTTACTCATTTGTGGGCCCTGTTAATTTGGAGGCTGAAGAACACACGCTGTGAGACCGATGCCCAAACAAATTTCCAGGGCATCGCTGAGTACGTGGCAACTTTTCAATGTGTTAGGCATCAACTATGTAGAGTGTTTCATTTGCTTGTTTATCCTTTGCTTTACTCGAGTTGGTTGATGATTAAAGCATTGTTATGATCTGGCTATCAATATGAATCACATAATGGTAGATCTCCAACTGCACGTGTATGGCTAGCTTTACAAGGAGGCACATCATCTGTCGTCGCTTGATTCATTATATGCATGCATGTTCACCATACAATAATTAGATTAGTGTTCTTGATCCGTTGTTGTTGACTGCTTGCTTTCTTATATCATTCGAACGACACGTTTTTGACAGTGGACAGTATAGTTTCATTATCTGGTCCCCTGTTAAAACTTGTTTTCTTGCCTTAGTTTCAAACTACTCGTTTGTTATATCAGGCAGAAGGAAGCACCCACAGTATCAAGTGTTAAGGTCGTTTCACAGAGCATCAACTATGACACTGGTATGAGAAGTTCTCAAATTTTTCAGTTTCACTACTAGTAGAAAGATAGGTAGCCACTCTGATATCTTGCTGATTCAGTTATGCAAAAAAGAGAGGAATCATCTGCACATCTCAACAAAATAACTTATGGCTTTGCATGGACCTCTCACCTGGAACACTTCAATTGTGGAGCGAAGCACTGCACTGCTATGATCTTTCAAGTACATTTGCCTTTGGTTTTGCTATATTTGTAATCTATTTATCATGTTGAATCAACATGTGTTTACGAGTGGGCATATCATCAGCAGAGCATCGTAAATGAATCTACCAACAAAATGAGCTGCATTCAGACACGACAAAGGCTATCGTAAAGTCCCCAGTTTAATTTTGACGATCTTAGATATATAGGGCACATGATAGTTGAATTGCTTGATTGTCTGTGGCACTGTCTTTGTTGGCCAATGATTAGATTAATGATATTTTATGATAGGACCCCACATATATTGAGATCTTAAGCAATGTTGTGCCATTCCTCTGACTATATCTTTAGGATATTCATGATGAATTTCTCATTTCATTATGCAGGTAATTTTGTATTTTGCACAATATGCTAGTTCACAAGTGATTATGTTTTTGTTTGCAATCTAGTGCTTCAAAAGCTGGCCACACATTTTTTCTCTTACTTTGCCTGGAGCTCACACCTGGAACATTTCAAATTGTAGAGTAAAGCACTGGTTTTCACTGTAGTATCTTTTAAGTACATTTCCACTTTGTTTCGCTCTATATACAATCTGTTTATCATGTTTTGTGCTTACGAGTTACCAAACCATTGTGCTGAGCATCTTAAATGAATGTATCAACAGCAAGGTAAGCTGCATTGAGACTCAACAAAGAGCTACTATAAGTCCTCAATTTTATTAAAATGTGTTTGGCATAGTGAAGCGCCTATACATATATGTTCTTCTACTGTAGCTTTCGTATGGCGGCATAGAATATTTTTTATCATGGTGCAAGCTATTTGTGCTTGTGACTCATTGAAACATTATGCAGAAGTAGAAGGGCTGTCTTTCCATGTACCAATGTCTTCAACGATTTGCCTACAAGATGAGCTGCAGTAAGACAACACAAAATGCTACCACTATTGTAAGTCCCTTACTTTAGATTGATTTGCTTGGTTCAATTGCTTGTTTGTCTGAGGCATTATCTGAATTGTCCTAGGAGGATGGACTCTTATCTCCATGATACCCATCTTGAAATGGTCTAGAGTTTATACGAGGAACAAATTGTTCAGTTGGTTTGTGTTTGTCATTCATCCATTTTTTGTCTAGCTATTTTACATGATTAGCACAATGGTTGACTTGTTTGTTTCATCTTATGATCTCATGATATGGCCGACAAGTAAGACAATGCCACCTACGGCAGTTCGACATAGGTTGCACATAGTGTTGCACTTTTGACTACCACCAACTATTTCTTTAACTGCAGAATGATCTAGTAATATATATTAGGCAGACACTATTAATTGCTCTTTTCATCATGTATTTAGTCTGTAATATGCATACAATCATTCAATTGCTTGTTTATACTTTGCTTCATCTGAGCTTCCCCATGATTAAAACATTAAAATGTTTGTTTTTTCCCTTTCCAAACTTTTGACAATAAATACGATTTCTGACCATGGTAGGTGGACTCTTATCTCTAGGATACCCATGTTGAAATGGTCTGTGGAGTATATTCAAGAAAGAAATTGTGCAGTTGATTGTGGTTCATTCATTTTCTATCTATCTAGTTTACATGATTAGAATGGTTCACTTGCTTGTTTATCTTAGGATCTTCTGCTTTGGCTGATGAGTGAAACAATGCCACCTTTGGCAGTTGGACATCCTATAGTTGTAAGCTGCACACACTATTACACTTTGACTGCCACCAACTATTTCTTCTCTAATAGCAGAATATTCTTGTAGAATATACAGGCAGACATTGTTAATTGCTTGTTTCATCATGTATGTAACCTGTATTATGCTTACAATCATTTGATTGCTTGTTTCCTTTGCTTCATCTGAGCTACCCCATGATTAAAACATTGCAACCTTTCCATTTTGTGGTAGTCTATTTTAGCCTCAAACTACAGTTGCTTTATTCTCCTTTCCATTTCTGGAGTTAGACAATGATTAAACCAATTCTCCCAGTTCATGATGCAAAAGATGTTGTCATCTACATTTGGTTGCATCATCGTCTATTTTATCTCTAGCTGCACAAATTTTTGTGTATCTTACTAAGAACATAATATGAACTTCTGTAGTCACTTGTGATACGGGGTGGCCTTCGGACACCACCGCATCATGTGCGTCAACACTCAAGTCCGACACCATCAAGGCGTGAAAGAGAAGGAAGAAGAAGAACCACCGAAAAGAAGCTTGGAAGCACCGCAAGAAGAGGCGGCAGCTGAAGCTGGACCGGCTAAAGCCGGTCCCACACCGGCTAAAGCCGGCCCCACCGGCTATAGCCGCACTGAACATCGGCTATAGCCGGTCTACCCGAGTCAGCTATGTCTTGCCCATGAAGCCACCTATGTTATCTTTCTCCCTAGTGACCAAACTACCCCTAGCTCGTGGCTGCCTATATATATGGCTCCCTCTCCCCCTCCCTAGGATAGAGATGAATTAAGATAAGAATTGGCATGATGCCTCCTCCCTTGTGGGAACCCAACTAGATCTACATCTAGAAATCACCCTGTTTGTTTGGGATCTCTTCTATTTGGGGAATTCTACCTTGATTTGGATCTCTTGCATACAAGAGTGTGTAATTCTATCCAATTGATTGGTCTCTTCCCCACTTCGAATTCTATCCCTTGCAAGTCAATCTCTCACAAGGAATTCTACTCTTGGAGTCTCTTCCTTGTGATTCTATTGAGTTGGTGAATCGGGCCAATGAGGACAACCGGTGTGTATCTTGTGTGTGTGTGTTTGCCTTCGATTTGTGTGTTGTGTTCATCATGTTCGTTGTGTTCTTCGTGTTCATCCTCTTTCCCCGCCACAAATCTCGTGAATCTGTGAAGATCGGGCCACACCCAAGGGGTCACCCCACATCATATGGTATCAACAGCTTTTGGTTGCCACATATTTACTCTTGTTTGTGATTTCCACCATAAATTTCAAAAATCCAAAAAATAGCCCCAAAATTGCCTCGAATTTTGATCTCTGGATTTCTTGAGTTTTTTGTGGTTTTGATCCATAGATTTGATGTCTGGGGTGTTGATCTACATTGCCACAAATTTTCTAGCCCCAATTCCTCTTATTTCTCTTGGAATCGCCGATTTTTTATCCCATTTTCCGCCCAAATCGAAGAACTTCGCGACCAGGATTTCTCGAAAAAGTGTGAGCTGGAAAAAGCCGGACCGCACACCGGCTAAAGCCGGCCCTCTCGACTCCTTCTTCAGCAGGTCAACGTCTCACTCGATATGTTTCGCCAAGCCATCTCCACCTCCTAGCTCTTGTTCCGCAGCTCCCAAGCCCCAGCGCCAAGCCCCAGCACCAGGCCCCTACTCCCGCGCCGCTCTACCCCCCACCGCCCGCTCGCCCCGCGCCCCGCCACAGCCACCGCCCGCATTGCCTGGCCCAGGTCCGCCTTGCCCGCCTCGCTCTGGTCCCTCGCGCGCGCGACTCCAGCTCCAGTGCCCAGCTGCTGCTCCGCTCGCCCACGTGATCCATCGCCAGGTCGCCCCGCACCAAGCCGCCCCACTCGCCTACACACAGCCACGCGCCGGCCACCGCCACGCCATAGTGCCTCCACAGCGCCGCTCAACCACGCGCATCAATCCGCCCCGCCTGGCCACTGCTCGCACCGCACAGCTCCTCCTGCACCGCTCGCCTCGCCCTGCTCCGCCGACCTTGACCGCCCCAGCTCTGCAGGTCCCGCACACCGCGCCCAACACAGAGCCCTGCTCACGCCCACTTCGCCCTTGGCCACGCTCATCTCCTACGCGCATCTGCAAACCGGTCCAAACTGGCTAAAGCCGGCCTACATCCGCCAACACTAATTTGATCCATTTTAACACCATAATACCCATTTTGACATCCATTTGACAATTTGACACAAAATCCGGCATTATCTTGACACAAATTTTCACAACTTTTGTGAGTCCTTTTTGCTCCAAATTTTTGGGCATTAACTTCATGTTCGAATTTCGGTTCTTGCGTGCCTTGTTCATGCCAAATAATACCGCGCCTACATCAACATCGCGATAAAGGCATCGGCACCCTGGAACTTCGACTAGTCTTTTGACTCCACCTTCATCGACATCGCCACAAGTCGTGTGTTTTGACACCGCCTAACATTTGCATAGGTATAACTTGCACCACCTTTGTAACCTCTTTTCTTCCTTTGTGTACCTATCCTATTGAGAGTGGCTTTCCGAGTGTTGCGAAGCATTGCACAAGTGTCACGACCGTGAGAGGGTTTGTGTGTGTGTAAGTTGAGCAAAGCTCCGAAGCAAGCTCGGTGAGAAAGATACACAAAAGAAGAAATAGCCAGTGTGTGACATAAATAGATAGCAAATAAGCTTTTAAGCATAGAAACACCAAAAATCCAAAAAGAGTGTGTGTTCCACCGATACAGAGGAGTTCAAAGCTTGTAAGCAAAAAGAGAGAAAAGATAAGAGTGGCATCTTGTGCAAATCTTGTTGCTTCTTTCTTATGCAACCAAGCTATGGTCTCTCTTGCGTTGGCGTGACATCGAGCTAATAGTCTTTATTAGGACCATTTTTTTTCTTGCTCACTTCTTTGGTCGCGCTAACCCCATTATATCTTTTTGTGTGTGTTTCCATGTTTCCTTGACGTAGATCATCGTTCTTGACATTTGCCTTTGGATTTTACCCACATTTGACAATAGACTTTTCTTTTGATCATTTCGTTTGGCATTTCCACATTTCCTACCCATCCACTATATAGCCTTTTTGCGTGTGTTCTAACTTGTGCATCACGGTTGTCCTTCGGTGTTTCATCGATTCAATAGTTTCTACGGGAAGTGATCTAATTGTAGTTTTTTAACCCCCACCACTTCTACATACATATATCTTGCCTTGTGTGAGCAATGTCTAGGGGCGACGGAAGCTATCATGGAGAGTTCATGGTGGACTACATCGATTACGACATTGACTACTACTCAAGCATGAAGGGCATGGGCGACAACTTCGACTACATGAGAAAGGTGGACAAGAAACACTACATCAACGACTCCTTCAACTATGACATGGTGGCGCACAACATAGACTAGACCCACGCACAATGCCAACAAGATCTTCCTTGACAACCTTCGAGACGGCGTCCGCAATATACTTCTAGCTTCACTAATCTACGGCTCACCGACATGTTCACCGACACCACCGTCCAACAAGCTTTAAGACAACGTGAGCACCAAGAACAACTCTGTCACCAACGCATACGTGAAAGGAAGCATGCCGAGGCTCGTGAACGTCTCAAACAAGAACATCATGAAGAGCCCAAACCTCTAGATACTTGGTTGACATCGGCTCATCGCACAAGGTTGAGCTCATCAAGATCTTCTTCACGCTACAACCATGTGGGTGACCATGAGCGTCGTCGCGAACAACCTCAAGAGCATGGTGCAAATCACCAACAACCTACACGGTGTCCACGACATGAAGAGCCCATTTACGAGAACGTCATCGACAACTCCTCGAGGAAGACCACCACAAGTGCTTCAACATTGCCAAGCCATGAGATGTCCTACCATGATGTGATGCTTTCTCCAATGGTGTCTCCCATACCACATGCCACCACCGCAATGGCTCCTACAAGACGGTCTCATCGCCATGAGAAGCATTCCAAGGCTCATGATCGTCACCATCAAAGACATCATGAACAACCTCAACAAGCTCAAGAACAACCGCGACAAGTGGCACATCAACCTCAAGGCCAACCACATCATGGTGCCCCACCTATGGTGAATCAAGATCGGCACCAAGCAAACCAACAACACCATCTTGATAGCCTATGTGAGAGAAAGAAACCTATCCCACGCAAGGATGAGAGCCACATACACATGGAGAGCAAGAGTGATACACCACATGAGTTGAGTGAGGACATTTTGCTTTCTAATAACTTAACCTCTACTCCTCTTGTGTTGTATTCTTCTTTGCTAGGTTTCTCGGATAATGATGACGTCCATTCCATGGAGATGAGGGACCCCACTATATGTGAGATGAGTGAATCCACTATATGTGATATGAGTGGATCAACTATATGTGAGATGAGTGAATCCACTATATGTGAGAGTGAATGCTTCCACTTTGAGGGCATGAGTGATACACCGAGTGAGACAAGAGTGGTAGTTGATAGGTCAAGTGAGGCCATTTTGATTTCTAACAACTTACCCACTATCTCGAGTGTGTTCTCTCATGTTGCAATAGATTCCATGGATGAAGCGACGCCAACCTTGGAAAAGATATACATCGTGCATACACTTGATGATAATACACCATGCTTAGAAGATGATGAGCATGTCGGCCACATGGAGCTACCTAGTTCAACAACACCTACTTCAAAGGAGTGCGACCACAAAGGTAACAACATAGGTGATGCCATGATTCCCGTAGTGGACATGAACATGCTAAGCTATGAGTGCTTCACCTTAGCTCCTATTGCATGCAATATGTTGAATAATTGCTCTTTCCCATGTATTGCTTGCAATGATGACAATGATACTTTGGTTGTGACAACCTTGCCGAACAATTGCTCTTTCCCTAGGTGTGTCGACAACAAGGATAAAATTGTGAACATGTTTTGTGCCCAATGCTTGCAATATTCTTCCATTAATACAACCAAAATGTTGAACACTTGCTCTTTCAAATGCTTGGTTTGCAATAATGTTAATATGTTTGACGATGAGTTGGCCCCCATAGCTATCTCAACTAATGAAGATTTTGCATTTGCGCATGATAAGCATGTTTTCACATATTCATTGCATAATCACCATGAATATTATGATATCTTGCTTGATGCTAATGGTGATGTGCAAATAAAGAGATGCATCATGATGGATGATGTATTCATCTACCATGCACACACGTTGTTTCTGCTATCTTTGGTGTGTGTAGGTACGCGAAAAACAACGTCAACTTCGATTGAGCACGAGTTGGTGAAAAGAGCTCTTGAGAGCATCATACTTGTGAGTTCAAAATCGAACTCCACCCACTTACCCTTCACATGCTTGCTTTATGCATGTTTCTCGTGAATTCGTTTTATGCATGTTTACCACGTGCTCAGTACATTAGTCTGTATGAGCCTCTGCTATTGACTGCTTGCTTTCTTATATCATTGGCACTGATGTATTCCAAATTATCTAACAATGGACTATATGGAATGTCTGGTCTCCTGTTAAACTTGTTTTGTCTTAGTTTTATAATGCTCGCTTTGCTATAATATCAGGCACAAGGGAGCATCCATAATATCAAGTGTTGAGGTTGTTTTACAGAGCAACCAGTTGTGTTACTGGTTTGTCCACTTGCGATTGTTTTTCAATCTCACTACCAGAAGATAGATAGGTAGATACTCTGATATTTTGTTGATTCAGATATACAGGAAATGAAGGAATCAACAGCACAGCTCAACAAAATAAACCAATGGCTTAAAAATGTCCTTGTCCTGGATGATTATCTGCCAACCTGATCCTTTTGAAGGAGCGGTTATGATTTTGTTCCGTCTTCTAGAACCCCTCTGTGAGTGTAATGTTGTAGCCAGTTCCCATTTAATTTATTGAAAGTATGTATATTATTTCTCAAACTGTGTGGCTTGTGTAATATTTAGTTACTTTTACTCGACCGCTATATTTACATGTTACGTGCTTCTCGATAGTAGAGGCCAATAGTAATCCTGCCATGATAGGACCTAGACAGGCCAAAAGAGTGGGCCTTTATAGGCCAAGAGAACATGCACAATCATGGGCCTAGATGGGTCAAGTTAGTGGGACGGTATGGAAAAAATAATGAACAGTAATGGGCCTGGGCAGGCCCTGAGTAATGGGCTACGGGCCTAGTGGACAGAGGCTTGGTGGGCCTTTAGAAGTCCCAAATTCTACAGGACCTAATATGAGACCTTTCATTACGGTGCTCTAACGGGCCTTAATTGGGCCCAAAGTTAAATGGACTTGATAATTGGTAGGCCCTGGATGGGGATAATGTAAAACTATACTGGGCCATTATTAGGCATGAGATTGAACGGGCTGGATATTTAGCAGGCCGCATGCGGGCTCTTTAACGGGCCAATATTCTGAAGGCCAGAAAGCATAATGGGCCCATAAATGGGTCGACCCATTTGTACCAGCTGCACGAATTGGGCTGGCCCACCAGCAGTAGCAGGCCTTAGATAGGCCAGCCCGCCAGCATTACATGGACTTTTGGGATGGCCCGATCGAACAGCTGGGCTTAGACGGGCCGGCACATTGTGTCTTTCCAACTTTAGATGGGCTGGCCTGCCTGCATTAGTAGGCCATAGATAGGCCGGCCCTTTATGTTTTGTCAATCTTAGATGGGCCTACTCGCTTAATATATAGTAGGCATTGAGTGGGCCTGCCATCTACCATAGTTTAAGACCGTGGCTAAAAGTCAATGTCGGCTGTCACGTGTCAGTTATTATGAACTAAGTATTTATGTCTTTGCAAATTTGTGTAGATGAATACCCATATCTAGCTTAGTCTTTTTATGCATAAAGAAAACTTAAAAAGTGACAGGTCAAAGTTTATTGATTTATACGAACGCTTGAGGGATATCCTCAATAGTAATGACTTGCTGAATGTGATACAAGCCATTAGGAGACGCATCAGGGGACTTCACGATCAAGATTGATAATGGTGATTATTGTGATCGCCATGAAATTTCCATAAAGTCCAAAGCGCCATGCTTCATACCATGGAGTCTGAATTGCGGGAGCATTTTTTGAACACCAAAGCATATGTGATGGTTGTTGAACTTAAGGCGATCTTTGCATCGCAAGTCAGAATTATGAAGTATGAGTACCTGGACAAGTTCCTTTCGATTAAGTTGGAAGAGGACACCTTCTTAGAGAGTCGCTTGGATACCATGTACAAGATTCATGGGTACCCCCGCCGACTTGAACTACTGGATGACAAATGAAATTGCGATAGATGGGGTGCTGTGTTGACTCCCTCCCAACTACAAAGACTTTGTCATAGGCTATGCCATGCAAGGAGAATCGTTCACCTTCCATGGATTCCTGTCTCGGTTGAGAACCCTGAAAGTAGAGCCAATAGTAGGGGAAGTCTTCAACCCCAAAAAGGTATATGTGATATACAAGTTATAAATGTTTCATGTTAAAACACTTATAGCAGATTTGGTGTATTCGTCACAAATTCCCGTTTATTCAAAAACATGACTTTTTGCGTAAGAATTGCATGAAGGAGCTTATGACGCGTATTAATGGCAAGCAAGATGTTGATGACCATGAACGCCATACCTCCACATTTTTTATAAGGATTAATGATAGAATAAATTTTGTAATCAATAATGGTTTAAGACCTTTATTGTGTGTCTTGATTTTCGCGAGATAAAGTTATGGTCACATTATGATTATGAATGTATTATTATTGTTTATTCTTGATAATTGTTTAATGAGAATTTATAAACATTAAACATTAATTATCCAAAATAAATAATGACTTCATATTGAATGACACTACTATTTAAAAATCATACTTTATGATTAAGTACATGTGAAAGTTTCATATTGATGAAATGTATTATTGCTAGATATTTGATCTTTATACAACATGAATCATGTTTCGTTTGACGAAATGACTCGAACTCTATGATATGGAGTACGCCTAAATTGTTGAGAACATACATATGATTTCAACATAGGAAAAGAATGTACTTTAAATTGTTAAATATTATACATGTCAATGTATAGTATTCATACAAGTAGTGGATATCATTGTTTCGCATTCTTCATTAGAAATCCAAAGTAAATATTTGTATTAACGGGTTGAAACCATTTGATGTGTTCAAAAGATTTTAGGAAATGAAGAAAGAATTATAATTAAGTCCCTATGATTTTGATCAAAGCAACAAGATTATAAGTTATGATTTTGGTGTAAGAATTTGTAGAAGTCGGTCTAACAAATAAATACCCAGAACACTTCAAAATGTTGATGTGTGTTATAAATTAACTTGTTGGATATTATGTGATGCTAAATCATCTCCTATAGCATTAGATTTTATCATTAAAGAGCGGTACATTAAAATAGCAAGCACTCAATTTTAATAAATAGGAAGCCATATAAATAATACTATATGAGTTATGGTATAATTCACAGGAATTTCTGAGTTATAAATGATAAGTTAAAATTAATATGAATAATTCTTTGTAGTGTGCCCTTATGTGTAATATGGACGCATCTTCCATGTACCAAAAGTGCAAAATTGTATTGCGGAGTTTTTGGTGCACTCTAGAGAAAGAGTATTCTCGGTAAGGGTGTTAAAAGGAAGAAAATGAAGGATCAATCTAAAAGTTATTGACTTTATCTTGATAATGTCAGAGTAGCACAATGGAATATGTTCTGGAGTGAAGGTCTGCATTAGAAGAGAGAAAATTAATGATGATCATATCATTTTTAATTGAAGTCCTTTATTGAAGAAAATAGGATTCATGAATAATTTTGTGCCTGATCACAAAATGTAATTCATGATTTACTTGTCATGTAATTGGAACAAGAGATACCTACGAACTACAAAGAAAAGATGGCGGACCTAAATGCTTGAAATGACTTGGAGTCATGAAATCCTAAGTTACATTTCAAATTGCAATGTAGGAGTACTTAATCTTATTAAGTAAAGTTGTTACTTAATCTTCGCGCGTAATGCGAGATTATAAGGAAGAAATGAAACTTTAAAAGAAGGGCATAAAAGCTCGATTTGTCACAAAAGGGTGTTTCTGACAAATTCAATAAGCTGACTAAAACATGTAGTGATGCTTGAGTCTTTTAGGTAATTAAACCACTAGGTTGTCAAAATTGCAAGTCTTAAAATTTCTTTAAGAAGAGGAAAGGTTTTGCGAACCTTTTGGACACTAATATCTCACAACTAGAAATCTTGGTTTGATGTATGATCAAAGGATTTTGGAAGTGTCCAAAGTGTTGAGAAGACCTACAATTTACATTAAATTGAGTGGGAGCAAAATCGAATAGTTTCCTGGTCATTATATGTAGACGTCATATTTTGAGTGGGAACTATGAAAGTTTTCTCATCATTATATGTAGAGGACATATTTTGAGTGGGAGCTTAAAAAAAATCTTATATGTTGATGACATATTATGAATGGACTGGTTGGTATTACCAAATATTAATAAGTGGTATTAATAGATGGAAAACATTAATATCTATCGAGATAGATTGATATGTTAAATAATATTAAGTCAGAATGTTTTTTAGTCCAAATTCTAAACAAGTACAGAATGGAACAAGTCAAAGAGGAGGGTATTGACTAAAAGGCTAAGTGAAACATTGAGTTGGAACTCGGTACTATAATAGTGGTTGATAGATGTGTCACATTGTTTACGTCATCTAAAACCATGTTATGTACACGACATAATGTGACCCAAGTTCTTAGCTTGAAGAACAAGTTCTAGAACGATTTGAGAATCATTGACCAAAGGAAAACTTTTGAAGAACAAGTTCTAGAACGATTTGAGAATCATTGAACAAAGGAAAGTTCATCATTCAGGTTCTAGGTAGAACTGAGGACATATTTCTAAAAGAAAGTAAGCTAGGCCGCAAGTGCGAGTTTACCGAGTATGGAAATTTGCAAAATGAATGGCTTAGATAAATGGAAGCGTGGTTAGACATCAAAGTTGCACTCTACACTTCTGGTTGAATCTACATAAATTGAAAAATTAGAGGCTACTTGAAAGTGGCAAGTATAATGTTATGGCTTGGAAAGTTCGTCTTCTAAACGAGTGTGTTTATGGTATGCATGGCGACAGAGAACGTTCTTCTTGACTGATCGAATGCCATTGCAAACACTAGAATACAAAGTCTCACTCTTCTCCAAACATATACTTTAAAGACAACATTTGATGATGGAATAATGTCAAATTAGGTGACAAGTTGCAAAGAATATAAAAGATCTAATTTCTAGAAATCATTGAAACAACCTCTCTCATGTAACGCCCCACATTTGGATTAAGGTGAAACACTTGTGTTAAGTGCTATTCCCTGGATCACTGATAGCACCACAGAACAAAATAAAGTATTCATTGCATAGTATCAAAGATTACAACACAGATCCAGATACATTAGTCTTTGAACTTACAAACTAGCTTAGTCACATGGACTAGCTCAAATGACAGAGTTCAACACATCATAAACACAACGGAAACTAAGGTAGCAGTGAGCCTCCATCTTCACCATGCGCCACAGGCAGTCATGTTGGAATGTAGACTCGAGATCCTAACAACTTACTCCTCCTCAGAAAAACCTGCACATTTGAATATGCAGCCCCATGAATGGGGGTCGGTACAATAATTGATGAGGATACAATCATGGATCATGCTGATTTTGAGTGTTTGAGCTGGAAGGAAATATTGAGTCTAATTGATGATTATTATAAGGTGAATTCTTTCCTAGTTGAAAAGAATGTATTGATATCTCCGAATTATATACTACCTAAAGCGATGTACTATGTTGTATTTAGGTATGTCATCTGTCAAGATATCGCCAGCGGGAGGAGAGGGAGGACGGCGATCGAGAGACAAGTGGAGATCAAGTCTGGATGAGCACGAGCACATGATGGTGCACTAGGACTGCCTACAACACGATATCTACACGTCTAAGGCGTGCTACACACATGGCCTGTGTGCCAGAAATAGGCCGAACCCATATATGGGTCGGTATGTACCCGTGTGAGTCGAACCGAGTCAGTCTGGGCCCAAACCAGGCATGTTTTGGGCCAGGTCTTTGCTGAGGACGCCCGGCCACCTATAAGTACCCCTGGGCGCCCCCTCAATTAGGGTTAGACAACGTTTAGACTAAAGATTACTTCGTTGAACTGCTGTAAGCATTCATCTGAATTCCTCCGCACCAATTCATCTGGATTTGGTGTTATACTGCTGCAAGTTTAGTGTGATCTGTTGTTCCACTGGGAATCAGTAGATTGCAAACTACCGTTTCGTGGTCGACGGCTACGTGCGCAAGTGTGTGGAGTCGTGAATATCCTACAAGGTTTGAGAGCTGTTGCATTGGCATCAGGGTTCAAGCGAGGAGAGTTCATCGGTGACACCAAGTTATCCCCGACAATCATCCGCTGCCATCATCACCATCGCATCGCTCACGAGAAGATCAGGCCACCCCATATCATCTTGGTATCAGATTTCCACGGTTTACTCGGTGAGCATCCACAAATTCATCCCTGCAATTCGTTTTTGTTTTTAGTCCTATCCAGAAAAAGCCAAAAAAAATTTAGGGTTCTTAGTTCTGCCATAGCCTAGATTGCACCGTTCTTGAGTTTTAGTCGCTGATCGTCTTTTTGCGTATATTTTCTTCCAATCTGTAGGAGTCTAGGTTCACCGATCTTTTCTGCATCTTAGTTTCGAGTTTAGATCTTGTCTGAAGTCTCGTTGATCGTCGCCTTCTTGCCTGGATCTGCGGCTTGTTCTTGAACGAAATCCATCAGTGAGCTGATCCGATCGCAAATGTCAAAATAAAAAAAGGCAGACAGCCGCTCGCTCTCACTTGGCCGCGGAGACCATCTAGTCTTGGCGCGTTGCCGATCGCTCTCGCGCAGGGACAGCAATCATCGTGGAATTGATAGCTGCTGCAGGCGATCCGATCGAAGCAGTTTTCAGAAAAAAAAACTTACCGAAGCCCCCGCACGCTGTACCCCAGACGACCTCTGTGGTCGCGCGCGTGCCTGGCTTCGCTCGTGGCGGCTCGATCGCTCACCTGCGCACTAGCGCGGAGGCTCTCTTCCCCCAAGCGAGCAGGCCGGCCCAAGAGGCAATTGCCCAAGATCGGTTTAGTAAAAAAAAAAGGACGTGCTCTGCACACGCTGCACCTATAAAAAAAAGAGACAAACTACTTTGTCTGTTTCGCGTCGCCGTCGCGCTGCCGTGCGTTTCCGGCGTCGTATATCTCTGCCGCGACACGTTTTTTTTTGTCGATTTCTCTACCGCGACAGCGTGTTACCATTGTGTCCACATAGCGTCCCTTCTACATGATTTTGATCGCTTTAGCTACAGCCTATCTACAACATCGTGTTAGGCGCTTACCCATACGAGACTAGCTATTTCGTGCTTCTCAGGCTACTGCCGTGTGCGCAATCTTGAGCCTGTTCATTGAGCCCGTGCTAGCGTCTCTCTTGTGCATTGCAACACGAGCTATTGTGCGTTGTCACTTATATCTCTTGAGCTCTTTTTCAGAGTTGCTTTGCCTCACTTATCTCCACCGTGTGTGTTTCAGTGGGTCTTGTCATACGATCAGCACTAGGACTTATTTGCGGTGTACTTAGGATACCATACCTACAGCTCCACCATATATTCCTGGTTTGTCGTGTGATCGCTCTTATACCCTCGGTATTCACTTCTTCACATCAGTGCATTGGTCGTTTATTCGATTTGGTAAGCATCGCTATTCACCTTGGAACGGTAAGATTCACCCTTTTCTTGTCAGTTTTGAGTGAGTAGAGTGTTTCACCATATATATACATATTTGTTGCTGCTCTAATTATGGCAGATGACGTTACGGATATTGTGGAGGCTGGCAGATATCATTTTTTCCGCCACAGATATTGTAGTGCCACTTTTTGGGAGGAAGAACGTGGCCATTTTGACGGTGATGGGCTCTTTCACCATGGTGTGATGATTGGAGATAGATGTGTTGCAACCACCATTGACCACATCTCTACCATCAATTTAATCAGCATTGAGGTCGTCGAGACGTTGCACCTAGCCACGCGTGCTAGTACATCGCCATACCTCTTGCGTTCCTCATATGGCACCTTGCTGATTTCACACATCGCTGACATTCCTATTACTTACAGAGGGCATACCGAGGTTATTCGTTGTGGTGTATCCCCAATGCCACTTGAATCTTGTCATATTCTGTTGGGTTATAATTGGTTCCACACCTATCATGCTCAGCCTTGTCGTGATAGGCCGGCAGTATCGTTGAAGTGGAATAAGCAGCGATGTGCTTGGCTGCGTCTAACAGCTGAACAGTTTCATAAGAATCATCTTCTTCGCAAGGAGAGGACAAAGCAGTTCTGCTTGTCGCCTAAGCACAAGGTCATGATGGATGCTGGCAGTCCCATTATTTGCCATCTTGACCATGGTGTGCTTCACAACCCTGGTGAGAATGAGAGCCACATAGCCAAATTGAGTGAGAGTGTTATAAAAAGTGAGCTGTGTGATTCCACCAAACGTGAGGTTGAGAGCACACATTTTGAGAGTATGAGCAAAAATCAACACCCAAGAGTAGTCGACGATAGGATATGTGAGGATATTTCAGCTAATGTAACTCTGTCTACTCCTAGTGTTGTTTCTTGTGATATGCAGGTTGCTTTTGAAGAAAGGGAGCCGCCTATTTTACAACCTGCATCACCGGTTTGTGCATTATCACTTGAGGAGGATGTTCCAGTGCCTACTTCTTCTGAGGAGCATGTCATTGACATAGGTACTGATTTGGAACCACAGCCAGCAGCTATGGATAATATTTGTGAGTCTACTCCTTTGCTGGTTCCTTCTAGTGATTTATCTTGCACTAATGTTTTAGCACCATGTGCTAATTTGCATATTTCGAATTTTGATCATGTGGTAGTGCTGACACATAAGGAAGTACTTGCTAGAATACCATCGAATGACATTGTGTATTCCATCATGCTAAAAGAACCTCTTAGTTTGCGTTGTGCTATGAATAAGATTTCTGAAATTTCATATTTGAATTCTAGCACACATGCCTATTGCTTCATGTTTAACTTGATTGGTGAATATAGCATGAATGATAATTTTCTTGTCGATCACATATGCATAACCTGTGATAGAATGAATGACCTGAAACTTGCTGTTTTCAGTCCTATATGCTATGTGTCGCAGTCCTTTTGCTGTGGGACACTAGATTATGTTCAAAATAGTTTGATGCATTCTGGTCTAGTTGAAGTGTTTCATCCCACAAAACTTGATATGTTGGGTTGCTCTAATCTTGCTAGTTTGCCATCTAATTGGTTCAATTCATTGTGTTTGTTCCACAATTTGTTGCCTACGTGTGCTACTGATCCCTACTTCACTTATATTAGCACTTTGAGTTGCATGTTACCTACAGGACATAATGATCATGCACACATCACTGAATACTATTATGTCCGTTCATCACTTGTTCATCATAATCCGAGTAGCACAGCTGAGTCATGACATAAACCAATTTTGTTTTCACATTTTTTGGACTGGTTTGACCTTGTTCATCGATCTTCTTTGAGAAAACTGAATTTAATATTGAACAACAAGACTATATATCTCTTTGTTTTTCACCATGATTATGATTCTTTGTACTTCACTTATACCTGCAATTTAAGTTGCTTGATGTATAGTAGACATATTTTTCATGTGAACAAAAATCATACAACATGTTCTGTATACATATACTCTGCGTACACGTTGTTCTTTTTGCTCCTACCACTTTCAGCTTACCCAAAGCCGAGGACGGCTTTTCTTGAAGAAAGGGAGGATGATGAGGATACAATCATGGATCATGCTGATTTTGAGTGTTTGAGCTGGAAGGAAATATTGAGTCTAATTGATGATTATTATAAGGTGAATTCTTTCCTAGTTGAAAAGAATGTATTGATATCTCCGAATTATATACTACCTAAAGCGATGTACTATGTTGTATTTAGGTATGTCATCTGTCAAGATATCGCCAGCGGGAGGAGAGGGAGGACGGCGATCGAGAGACAAGTGGAGATCAAGTCTGGATGAGCACGAGCACATGATGGCGCACTAGGACTGCCTACGACACGATATCTACACATCTAAGGCGTGCTACACACATGGCCTGTGTGCCAGAAATAGGCCGAACCCATATATGGGTCGGTATGTACCCGTTTGAGTCGAACCGAGTCAGTCTGGGCCCAAACCAGGCATGTTTTGGGCCAGGTCTTTGCTGAGGACACCCGGCCACCTATAAGTACCCCTGGGCGCCCCCTCAATTAGGGTTAGACCACGTTTAGACTAAAGATTACTTCGTTGAACTGCTGTAAGCATTCATCTGAATTCCTCCGCACCAATTCATCTAGATTTGGTGTTATACTGCTGCAAGTTTAGTGTGATCTGTTGTTCCACTGGGAATCAGTAGATTGCAAACTACCGTTTCGTGGTCGACGGCTACGTGCGCAAGTGTGTGGAGTCGTGAATATCCTACAGGGTTTGAGAGCTATTGCATTGGCATCAGGGTTCAAGCGAGGAGAGTTCATCGGTGACACCAAGTTATCCCCGACAATCATCCGCTGCCATCATCACCATTGCATCGCTCACGAGAAGATCGGGCCACCCCATATCAATAATGTACTGGCAAATGACACATATTTGGTGGCTGTTCTGAAAGAGCTATCTACATGATATTTGGCTGGTGGATCTCTTGGGCTAATTTGCATAAAGCAAATTTTATCCTATAGTTCTTTCTCAAAACTTTCTTTCAAAATTTAGTCTTTAAGGGTCTTAATAACCCCCAAATACTACATAGTTGCATGTTATGTAGCACTGGGCGAAAGTCAACAAACTCGGAACAATAGAAACCACCACCCCTCGGAGTGAATAGTCCTCAGCCCCTAACCTAGGGGTTTCTTGTCAAATTTTAATCATTCAGAAATGATGATGAGATTCTTCCGTACATCCCATGTCTAGAGACTCAAATTGTCCATAACCAGGGACACGGCTAATCGATTAGTTTGACACTCTGTAGGGGTTGTGCACTTTCACCTTAAGACCCATTCTACCCAGAGAGAAGAATGAGACAAAACCTTTCAGAAGGAGAGAGTAACCATACTGGCAAGATCCGTTCCCACCTATAATTCTGCTACCAGCCAATATCTTGCACACAAGTTGAACCCTCACATCTTAATCAGTCAAGACAGAGCCCATATTGTCATAAGGCTGCACTGGAAGTACTCTAAAGCACAGAAGATATGGTAATCTCTTTAATCCTGAGTGGCAATCCGCAAGTGAACTCCTGAGGTTCACCCCACCCTCTACGAGGTATGAGGCCCCAGGAGACACTCAACTTCGCCTCCATGAACAAACCAATCCACCCAGGTGTTTCATTTTAGTTGAAGTTCTTAATTTGTTCACAAAACAACTTTAACAAAGTGATCTTAGCATTGGCATCAATTTTTCAACTAAAGCTACAACCTAACAGGGGTGGGTTCAGGGGTGGCTATACACTACTAGGATCTAGCATTTCAAAGCTTCACTTTGAGAACCAACCTATCATGCATACCACTAGAAAAACACTAATGAATATAGTAAATGGGTAGAAGCATGTGTGTCACTTGCCTTGGCCACAACTAGCACACTCACAACAATCTCAACTGTAGCTCAGCTCCTCCTCACAATCTAAACAAGCATAGAAACAAGAAATAAACACACAAGTTCCACATGGCAACCATAGACAAGTATGCAAGCATGCAAAAGTCAAATTAATTTCACACACTAAGTTAGTGTGTGAAAATGTTGCATATAAGGTTCTCTGATGCTTAGAAAACATGTGTGAGGTTAGGGTAGCTTTTTAAACATTTAAAGAGCAATAGGGTAATTTTGGATATTTGAATTAGGGCCAAAGCTTCCCAAAAATTGTCCTGGTTTGGAAATGCATTGAGAAAATTTGGTTATGAACCCACTGGATAGTGGGCAGTAATACAAGGCTACTGCAAGTGGTTTCACTCCAAAAACTATTTTTGAAAACAAATGGTGCTCAAATTAGTGATTGGATTAGATTTGAAGGTAGCAAGTGTGTGCACGTTTCAAATTTCAAAGTTTCTAGTTCCAGGGTGTTCTACATGTTCTGAAGAATCCAGAGACTACAAATTTGTAGAAATTGGATGTACAGAACAAAAGTTATGATTTATTTGGTGCAAATAGGCAGTTATTGCCATTTGAATTTCATTTCAAAACTTTATACAGTAACACTGCAATGTTTCTGCATAACTGGGTTCACTTTGCAAGGATTCCAGGGATATAAAATTTGCAATTTTCGGACTGGTAGATTATTTTCTATGGAAATTACAAGATTCAGCAAATTTGAATGGATTTTGAATCTATTTGATTCCTGGCTTGCCACGTGGCTGTATCTGATTGGTCGATACCGGTTCGTTTGGATCAGGGTTTCGGGATGTTTGATTTAAAGTGATCTGAGCGGCCGGGATTTACCCATACCCTTTCGCATAAGTGACCTAATCTAGGCCCTAGACTTTGAATCCGACGGTTGATGAGAGAGAGGAAGAAGGGTCTCACCGGCTAGGGTTCCGGCGACAAAATTCCGGCAAGCTGCGGCTCAGGACTAGTCGGCGACGGTGCTCTAGTGGTCTCCACGGAAAAAGAAGGAGTAGACGAGGTGCGCAGAGGCTCGGTGAGTGCGTGGGCTTGATCGGCGGCTTCTCAAGTGGTCTCCTGCGATGGCTGAGGGCGGACGGAGGCCTCCAGGCGACGGCGGCTTGGACGTCGATGTTGCCGTCGATTTGTTATGGGAAAAAACACGGGGATGGTCTGATATGGGCATGAAGGAGGAGGTGAAGCCCAATTTCAGGACTCCACCAAGATGAGGGAAACTCGTTGCATATTGGCACGCCAGGACGACCTACGATATGTAATAATTAGTCTAAGGTTGTGTCAGCAATTTATATTCATGCTTATGTTATTTCGTAGCTAGGTCTAGTTGTGGGCCACCTAGGTTTTATTTTGTGTTTTGGGTTTGGGCCTGTCCAAGCCCAACAGTTTTCTGGCCATCTATATAAGGAGGCCAGCAGTCTAGGGTTGAGGGGAGTTCAGTTGTTTAGTCAAAAACCATCGTGTGCTCCACCGTGTATCATCCCTCCGGGGAAACGGCGCTGCCGTGTTATCTAATAAAGATTGATGCGAGGGTTCTTGCATCATCAAGGATTATCGAGCTGTGGTTTGAGGCGTGGTGATCTTCATCACGTTGCTTGCTGGATTTGTTCCTCTTCTTCAGGTGATGTTCTTCACGTTATTGGAAGATTATTTATCCGGGTTGACTCGCTGTGAAAGATCGGGACAAAACTCATAGGATCACCGGCGTGATCCTTATCATGTGGTATCAGATTCCTGGGTTTATCACTGCGAGTATTTTTGGTTGATTGATCTGTAGATTGTTCTTCACCTCGAAATTTCAGATCATATTGGTTGCAAATTGGCTTTGATAGGAAGAGCGGATCGGATTTCAAGTCAGCTTGACGAGGAGTTTGTACCTGGGTGTTCAATCTCGATGAGATCCGGTCATGTTCTGATCTGATCAACTGAGTACTGCTCAGATCGGATCGCTGCAAATCAAGAGCAAACAAAAAGGAAGAAAAGGTGGCGGTCGCTTGCGCAAGGACAGAGGCCGTCTGGCCTCTGGCGCCCCGCTCGGCCGATCGATAGTGCCCCCTGGCTCCCCGCACCCTTCGCAGCGTTTTGCTCGCCCAGCGCCTCGCTCGAGGATCGTCATGCACGTCCGCTCGCCTAGATTTCCCCTGGATCGAGGAACATCGAGCGCTAGCGCTGGTTCTCAGTGCAAGTGGGCCTGCTCAGATTCGATCGATCAAAAAAAAATAGAGGAGATCGACCCCCGCACGCTGTTCGTGTCTGGAACGTGATCGTCTATCCTCGGGCGCCGTCGAGCGCGGCAGCGTCGGCCGCCTGGAGTTGCGCCCCACGTGACCAGTGGGCCGGCCCATTGATTCTCTATCGAGAGCACACACCGGCTTCTATTTCCTGCGGTGGTTTTGATCGCTACCTATCAGACATTGGAGGTTCTTTGTCTGAACGGGAGCGTAGGTACTTTTTGGCTGTTGGTTTTGCTTCAGGCGGGTGCAGGTTCTGCCGCGGGGACGTGTCTGTTGCAGAGCGCTTTGGGTGTGAAATCTGCATTGTTTCTCTACCACAGTACTGGTGGGATTTTGCCGTTGAACAACTATGGTAGGAGGTGTTGTTACGACCGTTTCCGAAGAAGTATCAGATTATTATCAAGCACTTTGGCTCGGCGAAGCGGATGAAGCACCCCTAATTTACCCTGATGCTATTGCTGCAACTAAGGCATTGGGAGGTTTGCGAAGGCTTTGGTTGAAGATTGATGCTACGCCACAGGAATACCTAGCATGGGAAGAGGTAATGGACCATTGGTTATTGCCGTGTTCTCGAGATTATGGAGAAATTACTTGTTACACTTCAGCTCTTGATCGCTTTGATCAAACAACTATAGCTTGGTGGAAGCGTTTACGGTATGATATGCGTATAAAGGGCCAGAGTCCTCCAAACACTTGGGGAGAAATGAAGCGCCTTGCGAGGCATCATTTTGTGCCAGCGGGTTGTTTTGTAGAGCAGGTCAGTCCGGCTACGACAACAATTGTACCTTATGCAGATACGAAGGCTGATGTTGTCTAGGATGTTTTGGAAGTGGCTGAACCGTTAAATGGGTTGATATGCCTTTCCCTTCTTTTCATGGTTCCCCAGTCTCTATGCTTGCTGATGTGCGCTTTTTCCTTCTGTCTTTGTTTCCTTGGTTGTGCAGAACGTACTGGAGTATCTTCGTCATCTGTGCAACCAGACGATGATTCTATCATGACCGCAGTTAACTTGCTGGAAGTGAACTGGATTTCTGTCCAGGAGATCTTCGAGTTGGTTAGCCGCATGCTCGCGTGGATTTTCGTCAGGTTGTGGCCCAAGCAAAGAGCGGAGATGCCAGATAATGACTTGAAGAAGCTTGCCAAGGCCTTTGACACCCCCGATGATCCTATCTTTCTTATGAAGGGCCATTCCGTTAAGCGAGGTGCCGAGGGGGCCATTGCGCTTATGTACGCTCATGGCGAGGAGGTCAACTGGGAGAAGGTGAGTTCTTCCCGTGGTCGACCCCTTTCGGAGCTGAAGGTTTTCTTCAAGAAGGCGAAGAGGTACGCACCGGGCATTGTCTCGATAATTTCTCCTTCGGCGGCTTCTATGACCTCTGCTACGCCGGTTTCTTCGACTCTAGCGACAAGTGGAACCATGCCTCCTCCCAATGCTGGTGCTACCTCTGCCACGCCTACTTCCGCTGTGGACCCTGAGGCTGAGGTGGCGTAGACTTAGCCTTCCTTTGTAATCTTAGCTTATTCTGATGTAGTGAACTTTTAGTCGCATGTAGCCCGAGAACTAGTCAGAGGACTTGCGCTTTTATAAATATTATTTTTTTTTGTGAAATGTCATGTTTGATTTAGTGCCTGAGATGCTTCTCTTTTCCTTTCTTTTGGCTTCCAGCCTATGCGTGCTGGTGGATCGTCGGGTTGTGGTCGGGCTTCACCTCCTCCCCATATGTTTGACTCCGGAGTTCCTTTGCCTCCTCATTCTTCATGTCGGTGTTCTGAACACTTGTTGAGAATTTCAGACCTTGAGAGCCGTTTGACATTGATGAAGTGCCAGGCACAGATGGCTATGGACAAAGCCAGTAAATCTTGCGGCTTTATGAAATATATATCCAAACTTGAAGATAAGGTGTCGGGTCTGACGGCCAGAGTTGTGCATCTAGAAGAATGCGACTCCTTCCTCGTTGGTATAGTTGAGTCTGCTTGTGAGCTATTGCGATGTAAGATTCCTTACAACCTTCCTCTTATTCCCTTTTACTCCATTACCAATTGCCAATGACTTTGTATTATAGCAGGCACTTGCTTGGATTTTGTTGGTGAGACTCGTCGGGTTTCTGAACGAATCGTGGCTCTTGAGAGATCTTCAGAGGGAGTCGAAAGTTTTTGGTCTGATCCCCGGCGATGTCGTGCTATTGTGCTTCTTCAAGATCATGCTCAGCACATTGGAGCAGCTGTTGATGGTTGTCGAAGATCTTTGACTACCATGCACTCCGTGATGCTCCCTCGTAATCCTCTTCCTGGCACTTTTCCGCAGCTACTTGATCCTTTTAGATCTAGTCAGCGAATTCATCGTCTGATAGAACTCAATTTAGTGGATGGTACCAATTTTGCGCTTGGTTGGACACGTAAGTGGCATCCGAGGCTTAATTATAGTTCCATGTCGCTAAGTTTGCCTCCAGGGGGAGCTATGTCGCGAGTCCATATGGATGCTACTCTTCAACCAGCAAGGAGGCTCATAGCTAGGTTGCTTCAGTAGGATGCCGCGTTTTTCCGCGAGCATCATTACTTAGATCCTTTAGGCGTAGATGATTCTGATCAGCCACTGCTCTAATTTTTGTATGTTTTTGTGTGCGGAACGCGAGAGTTATTGTTTTCCAACTCTTTTGTCAGAAATTTTATTCTCAGGGCGTTTTACCTTTGCGTATTTTGGTGCGTTTGCCGCAATTTTTGCTTAAAGATGCGTAAACTCGAATAGGAGGAACTGTTGCCTTTATTTATGCTTATAATGTAAGATACATGGGGTGGCCCAAGAGATCCGGCCAATGACCTGTGTTCTGGATCTAGAGGGCATTACCCTGGAATAACTCGTGGCTTTTACAGCCTTATTTTTCAACTCTAGTTTTTCATCTTGTTGCCTATGCCGTTGAGGTCTTCTCTTCTTCTCCCGTAGGCTTGTCTTGTTCTGATGGCTGTACCCGCGGCTTTTTCACCTCTGGCTCTGCTGGGTGTGCTTCGAGTTGTTGTACGGCTGCTGTAGTCGAGCTTTTTGTCTTGTCTTCAGGTTCTTCGTAGTTTGCCATCATGCTGAAGTTTTGAGCCATCTTGTGGAACTCCTTGTCGCATTGATCTGAGAGTTCAAAGCTTCCTTTGACTGTGATGATTCCTTTGGGTCCTAGCATTTTGAGTACCAGGTACGTATAGTGAGGTACTGCCATGAATCACGAAAACGCGGGTCGCCCGAGGATCGCGTGATATTGTGATGGCCAGTCCATGACTTCGAAGTCTAGTTTCTCTCTTCTATAGTTTTGCCGATTTCAGAAGCAAACGTTGAGTGCTACTCGACCAAGTGGATAGTTAGCACTTCATGGGACTATTTCGTGGAAGGAACAATCAGTTGGTTTCAGGAATTCCAATGAGATGTGCATTGCTCGTAGGGTCTTTGCATATATAAGATTTATGCCATTCCTGCGTCCATGAATATTTGGTCAACATCGTAAGTCCCAATTTGGGCTTTGAGTACCAAAGGCGCATTTTCTGGCCGAGGTACTATTATTGGGTGATCATCTCTGCTGAATTCTATGGGTTGCTCCGACCAGTGTAGATATTCCGTTGTTGCTGGAGGTGAAGTTACTGCCAGGTTAACTTGGCGAGTTATGCTCTTTTCCTCTTTGTTCGACTTTGGCACAGGCTGTATCATTGCTGTGATGTGCCCTTTAGATGGAACATATCCTCCGTCGTCATTGCGTCCCTGGTTCGGCTAGTCTTGATTTTGAGGAACTCCATTGTTTCCTTGCTGATTTGCGGGCGCACTACTTTTGTTTCCTTCGTATCCCTGCCGTTTTGCTTCGGCTTGCTTGTTTAGCGCTGCTTCCTGCAGTTTCAAAAACGTTGTGCAATCTTTCATTGCATGTCTGGATACTCTTTCCCATCAACAAAAGCGGAGTGTATATGACATGGTCCGTTTAGCATATCTTCCGGTGATGGGTTGTACTCTCTGGATTCTCTTGTCTGAAACTTTTTGTAGTCTTCTTTCCCATAACTGTGATATCCCAAACTTCTGCGGTCGTTCCCTTGGTAGCTGTTGTCCTTGTACCCTGCAGCTACTTGGCTATGAGAGCCGTAGTTGTCGTAATTCCGAGATCTCCTCCTTTGACCTCCATATCTATTTTCTGAAGTTGCTCTTGTTTTATCTACTCATGCTTGTTACTATGTGCTTATTTGATTTATTTTCTTACAAGATTCATATGCATAGGAAGTGGGTTAGACTTAAATGTGTTTCATATTTGCTCCTTGATGCTCTCTTTTGCTTCAATTCACATTTCTTATGTGAGCATATTCTCAAATTACTGAGCCTAGCTGAAAGGCGTTAAAGAAAAGCACTCTTGGGAGATAACCCATGTTTTATTTCTATAATTTTTTTTGTTGATTATTGGAAGTTGTTACTACTGTAATGACCTCTCCTTATCATTTGTATTTCTTATTTGTGCCAAGAATAGCCTCTAATATGAAGAAGGTAAGATTTGGGGAAGTTGCTGTCCAGAAACAAATTTCTGCGCTTCGCTGTAAAAAATCATGAAAAATCTCAGAATGTCGTATTGATCTGCAATTTTTTGTGCACATGCCCTAGGTTATTATCTAACTTTTGTTAGTTTTTCACTTTTCGATTTGAGCAACAGAAGATTTTCGAAAAAAATTGATCTTTACCTGCTGTTCTGTTTAGACAGATTTCTGCCACTATTTGCATTTGCCTCTTGATCTCTTTCTTTTTGAGTTCTTTTGATCACGGAATTTTTAAGAGAAGTTGCTACTGTATCTAATGTTTTAATAGATGTTGTACTTGAGTTAAAACTGAACCAAAAGTGGATCTACTATCTTGCATAAACTAATGTTGCTAATGAGAATTGTGTGAAGTTTTGTATGAAGGAAGTTTTCAAGTGTAGGGAAAGGAGAATGATGAGATGAGATGAAGAATGGACAAAAGCTCAAGCTTGGGGATGCCCATGTCACCCTAAGAAATATCCAAGAAGTACAGGCGTCAAAGCCTGGGGATGCCCAAGGCACCCCCTTCTTCATCAACAAAAATATCAGGTCATCTTTCAAGAGACTATATTTCTATTGCTTCATATGCTATGTGTTTTTCTTGGAGCGTCTTTATTTTTGCTTTCAGTTTTCTTTTGTTTTGTTTGCTGTAATAAATGGTTGGACCAAAGCATATTTCTTTTGGAGAAGATACACTTCGTTTTCATTGCCTAGAACACTCTAGTTTTCACTCTTATCGTTCTGCGAGTGTTCTCTTTTGCTAGTACTGCGTTTAGCTTTTGTTTTTCACCTTTATTCTTGTTCAGAACTTGTTAGTTCTTTGTAGTTAGGTGTGTTTAGACCTCTGGTCTTTGTTGATTTTTATCTTTGAGAGTTGTTTCAAATAGGTTGATTAGTGTTGGAAAAGAGTAAAATGTTTCATGCTTATAGTGGTGCAAAAGGAAGCTTGTTTAGACTGTGGCTTAGACTTTAGCATGTCATGTTAGATATTATTTTGATTATATGCTTAGTAGTTGTTGTTGTAGCATTACTTGTCTCAAATGACTGAGAGTGCTTAATGTGCCATTGAAAGAATCATGCGTTGTTTTTTATCATATAGAAGCATAATATTGTGGTATTCTCCTTTGATGCTTTATTTGGGTTGACTTGGCGCATGCTTACACCATGTTATGACTATAAACTAGTCACATCAAGCCTCTATGATCATTTAGTTTTTGACTTGTAATATCACTTTCTGCTTTGATTAATAATATTTTGTCGCTATGCATGATTATGGCCGTTATTGCTCTCTTAGTTGGTCGCTCCCAGTCTTTTGCTAGCCTTCACCTGTACTGAGTATGAGCTCTAGTCATGCATCCAACTCCCAAAAACCAAAGTTTGCCAATTTGTCCACCATATCTACCTATTGGCATTTTTGCTATTCCAAGTATATTCATCATGCTTTTATCTATCTTCCAAATTAAATTTTCTTTTGTTATGAGAAAATTAGTTAGTAAAGCTCTCACAAACTTTATGGCACATTTACTTTCTTGCACTTAATAAAATTGAACATTGTGATTCTCTTATGAAGTTTATATGCTTGCAAATTGTAAGTTGAGAATTAGCACAGCCATGCTTTCATGGGGCACATTTTCAACATTGCACTTATTCCTATTTAGTTGATATCATGATCTTTTGTTTATGGATGCCTAGCGATGTGAAATAAGTTGGATACTTGTGAGCTCATGGAGTTTGTATATGTGTTAGAGAAACGCCTAGGCCGCTAATCTAAACCATGCATCATTCATGGTGGAAATTTACAGCATAACCATAGTGGACATTCGACGACGCATCTCAAAATAAAAAGCTATAACCAATGGTAAATAAAAGAGATGTTGAGGTGTTCATTATCTGTTTGTCCTATCATTTTGATATGGGAAAGCTTCCATATCATCGGGCAGGAGGTACCCCGTTGGCGTTCTCGATGATACATCTATCCTTACAATGACAAGAACTTGCTTGGGACCTAAGTCGAGTAGCATGTGGTTTAGGTACTCGTATTCACGGGACATGAGATTTTCAACTTATGGTTTGTCAAGCATATAACTCATACTTGATCTCACATTAACCTTAACCACTCAAGATGCCAATGATAGGGGCAATGAGAGCTCAAAGCTAATAAGTACGATAATTTTTGGAAGGTTTATAAAACTTGCAATCACTACTTCCCTCTGTGAAGGGCCTATCTTTTAGTTTTATGTTGAGTCTTCATCTTCTATCTTTATGCACCGATTAAGAGAGCATAGTTGTCATTCTGAGTATACTGTGTATAGTCCCAAAATATATTATTGATTGATTCATGATTATGGTATTGCTTGTTCTCAAATTATTTGTATCTAGTCACCCTTTTGAACTTTGAAGGTGTCCTATGCATTTATGTTTTGCTATTCCATGAGGGACAAGCTGAATACCACTTTGCTATGTTTTCTCTATGCTCAAAACAAACAAATGACTTTCAATGCATTATTATTCATGATCTTTTGTTTGTGTTACTTTTCATGTTGTAACATGGTTGCTAAGTTCTATGGTTAGAATTATATCTCTCATGCCCATGTTTAGAGTACTTTGATCTCAGCTTGCAATGCTTTACATTGATTTGATCAAGATTGTATTGGCTGCATGTCACCTCAAAAATTATTATTATTTGTTATCACTTACCTACTCCAGGACGAGCAGGAGTTAAGCTTGGGGATGCTGATACGTTGCAAACATATCTATAATTTTTGATGCTCCATGCTTATTTTACACCAATTGCTTTATGTTTTGTTTACACTTCGTGGTATTTTTATGCATTTTTTGGAACTAACCTATTAACAAGATGCCACAGTAACAGTTCATGTTTTCTACTATTTTTGTATTTTAGAAAAGTTATATAGGAAATATTCTCGGAGTTGGACAAAACAAATGCCGAAGTTCATGTTTATCTGACACGAAGACGGAGACCAGAGGAGAGACGGAGCACGGCCAGGAGGCGGCCGCACCATGGGGTGGCACGGACCCACCCCTGCCCCCCCAGGCGTCGTCTGACATCGCCCCTCCGCCGATAAATTCACTGCATGGGTAAAACCCTAGAGGCTCGAACATCTATCCACGAAAAGTACTGTAAGCCGTCGCCATCATCGACCCGAGTTCTGGAGGGTCCAGAAGCTCTTCCTGGCACCCTGCCGAAGAGGGGAGTCATCACCGGAGGCCTTCTTCATCGCCTTGCCTACCTCCGGAGTGATGCGTGAGTAGTTCACCTTAGACTATGGGTCCATAGCAGTAGCTAGATGGTTGTCTTCTCCTCCATACGCCTCATGTCTAGATTTTGTGAGCTGCCTATCATGATCAAGATCATCTTTATGTAATTCTACATGTTGTGTTTGTTGGGATCCAATGAATATTGAGTACTATGTCAAGTTGACTGTTGATTTATCATGTCTATGTTATTTGTGATCTTGCATGCTCTCCGTTGCTAGTAGATACTTTGACCAAGTATGATGCGGATCAACGTGATCCGAAGGGGGTTTGGCCCAATCTTTCACGGTGATCAAACGAACAGCAAGATAACAACAAGAGAATTAAATTTGAGACAGATCAAATCAAACCCTCTTGAACTCCTCACGTTGAAACTGACCGGAATCAATTCCGACGCATGGCATAACATCAGATCTCGAAGATCAGCAATCAAACACACCGATATGCGCCCCCAAACATTGGAACTTTTCTGGTCTCTTTCTTAGCTCGAAAATAACAAGTCTGAGTGATACAAGGCGGCTGCCATAACCCTATATGGGTGACTCTGAACGCTACCTTAGCTGGGCTAGGCCCCATACCAAACTAAAAGCCCAAATGACCAAAACACACTTGATTTTGGACAGGCCCAAAACCATCACACACAAATAAAACCAAACTGAAATAAAAACATGACGCGAACTTAATTAAAATAGAACACCTAAATATCTTTGGCTGAAGCGCCTCGGCGAACATGAAACTCCATTGGAGGTGTACGAAAGTTGGGCTTCACATCATCTTGTGGAGGCACTTCAAAGCAGAATTGTCCAAGCTTCAGAACATAAGGAGGTGGTAAAATAGTAGGAGTAGTAGCTATGCTCCCCTCATCATCCCCCCCAACTTGAAAGGAAACCGTCCTCGGTTTCGCCTGAATGTGTTGGACCTTTTTCTGAGCAGCAAGCACGTCCACTTTGATATCCTTATCGAGCTTAGGTTGCAACACATGACGCTTCCCCTTATGCCACAAGGAATAAACATTGGACCTGCCTTCATGAGTGGAACGCCTATCAAATTGTCACGGTCGTCCTAGCAGCACATGACATGCATCCATAGGCAAAACATCACAGACCACTGTGTCCTCATAATTACCTACTAAAAATTTCAGGCGCACCTTATGTGTGTATTTCAGCTTCCCTGAATTATACAACCACTCAACACAATGTGGCTGCGGATGCTTCCATGTAGGCAATGATAGAGAATCCACCAAACTCTTGCTAACAACATTTGTGTAGCTGCCACCATCAATAATCAGTTTGCAAGTAGTATCCTTGACGATGCATTGGGTCTGAAATATATTCCAGCGCTGCCCTTGGTCGTGTATGCGATCTTCTGGTACGCGTTGCACCATTAGATTTTTTTAATTTGTAGCAAGTTCATACCCATCCACGATCACTTCAGGATTTTCCTCAGATTCCTCACTTGATGACGCATCAGCTTTCTCATCATCACTAGCAGAAACATAGCCATCATGTGTGAGCATCACCCTTTTTCTATTAGGGCAATCACGCTTTATGTGTCCTCGTCCTCCACAAGTAAAACACTCGATGTTTGCTGTGGACTGCGTAGATGCAGTTTTGGACACCCCAGATTTGGGTGCCTCGCTATGAGAAACACTATTAGAGCGTGTAGAAGGTGTCGTCTAAACACTAGGACCAGCAGCCTCGGTATGAGAATGATGCCATGATTTTGTAGGTGTTGTAGCTTGGCGTCGTTTGATTTGTTGCTCCGCACGCTCAGCTTGGTGCACAAGATCCTGAAGATCATTATAGTAAACCATCTCCACACGATCACGCACCTCAAAATTCAGTCCATTCAAGAACCGAGACATCGTGGCCTCTATATCCTCCCTTGTCCCTGTACGTATCATCAACAACTCCATCTCTTTATAATACTCATCCACAGATTTAGTACCTTGAGTGAGCTGCTGCAACTTATTATACATGTCTCTCTTGTAGTGTTCAGGAACAAAGCGATGGCGCATAAGATCTTTCATACCGGTCCATGATGTTGGGCGAGTACGCATACGCAGAATTTGGTTCCACCAAATCAGCACATAACCGATGAATTCAACATCAGCAAGTTGAAGTCTCTTCTCCTCGGTGTAAAAATGAGTAGCAAAAATATGGTCCATGAGCATCTCCCACTCCAAATAATCGTCAGGTCCACGGTCACCGAAAAAAGGAGGTATGGACAATTTGATGCGTCCAAGACCACCATCATCAAGTTGAACACAACCAGCATGGCCAACACGGTCACGATCATATGGCTGTACACGATGAGCACCTGCACGACGAGCAGCAAACTGTCGTTGTTGTGGTACATAATCAGCGTCATCGTCAAGTTCTCCGTCATAAGCGGGTGCCACGGGTCGATGATCATGAATTTCAGCAGGGCGGCATGGTACCACGTTGCGAGGTTGTGTAGCAGGAAGGGGCTGCACGGGTACACGGGCAGTAGCATCGCCCATTGCATCAATCCGGGTAGCTAGCTGTGCAATTTGTGCTGTCAATGCGGCATGACTCCGCATAATAAAATCACACGTACTATCAAAACCAGCCCGAACATTAGGAGCTAAATCAGTAGCAAAAAGAGGCGGTACAAGCTCTTCTATCTTCTCTCCATCAGCAACGGAATTATTTCCCTCAACAGATTTGACCATCTTCAAAAAGAACAGCAGTTAAATTCAGCAAAGAGGAATCGAAGTAGACCGGCGTTGTGCTTTGAACCGGCCCAGGCACCAGATGGCAGACCGTCTCCGCGCCCTGGCGATCCGACGCGCGAGGCAAGCGGGAGCCTGGCACTCGAGACTAGACGCCTTCGCGCTCCGAAGAGCCCTCGTGAGCGGGTATGGCTGGGGCGAGACGAGGGACGCCCGACCCCAGACGATCTCCGTCCTGGGGCGAGCGAGGCGAGGAACAGCGTGCGAGCGAGTCGATCACAAGAAAAACTGCCAGGGCGAAGCGAAGGCGCACAGTATCCAGCTAATGGGCCGACCCACGCTGGAGCACAGAGCACGTCTGTGGTCGAGCGCGCGGCAGACGCCAGCGATCGAGGCACAGGCGCGAGGATTGGCTTGCGGGGCGACGATCGCGAGGCGGCGATCAGGCGACGATCGATCCAGCTTTTTTTTCTTTTCTCTAGCTTCCGATCGGATCAGCGATCCAGCTGCTTGGGCCCGCGATGGAGTCCTCGAGCGCTCAGGAGCACGGGGCGAGCGATCGCTAGGGGCCAGACAACCTCCGCATAGAGGCGCGCACGGGAATTGTTTTGTTTTTTTTCCTTAGCAATCGGATCTGGCCAGGCTGCAGATGTAGAGATCGGATCTGCTTGTAGCGTGGAATAGAAGAACTCCTTCACGCAACACACAATCTGAAACCGTGATTCTTGCAGCGATCGGATCTGATCGGGATTCACACAATCTGGTGCAACTTCTGTACTCCTTCACGCTGCACCAAAACAGAGATCAAAACTGACTTGAAATAATACTTGGTCTCACAGATCTCCGCCGGCAACAGAGCAAATTTCAGCAAAGAAAACTCAGAAACAAATTCGCCGTGAGAAACCCGACAAATCTGATACCAAGATGATACAGATCAACATGATCCGAAGGGGGTTTGGCACAATCTTTCACGGCGATCAAACGAACAGCAAGATAACAACAAGAGAATTAAATTTGAGACAGATCAAATCAAACCCTCTTGAACTCCTCACGTTGAAACTGACCGGAATCAATTCCCACGCATGGCATAACATCAGATCTCGAAGATCAGCAATCAAACACACCGATATGCGCCCCCAAACATTGGGACTTTTTTGGTCTCTTTCTTAGCTCGAAAATAACAAGTCTGAGCGATACAAGGCGGCTGCCATAACCCTATATGGGTGACTCTGAATGCTACCTTAGCTGGGCTAGGCCCCATACCAAACTAAAAGCCCAAATGACCAAAGCACACTTGATTTTGGACAGGCCTAAAACCATCACACACAAATAAAACCAAACTGAAATAAAAACATGACGCGAACATAATTAAAATAGAACACCTAAATATCTTTGGCTGCAGTGCCTCGGCGAACATGAAACTCCATTGGAGGTGTACAAAAGTTGGGCTTCACATCATCTTGTGGAGGCACTTCAAAGCAGAATTGTCCAAGCTTCAGAACATAAGGAGGTGGTAAAATAGTAGGAGTAGTAGCTATGCTCCCCTTATCAAAGTAGATGCTTGTGACTCCAAGAGGGAGTATTTATGCTCGATAGTGGGTTCATGCCTCTAGTAATCTAGGAGAGTGACAATAACTTCTAAGGTTGTAGATGTGTTGTTACTACGAGAGAGAAAACAACAATCTTTTGTTCAAGAATAATTGTATTGTTTATATTACACACTTTGCATAAGGCGATAATCTGTTGCTTGCAACTTAATACCCAAGGGTTGTTCGGATGATATCCTGTGGGTGGATTATTTGTCATAGATGCAGTTGGATTATGGTCTATGTATTATGTTGTAATGCCAAATGAATCTCATAGTGATCTTCATGACATGTACATGCATTGTTATGCATTCTCTATTTTGTCAATTGCCCAACTATAATTTGTTTACCCAGTATGTTATATCTTTATGGAGAGACACCTCTAGTGAACTGTGGACCCCGGTCCATTCTTTTACATTTATATTACCATCTACTGCAAGCACTGTTAACTTTCCACAAGTACTATTTTATTTCACTGCAAGCAAACATCTTTTTCCACACTATACGTCTAATTCTTTGTTTTCAGCAAACCGGTGAGATTGACAACCTCACTGTAAGTTGGGGCAAAGTAGTTTGGTTGTGTTGTGTGTAGGTTCCACATTGCTGCTGTCGCTGACACCGCGCCATCAACTGTCTTCTGGCACCAGCAGGCAACAACCTTCAGAAGTGGTTTCTTTGTCCTACTGGTCGATTAAACTTTGGTTTCATACTGAGGGAAAAGTTACTGTTGTGCTCATCATACCTTCCTCTTGGGGTTTCCCAACTAGTCTTGTGAGACATCATCAGCCTTCTCCATCATATCAGCCTTCTCCAGCTCGTCAGCCGTCTCCGCCGCCTCCGCCCACTGAGGCTCAGAGCCAAAAGCGAAAGCATACCATCACCGCTCCATCGGTGAGTCGTAACCGCTCACCGATCCGTCAACAGGAGCACCTCCTAAGAGTACCTAAGGTTCCTCCCAAGAGACCTTACGACTATAATCCAGAGTAAAATGCGGCGATCGTACAAGAAAAATCAAAAAACTTTTTGAAAATTTGAAGAAAAAGAGGACCGAGCAGTCCGCCGAGCCGCCTCCTCTAGATTCGAAAGTGATAAAAATGTTGAAGACCCTTCACCAAACCGAGCCAAGGCTTATATGAGACTATGACCGCACTATTCTCAAGTCACATAATGTAGCAAAGCGGTCGAGTAGTGAAAGCGGGAAATTAGTTCCCCAGCTCAGAGAACAGAAAAACTCGTGCCCCCCGCTCCAAGTGTTTCCCGATGTCCAGTATGATCCAGAGATCGTAGCACTATACAAAGAAGAGGCCGAAGCTCATGGTATGTTTGTTTCTCAGTACTTAAGCCAGTGTGATTTCCCCATGGCTGATATTGTATACAAATACCGGCATGGGAACCCTCTCGTCAGACCCGAGGAGATTCTGAATCTACCAACAAGATTGCGAAAATTGCATAAGTGGTACATGGAAGCCTCAAAGGATGGGAAGAACTGGATCATACTGAGAATTAATGATGAGCATTACTTTCGTGGAACTGACGACATAACCATCGAATTTGCTAAATTATTTCAGTTATACAATCATGACGCCCTCGACAAATCATTCATCAGTGCCTATTGTCTATAAGTATTATTTTTGTAATTAAGTCTTTAGCTCATCTCGTTCATTGCATGCATGATTATACTCACTATATTATGCATATTAAAGAAACTCGAATGCAAAAGAGGACGAATGACGAGGGTTAACTCGACAAGTGTCCTAGATGAAGGACTTAGGATCGGGGAGATAGGGCGTCGGATGAACTCGAAGGTAAAGTCAGTCAAACAGGGTGTGTATCGAAAGTAAATGTGGGTGTAGAACCTGTCTTGCTTTCAATCTGTCTCTCACCGTCCCCTCCTGGCCCCTATATATAGATGGCCAGGTCTCGAGGATCGGGAGGGATCCGATATAGATTACAATATCGACATACGACATGAACTCGTATTTCGACTAGTATTACAATTGAGCCTAGCTAAACGGGCCTCAAGGGTACTCAACTGACGGGCTCTATTATCTATACCCTTGTCAGTAGCCCCCGAGATTCTACCAGAATTGCAGATTCGGGTTGAATCTCAGATCTTCAATTCTTCGACTTGATCAGTACTTGACTTCTTCAGATCTTCAATCTTCGACTTGGTATTTCGACTTATCTTTCATTATAATGTTTCGTAAGGGGTTGTGATGAGCAAGCCTGACAACTCTGACGGATCAAGAGGCCAGTTAACTGCCGGAACAGATACTTGTCACCTACTTCGAATTCAATCCACTTGGACTTGAATTCGGGAAACCGGTCAAACTCATTCTTTTGCCGCATTTAGGACTTACAAAGAATGAGTCACAGTGGTTCTCAGGGTACCCAGTGCGTCCACCAGGATTTTTCTTTGCATTGTAGACATGGATATGTACTAGCAGAGCGCATCTATGTGCGTATACCGGGCCACACATGATGGATCCTGGGGTCTTACCTTCGTGATATATTTCAACCACGGCATTCAAGTTTTATCACGATGACGCAACTCGAGAATCATATGTCGCAGCCTTGTTTGACTGATTCAATATCCCAAGTATTCGGGTTTATCCAACCTTGATTAATAAAAATCTCGCTCTCGATGGGAGTAATAATGCTTCCTGAAGCTTCTCTCGCCTTCCTCTCTCAAGTATTCATTGAAAAACATCGTCGGGTGCGCGCCCAGCGCTCCCGATGGGAGTAGCCCCCGAGGCTATAGTCGAAAAAAGTATTGTTTCGAGTATAGGCTCAAATATATTGTGCCTACTCTTAATCATTAAATCAAAGCTTTGTATGATAATATCATCGGGTGCGCGCTCAGCGCTCCCGATAGTAGTAGCCCCCGAGGCTATAGTCGAATATTTTCGGGTATAGACTCAAAGAGTGATATGTTCTTCTTTAACTTCTCTGTAGCTTTCATACCGGCTTTTTGTCGACTTCCCTGGTTATCATCAATACGTAGATATGTCATTCCAAACTTTTCATAGCCTTATTCCCCTTCACTCGAATTCTCGTGACATCATTAATATCATTAATCTATTTGTAATTGGGACTTGATTCTGACCGTTATCCATGGGCAGCACGGTAATTTCGCAATAACCCTACCTGTTAGTGGGCTGCCGTTTCCGCTCCTTACGCCACGTCTCAGCCCACGTTCCTTCCTCAGGAAGCTATATAAGGGGGAGAGTGGGGAAATTACTGTTTACCAGCTTCCTTGCTTCCGCCGCCGCCACCATTGTTACTGACCTTGTGCCCTTCTGAGCTTCTGCATAGCCCCCGTGCGCAACCCATAGATGCATGTCAAGACTCGCGCGCAGAAGAACAAGATGGGCAAGAACGTCACTGCAAATTCCGCGACCAGCTGGGTGCCATATGTTTTCAAGCAGAAGGATCTGGAGAAAACCCAAGCCAATGGCCTCATCTCCTCTGGTGATCAGGTCACTTTCCCGAGCACTGAGCGCATCCCCAAGCCCCCGAGCGGCTTTTGGGTGATTTTTTTGATTTTCTCTTGCGCGGTCTTTCTCTCCCTGCCCACGAGTTCCTTCGTGGGCTTCTTTTCGTCTACGGTGTGCAGCTTCACCAGCTCACACCAAACTCGATTCTCCACATTGCCTGCTTTATAACTCTTTGTGAGTCCTTTCTGGGGATTGAACCCCATTTTCTCCTCTGGAAGTATCTTTTTCGGCTCCGCCCCAGTGTTTCTTTATCAAGAAATCCTGAACTGGGCAGGGCTGTTATTTTTCTATTCGTCCTGGGTCCCAGTACTTGGAATTTTCCATGGCTGCCTCAGTACAAGGTTGGAGAAAGAAATGGTTTTATATAAAAGACCAGAAAGCCTCTCCCTCTGACCTGTTCAGCATTGCCCCTTTCGATGCTGCAAAAAATCTAGAAAAATTGGCCTCATGGGATTCGCCTCCCACAGAAGCTGAGATGGAGGATGTCAAGCCACTGCTAGCTCGCATCCAAGCTCTGAAGAATGATAATGGTGGTGCATTATCCGGGACTCAACTCATGGCGTTTTTCCTAATACATCGAGTTCAACCTCTTCAACACCGTCTTTCGAAGCTTTGGTCATTCTCTAGCTTGGGTGATTCTTCTCGAGTATCTGGTGATCTTTTGGAGAAGAAGGATCTCGACAAATGAGTGAGGGCTTTGACTACTCTCACGAAAGAAGATGAAATTCCAGATTTGACCGCTAGTTACTTCGACGCCGAGCACCACTTGCATGTGGTACGTGCAATGTCTTCTTTCGTTCCTCTTTTTTTTACCTTATTACTGCTTTTTCTTATGACTTGCGACTTTTTTTTCTTCCAGGATCATCAGTTCCTTGTTTCTCGCCCTCCTCTCCCAAAGGGAGGGGACATTCAAAATGTTCATGTTTCCGCTGCCTCCGAAGCCCCCGAGGTTGAGGACAGCCAAGATGGAGATGAAGGCAAAGATTCACTGGAAGATACCAGCTCGACGACGTCGCCTCCTCCTGCGCTTTCTGAAGATCGTGGCGTTGACAAGAAGAGGAAGCGTGTGGCGGAGCTCCTTTCTTCGAGTACTTCGGCGCACATGACTGTGATCGGAGAGACCTCTGCGCCAGAGGGAGAAGTGAAGCTTTTTGACCTCTTGGACTCATGAGTATTCTGCTACTATTTTCATATACTCTCTTTTTTCCTGTCGACTTGGGTAAAGGACTCTACCTTTTGTTTCCTTTTCAGTGACGAGAAAGACCCAAAGAGATTTGCTGCTGCCGCTGCCACTGATACTCCTACTATCGACGAGCCACCTTCACAAGAGGCTGATCCAGTAGTTAAATCCCCAAGAGCTCCAAGGGCTCCTGTTAAGAAGGTCGTCATTACTCGTGGTTCTAAACGTACAAAGAAGTCGACAGACGTCGGTGCTTCCCTTGAGGCCCATCAATCCATGAGCTCCTCCGGCGATGTGCGTGTTGATACTAGTATGCTTTCTTTTGTTTCCTGCGTGATCTTAATACTCACGTAGATTTTTCTGGACAGATCTTGATGAAGAATTTTGTCACTTTGGGCACTGAATGTGTCGAGTATTTGAAAGCTACTATGGCTTCCGAGGGTAATCTTCTTTCCTATATTTTGCTTGTCTTCAGAGCCTTTCTTTGCTGTTTTATTTGACTTTCTTTTTCCTGTTTGAATTGCAGATGCTTTGGCGATAGCTAATGCTCGCATTTCATCGCTGGAAGCTGAACTCGAAGCTTCCAGAAAATCTTTTGATGCCGCCAATGCTGGGAAGTCTACTAAATCAGCACTGGCTAAGGCGAAGAAAGCCGAGAAGGCCCTTTCTGACGCGAATAAGGAGCACATCTAGCGGGAACAGGCCATGACTGATCGGCTTAATAAGATGTCTGCTATTGCTAGAGGTACAATATAAAGAGAGGTGTTTTAGTAACATAAAAATTCCAACAACCATATTTTCCTCTCTCATAATAATTTTCAGTAGCATCATGAACAAACTCAACAATATAAATATCACACAAAGCATTTTTTTCATGATCTGCAAGCACACAATCCATATCAAGATCCAAAATAGTGGGATCAAAATTAAAAATAAAGAACTCTTCTTTCTCACCTTTAGCAATAGAAAAACAAGTTGATTGGTCACTCTTAAAAGGTATGGGACACATTATAGCAATCCTATTTTCAGTAGCATTATGATTTATAACATCAAGTAACATAGGACCATGATCTAGAGCATTATCATATAAATTTTCTAAACAAACTTCCTCATTATCATGCATATCAATAGTTGGAATAAATAGAGGATTGTAAGATTTATCAAAGTAGCATGGGTTATCATAAATAACAGTAGCAACATCATTCTCAAAAGTTTCATTCATAGTAGTATCAAGGTCACAAGTATAGCAAGTATGAATTTCATCAAAAAGGGACATTTCAAAAGAATCAATGGGATCATCACAATTATCAATATAACACTCATCCTCCTTTGGTAAGCATGGAGGGTGATCAAATATGGTATTAGTTAAAGAGTTACTCTTATTGGGAGGTAGACATGGGTAGCTGCTCCATTCTTCCTCCTCTTGATCATCACTCTCCTCCTCTTTTTCATCCAATGAGCTTCCAGTTTCAGAAATTTCTTCTTCCATAGGCTCCCACAAGGCATTAGTCTCTTCCGTTGGTGGAGAGCATCTATTAATATATTTAAGAATATAGCCATTTTTTCCTTATAATTATGAAAGCAAAATTTAAGTATATCATAAACCTCATATATATAAGGTGCATCATCAGTATTTTCAAGCAAATAAGCAAGTTCGAATGCACCCTTCCAAGCAATAAATTCTTCAATTTGTTCCACATCATAAAAGTCATAATTTCCCTTAAAATAAGTAGATATGCTAACATTATCATTATACTCACTGACAAGGGTCATAAATTCGTCCATAGATAAAAATGGTGCTGCGTCACTTTTATTTTTGGGCCAGGCCCATGTAATTTTCGCAGCAAATAAGACAGCCACTTTTAGAAGTCCGAATTTGAGGAGAAAATGCTTGTTAGGGTTCCGTTTGACCACCATACCCATGGCTGGTCGCACCCCTACCTTTTCCTCCTCAAATACCCCCATAGCTGTAATTAGAACTCAGATTTTGTTTAGACTAAAATTAGCCATTGCTGCAACTACGAGCTCGACTTTTGAGGCCAATCGCCCAGAAGAAGACCGTCTATTCAGAATCCCACCTTTTGAATAAAGCATACATCTTTCATCCGCAATATTTTGATTGTCGTATTGGTTCTTACTTGTTTTCGATTTCAGGTAGCAATTAAGACCCTCGCTGGTCAGGCTGATCGTGCATCCGCAAGATCAGTAACTCCCGGAGATTGTCCTAGCGATTGCATTGGCGCACGAGCTTCGCATGTGTAGTCGGATCGTCAAGCACAAACTCCACCCACCAAATCGATATATCAAGATCTCATCAAAAGATCGGACACCTTTGCCCTATCAAGTGGTATCAAATTTCAGGTTGATCGGTGAGATTTACTGTTTTCGTAGTCTAGATTGCATCTTCATACCTAGAATCCACGAAAAAGCCAAAAATATTAGGATTAGATCTTTTCCTAGAAACAGTTCGAGCCTTTGCATCTTTTGTTTTCAGTATTTGCATTGTTGAATTCATGTCTGCATCGTCGTGTCGAGTGATGGCTGTAGCGTCTTGATCCTTAGAGTTTTGAGTTCTGCTCACATACGTCTTGCCGCCGCCGCACCGCCACCACCAAAAATCGTAGCCACCGCCACCACTTGTTTTCGCATCCCCACCATAATCATCCACACCGCATCCATCGACCGCTGCCACCCCCACCCTCATCACCACCGCCACAACCTTTCCCCCGACTTAGGGTTTCTTTCCCTGTTCCGTCCATAAAAAAAACAAAAAAAAGGAGGGGACATGGGGCCGAACCAGCCACCCCATGCCGCACCTAATTCTCAGTTTTAAAAAAAGGAGGGGACGTGGGGGCCGAACCAGCCACCCCACCCCTGTCGCGCTGTTTTGGGAAGTTTTTGTCTGCAAACTTTAACTGGCCATAACTTTTGCATACAAACTCCGTTTTCGACGTGCGACCTGTCAAACTGTCCGGAATCAAAAGTTATATCGGAAATCTTGCTAAAAGTACTTGAAATGTACCCAAAGTCACTCATAATCATCAAAAAAGTGAGGGAAGGGTGAGTTTTTGGCCTTTTAAGTTTTAGAACCAGCACTTTTTTCGTGATCTTCACTTATATCTTTCTTTTGAGCTATTCCTCTGTGCTTCTGGCCACCGCACATTGACTAGTTGGTGTCCTAGGCTCGCGTCTCTAGCACGATCTAGCCTACGGCCAGCACGGTACCATCGTTGAGCATTTATTCAACTTGTTGCATTGCTGTTTTGAATTGTTGCTACAGATATAAGCCTTCCTACAGCTCCACATATTTCTGCACGTGCTTTGTATCGACACCTGGTAATCGCTTTGTGCAATTTTGGGAGTCGCTGATCTTTGCTGGTTGTGATGTTGTACCTATGCAAGCTTGTTCTTTGTTACTTGGTAGACCATGGCAATTTGATAGAGAATCTGTACATAATGGTAAAACTAATCAGTACTCTCTTACACATGCTGGCAAGAAAATTGGACTTAAACCCATGACTCCGGAACAAATTTTGAAAGATGATCTTGCTAGAGCTAGTAGATTAAAAAACGAGGAAAAACATAAGAGTAAGAATCAGATTATTGCTGCAGATTTTGTACCCCCTAAGCATACTTCTAAATCTGATTCTAACCATGCTACTGAAATTCATTTGAAGAATCCTTGTTTACTTGCTAGCAAATCTGATCTTGCTAAACTTGATGTGAATATTACTCCATGCTATGCCATTGTTTGCAAAGAAGTTCTGTTTTCATTTGAGGATATGCCTCCTTCTTTCCCACCCGCGGTTGCTAACCTTTTGCAGGAATACATGGACGTTTTCCCACAAGATGTTCCACCTGGACTTCCACCTATTCGTGGGATAGAACACCAAATTGATTTGATTCCAGGAGCCTCGCTGCCCAACCGTGCGCCATATCGCACCAATCCTGAAGAAACAAAAGAGATCCAACGACAAATCCAGAGTTTATTGGACAATGGTTATATTCGTGAGTCTCTTAGTCCATGCGCTGTTCCTATTATTTTAGTACCTAAGAAAGATGGTTCTTCGCGCATGTGTACTGATTGTCGAGCTATTAATAGTATTACCATTCGATATTGTCACCCTATACCTCATTTGGATGACATGCTGGATGAGTTGAGTGGTTCTATTATGTTCTCTAAAGTTGATTTGCGTAGTGGTTACCACCAAATTCGTATGCAATTAGGAGATGAATGGAAAACAGGTTTTAAAACTAAGTTCGGTTTATATGAGTGGTTAGTAATGCCGTTTGGTTTAACTAATGCACCTAGTACCTTTATGAACTGATGAACGAAGTTTTACGTGCTTTTATTGGTCGTTTTGTGGTGGTCTATTTTGATGACATTCTCATATATAGCAAATCTTTAGAGGACCATTTGGATCATTTACGTGCTGTTTTCAATGCTTTACGTGATGCACGTTTGTATGGTAATCTTGAGAAGTGCACCTTTTGCACAAATAGAGTTGCTTTTCTTGGTTATGTTGTTACAGAACAGGGAATTGAAGTTGATCCAGCCAAGATTGAAGCTATTGAGAATTGGCCGCAACCCAAGACGGTCACACAAGTGAGGAGTTTTCTTGGCCTCGCTGGGTTTTATAGGCGCTTTGTCAAAGATTTTGGTTCTATTGCTGCACCATTGAATGAGCTCACAAAGAAGGATGTGCCCTTTGTTTGGGGCGATGCACAACAAGAAGCTTTCTTGATACTGAAAGATAAGTTAACACATGCTCCATTACTCCAACTTCCTGATTTTAATAAGATGTTTGAACTTGAATGTGATGCTTGTGGAATTGGTTTGGGAGGTGTGTTATTACAAGAGGGCAAACCTGTAGCATATTTTAGTGAAAAATTGAGTGGGCCTAGTCTGAACTATTCTACTTATGATAAATAATTATATGCGCTGGTTTGGACATTAGAAACTTGGCAACAATATTTATGGCCTAAAGAATTTGTTATACATTCTGATCATGAATCTTTGAAGCATATTCGTAGTCAAGCAAAACTGAATCGTCGACATGCAAAGTGGGTTGAATTTATTGAATCTTTTCCTTATGTTATCAAACACAAAAAGGGTAAAGATAATGTTATTGCTGATGCTTTGTCGCACCGCTATACTATGCTATCTCAGCTTGACTTCAAAATTTTTGGGTTAGAAACTATAAAGGAACAATACTTGCATGATGCTAAATTTAAAGATGTGTTGCAGAATTGTAGAGATGGTAGAACATGGAACAAATTCATCCTTAATGATGGATTTGTGTTCCGTGCTAACAAACTATGCATCCCAGATGGTTCTATTCGTCTTTTGTTGTTACAGGAGGCGCATGGAGGAGGCTTAATGGGACACTTTGATGTCAAGAAGACGGAGGATGTTCTTGCTGCACACTTCTTTTGGCAACGCATGCGGCGAGATGTTAAGAGATTCGTGGCACGCTGCACTACTTGTCAAAAGCTAAGTCTCACCTTAATCCACATAGTTTATATATGCCACTTCCTATTCCTAGTGTTCCCTGGGAGGATATTTCGATGGACTTTGTTTTGGGATTACCTCATACATAGAAGGGGAGGGATAGTATTTTTGTTGTTGTGGATCGGTTTTCTAAGATGGCACACTTTATTCCTTGTCACAAGACCGATGATGCTGCGCACATTGCTGATTTGTTTTTTCGTGATATCGTTCGTTTGCATGGTGTGCAAAATACTATTGTTTCTGACCGTGATACTAAATTTCTTAGCCACTTTTGGAGATGTTTATGGGCTAAGTTGGGGACTAAATTGCTGTTTAGTACTACATGTCATCCCCAAACTGATGGACAAACTGAAGTAGTTAATAGAACTTTATCTACTATGATGCGGGCTGTTTTAAAGAAGAACTTAAAATTGTGGGAAGAGTGTTTGCCTCATATTGAATTTGCTTATAATCGTTCGCTGCATTCTACCACAAAGATGAGCCCTTTTCAGATTGTCTATGGTTTTGTTCCACGTGCACCTATTGATTTGTTGCCTTTACCATCTTCAGTGCAAAATAATTTCAATGCTACACAGCGTGCTAAATTGATTTTAAAATTGCATGCAACTACTAAAGACAACATAGAACGCACGAATGTTAAGTGTAAAGTTGCTGGGGATAGAGGACGAAAGCATGTTGTGTTTGAGGTTGGTGATCTTGTTTGGTTGCATTTGTGCAAAGATCGTTTTCCTGATTTGCGCAAGTCTAAGTTAATGCCACGTGCTGATGGTCCTTTTAAGGTGATAGAGAAAATCGATGATAATGCATATAAACTTGAGCTTCCTGCAGATTTTGGTACAGTAAGTCCTACATTTAACATTGCAGATTTGAACCCTTACTTCGGTGAAGAAGATGTGGTTGCGTCGAGGACGACTTCAATTCAAGAAGGGGAGCATGATGAGGACACCCCATCTATTGATACCCGATGCACCTACAGCAGAACACATACAAGGACCTATCACTCGAGCTCGTGCCAAGCATCTTAACTATCAGGTACTTTCGTTTCTTGGAACTCTTTCTCACATACATGAGAATATGATGCTGCCTAAATCAGATATGTTTGTTACTCTTAGGAATGATGGACCTAGCATGGATGAGAGGGACAAGCATTGGAGCATGATCGTGCATAGAGATGGCAGCAAGCGTTTGAGGATGGAAGAAGATGCCACGAGTGGAGATTTCAGAACTTTGAAGCCACCATAATGAAGGATGAAGACTTGGATGAAGTATACAAAGAGCTACATCATAAATTCGTCCATAGATAAAAATGGTGCTGCGTCACTTTTATTTTTGGGCCAGGCCCATGTAATTTTCGCAGCAAATAAGACAGCCACTTTTAGGAGTCCGAATTTGAGGAGAAAAGGCCTGTTAGGGTTCCGTTCGACCACCATACCCATGGCTAGTCGCACCCCTACATTTTCCTCCTCAAATACCCCCCATAGCCATCATTAGAACTCGGATTTTGTTTAGACTAGAGTTAGCCATTGCTGCAACTACGATCTCGACTTTTGAGGCCAATCGCCCAGAAGAAGACTGTCTATTCGGAATCCCACCTTTTGAATAAAGCATACATCTTTCATCCGCAATATCTTGATTGCCGTATTAGTTCTTACTTGTTTTTGATTTCAGGTAGGAATTAAGACCCTCGCTGGTCAGGCTGATCGTGCATCCGCAAGATCAGTAACTCCCGGAGATTGTCAGATCGTCAAGCATGAACTCCACCCACCAAATCGACATATCAAGATCTCATCGAAAGATCAGACACCTTTGCCATATCAGCCATCAAGAAAGGGGAAAAGGGGGGCACCATACCGGTGAAGACGGAGAAGAGGAAGAAGGGCCGCGTGGTTGCTGGGAAACTATGCTGCAGCCTCCGGCCGTGCAAGATGCGAGTGGCTCCCCACTCGTTGTTCTCACCGCCGACCATCCGGCAGACAGTTTGGAGTTCCCGATCGCTCTTGACACGGGATTGCTGCAGAAGCGCCTCCGGTGCCGGCGCCTCCACACCGGAAGACCGCTCCCCCTTAGAGCCCTGCGGGGAGCCATCTCAGGGAGGAGCGCTGGCGAGTCTCAACATTGGAGTGGAGCAGAGGAAGGAAGCATAGATTGCAAGATCGTCAAGGGGGCGGCGGCGACGGTGTGAGCGAAGGAAGAGCAGGTGTTCCTGACTGTCAAGACTTTACGGATGCGGAGGGGGAACGGTTCCCAAAATGATGCCCTTGACGTGATGGTTCAAAGTGCACGCCGACACCCGTTGTGATCTGCATGCCGCACAACCGCCCATCGTTTCGCCTCTCCAGCCAGGATCGCGCCACGGGTTTGCTACCCCTACACTTCCACATGACCTGCTGGTCATGCATGTTAACACATGTCGTTGGTAGGTCCAGTTGCTTCTGGGGGGCCTGACCCTTCGCACCCTCCAGAGGGCACGTTAGCGGGCCAGGCTCTCGGGGGCTACTTTCGATGTACTAGTTAGGGGGTATCCCGGTCCACCTGCTACTGGGCCACTTCAATGGCCCATCTTCTTTATCAAGGAGCAGGAAACCACTTTAAGCCCAATAAAGAAGACCCTCATGAGGAGGCGCCTTACGAGGAGAACAACACTTGGACACTAAAGACACAAGGCGCTCCTCACGAGATGTTCCTCGCGAGGAGGAAGACCAAGACAACCCTTCCCTGCGCACCCCTGCGCTTTTGGGAAGGATAACACAAGAAAAGGAGCAAGGATGGCAGCAAGCAGACCACGTCGCCCTTGCTGCCTCGACCGGGAAGAGATAGCCCCTGACATGCCTACATAAAGTTGCACGTTGGTTGCTGCTTTCCTGCAAAGACCGGGGTGGACGGTGCAGCGCGCCAGGAGAGGATGTCAGCCCTTCCTCAACCACTCCCGTGGACCAGCGCTTCCCTACACCATGGACAACATCCACCGATGGCAGTAGCGGGGTAGCTGTCCGTCGCCTTGGCCATGTTTGTGGCAACCCCTTCCCCAAGTCTATGAGGGGAAGAAGGACTTTGGCCTCTATAAAAGGAGAGGCAGCTGCCCTGCGAAAGAGGTCGGTCCTCGGATCATGAGTTCTCCATTTGCCTAAGTTAGATCTAGCTCTGCATCATCTAGCTAGAGCTCTATAACCAAACTTGTTGTACCTCGCGAGTCCTCGTGGTGCAATACAAGAAGGCAAGAGTAGGGGCTTTACCTCCTCACGAGGGCCCTGAACCTGGGTAAGATCTGTTTCTCTCTCTGTCGTGTGGTATGCTTCACGATCGTCTAGAGTCTTCTGTCGCCGTGCTTTGTCGTGTTCTTGGAACCGTGTGTTCAGCCCCCTGTGTTCGATACCTCTTGGGTCCTTCATGTGGTACTCGTGTTCTTGCGACATGAAGTCCCTCGATAGAAGCATATGACGTATTTCCCTCGTTTGTAAAATAGGTGATGTAGCCTACACATCCTTATCATCTACAGAAAGCTGCATCAATTAATTTGGAATGGAGGTTCTGCTAGTAATTAGTTAGCCCTTGACACACCATGTTCATACGCATATTCGTATTGGACATCTTGGTACTCCTACTACTACTAGTATATCAAATTTTTGATGTGATGAGATGTCGACGATGTGACCCCGGGCCTTTCATGATGAATTGATGTGGCCCTAGTCTTTGGATTCCTGAATAGAGGTAATATGGTCTACAATATTCTATTATTGCACAACTGCACTATAGCAAAATTCAAACACACTCCAACAGGAAAACCTTGCGTCCACCCCAAAATATGGTTCAAAATACCCATTCGACCCCTTGTATGCAGCTATGTGGGGGGGGTTGGTTGCGAGGGTTCGTTCGTAATGTTTTGTTCCCCATTGCCTTACTCCAAACCTCCATAGTCCAGATTTGTCGCTTCCTCCCTTCGAAAACTATCCCCAGAACTTCAAGCCCCCCTCTCACCTCTAGGACCACAGCACCGGAACATCCCCGCCGCACTACGCCGTCCTACCTGAGTCTACCAGAGGCGCAGTTAAGGTGCGGTGTTGTCGGTGGATTTCGTGTCGCAAGAACATGGGGTACCACATGAAGGATCCAAAGATTGGAACGCAGGGGGCTGAAGGCGTGAGATCTAGATCGCGACGAAACACGGCGACGGAAGACTCGAGATGCCGGAGAGCACGACGCACGATAGGGAGGGACACCGAGTTTTACCCAAGTTCAGGGCCCTCGTGGTGAGGTAAAGCCCCTACTTCCTGCCTTCTTGTATTACGACGTGATACCTCATGAGGAGTACAAGATCTTGGTTACAGAGCACCAGCTGGCCGGAGGTAGAAGAACCAACTTAGCCTAGCTAGGAGCTCAGAATCGGGGATCCCTTCTAAGGGGCTGCCTCCCCTCCTTTTATAGCGCCGAGGTCCTCCTTCCCCTCATCAACTTGGGGAAGGGGTTGCCACAATACGGCCAAGGAGTGGGACAGCTGTAGTCTTCAGTCTTCGGTGGTCTTGGTCCATGTAGAGCAGCGGCGCTGGTCCACGGGAGTGGGTGGTGGAAGGCTGATGTCCTCCTCTGGCGCCCTACACCATCCACCCTATTTTTAGCGGGGTGGCAACAACCACTATGCAGCTTTATGCAGGCACGGCAGAGGCTGGTCGCCCCCTTGTCAGGGTAGCATGGATGGTATGCCATCTTCTGACCTTATCTTCTCGCTCAACACAGGATTGTGCTGAGCTGGCGCAAATCTGGTCCCTCCCCTCACGAGGAACACCTTGCGAGGAGGTCTTCTGGTCCTTAGCGGTTTTGTCGTCGTTCTCCTCATGAGGCGCCTCCTCATGAGGGTCTTCCTTACTGGGCTTCGGTCTTCTTTTTGCTCCTAGGCCGAAGTTGGGCCGTTGAAGTGGCCTAGGAGCAGGTGGACCAGGATACCCTGGTATCCAAACGCCGACAGTAGCCCCCTGGAGCCAGGCCCACAAACGCGCCCTCTTGAGGGAGCGAAGGGTCAGGGGCCCCCAGAAGCTGCTGGGCCCTCCAACGGCACGCGTCAACGCATGCAGTCAGAGGACCATGTGAAGATGCAGGGGCCGCGGACACGTGGCGAGACCGCGGCTGGCGAGACGAAGCGGCGTGGAGATCGTGCACCGCGCAGAGAGTAACAGGTGTTTTGAACTGTCACATCAAGGGCGACGTTTGAGAAACCGCGCCCTCTCTGCCTCCTTTAAAGCTTAGCAGAGAAGGCTCCTTCTTCTCTTTCACAGTACACTGCCGCCACTGCCCCTTTCCGAAGAGATTGCGCATCCAATCCGCTCTAGCAATCTGTCCTCCTCTCAAATCCGCCCAAGTCTGGCAGCGCCATGGCACCGCGCAAGACCACCAGAACTGGGAGATCTTCCGAAGTGGCGTCGCCACCGGCGACGCCCCTGCTCAGCTCCCGCATTAAGAGCAACCGCGAGCTCCAAACCATCCGCGAGATGCTTGGGAGCAAGAACAGTGAGTGGGGCGCCACCTGCATCTGGCACGCCCGGACGCCGTGGGACACCCTGCCCGTGACGGCGCAGCCCTTCTTCCTCTTCTCTATCTTTGCTGGTATGGTGTTGCCCTTCTCCCCCTTCCTCCTGGCAATCCTGCAGACATACGGGATCCAGGCGATTCACCTTCACCCCAAATCTGTCGCCCTGCTGGCAGTCCTCGCCTACGCCTACGAGGCATGGATCGGCATCAAGCCGTTGGTGGCGTACTTCCACCACCTCTTCTATCTTCGGCCCTATGGACTGAACCAGAGCTCGGGCTGCGTCTCCTTCATCACCACCGCCAGAATGGAGGGTGACTTCATCGACTTGAAGTGGATGAAGAAAGTTGAAGACTTTTGGAGCCGCTGGCTCTTCGTCGACATCCTCGAGGAATCCAAGGTCTTCCTCGTCACCGGGGTGCCCCCCGTCAAGCTCACCACCTGGGCCAGTGAGGCGCTCCCCGAAGAGGCCTTGAAGACACTCTACCCATGGATCCGTGACCTTCGGAAGGCCGGCATCACGGGGACCATGGTTGGGGTGGAATTCATCACCAGGCGCATTACCCCTCTGCAGAACCACCGCCGGAACATTTGGGTGCACCAGGGAAGAGACGACATCCGGCTCCACGTCAATGAGCTCAACACCGATGCCCGAGAAGACGTAATAAGGGCCTTCTTCTCCTCCGCGCTCATCCCGACGATCCCGCACGGGGCTCTGTCGATTTACATCCTGGGCACTCGAGAGACCAGCCGCATCACGGCTGGGATCTTGAAGTTCAACGATTGGGGCCCCTTCCTCATGGACAGCGTTACGCCCGGCCCTCCTCTGAGCGCCCCGGCAGCAAGCTCGGTGCAGGACTTGGCGGCAAGGGGAGCAGGCCCCGAGGCCTCTGGAGATCCTGACGGCGATGGCGCCGAATCTGGCGAGCGGGCGACCCGCCTGGGGTGCTCCCAGAGCATCGTGGAGCTCTCGGATTCCTCCGACGACAACGAAGCTGCCTCGGCGGACCACCCTACTGGGGGAGATGCCACAGCATCTTCCTCGCGAGACCTGGAGGAGGAGGAGCGCCTAGCCCGCCTGGAGGCCGAGCACTGCTCCAAGTTCAACGCCGAACGCGCCAGCCCGTGGCCGGAGTCGGAGATTCCCCACAGCAAGGGCTGGCCGGCGAGTCCTCTACGCCCCCGCCACCAGCCTCAGCCCTTCCGGGCAAGAGAGGCTGGGTCGAGCGCGACGCCTCGTGAGTACACCTGCAACTGACGTTAACCTTGACTTACCTTTATCCTAACTTCCTTTCCTCCCTTTGTCCCCAGGGATGCCGAGGAGAAGAAGGAAGAGAAGAAGAAGAAGAAGAAGATGAAGAAGAAGAAGAAGAAGAAGAAGAGAAAGACGAGCCAAACCACGCCGGGCCCTGACCCGGCTTCCACCGCCACTCCGGCGACGCCACCGCGCGCCGCCGGAGAAGAAGAAAACCGTGCGTCTGTGGACGCTCCGCCCATAGCGGGAGCTACACCGGCTCCCAAGACGACAGAGCCCCCCAGCGTGGGGGGCAGGCTGGAGACCATGGGGACAGCGCCTGTTGCCCCCGCCACCGCCCCAGGGGCGCCCTCCGCCACACCTATCACCCCAGCTGGCGAAAGGGTGGCCCACTCAACGGAGAGGGCAGCCCGCATGCCCCGTCCTGAGGGAGAGACGACCTCCCCTGGGTCGGGCCCACCTAGAGCTTCATCGCCGCCTCTGCTGGAGATCTTGGTGAGGCCCCTGAGTATTACCGCGGATCCTCACACCAATGCCGATGAGGCATGGGCGAGGGTGTGCGAGGCCATGATCGCCACCTTCCAAGATGAGGTCACCAGGGCTCGCGCTGCCGTGCGGGCTGTCCTTGATGAAGGCTGGGCACTTCTCCACCAGGCCACGGAGAGGTGCCGCCTTCTGGACCAATGCGCGGCCGAACGCCATGAGCTGGCAAGGAAGGAGGCGGAGGAGATCCACGCAAGCGCGGCCGACGAAGCCGAGGAGGTCCTGGCAAGGGCGAGGGCGACAACGAGGGAGATCCTGGCCCGGGCGCACAACGAGGCAACAAAGATCATCTCTGCAGCGCGCCAGAGGATCCCCTCCACCGTCGGGTCTCCCAACCCAGCCTTGGCTGGGGAAGAGGCGAAGCGGGCGTCGCATCACCTCTTGGACCAGGCCAGAGCCAACGCCGACGGCCTCCTTGCAAATGCGAGGCAGAGGCTAGAAGAGGCCGAGGACCGCGAGGCCCTGCTCCACGCTCGCGAGGAGAGCGCTGACTCCCGTATGGAGAGCTTGAGCCTACAGGAGGCTGGGATCGCCGCGAGGGAAGCAGAGGTTCGCCGCCACGAATAGGAGCTGCACCTCTAGGAGGAGCAGCTTTCCGCCCTCGAGGACCAGCTCAACAGGGAGCGGGAGGCCCTCGAAAGAAGGGAGGAGATGGTCAACCAGGCCAACACTGACCTGGCCCAGCGTCAGGAGACGCTGCAGCAGTGCGAGTCCACCCTCCAGGAGAGGATGGACCGCATGCTGAACCATCGGTGGGCCAGCCTGGAGCAGGAGTTCGAGTGGAAGCATGCCGAGCATCTCGAGGTGTGCCGCGCGAACTTCCGCGCCAAAACCAACACCCCCTTGGAGATTCACAAGCACGGGCGCGAGACCCTCGATTACCAGGTCCGAGAGCACACGAGGTGCGCTGAGGCGCCGAACGCGCCTTGGAGGAGACCGACGCCATGATGAACATGCTTCAGCTCGACATATCGCTTCTCGAGGAGGAGAACGAGGCGATGGTCCAGCAGATCATGGGCCTCACCAAAGGACTCCAGGAGGCGAAGGACTCCGAGGAAGAAGCACGGATGCTGCGTAGGCAGCGAGTGCAGATGTTCGGCGGGTTCTCTGTCTGCCTCATGGAGGCGACGCAACGCCTAGGCATCAAAGGCCTGGTCTTACCTTCCATGCCGAAGGACGATGGAGCGATCCTTCGCTTCTTCGGCCAGCTGAGCGACAAGCTGGCGGAGGCCGCGGCCAGGGTCACGGAGCTCATCGACGCCGAGTGCTGGGAGCCCCTAGGACTTGCCGGGATGTGCATCTTCTCCAACATCCAGCACCTTGGCCCCGACCTTGACCTAGAGGAAGTCCTGGAAAGGAGGGCAGCCACGCCCCCTGGCACTCCTGACCATGCGGTGCTCCGAGGAAGACGACAACGAAGAAGCCGCAGAGTCCGGCGATGGCGAAGTGGCAGAGTCCAGTGGCAAGGGAGAGGCGTCCTCAGCGTCAAGCCAAGGCACGGGCGATGACGAGAGCTCCGAGGAAGACGCCTCGTAAGCTCGCCCACCAGATCTCCTCTCGGTGTACCCTACTCGAACTACACATGTTGTGCTTGTTAAACATTACCCTGTTGGGCTCCTTTGAGTTGTAATCGTACTTAAGGCATCGGTTCGCCAAATTATCCTTGTTTGAACCCTTGTGAATTTTTCCACACCTCATCTTTGCCTTGGGAATGCTCTACGCCGTTCAGGGGCCAGCCCCCGAGCGGAACAGCAGCCTAACACTTAGTATGCAGCTCGTGGAGCTTTGTAAGGCTAGCGGGCGCTATGGCTCTGGAGGTGACTGTGATGGCTTACAGGACTATCTCCCTGCAGCCCCCTGGCGTTCAAGCACAACAAAGACGACTCTGGGAGAAGATACGCAAGGCTACAGACAAAGATGACAGAAGATATGCAAGCTCGCACATATTATGCAACCCTTGCGCGCTCACGTGCCATCATTCGAGTGTCGCTTGAGAGGAGAGAGCACCATGGACCGTATGAGGTGATTGTAGCGGGTCGTTCCCTTAGTTAGAGCTCGATCTGTTCTGGGTTTTGCGGGCCTGCTGTTTTCCGGGCGAAGGCCCCAACGCGGACACCGTGCTTCAGCTCTTTCTCGAAAGGCAGACGAGCGAAAGCTCATGTTCGCATTAGGTCGTGGTCCATCCAAATCCATGGATTCGAATAAGGTAGAACCTTCAAGAACTTTAGCAGTTGTATGAACTAAAGAAAGTTAAGAACAAGCAAAGTTTGCTATTACAGGTTATTCCTCACGAGGACAAAAATCCTTTCTTCTCACCTGAGAGCGGGGAGACAGAGCCCCTAAGCCCCCAGCTTCATCTCCGCGCACCCCGGAGATGAAGCCACCAAGAGCGGCGAGCGCCTACGCGCCCTCGGGCTCCGGCCCCAAGGGAGCATACTTGTCGAGGAAGTCCTCGCAGAGATCTCTCCAGGACAAGATGGATCCCGGCGGCAAACCCAAGATCCACCGTCGGGGCTCATCCTTTGTAGCCATCGGGAACCAGTTTGCCATGACGCGCCCATCGCCTCTAGCTGCTCGAATGGCGATAGCGTATTGCTACAGGAACTCGACGGGAACTGACGATCCGTTGAAGCGAGTGGGCGTGACTATCCCGAAGCACGGTGGCCACTCCACATGCCAAAGGGGCTCGGAGAGCGCTTCAAAGCCCCCGAAGCAGTAGTCACTGCCCGCTAGCTCAGCACCTTGTCCCATAGCCTCCAAGGCTCCAAGGAATTGAAGACGACCTTGACGACGGGCCTCGAAGTCAGCGCGAAGGCGAAGACGCATGAGATGATCGTCACCCATGTCAAAGCGGATCTAGAAAACACACCACAACCCCCTACCTGGCGCGCCAAATGTCGGTGGATTTCGTGTCGCAAGAACACGGGGTACCACACGAAGGACCCAAAGATTTGAATGCAGGGGGCAGAAGGCGTGAGATCTAGATCGCGATGAAACACGGCGATGGAAGACTCGAGACGCCGGAGAGCACGACGCACGACAGGGAGGGACACCGAGTTTTACCTAGGTTCAGGGCCCTCGTGGTGAGGTAATGCCCCTACTTCCTGCCTTCTTGTATTACGACGCGATACCTCGTGAGGAGTACAAGGTCTTGGTTACAGAGCACCGGCTGGCCGGAGGTAGAAGAACCAACTTAGCCTAGCTAGGAGCTCAGAATCGGGGATCCCTTCTAAGGGGCTGCCTCCCCTCCTTTTATAGCATCACGGTCCTCCTTCCCCTCATCAACTTGGGGAAGAGGTTGCCACAATATGGCCAAGGAGTGGGACAGCTATAGTCTTCGGTCTTCGGTGGTCTTGGTCTATGCAGAGCAGCGGCGCCGGAACACGGAAGTGGGTGGAGGAAGGCTGGCGCCCTGCACCGTCCACCCTATTTTTAGGGGGGTGGCAACAACCACCGCGCAGCTTTATGCAGGCACGGCAGAGGCTGGTCGCCCCCTTGTCAGGGTAGCGTGGACGGTACGCCATCTTCTGACCTTATCTTCTCGCTCAACACAGGATTGTGCTGAGCTGGCGCAGATCTGGTCCCTCCCCTCACGAGGAACACCTCGCGAGGAGGTCTTCTGGTCCTTAGCGGTTTTGTCGTCATTCTCCTCATGAGGCGCCTCCTCGTGAGGGTCTTCCTTGCTAGGCTTCGGTCTTCTTTTCGCTCCTAGGCCGAAGCTGGGCCGTTGAAGTGGCCCAGGAGCAGGTGGACCAGGATACCCCGGTATCCAGAACACCGACAGGTGTCATCCGCCACACCTGAGCCGCTTCACCGACGCTGTCATCACCACGCCTGAGCCGCTTCACCAACGCCATCGTCCACCGCACTGAAGCCACCTTAGCGATGCTGCGTCCACCTCACAGGATCTGCTTCACCAACCATTGTCCACCGCACCGGAGGCGCTTCACCAACAACGTCGTATACCACACCGGATCTAGCTCGCGGGGTCCCAAGTTCACCATAGCTGGGGTGCTTCACCAATGCCGCCATCCACCGCACCGGTTCTAGCTCGCCAACTCCCTCGTCCACCACAGCTCACCCGCTTCATTGACGCAGTTGTGCGCTGCAGTGGATCTGCTTCACGGGCGCTCACGTCCACCAGTCTACAAAATTGTATAGTGAAGTGCAAATTTTCTGCTACTATCGCTTTTGTATAACTACATACACCTATTTTGGCTATCATGGTGCAACCTATTTATGCTTACAACTCGCATTATATTTATGCAGAAGTAGAAGGATTATGTTTCCAAATACTGGATGTAGTGGACGTGTTCAACGAATCTACCTGGAAGATGAGCTGCAGCAGCACAAAATGCTACCGGTATTGTAAGTCCCTTATTTAAGATCAATGTGATGTGTTCAGTTTCTTATTTGTTTGAGGCATTATCTGAGTTAGCCTAAGAGATAGACTCTATCTCTAGGATACGCATGTTGAAATGCTATGGAGGTTATTCGAGGAACATATTGTTTAGCTGGTTGAGGTTCATCCATTTTCTATCTGGCTATTTTGCATAATTAGCACAATGGTTCACTTGCTTGTTTGTCTTATGATCTCATGGTTTGGTCAATGAGTAAAGACAATGACGCCTTCGGCACTTGGACATCCAACAGTTGTAGGCTACACATAGTGTTACACTTTTGACTGCCATCAACTATATCTTCTCTGACTACAAAATGATCTGGTAGTATGTATCATGCAATCACTATTAATTGCTCATTTCATATATTTTGTTTGTATTGTGCTTAAAACATTGAAGTGCTTGTTTATTTGTCTGTTCCATTTCTGCTAGTTTATGTTAGCCTCGGACTGCATAGTTGCTTGTTTGTCCTTTCCATTTCTTGAGTTAGACAATAATTAAAGCAGTGCTCCCGTCATCACTTCAGAATGCAAACATTGTTGTTATCTACTTCTGGCTACATCTCCATCTATTTTATGCCATTGCACCAGTGATCGTCTTTTTGTGTGCAATCTGGTTCAATTGCTGCAACTTATCAAAGACTGTTCACAAATAGTTATGCAGAACAAAATGAGCCTGCATCACTTCCTTCATAGTGCGCCAAGTAATAATGGACAGCTTGTTGTTTTCATACCGTGTATGTACAACACTATCCCACCAACGCAAAGCATAGCCATAAAATTCTGAAGAAGCAAGTTTTATTTTCCTGTTGATGAGGGGTGACCCCTTGAGTGTGGCCCGATCTTCACGGATTCACAAGATTTGTGGCGGGGAAAGAGGATGAACACGACACACAAATCGAAGGCAAACACATACACACAAGATACACACTGGTTGTCCTCGTTGGCCCGATTCACCAACTCAATAGAATCACAAGGAAGAGACTCCAAGAGTAGAATTCCTTGTGAGAGACTGACTTGCAAGGGATAGAATTCCAAGTGGGGAAGAGACCAATCAATTGGATAGAATTACATACTCTTGTATGCAAGAGATCCAAATCAAGGTAGAATTCCCCAAATAGAAGAGATCCCAAACAAAGAGGGTGATTTCTAGATGTAGATCTAGTTTGGTTCCCACAAGGGAGGAGGCATCATGCCAATTCTTATCTTAATTCATCTCTATCCTAGGGAGGGGGAGAGGGAGCCATATATATAGGCAGCCACGAGCTAGGGGTAGTTTGGTCACTATGGAGAAAGATAACATAGGTGGCTTCATGGCCACAACAGAGTCGACTTGGGTAGACCGACTATAGCCGGTGGGGCCGGCTTTAGCCGGTGTGGGACCGGCTTTAGCCGGTCCAGCTTCAGCTGCTGCCTCTTCTTGCAGCGCTTCCAAGCTTCTTTCCGGTGGTTCTTCTTCTTCCTTCTCTTCCACGCCTCGATGATGTCGGACTTGAGTGTTGACGCACATGAAGCGGTGGTGTCCGAAGGCCACCCCGCATCATCTCCCCCCGCGTCATCCTCGACGTTGACTCAACATCATCATGTAGGGGAGGTAGATGTAGGCGATTGTACTTGGAGTGCGCCATGTGGTCGTTCTTGCGAAAATTGGTTTGGCAACTCCTCAATGTTCCTTCACCTTCATTGAGGTCTACAAAGGTCACAAGCAAAGCAAAACAACACTCAAAGAGTAGCCAATTCTTGGAGTTTATGTGATAAGGATCACGCCGGTGATCCTTGGAGTTTTGTCCCGATCTTTCACAGCGAGTCTACCCGGATGGAAATCTTCCAACAACGCGAAGAACGCCACCTGAAGAAGTGGAACGAATCCAGCAAGCAACGTGATGAAGATCACCACGCCTCAAACCTAAGCCTGATAATCCTTGATGAACACAGGAACCTTCACAGTAATATATTTGATAAACATGGCAGCGCCGTTTCCCCGGAGGGATGATACACAATGGAGCACACGATAGTTTTAGACTAAACAACTGAACTCCCTAAACCCTAGACTACTGGCCTCCTTATATAGATGGCCAGAAAACTATTGGGCTTGGACAGGCCCAAACCCAAAACACAAATAAACCTAAGTGGCCCATAACATGACCTGACACACGAAATAACATAAACAGACATATAAATTGTTGACACAACCTTAGACTAAATTATCTCATATCGTAGGTCGTCCTGGCATGCCAATCTTCAATGAGCTTCCCTCATCTTGGTGGAGTCCTGAAATTGGGCTTCACCTCCTCCTTCGTGCCCATATCATCCTCCCCCCTTCAAAAAGCGTTGTCCCCAACGTGTGAGGGTCTGCTAGAAAGGGTGGCGGAATATCAAGAATACCACCACGCATATTCGTCATCTTCAAGTCTTGCTTGCCTTCCTCACCACATCCTTCCTCTTGGCCAGCTCGACTTGATACAGCCCTAGGTGGTTGCACCTCTTTTCTTCGCCAAATAAACTTGTACTTAGGCGCCTCCACCTTCTTCTTCTCAATCCTTGCTGGAACCTTGCGTTGCTGAACATGACCCTGCTTAGCACAACCCTACAAAGTAGTAATGCCCAGGCCACACAACTGACGAACACGTCCATCTTTGCCTGTATGCACACGCACTGCTGCTCCAACAAAATGTCTCCGAGGTGTTCTAACAAAACTGTGGCTGACTACCCGCGGCACCGTATGCACCGGAACACGATCAGCAATAACGTCATCGGTCTGAACACCCATGTCAACATGAACTGGAAGTGGAACACATGGAACACATGCTGACATATCCTTCCCTTCATCAATAAGAGGCTTGACTTCAACCGGCTTGTCACTAACAAGAACAACTGGCTTGTCATCTACAGGCTTGGCTGAAACATTATCACCATCGATGCTTTTCGCATCATGCTCCTCATGTTGCGGCGTAGCTAGCCCAGATTTTGGCTTAGCCTTGCGCAACTTCGCCTTGTGTACCACCAGCTCAATATCAGACTTTATTTGATCATCCTGCATAGGTTTCAAAGTCCGCTGTTTGCCATCATGCACAAAAGAGTATGTATTTGCTCTCCCAGCATGCATAGCATTGCGATCATACTGCCATAGGCGTCCAAGTAACAGCCCACAGACTTCCAATGGCAACACATCGCATTCCACCTCATCAACATAGTCATCAACTGTAAATGGCACACACACCTTGTGAGTAATCTTTAGCATACCACAGCTATTAATCCACTCAACATGCCTTGGTTATGGAATACGCCATGTGGATAAACCCAAAGCCTCCACACCTGACTTGCTAATGCCATTACAGTAACTACCACTGTCAATCATCAACTTGCATGCTTTGCCTTTGATTATGCACTGCGCCTGAAATAAATTCCAGCGCTGGCCTCTATCCACTGTCATACAAGTCTCATCATGTACTCTTTTGAGTTGCATATTCAGCCCACTCAATGGTACAACCTCCTCCACGATATCCTTGACTACATCAGCCTTGACAACATCAACCGCTGACAATTCAGAATTTGTGGCTGCCACCTTGCTAACTGTCGGCAATGGAACAACTGTCAACTTCTCATGAGTAGTCACAGCTATCGCGACCTTCAGTATAGGAGCTATGCCCTTGCCAACATCCTCTATCTGATGCACAATCTTGGGTGGCTGCTTAATTACTTCTACGGGTACCATGGGCTTTGGAGAAGGAACCACAGTACTATAAGGTATAAAGCACTCTCGTAGAAATTTTCTAAAATTTGCCCAAGTTGCAGAGGTAATGCTCTTCTTGCGCAACGCTTTATGCCACCAACTGTATAGCCTGTCATCCACGCGTGTAGAATCATTCATGTCGTGATCATAGGTACCACATCTGGAAAAACCCTGTAGCATATGACGCTCCCATGACTCAAACTCTGCAGTTGTTGCATCATTGGTCAGTTGCCAATTGATCTCATATTCATCATATGTTAAAACACCATCCAACAGGTCAAGATAGTCATTAAAAATATCACCCAACTTTTTACCACTGTGACACTTGTAGCCATAATAATCACCCGGAAAAGAATCCATCTTGTGCCTCTTGGTCCGTCACACCAAAATCTGAAATAATGTGTGCACCAAACCCAGCCTTCACTGATTTCTCAATTGAAAACAATTTTACCTGTGCTTTTCCTTGTAGCTATTGATATTGATTAGTATCTGTTGAAATTGCAGTCAAAACCAGCGAACAAAACTGACAAAACGAACCAAAACTGGGTGAGCGTCCGGGCGCCTGACCACAGAGACCTTCTGTGGTCGAGCGACGTTGGACAATCGCTCCAGGCAGCCGTGCATGTGGCCAGATGGGCCGGCCCACGAGGAACCGAGCCAGGCACTGGTGGCTGCGATCCAGGCGCGGGCGAGCGAGCCGTCACACGCGCGGGGCGAGCGCTCTCGCGGGACGAGATCCCTCGACGGGGCGGGCGGTCGCCAGGGGGCAGACACGCTCTGTGCCCAGGCGCGTGGGATCGATTCCCCCTTCTTTTTTGTTGCTTGGAGCGATCGGCTCTGGCCTCCCTCAACAATCGATCAGATCAGATCGGCCTATTCTCCACTAGCGATCGGATCAGATCGTCGATGAAATAATCCAGCTGGTCGTTTGCTTCCTTTTTCCTTTCTCTGTCAACTGGGCACGATCGGATCTAGTAGACGTAGATGGCCTGGACTCTGGGAGATCGATCGTGGGGATCAAAGACCTGGAAACCGACACCGACTCCAATGAAAACCAGCGATCCAATCCAAAAACTTCACCTTCCGATTTGAAAACTGCTCGGGGAAAAGAACAATCCGCAGATCAAGCAATCAATAGAACACACTCGCAGTGATAAACCCAGTAATCTGATACCAAGATGATGAAGATTGTTTGACCCGATCTTTCACGATGCACCTCCTGATCCAATGGATCTGATAAGATCTTCCAATCACGTGAGCGATGCACGTAACCTGAAGATGGGGGAACGTCAATCCTGCGAGAAACTCGTCGATGTAGACGAACCTCACGCCAAACATATGAATCCAATGAGCAACTCGATGATGAACAGCGAGCCTCACGCCGAAGCACGAAAATACTTGTATAACAAGCACCTTCACGCAAAGTATACTGAATAACTAGACGAACGTTGGAGACGCCGTCTCAATACGCCAACCCCAGAGGGATGGTACACAGATGTGGGAACTATAAGTTCTACATAATTTTCAGCCTCCTCAAACCCTAGCCGCCCAGCCTCCTTATATAGACGGCCAGAAAACTATTGGGCTTGGACAGGCCCAAACCCAAAACATAAAATAAAAACCCTAATTGGCCCACAATGTGACCAGGCTAAGAAATAGCATGAACAGATACAAATTAATGACATAGCCTTAGACTTAATTATCACATACCGTAGGTCGTCCTGGTGTGCCAATCCTCATCATCCTCCCCTTCTTGGAAAGGCGTTGTCCTCAACGCTGGAGGGTCTTTTCTAGCACGTGGCGTCAAATCTACAATATCACCACTCTCCATCTTCAAGTCTTACTAGCCTGCCACACCACACCTCCCTCTCAGCTAGCTTGACTTGCCATTGGCGCCACTCCCATTGTCGGCACCACCAACTTGATTGAGACACAAACGATCATCGGAATGCAGTCTCGAAGCACATGAGCAGATCACCCAAAACAGACAGGACATACTCCTGCACACTGAGAGTCCAAATGAGCTGAATATACCCGCAGACGCAAACTAAATTTTGGTAGCAAACCAAGCATATCACCCAAAACAAACAGAACAATTCCTGCACACTAAGGGTCCAAATTAGCTGAATTTGCAACCTGTCTTGCAACTAAGAACTGATGTGTCCCTTTTGTTCATTGCAGAAATTCCCACAAACAGTACCAATCCGATGAGCAGCCAATTCAACTTTCTTTACTGAATGTAGACGCACATAGATAGCCAGAATTGAATGGAAAACCATGAATACGTGTGAGTCAATTCATACCCTTCCAAACTGCACGTGGTACCAAACTGTTTTTCTCTCTCCTTTTAGCTGAATACCACGCACCACCCAATAATCATGTCTGATCCAAACTCTACCTTCCTTTTTTTTTCTTGTAGCGATTGGACTAGCAGGCAGGAACCGTGGAAGATGTGCACTATCCATCGAACTCACTCCAGATTAGAGATTTGGTCGCGCTCGATTCTAGGCGCGGAGCGAGAATGTGGTAATGGCCAGGCCCTGCTGGGACGCACCAATCTCCGATACGCGGGACAAGTGATTCCTCCGATCACGGGGTGATTGAGGTCAGGCTCGCTCGACCACAGACCTCCTATGTGGTTCGGCGCGTGGAGCCTCAACGACTTCTTTAACTAGATCGATCGCCCTTGAGAGTTACGTGGATCTGGTAGATATCGAAGATTGCAGATCTCAATCCTTTCCCTTTCTTCTTTCCTTGCTTGCAGCCAACGAACAAAAAAATCTGTGTGGATCGGATCAAGAAAAATCGCTACAGCTGCGCCCTACTGCTCCTCCCTGCGTGGCCGCCACCGCCAACCGCGAGCAGCGATAATAATTCTTTAGCAGCCTTGTGAATTGTGATCTCCTCCTCCAACAAACCTCGCCAACTAACAGATCTTGCGATCAGCCCGTCGACAACAACTATGCATCGTGATCAACCTGGCGCTCTGATACCAAGATGATGAAGACTGTTTGGCCCGATCTTTCACGATGCACCACTTGATCCAATGGATCTGATAAATCTTCCAATCACGTGAGCGATACACGTAACCTGAAGATGGGGAACGAATCCAGCAAGCAACGTGATGAAGATCACCATGCCTCAAACCTGAGCCTGATAATCCTTGATGAACATAAGAACCTTCACAGCAATATATTTGATAAACACGGCAGTGCCGTTTCCCCGGAGGGATGATACACAATGGAGCACATGATAGTTTTAGACTAAACAACTGAACTCCTTAAACCCTAGACTACTGGCCTCCTTATATAGATGGCCAGAAAACTATTGGGCTTGGATAGGCCCAAACCCAAAACACAAATAAACCTAAGTGGCCCATAACATGACCTGACACACGAAATAACATAAACAGATATATAAATTGTTGACACAACCTTAGACTAAATTATCTCATATCATAGGTCGTCCTAGCGTGCCAATCTTCAATGAGCTTCCCTCATCTTGGTGGAGTCCTGAAATTGGGCTTCACCTCCTCCTTCGTGCCCATATCATTATGGCATGAGTTCGTGAGTAGAAGGAGGTTACCTTACAAATTTGTTGATGTGCTCTTGTTGGAGAAGTTATTGTTTGAAACCACCCGCGGGAGCGCATCCACCAATAGTATCCACGTGTACCTATGCACAACAAAGACCAAGCAAAGTATGTGTGTGCGTGATAGGGGACCATATCATCAAGGACATGTCCATTCTTGTTCACAACACAATGAGCACAACACAAGTATAATAAAGGAATGCATATGCAAGGTCTATGTGTAAGCAAATTGTTTCAACATCTTCCAAATGCGGGAGCACAAAAACTCCATCAAAATTTGAGAAGACCATGGTGTCCATCTCATGTTGAAAGATATGCATATTATTGCGCTCAAGGCTTTGGAAAGAGCAAGTAGTCAACATCCTTGAAGCAATAAGAGGAGAGTTTGGCAAAAACACAAACGGCAAGATGTCAAAATCATCATCAACATGTGTGCAAACAAACCATAGGAAAGAACAAGTTTTCATCATATTTGTTGCAACACAAATCATATTCATCCAAAAGTAGAAGAAAACATCATTATCACAAGTGGTTATGCATCCCAACCAAAAGAAAGAGCAATTTGTCAACTTGTTGGATGCAACACCAATGAACTCAAAGTGGTAACACATGTGACAAGTCATGACCAATATAGCAATTTGGTTGCACACAAAACAAAAGAAAGAGAAATCATTCCACATGTATGTTGCAACACATAAAGCATCAATATTCAATATCATGGGAGCATGATTGTCACAAGTGTCACAAAACTCATCAACATGCTTGCAAAGAAACCATAGGGAAGAACAAGTTCTCAACATGTTTGATGCATAGCATGTGAAGGGTATGCGAGCGAAGTTTGAGTTTGAACTCACAAGTATTATGCTCTCAAGAGCTCTTTTCGCCAACTTGTGCTCAATCGAGGTTGACGTTGTTATCCGCGTACCTACACACACAAAAGGTAGCAAAAACAATGTGTGTGCATGGTAGATGAATACATCATCCATCATGATGTATCTCTTTGTTGGCACAACACCATTAGCATCAAGCAAGATATGATAATATTCATGGTGATTATGCAATGTATATTTGGGAACATGCTTATCATGTGCAAATGCAAAATCTTCATTAGTTGAGAGAGCTATGGGGGCCGTCTCATTGTCCAACATATTAACATTATTGCAAACCAAGCATTTGAAAAAGCAATTGTTCAACACTTTGGTTGCATGAATGGAAGAATATTGCAAGCATTTGGCACAAAACATGTTCAAAATTTTATCCTTGTTGTCGACAAACCTAGGGAAAGAGCAATTGTTCGGCAAGGTTGTCACAACCAAAGTATTATTGTCATCATTGCAAGCAATACATGGGAAAGAGCAATTGTTCAACATATTGCATGCAATAGGAGATAAATTGAAGCACTCATATCTTAGCATCTTCATGGGAATCATGGCATCACCAACACCTATGTTGTTACCTTTGTTGTCGCACTCCTTTGATGTAGGTATTGTTGAAGTAGGTAGCTCCAAGTGGCCGACATGCTCATCATCTTCTAAGCATGGTGAATTATCATCAAATGTATGCACCATGTACATCTTTTCCAAGGTTGGCGTCGCTTCATCCATGGGATCTATTGCAACATGAGAGAACACACTCGAGATAGAGGGTAAGTTGTTAGAAATCGAAATGGCCTCACTTGACCTATCAACTATCACTCTTGTCTCACTCAGTGTATCACTCATGCCCTCAAAGTGGAAGCATTCACTCTCACATATAGTGGATTCACTCATCTCACATATAGTGGATTCACTCATCTCACATATAGTGGATTCACTTATCTCACATATAGTGGAGTCCCTCATCTCCATGGAATGGACGTCATCATCATCCGAGCAACCTAGCAAAGAAGAAGACAACACAAGAGGAGTAGAGGTTAAGTTTTTAGAAAGCAAAATGTCCTCACTCAACTCATGTGATGTATCACTCTTGCTCTCAAGGTGTATGTGGCTCTCATCCTTGCGTGGGGTAGGTTTCTTCCTCTCTCATAGGCTATCAAGATGTGGTTGTTGGTTTGCACCATGCTCTTGAGGGTGAGGTTGTCGATGGCGCTCATGGTGACTCCCATGGTTGGAGCGGGAAGAAGATCTTGATGAACGCGACCTTGAGCGGTGACGTTGGCGTGCCAAGTTGTCGATGGACGATATGAGTTGCTCCATCTTAGCGATGAGCGTCGCTTGTGAGTCATCAAGTTGTCGGTAGGAGTCGGTGAGCTTTTTGTCCATGGCATCGCACTGTGCGTGGAACTTTTCTAACCAACGGTCTTGAGGTTCTTCATCCCTAGACATGGTCACAAAGCTAAAAGAATATTGTGGAAAGTGAGGTGTTTAGAAAACTACAAATGGAACACTTCCCGTAGAAACTATTGAAAGGATGAAACACCCAAGGACAACCGTGGTGCATAAGTTAGAACACACGCAAAAGGCTATATAGTGGATGGGTAAGAAATGTGGAAATGCCAAACGAAATGATCAAAAGAAAAGTCTATTGTCAAATGTCGGTAAAATCCAAAGGCAAAAAGAACGATGATCTACGTCAAGGAAACACAGAAACACACACGGAAAGATATAATGGGGTTAGCGTGACCAAGGAAGTGGGCAAGAAACAAAATGGTCCTAACGAAGACTATTAGCTCGGTGTCACACCAACGCAAGAGAGACCGTAGCTTGGTTGCATAAGAAAGAAGCAACAAGATGTGCACAAGATGCCACTCTTCTCTTTTCTCTCTTTGTGCTTACAAGCTTTGAACTCCTTTGTATCGGTGGAACACACACTCTTTTTGGGATTTTGTGTTTCTATGCTTAAAAGCTTATTTGCTATCTATGTATGTCACACAATGGCTATTTCTTCTTTTGTGTATCTTTCTCACCGAGCTTGCTTCGGAGCTTTGCTCAACTTACGCACACACACAAACCCTCTCACGGTCGTGACACTTGTGCAATGCTTCGCAACACTCAAAAAGCCACTCTCAATAGGATAGGTACACAAAGGAAGAAAAGGGGTTACAAAGGTGGTGCAAGTTATACCTATGCAAAGGTTAGGCGGTGTCAAAACACACAACTTGCGATGATGTCGATGAAGATGGAGTCAAAAGACTAGTTGAAGTTCTGGGGTGCCGATGCCTTCATCGCGATGTTGATGTAGGCGCGGTAGTATTTGGCATGAACAAGGCACGCAAAAACTGAAATCCGAACACACTTGTCAATGCCCGAAAATTTGGGGCAAAAAGGACTCACAAAAGTTGTCAAAATTTGTGTCAAGATAACACCGGATTTTATATCAAAGGGGTCTAAATAGATGTCAAAAGGGGTATTATGATGTTAAAACGGCTCAATAGGATAAATGCCGGCTTTAGCAAAACTTGACCGGCTTTTTCTGGACGGCTATTTCCGGACTTGGTGTGCTGAGGAGGCGCTGCGGCGATGTGCTGCTGGTAGGCGGGGCATTGGACGCTGGAGGCAGGCGGGACTACGGCGCAGCTGAGCGGGGACGGGAACTGGGCAAGTGGCGGCTAGGCAGCCAGGCAGGGCACACCGCAGGCGGAGGTTGGCGTGGCGCGAGTGGTGGGCCGGGGCGAGCGTGCGCGGAGCAAAGGCAGAGCGTGGGAGGCGGTAGGCGGAGGCGAGCTGGGCCGGAGTGTGGCGTGGAGCAGCGATGCGGCGCGCTGCATGGGCGGCTGGGCGAGCGGAGAGGATTGAGCCAGGGGCGAGCAGGGCGCGTGGAGTAGCGGTGGTGATCGAGACCTAGGCGATGCGAGGGCGTCACGCGGTTAGGAGCTGGACGAAGCGCGGATGGAGGAGACCGCGAGGGATGGGCATTGACCAGGGGACGGGCTGGCTTTAGCCGGTGGACCGGCTTCAGCCGGTTCGGACTTTTTTGAGAAATCCTGCATGAGATGTTCGTCAATTTTGGCGGAAATTGGAAGGAAAAATCAGCGATTCCGGGAGAAATAAGAGGAATTGGGGCTAGAAAATTTGTGGCAATGTAGATCAACACCCAAGACATCAAATCTATGAATCAAAACCACACAAAAACTCAACAAATCCAGAGATCAAAATTCGAGGCAATTTGGGGGCTATTTTTTGGATTTTCGAAATTTATGGTGGAAATCACAAACAAGAGTAAATCTGTGGCAACCAAAAGCTGCTGATACCATATGATGAGGGGTGACCCCTTGGGTGTGGCCCGATCTTCATGGATTCACGAGATTTGTGGTGGGGAAAGAGGATGAACACGATGAACATGACACACAAATTAAAGGCAAACACACACACACAAGATACACACCGGTTGTCCTTGTTGGCCCGATTCACCAACTCAATAGAATCACAAGGAAGAGACTCCAAGAGTAGAATTCCTTATGAGAGATTGACTTGCAAGGGATAGAATTCCAAGTGGGGAAGAGACCAATCAATTGGATAGAATTACACACTCTTGTATGCAAGAGATCCAAATCAAGGTAGAATTCCCCAAATAGAAGAGATCCCAAACAAAGAGGGTGATTTCTAGATGTAGATCTAGTTTGGTTCCCACAAGGGAGGAGGCATCATGCCAATTTTTATCTTAATTCATCTCTATCCTAGGGAGGGGGAGAGGGAGCCATATATATAGGCATCCACGAGCTAGGGGTAGTTTGGTCACTATGGAGAAAGATAACATAGGTGGCTTCATGGCCAAAACAGAGTTGACTCGGGTAGACCGGCTATAGCCGGTGTTCAGTCCGGCTATAGCCGGTGGGGCCGGCTTTAGCCGGTGTGGCACCGACTTTAGCCGGTCCAGCTTTAGCTACCGCCTCTTCTTGCGGTGCTTCCAAGCTTCTTTCCGGTGATTCTTCTTCTTCCTTCTCTTCCACGCCTCGATGATGTTGGACTTGAGTGTTGACGCACATGAAGCGGTGGTGTCCAAAGGCCACCCCGCATCACTTGTCCTCCGTATAATCATGAAGGTGCCAGAATTTGTTGATTTTCAACTCCCATGTGAGGTACTCTTCAACAACAAGACCACCCTCACATCTGGGAATAGAAAACTTCGGCTTACCCAGGCCATCATCCTGCTGAATATGAACACACTGGGCGCCCAAATGAACAAAGCCACTCCCAATGGTCGGCCATTGCCATCACCAGTTGCAGCAAGACCCTCATTGTCGCCCTAAACACTCTTATCATCGGCATCAGCATGTGGGGGAGGTTATTGCTCAACTAGGAGTCACAAACCATTGACAGAGTGTGTCAACGCATGGATGTTAGTCTAGATATTTGTGACTTGTGTTTAAATGGCATTCACAGTAGTATCGGTATCATTCAACTTCAGCTGCATATTTTGCACATCTTGTTCAATAGCATCTGTGGTGTTTGTGAAGGCCAACTTCAAATGATCATGAAGCACTTCATATTCACGCCAGGCGACGGTTGACTCCGGATCTTTTTCCTACATCAGATCAACATCACTAGCAGACATGATTAGTTGGTTAGTGCACACACAAAAATCAGGTGGTGGAAACGCTCACAACTCACTCAAAACTAAAACAAAGAGGTATCTTACCGTTCCAAAGTAAATAATAAATGTTTACCACTCATAGAGACTGGAAGATGCACGAATGTGATGAAGCAAATACTGAGGGTAAAAGAACTATCACAAGACAGAACATGGTATATGGTGGGGCTTGATATGGATACCTAACTACACCAAAATACAAGTCCTAGTGCTGATCGTATGGCAAGACCCTCGGAAACACACACAGTGTAGAAAAAAGGGGCAAAGCAACTATGAAAAGTGAGCTCACTAATATGTATGTCAGAGTATATGCTTGTGTTACAATGCACAAGAGAGACGCTAGCAATGGCTCAATATGAATAGGCACAAGATTGCTCAAGCTACTAGGGCACAAATAATAAGCAAGGCCTCTCAAAACTATCTAATGGAGCGGCAAACTTTCATCTATTTGTATATCTTTTCTTGTCTCTTCATCTTTTTCTATACAACTCTTTTTCTCTCTTTTTTGAAACTATGTTCTCTCGCTCCTCTTTCTTATGCAGCCCAAAGATGCAAAGCACTGAAAACACTGAAGAGCAGCCGGTCGAGCAAACATATGCTAGTCTCTTATAAGAAAGGTTTCTACATGATGTTATCGAAAGGTTGTTGCTAGGGCTTCCAAAAGATGTAGAAGGTACACTATATGGACTTGGATGTGAAAGAAAATGAGAAATAAACTCGACACACCAAAATTGTACCGTGGTAGAACAATGTTGCAAATTTGTGCCACGGCAGAAGATACGGCACGCGTGTGGTGTCACGGCTGGCAATCTGGAGCAGCGGCAGGGTGCGACAGGAAATTAGCACAAAAGTGTGCTACATCAGAACTTTGACAGGGCGCGGTAGGACAAGCTGTGGCGGCACGGCAGAGGAAATACACGATTTGGTGCCATGGGAGGAGCTCGTGCTACGCTTGCTGCTGCAGGACCAATGCTCGAGGTCAGACAGAGAGCGCCCTGAGTCTAATCAAGAGAGATCATTTAGCACGAAGCGTTTTCTCTTTTTTGACTATTGGCCAAATGGATCAAGCTCGAGACGGAACAAACTCCGATGAACAAAACCAGAATGACAAACGCTAAACCCTAAAAGATGCAAAAGCAAAAGGAAAACCTAGACACAACTACGACTTGAAAAGGAAGAAAGGTAAGGAAAATAAAAATACATGACCAACAAATAAAACAAGTAAACCGATGCAATCTAGGCTATGGCAAAACTAGGAACCCTAAAAAAAATTTATGGCTTTTTCTGGATAGGACTGGAAACAAAAACGAATCTACGGAGATGAATTTGCGGATGCTCACCGAGTAAATGCTAGAATCTGGTACCAATAAGATAAGGGGTGTACCGATCTTCTCAGTGAGCGCGGGGTAGATGGCGATGATGGTGCTAGAGATAACTCGTCTGTCGCTATAAACTCTCCGGCTAATCCCTGTTGCCAGCGCAATAGCTCTCAACCCTTTGGATATTTAGATCATCGCACGCTTGCGCACGTAACTGCTAACCATGAAGCAGTTATGTAATTTAATAATTCCCAATGGAACAGCAGGTCACACTCAAACTTTTAGTAGCAACAAACACCAGATTGATATTAATTTATGTGGATAATTTTAGATGAATGCCTGCAGCGATTCAAGTCTAGAACTAGGGTTTATAATTAACTTAAATGTGGTCTAAGGACTAGAGGCGGCACCCCAAGACTATTTATAGGGATAGGGGCACCCAGCACTAAGGGACTCGCATAACATGACTTGGTTTGACTCAAACTTGGATAGAACCGACCCGTTATGAGTTTGGCTCAATAGGCACGCAGGCCCAATATGTGTGGTGCGCCTTAGGCGTGTAGACGTCGTGTTGTAGGCTGTACTCGTGCGCCAACACGGACTCTCTCATGTGGACTTGATCTTGCCATGCTGGTAGTGCACCTGCCTCCCTCTCCTCCCTCTTGCACTTGATCATCAAGTCCTCTTCTTCCTGCTGCAACTCTGCTCCACCTCGTGCAACACTCGTGTTATCAACAAACCTGATCATTCGTAGATGCATAGACTTAGGCAGTATAAAGTTCTCATTAAATAAAATATCAGGTTCAACTAAGAGTGAGTTCACATGTTGTTCCAATAGCTTTGCACGAGCTCTTGTTATTGGTCCAATTCTAACTTCATTGGACTTCTTTGCACTAACATCTTCATCTTCAGGAGCCAATGGTGTAGTAACAAGGATGTCCTCATCACTGATCATCCTTTCGAAGGAAATCCACCCATGTGCCCAATAAGTTGTCATAGGACCGTATTTTACCAACCAGTCCAAGCCAATGATGCCATCGTAACTGCCTAGAGCCAAAATCATAAATGAATTGGTGAAATTATGCCCTTCAGGAGACCATTGTAGGGTAGGAAAAAAATAGCACTATGCCTCTCTAGCTACCTTAACCTGAACTGGAGCAGTCATTTGTGCCTTCCCTTGCAATTCTGCAGCCCTAGATGCATCAATGAAGCAACATGAGCTCACGGAATCTACCATGAGCGACATTTTTTCCCTTGTACTCCACTTGCAATTGCATGAACTTAGGAGCAATTATGTATTGATTCATTGCATCAACCGACAACATCACCAAATGTGGATCACCAGAAGTACTATCTGTCTCAGAGGGTTCACTGTCAGTTTCTTTAGAAGTCTGCATATACTCAATCATTTCATGGAGAACATGAAGTTGAATAACATGTTTGCACTAATGTTCCCGGCTCCATTTTTCTCCATAGACAAAGCATAGGCCCTTGGATCTGCGATATGCTTTCAAACTCTACCACTTCTCATCACCCGATGGTTTCTACAGGTCAGGTGTTCATTTCTCTTCCAAAAGGACATGGATGTCGCCTAGAAGGGGGTTAATAGGCGATTTAAAACTTCTACAAGTGGCTTGACAAATGCAGAATAAAACCAATGCTTAATTTGCCAAGCATACAAAACCTAAATAAACTTGGTTCACCTATGTGCACCAACAACTTATGCTAAACAAGATAAGCAACTAAGTGATAGCAAGATATATAACTTCAAGCATGAAGGCTATCACAAAGTAAATTGCATAAGTAAAGGAGCTTGGTATGGAAATACCCGAGGCATGTGGAGACAATGATGTATCCCAAAGTTCACACCCTTGCAGATGCTAATCTCCGTTGGAGTAGTGTGGAGGCACAAGGCTCCCCAAACACCACGGAGGCTCATCGTATTCTCCTTGAGCCCTCTCACCAAGATGGAAGACCCTATGCACTATGGGACACTTGAGGGCGGTCACCAAACTCGTACAAGCTTGGGGAAATCTCCACAACTTAACTGGAAGCTCCCAAGAATCACCACTGAGGCACCACAAATATTGGGAAGATCTTCATGGGGCTCCATATGTTCTTTCATCTTCAACTACATTGTAAATCCACTTAGGAAGCAGTGGTGGAGGTGGTGGCAGCACTAGGGAGTAATGATGGCGGGGGACTAGTGTTGCAGAAGGTGAAGGTGAATAAAGAGGGGTGTAGTTGTCTCCCAGCTCCTCATACAATAGCGCCAAACTATAAGTCATGTATAAATCCTTGGGTTGCGGAATGGCTACCAGTATGTGCGCTCCGAGCTTCATTCCATCAAGGAACCGGCAGTGTAACAAAGTGGGTGTGGCCTTGATTCATAAATCGCTATTTGATCCATCAATTCAGAGAAACGGGCAACCTAATCCTCCACATTATTTATTTTGATAAATGTGGAACAAACGCTAGACCAAAATATGGTGTTGGTTCCGGCTGAAACACGCAAGCACTATAGATGAAAATTCTGCCAATGATGATGCATGAGACTATTGCGGGAAGGCTTCCAGCCATGTTGTCGCCGCTCCCATGAACTATCTTGAAGAATACGAGACCCTGAACACCTCTAGAGTCTACCAGCATTGGGCGTCCAAGGTCCTTCTTGTAGCTGATGAAGGGGTTCTCATATTTATCCCTTGTATCCACCTTGAGTTCGTACAGGGTATGTGATCTTGGGACAAACTCTCCATGGCCTCCGATTGCCGGCGAGACAAAACTGGTGGCATGGAATTGGGTGAGGAGATGCTGAGTGGGGGATCAGAGTGGCTATGATACCAATTGTAAGGACCACTCTACTACTCAACATAATTTAGGATAAATGAGTACAAATATAGGGTTCTAGTCGATCTGCTTCGCAGATCCAGCCTCTCCCATTGTTCATGGCACTATCTTCTTCTTCTTCGATTACAAGACAAGTTTCCTACACTACCGGTCCCTTCCTTTACATTACGTCTCCCTCTATTACATTGTGCATGTTACAAGGCCTTAGCCCACTTGGTAGCCCGCGAGCCATCATGGAGCCTTCTTGGTCCACTTGGGCCTGGCCCAGTTGTCCTGGTAGTGCTCCCATTCGTCTTGGTCAAGGACAGATGGCGGCCGGTCGTTGACACAGATCTGATGCTGAATTGACCAACCAAATCTCATTCTTTGCTATCATATCTCTCTCTAGCACAAATCTATCTGTAAAATTTTAGGTACTAAAGTCCATGGATGGTTCCATTGTTTCTTTTCTACTTATCTGAATTGTTGCTGAATCTAACCAAAGGTATATGATACTGATATTACCAAATCTATGCCATGATGAGGTTGGGGTGGTTGATCCCCTTGTTGGCATCTGGGACGCCAGGGTAGCCTGGCTAGAGAAGTGTCTGCTCGTCGAGGGAGGCCACCCCACAGGACAGCGCCACCACGATGAACCTACTGGCGCATGTCATGGCTTCCAGGTCTGCGACTCGCACGGCCCCGATTACCATCAATGGAGAGCATGCTCTGCAATGGAAGGGATGAGCTCCGATGCGCAGCCTCGGTGGTGGGAGTGGAGGGAGCCATGGCCTTGTAGGAGGAGGAGGAGGGGCATGACGATGCTCTCCTGAGCGGCAAGTTGCAGTGGCCCAAAGTGGTAACATGAGGTCTCGGGAAGAGACAAGTTTCTTTTTCCTTTTCATATATTTTATTTTCTTAAATGTACTGACATGTGGGACCCAATCCACCCAACCCTAACGCTGTTGTTGGTGTTCTGGATACCGGGGTATCCCGGTCCACCTACTCCTGGGCCACTTCAATGTCCTGGCTTCGGCCTAGGAGCAAAATGAAGACCGAACCCCAGCAAGGAAGACCCTCATGAGGAGGCGCCTCATGAGGAGAACGACAACAAAACCGCTAAGGACCAAAAGACCTCCTCGCAAGGTGTTCCTCGTGAGGGGAGGGACCAGATCTGCACCAGCTCAGCACAAGCTTGTGTTGAGCGAGAGGATAAGATCAGAAGATGGCGTACCATCCACGCTACCCCGACAGGGGGGCGACCAGCCTCTGCCATGCCTGCATAAAGCTGCGCGGTGGTTGTTGCGACCCCTGAATATAGGGTGGACGGTGCAGGGCCCCAGAGGACAACGTCAGCCTTCCTCCACCCACTCCCGTGGACCGGCGCCACTGCTCTACGTAGACCAAGACCACCAAAGAGTGAAGACTATAGTTGTCCCCCTCCTTGGCCGTGTTGTGGCAACCCCTTCCCCAAGTTGATGAGGGGAAGGAGGACCTCGGCGCTATAAAAGGAAGGGAGGCTGCCCCTTAGAAACCATCCCCAATTCTGATCTCCTAGCTATGATAAGTTGGTTCTTCTACCTCCGGCCAGCTAGTGCTCTGTAACCAAGACCTTGTACTCCTCGCGAGGTGTCGCATCACAATACAAGAAGGCAGGAAGTAGGGGCTTTATCTCACCACGAGGGCCCTGAACCTGGGTAAAACTCGGTGTCCCTCTCTGTCATGCGTCGTGCTTTCTGGCGTCTCGATTCTTTTGTCGCCGTGTTTCATCGCGATCTAGATCTCACGCGTACAGCCCCCTGCGTTCGAATCTTTGGGTCCTTCATGTGGTACCCGTGTTCTTGCGACATGAAATCCACTGACATTTGGCACGCCAGGTAGGGGGTTGTGGTGTGTTTTCTGGATCCGCTTTGACATGGGTGACAATCGTCTCGCGCGTCTTCGCCTTTGCGCTGACTTCGAGGCCCGTCGTCAAGGTTGTCTTCAAGTCCTCAATGCCTTGGAGGCCTTGGGATAGGTTGGCGAGCCAGTGGACGGCGACGTTGGCTTGGGTGCTTCGCGGCGCTCTCCGTGCCCCTTCGTCGAGCGGCTTGGCCGCCGCGCTTCAGGCCAGACACGTCGGCTCGCTTCAACGGATCATCGGATCTCGTTGGGTTCCTGCAGCAATACGCCATCGCCATTCGTGCGGCTAGAGGTGGCGAGCGCGTCATGGCAAACTGGTTCCCGATGGCTACAAAGGACGAGCCCCGGCGGTGGCTCTTGGGTTTGCCACCGGGATCCATCTTGTCCTGGAGAGATCTCTGTGAGTGCTTCCTTGACAAGTACGCTCCCTTGGGGCCAGAGCCCGAGGGCGCGTAGGCGCTCGCCGCTCTTGGTGGCTTCGTCTCTGGGGCGCGCGGAGAAGAGGCTAGGGGCTGGGGGGCTTTGTCTTCCCGCCCTCAGCTGAGAAGAAAGGGTTTTCATCCTCGTGAGGAATAAAGTGTAACAGCAAAACTTTGCTTGTTCTTAACTTTCTTTAGTTCATACAACTGCTGGAATTCTCGGAGTTTCTACCCTATTTGAATCCATGGATTTGAATAGAGCGCGACCTAACGGGAACATGAGCTTTTGCTCGTCTGCCTTTTGAGAAAGAGCTAGAGCACGGTGTCCACGCTGGGGCCTTCGCCCAGAAAACAGCAGGCCCGCAAAACCCAGAACGGATCGAGCTCTGACTAAGGGAACGACCCGCTACAGTCACCTCATATGTTCCATGGTGCTCTCTCCTCTCGAGCGACACTCGAATGATGGCGTGTGAGTGTGCAAGGGTCGCACAATATGTGCGAGCTTGCATATCTTCTGTTGTCGTTGTCTGCAGCCTTGCATATCTTCTCCTAGAGTCGTCTTTGCTGTGCTTGAATGCCAGGGGGGCTGCAGGGAGATAGTCCTGTAAGCTATCACAGTCACCTCCAGAGCCACAGTGCCCGCTAGCCTTGCAAAGCTCCACGAGCTGCATACTAAGTGTTAGGCTGTTGTTCCGCTCGGAGGCTGGCCCCTGAACGGCGTAGAGCATTCCCAAGGCAAAGATGAGGCGTGGAAAAATTCACAAGGGTTTAAGCAAAGACAATTTGGCAAACAAATGCCTTAAGTACGATTACAGCTTAAAGGAGCCCAATAGGGCAATGTTTAATGGGCACCACATGTGCAGTTCGAGCAGAGTACGTCGATAGGAGATTTGGTGGGTGAGCTTACGAGGCGTCTTACTCGGAGCTCTCGTCATCGCCAGCGCCTAGGCTTGACGCTGAGGACGCCTCTCCCTCGCCGCTGGACTCCACTGCTCCGCCGTCGCTGGACTCTGCGACTTCTTCATTGTCATCTTCCTTGGAGCTCGTTGCTTCTCCGCTGGAGGAGCTCTCCAGTCTTGCGGCCAAGGATGTTCCCGGGCGGGAATAGATGGCCTGCAGGCGACGAAGAGCAGTGTCCAGGCGGCCGCTCTACCGAGCGCCTCGCGGTTAGGAGTGCCAGGGGGCATGGCCGCCCTCCTTTGCAGGACTTCCTCCAGGTCGAGGTTGGGGCGGAGGCGCTGGATGTTGGAGAAGATCCGCGTCCCGGCAAGTCCCAGGAGCTCCCGGCAATTGGCGTCGATGAGCTTTGTGACCTTGGTCGCGGCTTCCGCCAGCATGTCGCTCAGCTGGCCGAAGAAGTGAAGGATCGCTCCATCATCCTCCGGCGCGGAAGGCAAGACCAGGCCTTCAATGCCTAGGCATCGCGTCGCCTCCATGAGGCAAGCAGAGAACCCGCGGAACATCTGCATGCACTGCCTGCGTAGCATCTGTGCTTCTTCCTCGGAGTCCTTCGCCTCCTAGAGTCCTTTGGTGAGGCCCACGATCTGCTGGACCATCACCTCGTTCTCCCCCTCGAGCCACAATATGTCGCACTGAAGCGCGTTCATCGTGGCGTCAGTCTCCTCCAAGGCGCGCTCTGCGCCCCAGCGTACTTCATGTGCTCTCCTCAGGTCCACCTCCAGGTCTCAGACCTAGCGCTCGAGGGTCTTGCGCCCCTGCTTGTACCTCTCCAAGGCGGTGTCAGTCTTGGCGCGGAAGTCCTTGTAGCACGCCTCGAGATGCTCGGTGATACGTCTGTAGTGACCTCACCTTTTAAAGATGACGATCCCTGTGCTTTTCAGTGCTAGTCCCTGGATCAAACGCTAGCACACATAGTTTAAGATGTAATATCTAGAAACAAAGGTCATTTTATTACATCGCATGATCCAGCAATTACATAAAGAAACTTTACAATACTCATAGCATAAAGCTTTCAGAGTTTACAATGAAATCAAAAATAGCATGGAGTCCTTCTTCTTCATGTGCCACAGGCGAACATGCTGCGGATAGACTCGTAACCCTGTCGTACCTTTCTTATCGTCAAAACCTACAACATGAAACATTGCAGCCACAAAGGGTCAATACATTTGAATTGTATTGGCAAGATGTCACTTTTGGGTGTACACAATTGGAACCTAACACTTAAATGAATATTTGGCTAAGTGGATCTTCAGGCTAAGCTTGTAGAAAAGCAATTCTTTACCCTACTTTTCAAAAGAACTCATTTCTCTTTTAAAATACTATTGGACACACTGGAATCCACCAGGTGCTCCTAGTTAATTATGCACACACAGGAATCCACCAGGTGTACATAATTATGATCACACAACAATCCCTTGTTAACCACTCAAGTTTTAATTTAAAGAAGTTGGGATGAGGAGATTCTTGAATAGCTTCAAACACATGTCGCTCAAAATTGTCCGTAACCGGGGACACGGCTAAGTACTTAGTTTTTAACCCTCTGTAGAGGTGGTGCACTTTTCCCACAAGACTCAGTCAACCTCTTTTGCCATGATGCTCATTTTGCTCAAATGGCCAAGTGAAGACTAAGACGAGAACTTTCAGAAGCAATCCCTCAGACCAACCCGGACGCGTTCCATCCTATAAATCACTACCACCCTCTGTCCGTCTGGCTGAGTTCTCGCAACTTAGTTAGTCAAGACAGAGCCCATATGACTCGTGGTTGCACTGGAAGCTTCACGACTTGAACGTCTCCAATCTCTTTGTTCCTGGGTGGCCGTCCACAAGTGAGATACACACGACCGCCATAGAGATGGCTCCGGTGTTACCACTCAACATAAATCCATATTACCAATTTCCACCCAGGTGTTTCATTAACTTAGTTGTTTTCTTAGTTTTTGCAAAGCATAGTTTTCAAACTTAATAAAAGAACATATGGAATCCCAACCACGAATTCTATAGCACAACTAAGCAATCTACACTTACGGTGTTTCTTCTAACAGGGTAATTAGGGATATCCTAAATAGGAGATAGCAAGCCTAACAATCTACACATGCATATTATTTAAAAGAAGAGAAACACTACATGCATAGTAAAACATCATTGGGAATTTTATGAACAAGAGTGACACTTGCCTTAGCAATTTCTGAAGATTGTACTTCTCTTAATCAACACGCGTGGCTCTCTGTACAACTATAAGATAGAAAGTAACACAACATAAACACACCATTCAAGCAACATACTCAAGAAAGACAAACAAAAGTGTTTATTTGTTTTAGCTTAGTCTTCAAAGTCTTAGTGATAATTGGACAAAAGATTGGGGCATGAAGTTGACTTGATATGGATGGAGAGATTGGCTAAGTCAAGGACTTAAAGATTGGGGGTTTTCTAATTTGTTTAAGAAGTGTCAAACACTTAGCAAAAATAGTTTCAAGGGAAAACTTAGGCTTGGGTTGAGAAGTTGGATAAATTCTAAGTCATGAGGTCTGATGGCGCGGTATTGAAGGTGCTAGAGAACTTGATTGCGTTTGTTGATGAAGTAAATGACCGGCCAGTTGGAAACCCCAAGAGAAGGTTTGATGAATATAGCAGCAAGTTTTCCCTCAGTTAGAAACCAAGGTTTAATCGTCCAGTAGTAAAAAGCCAATACTCCAGAAGGTAATGCCTGCTAGCCTAGTGACACTCCAACAAGGGCGCCGTTAACGATAACTTGTTAGCGCGTCTTCAACTAGTAGCAACGTGGAACCTGCACACAACACAACCAAATACTTTGTTCCCAACTTACGATGAGGTTGTCAATCTCACCGGTTTGCTTGAAACAAAGGGTATGAGCGTATCGAGTGGAAAATAATAATAGTATGCAAGTAAAGTAAACAGTGCGAGTAAAGTAAATAGGTGATAGCAATATAAAGGAAATACGACCGGGGTCCACAGTTCACTAGTGGTGTCTCTCCAACAACGAAGGAACCCAGGAGGAGGCCGACAACTAGTAGTTTAGAATAGTAGCTTGAGTCACACCGAACCTTATAGAATAAAGTGACTTAAGTCAGTTATCATGTTTAGTCTACTTCTATCAGTCCTAGTTAAGGTTTGTAGCATCAAAGTAGAACCTACTAGTGTTCCTCTTTGGACCGAGGAGGAACTGGAGTCCTTTGTAAGTTTGTGGCTTGTAATATTAAGTGCTTGAATAAAGACCGCTATGTTTCTGTTGTACCACTCTGAGGGATGTAATATTTGTGAAATGGTACTTCACGAGTGTTTTCAATGACTTTCATACTACAACATGCAGTGGTATGCTGGGTCACCACAGTTGGTATCAGAGCAAAAGCTTTGACCTTAGGTTGGACGCCTAGTTAATGGGAATGACCTGTAGGAGTCAAATAGGAATAGTAAAGAGTTCTCTAAAATGGTCATGACGTTATTCACTTGAGAATAACAAAGTCACACTTTTTAGTGTTACAATTCTTTATTGTTACTATTATGATGCATCATGTACTAATTTGTAATATCTTTTATATACTGCCAGGATGGCACGCACAAATCCGTCAAGGACCGTGCAAGTTCGAGATGTGACGCTGGATGAGTATGATGGGAACCTATCCGAGCATATAAGATAGCAGTCATGAAGGCCATAACTGATATCCGTGAAGACAAAACGGAGAAGTTATTGGGTACTAAGTTCACGCACATCCCACACGACGAGGAGGGAGAAGATCCTCTTCGGGATAGTTACAAGTTTGCGAAGAGACACCCACATGCCATAGCAGAGCACATGGACAGGTGTAAGCATCTTCTTAGTGTGTTCTATCATGTCCACGGAGCTCTAGTTGGAGAGATACAGAGTCTAGTGGACGAGATCACCGAGCCGACACCGACTCCATGGCGTACGGGGGAGACTTCTGGACCACCACGAGCACCTGCTCCAGCTTTCTCTGCTCGAGATTTTATTACTTTAGATGAGGAGGTCGATCCCGAGGAGCGGGAGTTCGAGCCCGAGGCCGAACCGGAGATGCCACCAGCACATTTTGCACACGGCTCAACTGGAGCCGGATATGAGGCAGGTTTGGAGTCATGGGGGGTGCCCCATAACGACAGTTTTGGGGGAAACTCCATGGGCTGGCGTTTTAGTGAGTATATGGGGACGGCCGGAGATCCGATTCCATGTGATTCGGAGCAGGAGGTCACGAGTCAGTTTAGGGTTGTTCACCGCACCGGAGATGTGGCGGGAAAGCCCATAGAGATAGAGTCGAATGCCGAGGGGGGATTACTTAGCCATATGGAGCGTGGAGAATGCTCGAGGCCAAAGATGGAGAGGGGTGCCACCGATGTTGTATACCCATCGTTGAGCAGTTATATGGGGATGACTGACTTCAACTTAGGCACTACACCCGATCTCGACTATATACTGGCAGAGTCATCCTATACCCCTGCTTCAATCAGGAGGACATCCCGAGCGACTGGATGGACACCGGGGATGTACTGGGAGTTCGACTACCCGTAGAAGACCACCATCGATAAGGAGGCGATATGTGTATTATGTAGTATTTGATTTCGCAATGGGAATAAGTGAGTGTAGCTACTCACAGGGCAGTGGTAACACTATGTTGCTTTTACCCATGTATATACATGGTATATGTTTGGTGTGAATTGGCTATGTTTATTTGGATTTTATTGTGTGACTAACTCTGTGCATGAAGTTGAGCTGAGAAAGCATGAGCATGGTGTAACTATGAGTTTCGCTTGATGTAACAGGGTTAGGGGGATAAAATGGCGATGGTAGTTGATGAGGAATCCGAGCAACAAAGGATGGTGACCGAAGCCAAGGCTAAGGAGGCAGCCAATGCAATAGCAAGGGAACCATTACCACCACCACCACCATTTCTGATACAACAAGATTTTGCCCAATATATGAGAATGGCGGATGAGAGGCAGCGAATGCTTATTGAGTGTCAGACGAAGATGATGTAGGATCGGATGGATCGTAATCGAGAGGGTCGGAATGAAGGAGTGCATGGAGTCTCACTGGCAGATTTCCTAAATACAAGACCACTTCCATTTGCATCAGCTCCGGAACCAATGGACGCTGAAGATTGGTTACTGGACACCGACAGAAAGCTCAACACTGTGGATTGCAGCGACAGCAAGAAGCTTAGGTATGCCACACATCTATTATGTGGACCCGCAGCAGCATGATGGGACAACGTTGTGGCAATACATCCTCCGGGAAGGGTATTCGCCTGGGATGAATTCAAGCGGAAGTTCAGGGAGGCGAATGTGCCAGAAAGCATTATGGAGCTGAAAAGGACGGAGTTTGATAACTTAACACAGAAGGACAAGACCATCATGAGGTATGTCAAGGAGTTCACTCTTCTATCACGTTATGCTATGGATGCAGTGAACACGGATGAGAAGAGGAAGAAACAGTTTATGAGAGGTTTGCATCCAATGGCCAAGATGCAACTTAGAATGTTAAAAGCAGCGGATTTCCAGGAACTTGTCGATGCAGCTATCACTATGGAAGATGATTTCAAGCAAGTTCAAGAGGAACGCAGGAAGAAGGCCAAGCGAGAACCAAGGAGGTTTCCACTTAGTAAACCACCAACGGATCTTAATTTCAAACCACAACAGCAGAATCGGGGAACAATTCCTAGGTCAGGAGGGGGAAATCCTCGCAGTGGAGTAATTTGTCGTTCTTGTGGGGCCAAGGTACATTATTCCAACAAGTGCCAGAAGCCCAAGATTATCTGCTTTGGATGCAATCAAGAGGGCCACATGAAGGGTCAATGTACGAACAAGTCTGCTTGGGGAAAGAAACCAAATGGAGGCGGATTCAATCGAGCTGGGAATCCAGGAGGCAACGATTCTGGAAAGAGGTCCCGACCATTCGGCAAACTGAATTGCACCAACTTGGAGGAAGTGAATGATTCGGAGAAAACTGTGATAGGTACGCTTCAAATCCTATCTCATCCCGGCAAAGTACTTTTTGATACTGGTGCAACTACTTCATTCATTTCTCAAGAGTTTATTGATCTTTATGGAATTCCTTGCAATAATATAGAATACCCACTGTTTTATCTGCAGGGGGAATGATTTTAGTCACGCATCTCATGCAAGAGCAGGTCATTATGATCCGCGATTGTGTTTATTATTCCAATCTTTTTCTCATTCCTATGAAGGATATGGCTGTGATCCTTGGAATGGATTGGTTAGAGGAGAATGGAGCCCAGATAGATTGCAAGGAGAAAATTGTGTCACTTAGAAGTCCAGGAGGAGGAAGGATAGTTTATCAAGGTGACCGTCATGCACATATTGAAGTTCAATTGCAGCTAAATACCTTGAAAGAAGCTAAACTCAAAGACATTCTGGTGGTCAACGAATTCCAAGATGTGTTTCCACAGGAACTACCAGGGATGCCACCAGACAGAGAAATTGAGTTCACTATTGATTTGATTCCAGGAACAGCACCAATAGCTCAGGCACCATATAAAATGGGACCCAGGGAATTAGTTGAGTTAAAGGAACAATTGGATGAGTTAGAGTAGAAAGGATTCATTCAAGAAAGCATTTCACCTTGGGGTACACCAATGATATTTGTAGATAAGAGGGATGGAGGACGCAGGATGTGCGGAGACTACAGAAACCTCAACAATGTTACTATCAAGAACAAGTATCCTTTGCCAAGAATCTAGGATCTATTTCATCAAGTCAGAGGAGCAAGAGTATTTTCTAAGATAGATCTTTGATCCGGATACCACCAGATTAAGATCAAGAAGGAGGACGTTCCAAAGATAGCTTTTGTGTCCAGGTACGAACATCATGAGTATTTAGTCATACCTTTTGGATTGACAAATGCACCAGATATTTTCATGAATCTCATGAACAAGATTTTTATGCCTTACTTGGACAAGTTTGTGATAGTATTCATCGATGATATCCTAATTTATTCTAAAGACAAAGAGGAACATGCCAAACATTTAAGGATTGCTCTACAGATTCTACGAGAACATCAGTTGTTTGCCAAGTTTAGTAAGTGTGAATTTTGGTTGGATCAAGTGGAGTTTCTCGGGCATGTGATTAGCAAAGAGGGCATAGCAGTAAATCCAAGCAAAGTAGCATCTGTTCTGGAATGGGAAGCACCCAAGAATGTCAACCAGATTAGAGGATTTCTGGGAATGGCAGGGTATTTCAGAAGGTTTATTGAAGGATTCTCCAAGATTGCTGGACCAATGATGAAGTTGCTCCGGAAGATTACACTGTTTGTTTGGACAGAAGAGTGTGAGACAAGTTTTCAGACACTTAAGGATAAATTAACAACAACACCTGTGTTAGTCGTACCAGAAATAGGAAAGGATTTCATGGTCTACTGTGATGCATCCAAGAACGGAATTGGGTGTGTGTTGATGCAAGACAAAAAAGGTTATCGCTTATGGGTCTAGACAATTACGACCGCATGAGGTTAACTATCCAACACATGATCTTGAACTAGCAGCCGTGGTGTTTGCATTGAAAGGATGGAGGCATTTTATGTATGGAGCTAAAGGTAAACTCTATACGGATCACAAGAGTCTCAAGTATTTCTTCACTCAGAAAGAATTGAATATGAGGCAACAGCGATGGTTAGAATTAATCAAGGACTATGATTTTACTATCAACTATACACCAGGGAAGGCTAATGTGGTAGCCGACGCGTTGAGCAGGAAAAGCACAGATACTCAACCATTGAGTCGAGAACTTCCTAAAGAGTTGCTTATGGATCTGGAAAGGTTAGAGATTCAATGTCTGGAAGTAAAATATTTAGGTAGTTTGTCTGCTATGAAGGTGATGGAGGAAAGACAAAGTGATTTAAAATATACAATTTTCCGTCGACAAGAAGAAGATCCATTCATCGAGGAAGAGATTCGTAGGATTGAAGGAGGGAGACCATCTGAGTTTCGCTTAGGCGATTTCAAATCACTATGGTTTCATAACAGGTTACGTGTGCCAGACATACCCAAAATCAAGGACTTAATACTCAAGGAGGCACACGAAACTCCGTATTCAATACATCCGGGGAGTACCAAGATGTACATGGATATTGAAGAACTATTTTGGTGGAACAACATGAAGCGAGAGATAGCCAAGTTCATGTCCGAATGCCATACTTGTCAAAGAGTGAAAGCGGAACATCAAAGTCCCGCTGGACTTATGCAACCATTGAATATTCCAAAGTGGAAATGGGAAGAGATTGGAATGGATTTTATCACAGGGTTACCATTGACACCAAAGAAAAAGGACATGATTTGGGGTATTGTGGACAGACTGACTACGAGTGCACACTTCTTGGCCGTCCATCAAAAGGATTCCAGAGAGAAGTTAGTAGATCTATATGTCCAGGAAATTGTGAGCAAACATGGAGTGCCAAAGACAATAGTATCGGACCGAGGGTCCGTATTCACTTCAGCTTTCTGGAAATAGCTACATGAAGCTCTAGGATCCAAGTTAGACTTCAGCACTGCTTATCACCCACATACAGGAGGACAAACAGAAAGAACCAATCAGATTTTGGAGGATATGCTTAGGGCATGTGCATTGGATTTTGGAGGGTCATGGGAAGAACATCTACCATTAGCAGAATTTTCATATAACAACAGTTACCAAAGTAGCATCCAAATGGCACCATTTGAAGCACTCTACGGAAGAAAGTGTCGATCACCGATCTGCTGGTATGAAATGGGAGCCGGCAAGGAATTTCATCCAGACTATGTTAAGGAAAGGCAGTATGCCATCGACATCATTCGAGATCGATTGAAAATTGCTCAAAGTAGGCAGAAGAGTTATGCAGACTTAAAGAGGAGGACATGGGAACCTCAAGTTGGGGACATGGTTTATCTCCGGGTTAGCCCAATGAAGGGAGTACATCGTTTTGGAGACAAGGGAAAACTCAGCCCAAGATACACTGGACCTTTCAAGATTCTAAGTCAAAAACGAAGAGTAGCCTTGGAGTTAGAACTATCGAAGCAGCTATCAAAGGTTCATAATGTGTTTCATGCTTCACAACTTCGAAAGTGTATGAAGGCACCGGAGGAGACCGTATCCTATGAAGATGTGGAATTACAAGCGGATTTGACCTATGTCGAAGAACCATCAAAGATTCTGGCAGAAAACTGGAAGCAACTCCGCAATAAGGCTATCAAATACTGCAAGGTGCAATGGAAACATCACCCAGAAAGAGAAGCTACCTGGCAAAAAGAAGAAGATCTAAGGACAGCCTATCCAGAATTTTTCAGGTACACCTTACCCCAAACTTTGGGACGAAGTTTTTGTTAAGGGGGGAAGTCTGTTATATCCCAGCATGTAGGACAACTTCGGGGTAGAATAGAGGGCTTTTGTGCATAACATCTAAAATTACGGGATTTTTTTGCGCTTTTATCACTAAAACCTAAGAGTGATCGAATCTCTCTTCGAGAGGGGATGGTGAACTCTCGGAGTGCGAAAGAAATTGACATGACCTCTTTTGACCTATTGCTTGTGGGAAGTGATGAAGTTGAATAACTAAAACCTAAGAATATTATTGGAATTCAAAACTTAATTTTGAATTAGGAAATTGAATTTGAACTCAAAGAACACATTTAGAAAGGATAAATAGTCTTAATAAGAAAAATTAGCACTTTATTGATTAATCACACAATATACATTGTCTTTACAAAGTTTAGAGAATAAAAGAATATTACAAGTGGATAACATAAATAGAATGTTACAATCAGGAACCAAAAATAAAAGAAGAAATAAAGACAAATTACAAGAATGAATCTAGATGATATTCTAAACTACTCTAATCTTCATTCTTTCTTTTCTTTCTTCTCTATTCTTCTTATTACCTGCAAACAAAGTAAAAATAGAGGAGAATTGCGAAAAGGCAGTAATACAAGTGGCAGTAACAATTTAAAGGGAAACACTGTTGATAATCATCATGCAGTCAAACTTATCAACATGAGTCACCATCAAAATATCTAACAGGGACCAATCTGGCCGGGCAAGCAAGCCAGCTAACAAGCTGCTCAATCACCAAGTGCATGTAGGGAGGTGTCAAGGCACCAGAGCTCAAGAGATAGTATAAAAGGGTCACTGTGAGTGAAATTGGTCGACTCAAGAACCCTAGTCGACCAGCAACACCACCAGCACAGCTACACCGTAGCACAGCAATACCACCAGCACAAATCACACACATCACTGTGAGCAATCACAGCCAGCAGCACTCACATAATTCTCCCTGCTCATGAGCTGAGCATCAAGGGGTGAATTCACATCACCAAACCAAAACCAACAGCCAAAGATAGTAAAAATGGTTACTTAAACAAGACCAGGAGCAGCAAGAAGCAGGCCAAGCACCAAGGAGGTGCAGGGCAGGCAAGGAGGAGGTGCCAAGCACCAAGGAGGTGCAGGGCAAGTCACCTGGGGAGGAGCAGAGCAAGTACCAGGAGCACTTGATCAAGCTCAAGCAAGAACATCACCACCAGCCACTCATAAAAGCTAGCACAGGACCAAGGTACACTTAGAAATTGCATACCATTGATCAAATCATGGCAAGCATCAAGATTCTTGCATAAATAAGGTCAACAGCAAGGTAAAGACCCCACACCACCAAACCCTTCTACCAAGTATAGAACTTAGGAGGTATTGGGGATTATATCTCCTCAGACCTACAGAGAGATGCTCTGTATAATCTTCATAGGAAGATTCTGAAAAAGAAACCCAAGTATTTGCACATCACCAAAGATAGAGCCTCAAACCATGCATCATTGGCTAAGACTAAAATCATCATATAGATCTGTTCTTATCAGTAATTTAGTTTGGCCAACATAATGATTTAGTCACTGATGAGAAGCCACCAAAGCATGCACCAGCAGCACAGAAACAGCAGCCATCTATCTAATCATCAAGAAACAATTGTGCACCTCACAGGAAGGTACCATAATCAAACTCAATGATAGCAGTTACTTGCTGTTATTTATAACATGCTATAGGAAGCAAAGTAAAGCCACTAGCAGTAGAGTATTCAAGCATGATTGCTTGATTCAAACAAATCATCACTGAAACATAGTTCAGTTCATATAATCAACAGAAAATTATCATTGGACAAGTCTTAGCGAGCTCAAGCTAAACATGCCATGCCATCATAAAAATAAATCATCAGCATAAGCATGAACTGGCAGCAGTGACCAAGCACTGACTGCCAATCATCACAAACACCCCAGCAAATCATCAACAGCATCCCTTCACTGAATAACAAGCATACCAATAGCTCATCAAGCTAATATCACATAGCTACTGGATAGAAAGTTAACGGAACTTTAGATATTCAGTTAAGAGATTCTTAACTGAATATTTCACTGAAACTAATAGTACCAGTAGGCATACAGTGTATAAACAAGATAGCCATCAGAAGGGGAACAAGCTAACTGAACCCCATTGACGAAGGAATGACAGATGGGCCCCCGACATTCGCCTACCTGGTTTTCGGCCCAGGTAGGGTGTCTCAGGAAAGGCTTTCGAGGCTTATCAAGATAGAGGCTTGACGCGGCCCAGAAGCGTTACTTGGTGCACAAGCAAGATTTCGAAGAGTTCAAGTTAGATTAGGTCTCGGACAATCCGATCTGTACTTGGCTTGAGAGACACTCCTTAGACCTAGCCTTAACTTATAAAAGGCTGGGAGGGAGGTCTCGAAACCCTAGATTCACTTCCACCCACCTCACGCCAGAGCGCTCGACACCTTCGAGTTCTCTACTTTCGGCTAGATCCAATCTACGCCGCCATTGTAACACCACCATCATCGTCACCACCACAATACAAAAGTCAGACAAGCAGGACGTAGGCCTTTTACCTTTCGAGGGGGCTGAACCTACGTAAATCCTCGTGTCCTTTTGCTTTCGTCTGATCGCCGTCGAGTTCGCCAGGTCCTCAATTCGCTTCCTAGATCGAAAGCCCTTCGACATGGGCATTGCCGGGGATAAACCTCGTCAATTGGCGCTGACCGTGGGGACGACGGGATCTGGATCTACGGATTCGCCGGCTCCATCACCAACCGCAACCAAGATCGGCATCGACACTACCGTCGGCATCGCTGCGCCGACCAAGATCGACACCCCCGTCAAGATCGGCACTACCGTCGGCATCCCTGCGCCGACCAACGTCGACACCCCCGTCAAGATCGGTACTGCCGTCGGCATCGCTGCACCGACCAACGACGACATCACCTCCAAGATCGACATCGACACCCTCGCCGGCATCGCTGTGCCGGACATCGTCCACACCAGCCCGATGGAGCTCGAGACTGGCGCTGTCGATTCGACTGTCGTCGATGGCATCCCGCCAAGCACCATCAACCTCACCTCGACGGTGAGCGCCATCGACCCCGTCCCAAGCGCGGCAAGAGCAGCGCCCGAAGGCTACGACATGGCCTTCGGACTGTTCAATTTTCATGTGGACAGCAATGGAGCTATGGAACTGCTCTCCATTGGCGAATCGGCTCCGCTCGTGGCCGAAGCGACGACACCACCATCCGTCGGGGGCAAACCCTCGGCGAGCGCATCACTAGCGCCATCAAAGGAGGAGCTGAGACTGAAGATTTCGACCCCATCAGTAGGGTCAAACGATTTCGAAGATCCGCCACCATCCCCGACCACCGCATACTGCGTCGACTGCGACGCATACCACTACATAGGCGCCGGAGATTTCTCACTCCATGAGATCGCCGGCTGTGAAGATCCGCGGGGAGGTACAGCAGCTATCTACCCATCGATATCCGAGTGCGATCGGGCTCTCAACGCCCTCACGCTTCGCACCGCACCCTATGATCCTGACTACGTCGAGGGGTTATACTCGGACTACACGTGCTCCGACGACGACGACGACGTCTACCCCGAAGCTAAGGGGAAAATCGGCAATTCGGCAAGCTCTGCTTCACTATGCGAATCTAACGCATCCAGTGACGGCTATATGGCTGATCACGACTCTGACTTCATGATCGAAGTCGGGCCCTACGTCGAAAGCGATGACGTCTATCCCCCAGCGTTGGGCGAAATCAGCGATGATTCGACCCCGTGGCCTAGGGGCCACTGCATGATGGCATCACACGACGACGGAAACGACAACGATGGTCGAAACCGAGCAGACAGCGGTCGCCAAGTGGTCACACATGACCAGATCCGGTTCGCAAGAAGGGTCTATGCGGGCGAAGTAAACTTCGGACCCAACCCAAGTCCAAGCGATTTGGCTGCACTCCGATTTGTCGTTCAGGAGCAAAAAGATCAAATCAGCGCTGATAGGCGAGTGCTGGAACGGCGCCGAGAGGAGGCCGACGCATCCAGCAGGAGGCGGGCAGAAAGATCATCGCATTATTCTTCGAGCGTTCAGCATAGATCAAGATCGCGCACTCAGCAGGGGGCCGATATGCAGAATGTCACCCGAAACCTGGAAGCAGAATTCAATGAAGCTGAGTTAATGCCCAAGACCAAAGAGGCGGCGATCATGGCCGCGGCGGCATACATTGCCGCGAACGCATCCAACGGTGACGAACACATGCGACACCTGAGGAATCTAGCACTCGAAGGAGTAAGGGTGCTGCAGGGCACGCCTGGCTCAGCTCATGATGCGACAACAACAAGAACCGCTCCGCCACCGGAACAGGCCAGGCACCCAGCACCAGCGCCAGCAGTAGCGCCTCGGACGCAAGTGGTCGAACCTCTCAACGGAGAGCTTCGGCATGGTCTGGCCCAGCATAGAGTCGACCAAGGGCGAGCGCGACGCGAAGCGGAAGCGTTCGGCGGTCCCAGCGACGGACTCTGCGGGGCAGAATGCTTTAGCCTTCTGATTCGCTCGGCACCATTGCCGAAAGGAATCAAGCTCAGCGACGGCGTAGTCAAGTTCAACGGGCAGCAGGATCCCCGAATTTGGCTAGATGATTTCATGACCGCTGTCAAGATCAGCGGCGGATCCAGAGACAACGCTCTCCAGTTGTTATCGCTGCACCTAAAAGATAACGCAAGGGCATGGCTGAATAATCTCGCCCAAGACAGCATTCGCTCCTGGGAAGAGTTTCGGCAAGCGTTTATCGCAAACTTTCGAGGCACCTCACGACGCCCTACGTCGTTCGAAGAGCTCCGCTTATGCGTGCAGAAGACCGGCGAAAACCTGAGGTCATACATCTCACGATGGATCAGCCTTCGGAACACGACAGAGAACATCTCGCCCGAAAGGGCCATCGATGCATTTCGGGACGGCTTATTTCGGCGTGACTTTAAGGAAGAACTGGGGCGCTGCAAGCCCAGAACCATCGACCACCTGATGAGTTTGGCGAACGAATGGGCCGATGGCGAAGACTCCATCTCGGCCCCCAGAAGCCGCCGTCGATTGATACGTCCAATTTGCATCACTATTTTGTATCATAATTTACTGTTATTCATTGATATATTTCATATTTAGATATGATACTTATGTTATTTCCTTTGTTTTCACATGTTTGATGATCATCGGAGGAGATGCTGCCGGAGTCAGGATTCTGCTGGAAAAAGGACCATCAGAAGACCATATTTTGAAGATCAGGAAAATTCCAGAAAAATACCCAGAAATTATAATTTCCCAGAAGACTCACGGAGCCAGAAGGAGGAGTCGAGAGGGGCCAGGGCTGGCCCACACGCTAGGGCGGCGCGGCCACCCCCCTGGCCGCGCCAGCCCTGTGTGAGGGGCCCCTGGCCCACCTCTGGTCTCGCCCCTTCGCGTACATCATCGTCCCCAAAAACCTAAGTGAGGGGGGGTGTTCAGAGTTGGACACAGCCGCCTCTGCGGGGTGGAGAACACCAGAGAGAGAAAGCTCTCCGGCAGAGAGAAATCTGCCGGGGAAATTCCTTCCCGGAGAGGGGAGAACGTCGCCATCGTCATCACCATCGCACCGGACTTCATCGGGATCATCATCATCATCTCCATCACCAGCACCTTCATCTCCACCATCACCTCGCCATCCCGCTGTAACATCTTGAGTTGGATCTTGTTATATTCATAGGGGAAACTTTCCCGGTGTTGATTACTCTTGTAGTTGATGCTATTGAGTGGAACTGTTGAATTAAGGTTTATGTCCAGATTGTTATTTACCATTATTTCACCTCTGATCATGATCCATATGATGTCTTGTGAGTAGTTCGTTTAGTTCTTGAGGACATGGGAGAAGTCAAGATGTTAGTAGTGAATTATTGTTGAGAAATATTTAATGGTTTGATATTGTTGTGGTGCTATTTCACTAGTGGTGTCATGTGAACGTCGACTACATGATACTTCACCATTTATGGGCCTAGTGAGATGCATTGTGTATTTGGTCACCGACTGTGGGGTTGCCGGAGTGACAGAAACCTAAACCTCCGTTGGGAAACCATTGCACCAGGGAGCGTAGGATCCTAGAGTTTAAGGCTGTGGTTAGATTTATCTTAATTACTTACTTGTATTTGCGGATGCTTGCAAGGGGTATAATCACAAGTGTGTATTTATCCTAGTAAGGGTAGTGCGCTAGCACAGGTTCACCCCCATAACACTTATCAAATCAATAAATACTATTGGCTCTATGAAGCGAAAGCTCTTGACAGAAACTTCCCGTGTGTCCTCGAGAACGTTTGGTTATTATAAGAATACAACCGGCTTGTCCTTTGCTGAATAAAGGATTGGGCCACTTGCTGCAATTGTTACTACTGTCTTTTATTTACTCGCACTTTATTTACTCGTATTACCAAATACTCCTGAAAACCTGTTTGCTAGTATTTACAGTGATTCCTTGATCAAAACTACTCATCAACACCTTCTGCTCCTCGTTGGGTTCGACACTCTTATTTATCGAAAGTACTACGATACACCCCCTATACTTGTGGGTCATCAAGACTATTTTCTGGCGCCGTTGCCGGGGAGTGTAGCGCTATTGAAGAGTGGAATTGGAAAAGGAAACCGTCACTGTGAGTATTGTTTTATTTTGTCTTATATTTTTATTCTGCTATGGAGAACTCTCCATTTGGTTTCCTATTTGGAAACACATCTACTACTGCTACTGCTGCTGCTGCACATGCGGAGGAACCACCACCGCCACCGCCTGCTGAAATTGATCCTTTTAAAATACCTATGAAAATTGTTGGGCGTACTATGGATAACTGCTATTCAGGAGATGGAACTGTCCATCCGGGTGATCACTTATTGTTTATACATGAATTATGCGAGTTGTTCAGGTGTGCAGGTATTTCACCAAGCCAGGTCAAGAAGAAATTATTCTCTATATCATTGAAAGGCAGAGCTGAAGAGTGGTATCGACTACTCCAAGATGGTCCATCTATGGCATGGGAGGATATTGTGCCTCTCTTTTATTACAAGTTTTATCCTCCAAGTGAAATTCACAAAGATCGTAACAAGATATATAATTTTTGGCCTCATGATGGAGAGAGTATTGCCCAAGCATGGGGGAGATTGAAGTTACTAATGCTCAAATGCCCCATTCATGAGCTCCCCAATAATATTGTTATTGATAATTTTTATGCGCGGCTTACTCTTCCTGATAAGGATTATTTGGATGCTTCTTGTTTTGGATCATTTACTCATATGAAAGAGGATGCCAAGTGGAAACTTCTTGATCGTATAAAAGAGAATGCTGAAGGTTGGGAAAACGACAAAGGTAGGAACTCAGGTATAAACTATGATTATGAATGCATTAAATCTTTTATGGGAACCGATGACTTTCATAGTGTTAGCGCTGCTTATGGTCTTGATTCTCAAATACTTGCTAATTGTCTTAAGGCCTTTGCCTCTTATATTGATGTTCCAAAGAAAGATTGGAACAAATATCATGCGCCTTACAAAGATTCTATTAGTCATATACCTGCTGCAGCTACAGAAGTTTGCACGGTTGATAGCATCATTCCTGAACCTTATATTGAGAAGACACCTTTCCCTGCTAAGGTAAAAAAGTATTCTACTTTGGTAAGTGTGTCTAATAAAAGTACTAAGAAAGCTGCAGAGCCTGATGAGCAAATTACTATTAAGTCTCCTGTTGCTATATTGAAAGATCTTGTTACTAAAGATGTAGGAGATGAATATATTCTTTTTTGTGAAGATGCTTCTAACATTCTCTCGCATCCTAAAAAGCATAGGAAAGCAAGTGTTCCTGTTATTTCTGTCAGGATAGGAGATCATTGCTATTATGGTTTATGTGATATTGGTGCTAGTGCAAGTGCTATCCCCTTAGAGCTTTATAAAGAAATCATGCACGAGATTGGCGCTTGTGAACTTGAAGATATTGATGTGGTTGTTCAGCTTGCTAATAGAGAGACCGTTTGGCCTCTTGGTATTGTTCGAGATGTGGAAGTTCTATGTGGTAAGACTAAGTACCCTACTGATTTTCTAGTACTTGGTAAGGAGGCTAGTGAAACTTGTCCTATTATTTTTGGTAGACCCTTTTTGAACACTTGTGGCGCCATAATAGATTGTAAGAAAGAGAAAAAATTTACTAAGTTTAATGGAGAGTCTTATGAGTTTAATTTTTCCAAGTTTGCTAAGACTTCTTATGAAAATGACACGCCTAATGAAATTTTTTGAGTTGAGCAGCTTGCTTCTATTGCTCTTGCCCCTAATAATGCCTTGCAGCAATTCATGGAAGATCACGAAAGTGATGTGTTTAGCAAGGAAAGAGAAGAGATTGACGATATTCTTCTTCGTCAACCACCATTACTCAAGCATAATCTACCTGTGGAGGATCTTGGCACTACTTTGCCGCCTAGAGAAGATCCTGTGTTTGAATTAAAACCTTTGCCTGATGATCTCAAATATGCTTATATTGATGATAAGAAAATATATCCTGTTATTATTAGTTCTAAACTTTCAGGAAAGGAAGAAGAAAGATTATTGGAGATATTGAGGAAACATCGAGGAGCTATGGGATATACTCTTGATGATTTAAAAGGGATTTCTCCTACTTTATGTCAACATGCCATTAATATGGAGAAAGACGCAAAGCCAGTTGTAGAGCATCAACGTCGCCTAATTCCTAAGATGAAGGATGTGGTAAGAAACGAGGTATTAAAACTCCTTGATGCTGGTATTATTTATCCTATTGCTGATAGTAGATGGGTTAGTCCTGTTCATTGTGTTCCTAAGAAAGGAGGAATGACTGTTGTACCTAATGAGAATAACGAGCTTATTCCTCAAAGGGTAGTTGTTGGTTATAGAATGTGCATTGATTATAGGAAGGTAAACAAAGTTACTAAGAAAGATCATTACCCTTTACCGTTTATTGATCAAATGCTAGAAAGGTTGTCTAAGAAGACTCATTTTTGTTTCCTTGATGGTTATTCTGGTTTCTCTCAAATTGCTGTTAAGAAGGATGATCAAGAGAAAACCACTTTTACTTGTCCTTATGGAACTTATGCTTATAGACGTATGCCTTTTGGTTTATGTAATGCTCCTGCTACTTTTCAAAGATGTATGTCTGCTATTTTTCATGGTTTTTGTGAAGAAATTGTGGAGGTCTTCATGGACGATTTTTCCGTCTATGGAACTTCTTTTGATAATTGTTTGCACAACCTTGATAAAGTTTTGCAGAGGTGCGAAGAAACTAACCTTGTTCTTAATTGGGAGAAATGCCACTTTATGGTGAATGAAGGAATTGTCCTTGGACATAAAATCTCTGAAAGAGGTATTGAAGTTGACAGAGCAAAAGTGGAGGCAATTGAGAAAATGCCATGTCCAAGAGATGTTAAAGGTATTCGTAGTATTCTTGGTCATGCTGGTTTCTATAGGAGGTTTATTAAAGATTTCTCTAAGATTTCAAAGCCTCTTACCAATCTTCTTCAAAAGGATGTACCGTTTGTCTTTGATGATGATTGTAAGGAAGCTTTTGAAACTCTTAAGAAGGCTTTAACTACTGCTCCTATTGTTCAACCACCTGATTGGAATTTACCTTTTGAAATTATGTGTGATGCTAGTGATTTTGCTGTTGGTGCTGTTCTTGGACAGCGCATAGATAATAAGTTGAATGTTATTCATTATGCTAGTAAGACTCTTGATGCTGCTCAGAAGAATTATGCTACTACTGAGAAAGAGTTTCTTGCTGTTGTTTTTGCTTGTGATAAGTTTAGATCTTATATTGTTGATTCTAAAGTCACTATTCATACTGATCACGCTGCTATTAGATATCTTATGACTAAGAAGGATGCTAAGCCTAGGCTTATTAGATGGGTGTTGCTTTTACAAGAGTTTGATTTGCATATCGTAGATAGGAAAGGTGCTGAAAATCCTGTGGCTGACAACTTGTCTAGATTGGAAAATATTTCTTTTGATCCTATTCCTGTTAATGATAGTTTTCCAAATGAACAGTTGGCTGCAATTAATGTAACTTCACGAGACCTTCCTTGGTATGCTGATTATGCTAACTTTATTGTTTCCAAGTATTTGCCTCCGACCTTTACAGCTCAGCAAAGAAGAAAATTCTTCTATGATTTGAGGCATTATTTTTGGGATGACCCACATTTATATAAAGAAGGAGTTGATGGTATTATGAGAAGATGCGTACCGGAATATGAGCAACAAGAGATATTAAGAAAATGCCATAGTAGTGCTTATGGAGGGCATCATGCTGGAGATAGAACCGCACAGAAGGTTCTGCAATCAGGTTTTTATTGGCCAACCCTCTTTAAGGATGCCAGAAGGTACGTTTTATCTTGCGATGAATGTCAAAGAGTTGGTAATATTTCTAGACGCAATGAAATGCCTATGAATTACACTCTAGTTATTGAACCGTTTGATTGTTGGGGATTTGACTTTATGGGTCCTTTTCCTCCTTCAAAAGGCTATACCCATATACTTGTTGCTGTTGATTATGTTACTAAATGGGTAGAAGCCATACCTACAAAGAGTGCCGATGGTGAGACTTCGTTAAAAATGCTTAAGGATGTTATTTTTCCTAGGTTCGGAGTGCCTAGATATCTTATGACCGACGGAGGTTCTCATTTTATTCACGGTAGTTTTAGAAAGACTCTTGCTAAGTATGATGTCAATCATAGAATTGCTTCTGCTTATCATCCCCAAACTAGTGGGCAGGTAGAGCTTTCAAATAGAGAGATTAAGTCTATCTTGCAGAAGACTGTTAGTAGATCTAGGAAAAACTGGGCTAGTAAGTTAAATGACGCTTTATGGGCTTATAGGACTGCTTATAAGAATCCCATGGGTATGTCTCCTTATAAGATGGTTTATGGAAAAGCGTGTCACTTGCCATTAGAATTAGAGCACAAAACTTTTTGGGCAGTGAGAGAGCTTAATGGAGATTTTAAACTAGCCGGTAAGAAGAGGTTGTTAGATTTGAGTTCTCTAGATGAGTGGAGAAACGAAGCGTATGAGAATGCCAGACTTTTCAAAGAGAAAGTCAAGCAATGGCATGATAAGAGAATTCTTAAGAGAGAGTTCCATGTTGGTGAGAAAGTTCTTTTGTATAGGTCTCGTCTCAGATTTTTTGCAGGTAAATTACTTTCTAAATGGGAAGGACCATATGTTATTATGGAAGTGTACCGCTCAGGTGCTATTAAGATTGCTTCATTGAAAGATGATTCTACACAAGTGGTGAATGGGCAAAGACTCAAACATTATATTTCTGGAGATTCTTATAATGAAGATGTTGATGTTATTGAAACAATTTCTCCGGAAGATTACATCCAAGACAAACTGCAGGAACCTGCAGAGTTCGTTTTCGAATAGGTAACAGTTCTAGTCAGAAAAGTTTCGCGAAAAGTTCTTCCTTCAATATTTTTGCTGTTTTTAATAAATATGAAAAATCATGAGACGAAAACGAGGAGAAAAAGAAGTCTGTGTGGGTCTCACACACGGGTGGCGCGGGCCCACCCCTGGCCGCGCCACCCCCGTGTGAGAACGCCTCGGAACTCTTTTCCGTCCCGGTTTCCTCCTGTGACCTCGTTTCGATGTATAATTTTCTCCTATTTAACCCCCCGGAGTCCCCGAGGTCTGTATATCGTTTTCTCGTCGTGTTTTGTTTCGAGCTGTTTCTGTCAGGAGTTGATCTTAAGCTTAGGGGAGTCATGGCCTCTTCAAGCGGTGATAAGGAGAAGACACCTCCAGAAGATGGCATCAAAGATTTCCGGCAGAAAGAAGAGGTTGAAAAAGAAGATGAGGAGGAAGATCAAGGTCCAAGGCCAAGCACCGTGATTGCCAGCATAGGAGTGGTGACAGATCATGATAAGTTCAAGAAAAGTGCTCGCATAAGGTCCGGAGGAGGTGTGCCATATCACACTTTAGCTCCACGGGCATCTCCGCCAAGCCAAAGTCCCTTCCATACTCTAATTCATGAACATCAGTTCCAGAAGGTGCCCAAATCACGATTACCCTCTGGCTGGGATATAGATCGTTCTAACAATGCAGGGACAGGAAGCTCCAAGAGCGAAGAAGGATGGGGAAATAATTCTAAGAGCTGGGATTCTCTTGCTGATAGGTTCATGAACCGTATTGAGCATAATTCTGAGATGATTCGTAATCTCGAGTACAAGATTGATGACCTAAAGGACTTGATTGAGAAGCTTATTCAAGATTATTCACCACCACCGCCAAAGGAGTAATTCGTCATCGGTAGGCATCCCCTTGGCTTGTTCCAAGCTTGGGGGAGTGCCGCGGTATCACATCATTACCTTCTGTTCATTTACTTTTCAAGTAGAGTCTTATCATGAATAGAGAAGTTATCATATAGAATAGTTTGCAGTTGGGAGTATCCTCCTTAGTTAGTTATCTTTGTATCCCTTGGTGTGAGTTGCGGTAATGAAATATTAATGAGAAGTTTTATCGTTTACTTTTCGCACACTTTATGTTAGTCTGCAATCTCTCTTATGTGACTAGTCTTGTTGATTGGTATTGGTATCACATTGGGAACATGAGTAGATTTAGTTGGTTTTGGCAAACCTAGCTTGGTCAGTAGCAACTTTACCTTGTAGTTTGAGTAGAAAAGAATAAAGAAGTGCTTGTAGTACATCACCTCAGTTTTCCTTATGTTTGGCTTATAAGTATTGTTATTCTTAAAGTTAAAATCGTTGTACTTTCAAGGGAGTCTGCATGATTGTTCTTATTATATGTATGTTTGTTTGTTTCATGCAACTCTTTTGCTTGCTACCCAGCCTTGCTAGCCAAAAACCTGTACTGAGAGGAGATACTTCTCGTGCATCCAATTCCCAAAAGCCAAGTCACTTCCAAAGAGTCCACTATAAATTCCTATGCATGGTATTTTAAGCCATTCCAAGTAAATTTTCATGTGCTACCTTTCAAAACTTTCAAACACTTCTCATTTTGTGCCACTGTTTTTAGCTCATGAGGACGTAGTGGATGGGTTTGTTATCTTCCATACTAAATTAAGTACCCCTCGACTAGGCAGCTTCATCTGCTCGTCATTAATTTTGCAAGAGAGCTGGTCAGACCATTATAATCTTAATTCTAAAAAGAAAGAAAAAGGCACTCCTCCAATGGATTGTGAAAGTTGGTTGACACGCGATGGAATCGGTTAGCCATGGTTTGAGAAAGGAAAAAAGGTGGGGAGGAGTGCAAAGCTTTAAAAGAGCACCAAAGTGCCAACTAATTAAACATCTCGGAACCGCTCTCACTTGTTTAGTATGGAAGATATCAAGAACTCTGTTGCTAGTCGTTGACAAAAGCAACCACCTCTCAAAACAATTTTTACCTCTGTTTTACAAATGAAAAGCTCTAGCACATGTTTAATCTCTGCTTCCCTCTGCGAAGGGCCTATCTTTTACTTTTATGTTGAGTCAACCTATTTCCCTCTATCTCAAGCAAGCATTTGAGTTGTTATGTTTCACTCATCCATATGTTGATCCGTTTAATCATGTTTATTATCTTCCTTGTTTTTGTATAATGCTTTTGTCTGAAGGAATACACCTTTGAAAGCTTTCTTTGAATGCAAAAGTTTACTTTGTTGAGCATATAGTCTTTGCTATATTAGCTCTGTTTTGAAAGACTCCGTTTAAAAGAGAGAATAGTTTGTTCTCCATTCCTTGACCGAGAACTATGGTTTGCCATTGCCAATTATAATTTACTTTGTGCATTCTTATATGTGATTCCCTTTTACCTATTGCAAGTTTACATCTTATAAAGGGGAGTTGTTGTCTATTATAATGTGTGCCTTAGTAAATGTGATGCTTCTTGTTCGTATTTTGATTATCGACACTCCACTCCATAAACCTGTGGTCATGTTTACCGAGTTTAGTTTTCGCTTGGGGACAAGCGAGGTCTAAGCTTGGGGGGGTTGATACGTCCAATTTGCATCACTATTTTGTATCATAATTTACTGTTATTCATTGATATATTTCATATTTAGATATGATACTTATGTTATTTCCTTTGTTTTCACATGTTTGATGATCATCGGAGGAGATGCTGCCGGAGTCAGGATTCTGCTGGAAAAAGGACCATCAGAAGACCATATTTTGAAGATCAGGAAAATTCCAAAAAAATACCCAGAAATTATAATTTCCCAGAAGACTCACGGAGCCAGAAGGAGGAGTCGAGAGGGGCCAAGGCTGGCCCACACGCTAGGGCGGCGCGGCCACCCCCCTGGCCGCGCCAGCCCTGTGTGAGGGGCCCCTGGCCCACCTCTGGTCTCGCCCCTTCGCGTACATCATTGTCCCCGAAAACCTAAGTGAGGGAGGGTGTTCAGAGTTGGACACAGCCGCCTCTGCGGGGCGGAGAACACCAGAGAGAGAAAGCTCTCCGGCAGAGAGAAATCTACCGGGGAAATTCCTTCCCGGAGAGGGGAGAACGTCGCCATCGTCATCACCATCGCACCGGACTTCATCGGGATCATCATCATCATCTCCATCACCAGCACCTTCATCTCCACCATCACCTCGCCATCCTGCTGTAACATCTTGAGTTGGATCTTGTTATATTCATAGGGGAAACTTTCCCGGTGTTGATTACTCTTGTAGTTGATGCTATTGAGTGGAACTGTTGAATTAAGGTTTATGTCCAGATTGTTATTTACCATTATTTCACCTCTGATCATGATCCATATGATGTCTTGTGAGTAGTTCGTTTAGTTCTTGAGGACATGGGAGAAGTCAAGATGTTAGTAGTGAATTATTGTTGAGAAATATTTAATGGTTTGATATTGTTGTGGTGCTATTTCACTAGTGGTGTCATGTGAACGTCGACTACATGATACTTCACCATTTATGGGCCTAGTGAGATGCATTGTGTATTTGGTCACCGACTGTGGGGTTGCCGGAGTGACAGAAACCTAAACCTCCGTTGGGAAACCATTGCACCAGGGAGCGTAGGATCCTAGAGTTTAAGGCTGTGGTTAGATTTATCTTAATTACTTACTTGTATTTGCGGATGCTTGCAAGGGGTATAATCACAAGTGTGTATTTATCCTAGTAAGGGTAGTGCGCTAGCACAGGTTCACCCCCATAACACTTATCAAATCAATAAATACTATTGGCTCTATGAAGCGAAAGCTCTTGACAGAAACCTCCCGTGTGTCCTCGAGAACGTTTGGTTATTATAAGAATACAACCGGCTTGTCCTTTGCTGAATAAAGGATTGGGCCACTTGCTGCAATTGTTACTACTGTCTTTTATTTACTCGCACTTTATTTACTCATATTACCAAATACTCCTGAAAACCTGTTTGCTAGTATTTACAGTGATTCCTTGATCAAAACTACTCATCAACACCTTCTGCTCCTCGTTTGGTTCGACACTCTTATTTATCGAAAGTACTACGATACACCCCCTATACTTGTGGGTCATCATCGATCAGCAGAACGCGATGGCGATGCGAAGGACCAATTCCATCCCGGATCCCGGAAGAAAGGTCGCCGAAGCCGCTACGACAACACGGAGAACGTAGACATGGTAGCAGCTGGCTACGTGCACGAAGACCGCGACGACAATCGCGACTTACCGCGACGAGGAAACACTTACTACGGCAGTAGCAGCCGTGACTCGAAACCCAGCAAGGAGTGGCATCGCCGGCAGCCACAGCTGTCGGCAGAAGAGATGCTTGATAGCGGATGCCCAAGGCACACGTACCTCGACAAGGACGGAGTACGAAAACCTGCACACCTCCTCATCGAGTGCAGGGAATTCCTTCGCCTCAACCGAGCACTTCAGGAGAGAATGAACGTCGAGCAACCAGTGGCAGGGGCGATAGCCTACAACGCTCCACCGCCACCGCCGAATCCACCGGCAAACGTCGTACAGCAAAGCCATCAGGCCGCTACGATCCAGCAAGCCGAGCAGCGATAGCCGGCCAACGAGGAAGAAGAGTTCCCGCCTCCAAGAGGTTTCGTGCCCATGATTCAGAGGGGGCGCCCGACGAACAAAGTCCGGCGAAAGCGCGCGAGAGAAGTGTTCCACGCCGAGCACGCGCCACCAGCTACTCCCGAATATCTGAATTGGTCCGAACACCCGATTGGTTTCGACCGGTCAGATCATCCACCGAAGATACCACGCCCAGGACACCATGCTCTGGTTCTCGAGGCGCAAATAGGGGGCTTCACCTCGAAAAAGGTGTTTATGGACGGAGGCAGCAGCCTGAACCTCATCTACGCAGATACACTGCGAAAGATCAAGATTCCACTAAACAATCTCCTGCCAACGGAGACTTCTTTCCACAGAATCGTCCCAGGAAAGCCAACGTATCCATTGGGGGCGATACACCTCGACGTCATCTTCGGCACTAAAGCAAATTTCAGAAAAGAGAAGATCGAATTCGAGGTGGTCGATTGGCCCTCACAGTACCATGCCATCCTCGGGCGACCAGCGTTCGCCCGATTCATGGCAGTACCCCACTATGCCTACCTCAAGCTACGAATGCCCGCAAACAGAGGACCACTGACGATCAGCGGCAGCTTTGCGCGGTCAGAGAACTGCGACAAGGACTTCAACGACATGTCCCAAACTTTCGGGGTGCACGAGGAATTGCACCACATTCGAGAAGCCACTGTGATGGACATCGACCCACCGGCGCAGCAGAACGCTCCAGAGCTGTCTTTCGATGCCACCAAAGACACCCGAGAACACCAGATCCACCCGACTGATCCAACCAAGACGGCGCGGGTGTCGAACTCCCTTTCCCCCGCATAGGAAAGCGCGCTCGTCGAGTTCCTCCGTGAGCACTGGAGGATGTTCGCCTGGTGTCCAGCAGATATGCCAGGCATCCCCAGGGAACTCGCCGAGCATGAGCTTAAAATATTTCCCAACGCGAAACCGGTCAAGCAGTCTATGCGACGGTACAATCCAGAGAAGGCTAAGTCGATGGGCGAAGAAATTAATCGCCTCCTCGAGGCTAAGTTCATCAGAGAGATCAAGGAAGCCACATGGCTCTCGCCACCGGTCATGGTGGAAAAGAAGGACACCAAGATCTACAGGATGTGCATCGACTTCACAGCTTTAAACAAGCACTGCCCGAAGGACTACTTCCCTTTGCCCCGAATCGACCAGATTGTCGATTCCACGGCAGGATGTGAGCGCCTCTCGTTCCTCAACGCCTACTCTGGATATAACCAGATACGGCTAAAGGTAGAAGACGAAGACAAGACGGCGTTCATCACCCCGCACGGGGTATACTGCTACATGACGATGCCTTTCGGGCTCAAGAACGCTGGAGCTACGTATCAGCGGTGTATGCAAGCATGCTTGAAGGAACAAATCGGACGCAACGTCGAGGTCTACGTCGACGACATTGTCATCAAGACATCGAAAGCAGATACTTTGCTCGATGACCTTCGAGAAACCTTCGCCAACCTCGACAGATATAGCATCAAGCTTAATCCGAAGAAATGCTCTTTCGGGGTACCCACTGGCCAACTGTTGGGCTACCTGATCTCTGAGAGAGGAATCGAAGGCAACCCAGAAAAGATAAAGGCTATCATCAGCATGCAACCCCCGAAGACGCTTCGACATGTCCAGCAATTGACAGGCCGACTCGCAGCGCTTAGCCGCTTCATCAGCAAGCTTGGCGAAAAAGCACTGCCCTTATATCGACTGCTCAGAAAAACAGACAACTTCACGTGGACCGAAGAGGCGCAAGCCGCTTTCGACGACCTCAAGCAACGACTATCGACCTCCCCAGTTCTCGTTACTCCTCGAGAAAAAGAGCCAATGTTGCTGTACATTGCGGCTACAAATCAAGTTGTCAGCTCGGTGCTTGTGGTCGAACGCGCAGAGGAAGGCAAAGAGCACGGCGTACAGAGGCCCGTGTACTACTTAAGCGAAGTCCTGTCGCCAACCAAGCAAAGATACCCCCATTATCAGAAGTTGGCATACGCCATCTACATGACGGGGAAGAAACTACCGCACTATTTCGAGTGCCACTCCATCATAGTAGTGGCTTCGAACCCAGTTTCCAGCATCCTCAACAACCCAAACGCTACAGGGCGTGTGTCGCTATGGGGAGTCACGCTAGGACCTTGGGAAATCACATACCAGCGCCAGTCCGCGATCAAGTCACAGGTCCTGCCGGATTTCATAGCCGAATGGACAGAAGCTCAGATGCCGGAGCTCCCAGACTTGTCAAATAGCTGGACCATTTTCATCGACGGATCCAAGCGAGTTTCGGGGGCAGGAGCAGGAGTGGTCCTGGTGTCACCACAAGGAGACAGGATGCGCTACGTCCTCCGAATGCGCTTCCCGAACCCCTCCAACAACGAGGCGGAATACGAAGCCGTCCTTCACGGAATGCGCATGGCGAAAGCCTGCGGGGCCACCCGCATCAAGATCCATGGGGATTCGAACCTCATCGCCCAGCAAGTCATGAAGGAGTGCGACGCGACCTGCGCGAACATGATCGCATATCGCGCCATGTATGACAAGCTCGAAGGCGAATTCGAGGGCTGTGAAGTAACAAACATCGGCAGGGAAAGCAACGAGGAGGCAGATAACCTGGCCAACGTTGGCTCAAGGTGCCTCCCAATACCGCCAGGTGTTTTCTTCGAGGAGATATTCGAGCGCTCCGTCAAGATCAAGCCAGTAATGGAACCGGCGTTAGCAACACGTCCGGAAGCTCGGACGGTCAATACCGCCCCAGCGGCAGGAGCAGCAGACCTCCCGAAGGATGCAGCCACGGTCATGCTTGTCGAAGCAATATGGACAAAGCCGTACTTGGCGTACCTGACGAGGGGCGAACTCCCAGAAGACCCCATCCACCGCCGACAAATCATGCGGCGCTCTAAGGCCTTCACGATAATCAACGGGGAACTCTACAAGCGAAGCACTTCGGGGGTGCTCCAGCGGTGCATAGCGCAGGAAGATGGAATCGCCCTCCTCCAAGAAATCCATGAAGGAACCTGCGGACATCACGCCTGCAGCCGAACCCTCGTAGCAAAGGCCTTTCGGTCCGGATTCTACTGGCTATCCGCCCTCTACGATGCCAGGAACATCGTCCAGCACTGCGAAGCATGTCAGATGTTCGCCACCAAGCCACACGCGCCGGCATCGAAACTGCACACCATACCTGTGGCATGGCCCTTCGCACAATGGGGGCTCGACCAAGTGGGGCCTCTCCCCAAATCATCTCGAGGAGGGCATACGTACTTGCTCGTCGCTGTGGACAAGTTCTCCAAATGGATCGAAGCTGTTCCGGTCACCAACCAAGAGGCAATCACGGCAGTCAAGTTTTTCGAGTCCATTGTTTATTGGTACGGCGTCCCGAACAGCATCATCACCGACAACGGCACCAACTTCACTTCGGGCGAATTCCAGGGCTTCGCCAAAGACCTCGGCATCAAGCTCAAGTACGCTTCGGTAGCACACCCCAAGTCCAACGGCCAGGTCGAAAAGGCCAATGGACTCGTCTGCGGAGGCCTGAAGAAGCGACTGCTTCGACCCCTCAAGCGCGCAGCAGGCGCCTGGGTCGAGGAACTGCCTTCGGTGCTATGGAGCCTGCGAACAACGCCCAACTCCTCGACAGGCTACACACCCTTCTTCTTGCTCTTCGGAGCAGAAGCCGTGCTGCCCACGGACGTGCGCTACAGCGCGCCCCGCGTCGCCGCCTACGTCGAGGAAGACGCGGACAGGACGTTAGCAGACGCCCAAGACCTGCTGGACGAAGCTCGAGACGTCGCCCTCGTTCGATCGGCGGTCTACCAGCAGAGCCTCCGCAACTACCACAGCAGACGGGTACGCGGACGCTCTTTCGAGCCGGGCGACCTTGTGCTCCGACTCAAGCAAACAAGCACGTCGAAGCTGGAGCCACCATGGGAAGGCCCGTACCTTGTCCACGAGGTCATCCCGGGAGGAGCATATCATCTACGCAACCCGAAGATGGGGAAAGACGTAGATAACCCATGGAACGCCGCGCAATTGCGCCGCTTCTATCCTTAGCTAGCAAAGCTGTCTCCTCTACCCCCTCTAAATATGTAATCAAGTGTCGGCAGCAGTCCGCACCCAACATTGTGCCTTCGGCACCAAGCAATAAAATTCAAGTTCCTCACTTCATGAGTTAACATATCCGCATACTCGCCTACGCTCGGGGGCTCAGTCCTTCGACCCACGCTCGGGGGCTTCGCCTACGCTTGGGGGCTCCGTCCTTCGACCCACGCTCGGGGGCTTCGCCTACGCTCGGGGGCTCAGTCCTTCGACCCACGCTCGGGGGCTCAGTCCTTCGACCCACGCTCGGGGGCTTCGCCTACGCTCGGGGGCTCAGTCCTTCGACCCACGCTCGGGGGCTCGGTCTTTCGACCCACGCTCGGGGGCTCGGCCTTTCGACCCACGCTTGGGGGCTCGGCCTTTCGACCCACGCTCGGGGGCTTGGCCCTTCGACCCACGCTCGGGGGCTCGGTCTTTCGACCCACGCTCGGGGGCTCAGCCTTTCGACCCACGCTCGGGGGCTCGGCCTTTCGACCTACGCTCGGGGGCTTAGCCTTTCGACCCACGCTCGGGGACTCGGTCCTTCGCCCATGCTCGGGGGCTTCGCCCACGCTCGGGGCCTCGACATCTCGACCAATACTTGGGGATTGCGCTCTCTGAACCTAAATTCGAGTACTGCGTTGTCTTCGACCTACGCTTGTGGATTTTCGTCTAACTGACCTAAGCTCGAAAGCTCCACCTTTTCGGCCACAGACAAAGAAGATATATATATACACAGATTGGAAATACAAACACAGCCACAAGGATAATTCATGGCGCCGCGGCGCCCTGATTCGCCCTTTGCCGATCACTTTCGACGACAATTTGTCGAGCGATACAGTCGCCGGTGCTTCTACAAGCAGCATAATGTCGCTCCATGTTGTAACGACCGCTGGGCGACGAAGGAGGCGTCTTCAGAAGCTCTAGGTCGACTTCAGGGTAGTGCGCATGCACGAAAGCAAGTGCGACCACAGCCCCACTGCGCAGGTGCGCCCTGACAAAGGAGTGTATAGCGTTGCCGTTCTCAAATCGATCGAGCAGCGCCGGCAAACCTTCAGGCTGATCGTTTAGAGGAAACATCGCCTGGTGCACCAGCGCAAGAGCGTTTCGGCTCGTCTCAGCCAACGCACCAGCTTGAGCAATCCTATCCTGAAGAAGTGTCAGCTTCATCGCCTTCGACCGATCAGCCCAGAAGTTATCAGCAACAGAGTTGGCATGATTCTGGGCAGCAACAATATGTGCATTCACGCGTCGGGCTTCGGCCGCGCTATCAAGGCATGCATCTGCGCAAAGGGATCAAAGATCAAAACCTGCACGTCCAAGCCAACACACAGCGAAATAAGTTCAGAGACTCACTGACGAGGTTTATCCCCGGCAATGCCCATGTTTCGGGGCTTTCGATTCATGGAGAGCATGTGGGCGCTTGGCGGATTCGACGGCTTCAGACAGAAACAGGGGGTGCACACGAATTTACCCAGGTTCGGCCCCCCGGAGGGTAAAGACCTACATCCTGCTTGTCTGATCTTGTATTGCTGGTATATGAGGAGCTGTTACAATGGCGCGCAGATGCAATCTGGCGGAGGTGGAAAGAGATGGCGTGGCTAGCCTATGCGAGGTTGTTTTGTAGGCTATGCGAATCTGTCCAGAGATGGCGCTAGGGGTGCCCCTTGGTGGCTTTATATATGCAGCCATTTAGGGTTTACAAAGTCTCTTGCCTTCTACTCCAAGTCGGTGTGCTGGGCCTTGCGGGCTTCGTGTAACCTTCGAGCGGGCTTCTCCCCTGGACCGAAAACTAGGTAGGCGAATATCGAGGACCTATTTGTAATTCCTTCGTCACTCACACTTGAGAGATTTTCCAAGATTTTCGATCTCGTCGAGAAGGAATTTCTTGCAATCCGCAGCATACGACGCTTTCGAAAGAGCGACGTCGACCTTAGCAGTAACAACCTTCAGTTGACGATGCGTACTTTGAAGCTGATCGCGCAATGATCGAATTAGCGACAACTCGCTCGAGGAGGGCGCTCTTCGCTCAATGGCACCAGAAGTACTGCCAACCGTTTCGTACGAAACAGGCCAAGCGCCAGAGGTTAGCGAAGGATCCTGCATGAGGAGTCGAGCATCACACACAAGAAAGGGCAGCCAAACCAGCATGAAGATTAACATGGCAGCAGCACAAGTTTTACAGCATAAAAAGTTCTATTCGGGGTCCTAGCCCTCGATGTGGACCAGCAAAACTAATTACAAGTAGGCACTCGAAGTGCTACCCACACTATGCCGAACTACCAGCCTTGCTAGATGGCGCGGCGGATGCGCCACGCTTCCAAGCCTTCGCCGCCGCGCGCTTCTCATTCCTCTCGGCGAGAAAGCTCATCATTCGGGCAGCCAGCTCACGAGCACGGACAACATAATTCTTGGCGGACTTGTCGCGTCCGTCCTTGTCTTTCGGGTACGTGCTCGTGACCTTGTCAGCATCAAACTCCACGCCATGCATCATCATCATGGAGAAGACAGACTCGGTGCCGATAGTTACCTGACGGCGTACTGCGGCAAATAACGGGTCTTCGCCACCCGCCTTCACCACCACAGCGTCGAGGATCCCCGCCATGGTGTCGCTGGTCGAGTCGGGTACAGACGTATCCCGAACGCGAACCAGCGTCGACCGCACCCGCGCTAAGAGGTTGACAACCTCTCGACTCAGGCGCTCGGCAAAGCCGATACTGGATTCGATTCCAGCAGGCCCTTTCATCGCTCCGGCATCTAATTCGGCAGCAGCTACACAAGCAAGCAGACAGCTAAGTCACAACGCGATTTTTCGGCACGAAAATTATTCCGGACAAAGCTTGGAGAACTTACCACGCAAGGCATCAAGTGAAGTTTGTAGGCGCTGGGTCAGCTCTCCTTCGCGGGCTTCGGCATCCAGGCGGCTTTTATTCGCGCGCTCCTTAGCTTCGAACGATTCGCCCTTCAGTCGGGCGATTTCGTCGTTCAGCTCGGCGACCTTATCCTTCAAACCCGAATTCTCAGTGGTAAGACTGTCCAGCTGAGATTTCAGGGAAGTCTTGTCAGCAGCAGCCTGGGCCCCAATCCCTAAACAGTAAAAGGAGGCGTTCAGCAAACGAAGTGTCATATCATACACAAAGCCGAATTTTACAAGGAGGATGGCATTACTCACGTCGAGTTTCGTCGAGCTGCTCAGTCAGCCTACGATTCTCTTCCTCTAAGGCGAAGAAGCTCCTGCAAACCTTCGACAGGTCCCTAACAACGGGCTAAAGAAAGTCGGGCGAAAAATTAACCTTCGAATCATGTTTCGGAGGGCAAGCCCAAGTGTAAACACTTCGACTCACCCTCGGGGGCTACTAATGGTCAAATATGCGAAGCGCAAGATTCGGACTTACATGATTGTTAGGACCGGAGGGCCCATTAGACGAGGAGACAAGCACGAATTCTTGTTCCGTTGTCTTCTTCTTGGAAGAGGTCGAAGGCTTTGTCAGAGCGACTTCGGGGGCGGTGACGTCGGCGGCCTTCTCCTGCGAATCTGCTGTTTGTTCGAGGGCGTCGTCATGGGGTCGAACTTGGTATTGATCCCCAGGACCGGTCGACGTTTCCTCGGAGGAAGATCTGAAACAAGCATCAATGAGAGAATCAGACAATTAATTTGAAGTATGATCAGAGGATGTACAAGTTCGATAAGTAACACTTACGAAGCGTCGATCCCGAACTTCGGGAAAACCTTCTTGTCTGTTCGAGGGGGAGCGCGGCGGCTCAGAGGCGAAGCTGGGATAGCGTTGTTGTCGTCATCCCCCGAAGAAAAGTGAGTGTCGTCGAAGTCTTCCGAATCCTCGACAACGTCCGCGACTCGTTGTCTCTTCGGAGCCCTCGGTGGCGATGGAGCGGCGGAGGCCGACCCTTCAGGCACCTCGGCAAAGTCACGCCCCGGATATTCGCCCATCTCGGGCTGGGGCGGATAGCATCGGGCTACGTCAATCACCTGCGCAAAGAAAAGGGTTGCATTCGACATTGGACGATCCGGCTAAGAAATGAAGAAGGCATTCGAATAAAAGCATAATCATACCTCGGTGCGGGGAAAGGCTTTGCTAAAGGCTACAGCGCCGAAAATCTTCGGCACGGGATCTTTCTTCTTGATGTTCGTGACGGTGCGTACGCACTCGTCGATTTCGGCTTCGTGCAGCTCGTCTTGGGAGATACGGGTCGAATCCCGGCGATCGCTGTAGTCCCACATGTAGTGGGCTCGGGCAGCGAGCGGCTGGATTCGACGCTCGATGAAGGTTCGGATGAGCTGGATCCCCGAAAGCTCCTTCTTCGGGGTAGCTCGGAGCTGCTGGATCTTCTCCATCAGCGGTTCCGTAATTTTCAGCTCCTCGTCCGAAAGATAGTGTCTCCAGGATACGCGTGGTCGAAGAATGACTGTAGGATGGAATTCCTCGAGCCCGAAGTTTTCACCGTCGGAGGACTTGTCCTTGGCGTAATACCACTTCATCCTCCACCCGGGATTATTTTCGGGCGCTTGAAGGTTGAAGTAGTCGACGTCTGGGCGCACTTGAACGCCAAAGCCGCCGGTTTGATACGGCAGAGGGTGCCGAATAGCAAAGATTCGGCGCCACAACGCCCAGTGGGGTTCGATCCCCAGGAAGCACTCACAGAGCGTGATAAAGCACGCAATGTGAAGGTTGGAGTTGGGATTCAGGTCGTGGAGCTGAATCCCGTAAGCAAAGAGAAGGCCACGGAGAAAAGGATGCGGGGGAAAAGACAAACCCCGCAGCAAAAAGGCGATGAAGATTACCCGGAAGCCGAGGGGTGGCCGGGGAACGATCTCCGGGCCGGCGGCGAGCGATTCCGCCGGCGTGTTCTTCAGCAGACCCATCTTCTCGGCCTGGGTCAGCTCCTTGTTCCCGACCTTGGATTGGACCCAGCGGCCAACGCCGGAGCCCTCAGCATCGACCGTCTTGGCCTTCTTGGCGGCGGCAGTGGCGCCGGTGGCTGTGGAGCCCCTCTTGCCCATGGTCAGGGCGCAGCAAAGGTCGCGGAAATGGAGGGAGTGGAGCTACAGGAGCGCTGCGCGAGGAAGGAGACGATGGCGGCGGAGTGAGATAGACTATTACCCTGCCACCGTCATTTGTTCCAGCTCTAGAGATCTACGTCAGATCTCAACCGTCCACGACGAAGTGGAAACGGCCGGATTGATCCAACCGTCCACGTGTCAGCACGCGAGCACCGCGGCGTCCACTACGCACGGTAATCAAGGAAACCGCGCCGGTTATTTCTCACCCACGCGCGGGACGTGCGGTCAAACTCTGTCAACGGCCGCGATGCGCGGCTTGAGGGCCCGCCACACGTCTTGTCCTGGCAGGCTCAGGCCTGTCCTGCAGAAGATGAGGTGACGACTCGACGCAGTGTGTCGTCAGCGATGACGCGTTCCCTTGGGTAGGATGCTTTCTTTTCGACTCAGAGGGCAAAGACTGGCGAAGGTTCTTTCGAATTTCGAAGGTATGTGCCTCTTGCACTTGAACGGCATCTCGACTGGGTTTTCTTTCGAGGCTTTTTGTGTACCTCTCTTTTGCGTCATTTGAATCTACATCGAGTCTTTTCTCGATGATTCTGCCATTTTGCCCTCGAAGTTATCTCTTTTGGGCCAGCAGCGCCTTCGATGTATTTGAGACAGGATTTCGGTCCCTCGAAGTTATCTCTTTCGGGCCAGCAGCGCCTTCGATGTATTCGAGGCAGGACTTCGGTCCCTCGAGTTATCTCTTTCGGGCCAGCAGCGCCTTCGATGTATTCGAGGCAGGACTTCGGTCCCTCGAGTTATCTCTTTCGGGCCAGCAGCGCCTTCGATGTATTCGAGACAGGATTTCGGTCCCTCGAGCTATCTCTTTCGGGCCAGCAGCGCCTTCGATGTATTTGAGGCAGGGTTTCGATCTTTCGAAGCTGCTTCTTTCGACCCAATAATACCTTTAGAGATTCGGGTTCGAGCTTCGGACCTTTGAATCATCTTGTTCTAACCTGTCTCCCGAGCTATCAATGCTCCTCAATCAACATGCCCGAATTTTGGTGGCAATATACCAGTTCGGATGCCGTATGTCAAATACGAAGGTAAGTCCACGGTTTGCAATACCGGATGGCCCGGTACTCGTATCAAACGCGCTCTGCCGGAAATTTTCCATACCTACGGTATGAAGTTTGCACCAATGGACGCATCGGGTGCCTCACAATGAACTGGGCTCCGACCTGGTAAGTCCGACGCGGCTCGGGTCGGGGTAGCACCAGCCCACGCGGGTTCGAGTCGGGGGACTCGAATCTGAGTAAGCTAACCGCATGTCTTTGCAGCAATGCAATTAACTGAGACCCGGCGTGAGTCTCAGGCCGGTTATGCGCATCCCTCTGCAAACCCAACTTAGTACTTTCGAGGCTCTAAATGAGAGTGACTCGAAAAATCTGCACCAAACAAAGCTTACTACTCGAATGATTTCTATGTATTTACAGTTTTACAGGCTAAGTGCTCATGTCGGGTGCGGCTAGGGAGACTTTCGGGGGGAGTCCCTGCTATAGTCTTCGGCTATCCCAGGCCCTCGGGGGCTACTGACGAAGGAATGACAGATGGGCCCCCGACATTCGCCTACCTGGTTTTCGGCCCAGGTAGGGTGTCTCAGGAAAGGCTTTCGAGGCTTATCAAGATAGAGGCTTGACGCGGCCCAGAAGCATTACTTGGTGCACAAGCAAGATTTCGAAGAGTTCAAGTTAGATTAGGTCTCAGACGATCCGATCTGTACTTGGCTTGAGAGACACTCCTGAGACCTAGCCTTAACTTATAAAAGGCTGGGAGGGAGGTCTCGAAACCCTAGATTCACTTCCACCCACCTCACGCCAGAGCGCTCGACACCTTCGAGTTCTCTACTTTCGGCTAGATCCAATCTACGCTGCCATTGTAACACCACCATCATCGTCACCACCACAATACAAAAGTCAGACAAGCAGGACGTAGGCCTTTTACCTTTCGAGGGGGCTGAACCTGGGTAAATCCTCGTGTCCTTTTGCTTTCGTCTGATCGCCGTCGAGTTCGCCAGGTCCTCAATTCGCTTCCTAGATCGAAAGCCCTTCGACATGGGCATTGCCAGGGATAAACCTCGTCACCCATTAATTTCAGTTAAGAAGTTCTTAACTGAAACATGCACTGAAAATTAACCGCAACCTACCGAGGCCAGTATAGGACTCTAGAATCACATCACAGGATCGAGCACAACATAGCAGCAGTAGGCAAGCATGCCTGGCTCACTGGCCAGGCCACCAAGACATGAACACAGAGACAGAGGGGTAGGATGAAGACTCACAGAGGAGCTCGCAGAGGAGCTGGAGGAAGATCATGGCGGCGACACCGTCGGTGCAACCACGGCTCTGGCATCGAAACGCCACCATCCGGTGTGCTACGGCGACGGCGGAGCAGCACAGAACCCATGGCCAAGCGGCCAAGCACACCACCGCACCTGGGGAAGACGTCGGGGTTGCAGACGCCATCCAACCAGCGGAGACGGTGGAGATGCCACCGCAGGCACCGAGAGTGGGTTAGAAACCCCAGCGAGATCGAGCCGGAGAAGATCAAGCCGCAGGGGCGAGATCGACCGAGGCGACGCGCAGGGGCGAGATCGACCGAGGCGACGCGCGGGGGCGATGGCGACGAGCGGCGGCAAGATCGATGAATCGCTGTGGTCAGATGGAAGAGCTTGGGGAGACGAAGCAAATGCCCTGCATGGCGATGGCACAGCTCACCGGAGCTCGCCGGAATCGAGCGGCATAATCGCCGACGATTCGCAATTGCCAGAGAGGGGAACAGGCTAGGGTTAGGGTTAGGTCGACCGAGTGAGAGAGAGTGAGGGGGGCAGCCGGCTAGGCCGGGCTGGTCCGGTCTAACCCGCTTGGGTTGACCTGACCAGTGGGCCTAGACTGTCAGCTGCCAAATTTTATTTTAATCAATTCTAAAAACCTAGAAAAAACCCTAATCTATTTAAAACAAATCCAGAAAAATATCTAAAATTAACCAAAAAATAGAAAATAACTATTTTTAGTCCTTCTAGGAATTTTGAACTCATTTGAAAAATATAATAATCATATGAGTTAATTGTACAAAAAGAAAAGGAGTTAAATGATTTTTCTGAAAATATTAAAAACTTGCGAGTCATTTAAGAAAAATCTGGTAAATTCTTAACTCTTTAAAATAAATTCCATTCAAGAATATTTGATGAATATCCTTGAATGAAATTACCATTAACATATATTCTTTAAAATCATAAAAAGAATATATAAAAGCTAGCAAATGAATAAATCACTTCAGGGGGGTATAAATTAAACACACACCATAAATCATGCATTTTTGAATCTTTAACCATTGCCCTTACCGGACAATGATGTTGTTTTCCAGAACTCGAGGCCCCGGGTCACTTCAACAAATCCAACTGCACTACCTTGCAGTTTGCAGGCAAGTTCACTCTTGCTCATATCTATTGTTTATCTTTAACAAATTACTTGCAAATATACCTGTGGTATTACTACTGCATTTTAAAGCAAAAGTTCTACTTTCTTAATCAAATTGATTAGTGGTTGGCAACCACGGTGGTTGTCGACCTAGGGAGGTGGGCAGTGGGACCATGGTATGGGTACTGGTGGAGGTCACACTGCAACTAGAAAGTTCACCTAGGAATTAATAACCAATATCGTCAGTGATTCTAGCGCCGTAAATAACGGTCAACCATAAGATCTAGAATGGGACAGAGAAGTCAGCTGTACCAACTTCCTTCTGCATATCAACGGATGCGCGTACCATAGCTGTTGGTCTCCTGCTGGGAGCAACATGAGGGTGGAATCCCCTTAATGATTCCATGGTAATGTGGTCTATGATGGATTGTAGGTGACCACCGAGGGAAGCCCGAGGTCGGAATAGACCGGCGTGGGGTATATCTGCCGAGGTCTGGACTACCAAAGGGTAGGAGGCCGGCGTGGGTAAGTTAAATCGAGGTCGGAAACTACCTAAGGGTAGGCGACCGACGTGGATTGTGTCAATCGAGGTCGGACCTACCACAATGCGTAGGCGACCGGCGTGGATTGTTTCCGAGGTTGGAACTACAAAAGGGTGGGTATGTGGGGTCGCAGAGGAGGACAGTGATTGGTTGGATCACATGACTGGTCCCCATACGAAAGAAGTATGGACGGGAAAGTACGCCCGGTTGTGCAGCAAAGCATTGATCTCTTATGGGTACAAGTGACCACCTCTGCAGAGTGTACAAAAAAAAGTATCATGATACTCCCTGTTCCGGGAAGGAGCTACGAACGCGGCAGGAAAGGAGCCCATCGAAGCTCTAATCAACCTGTGAAGACTGACGGACATAGTTCTTTTGAATAAAAGCAATCTTTAAAGAAATGATTATAAAAATTGCATTTGACCTAAGACTTTCAAGTATACGGTCGTAGCTAGTGCATCAAACACCTCTATATTATTAAATGAACTTGTTGGGTAATGCTCGTTACTCACCCCATTCCCTCTTAACCCTTGCTTAGACTCAGAGGGCCAGAATGAGGAAACTGAAGGAGCATCGAAGGACTACGAGGAAGTCTACTATGAAGAGCCGGACCTTTCCGGTGGAGTCAAAGGCGTGGATTACACCATCGCCTATGGGAACAACAAAGGAACCGAGGAGGAGGCCGACAACTAGTAGTTTAGAATAGTAGCTTGAGTCGCACCGAACCTTATAGAATAAAGTGACTTAAGTCAGTTATCATGTTTAGTCTGCTTCTATCAGTCCTAGTTAAGGTTTGTAGCATCAAAGTAGAACCTACTAGTGTTCCTCTTTGGACCGAGGAGGAACTGGAGTCCTTTGTAAGTTTGTGGCTTGTAATATTAAGTGCTTGAATAAAGACCGCTATGTTTCTGTTGTACCACTCTGAGAGATGTAATATTTGTGAAATGGTACTTCACGAGTGTTATGTCAACGACTTGCATACTACAACATGCAGTGGTATGTTGGGTCACCACATCTACCTTGGACTATGGGTCCATAGTAGTAGCTAGATGGTTGTCTTCTCCACCATGTGCTTCATGTTTAGATCTTGTGAGCTGCCTACATGATCAAGATCATCTTTATGTAATTCTACATGTTGTGTTTGTTGGGATCCGATGAATATTGGTGTTATGATTAAGTTGATGTTCTGAATTTTATCTTATGTTATCTCTATGTTGTTTATGATCTTGCATGCTCTCCGTTGTTAGTAGCTATCTTGGCCAAGTAGATACTAGTGACTCCAAGAGGGGGTATTTATGCTCGATAGTTGGGTTCGTGCCTCTATTTAATCTGGGGGAGTGACAGAAACCTCTAAGGTTGTAGATGTGTTGTTGCCACTAGGGAGAAAACAACATTCTTGTGTCTAAGGACATTCTCTTTGTTTACATTACACACTTTGCTTAATGCAGTTATCTGTTGTTCGCAACTTAATACCCAAGGGGTCCTCGGATGATTCCCCGCGAGTGGATTATTAGTCATAGATGCAGTTGGATGGCTGTCTATGTATCTTGTTGTAATGCCCAGAGTAAATCTCATAGTGATCCTCTTGACATATGCACGTTATCTTTATTCTATCAATTGCCCAACTGTAATTTGTTTACCCAGCATGTCGTTATTTATCTTATGGAGAGACACCACTAGTGAACTGTGGACCTCGGTCCAATTTCCTTTATATTGCTATTACCGTTTACTTTTACTCGCACTGTTTACTTTCTCACATATTACTATTGATTTCCACTCGATACGCTCAGCAAACCGGTGAGATTGACAACCTCATCGTAAGTTGGGAGCAAAGTATTTGTTTGTGTTGTGTGCAGGTTTCACGTTGCTGCTGGTGCAAACCAAAGCACTGGACGAGGCGCCCTATAAATTATCCGGAGCTGTCGCGAAGCTAGCAGGCAACACCTTCTGAAGTTTGGCTTTTTCCTACTGGTTCGATAAACCTCGGTTTCTTACTGAGGGAAGACTTGCTACTATGCTCATCATACCTTCCTCTTGGGGTTCCCAACTAGGTGGTTATCTGCCCGCATCACTCGGCGCGCTTCCGCTTGAACTCCTGCTCCAGGCTGACTCGTTGCTGGTTCAGCATCCGGTCCATTCGCTCCTGGAGGGTGGACTCGCGCTGCTACAGCGTCTCCCGGCGTTGGGCCAGGTCGTTGTTGGTCTGGTTGACCATCTCCTCCCTGCTCTCGAGGGCCTCCCTCTCCCTGTTGAGCCGGTCCTCGAGGGCGGAAAGCTGCTCCTCCTAGAGGCGCAGCTCCTATTCACGGCGGCGAATCTCCGCCTCTCTCGCGGTGACCCCCGCCTCTTGCAGGCTCAAGCTCTTCGCGCGGGAGTCAGCGCTCTCCTCGCGAGCATGGAGCAGGGTCTCACGGTCCTCGGCCTCCTCCAGCCTCTGCCTCGCATTGGCAAGGAGGCCGTCGACGTTGGTCCTGGCCTGGTCCAAGAGGTGATGCACCGCCCGCTTCGCCTCTTCCCCATCCAAGGCTGGGTTGGGAGGTCCGACGATGGAAGGGATCCTCTGGCGCACTGCGGAGATGATCTCGGTTGCCTTGTTGTGCGCCCGGGCCAGGATCTCCCTCGTTGTTGCCCTCGCCCTCGCCAGGACCTCCTCGGCTTCGTCGGCCGTGCTCGCGCGGATCTCCTCTGCCTCCTTCCTCGCCAGCTCGCGGCGTTCGACCGCGCGTTGGTCCAGAAGGCGGCACCTCTCCGTAGCTTGGTGGAGGAGGGCCCAGCCTTCGTCAAGGCCAGCTCGCTCAACAGTGCGGGCCCTGGTGACCTCGTCCTGGAGGGTGGCGACCATGGTCTCACGCACCCTCGCCCATGCCTCGTCGGCATTGGCGTGGGGATCCGTGGTGATCCTCAGGGGCCTCCTCGAGATCTCCAGCAAAGGTGGCGATGGAGCTCTAGAAGGGCCCGGCCCTTGTGAGCTTGTCTCTCCCTCGGGACGGGGCTCGGGGGCTGCCCTATCCGGTGGATTGGCCACCCTTTTGCCAGCTGGGGCGACAGGCGTGGCGGAGGGTGCCCCTGGGATGGTCGGTGTGCTCGTGGTGTCGGGAGCAGCAGGCGCTGCCTCCATGGTCTCCGGCCTGCCCCCCATGCTGGGGGGCTTTGTTGTCTCGGGAGCCGGTGTAGCTCCCCCTGTGGGCGGTGCGTCCACGGACACACAGTTTTCTTCTTCTCCGATGGCGCGCGGCGGCGTCGCCGGAGTGGCGGTGGAAGCCGGGTCAGGGCCCGGCATGGTCTGGCTCATCTTTCTCTTCTTCTTCTTCTTCTTCTTCTTCTTCTTCTTCTCTTCCTTTTTCTCCTCGGCATCCCTGGGGAGAAAGGGAGGAAATGAAGTTAGGAGGAAGGTAAGTCAAGGGTAAAGGATGTTGCAGGTATACTCACGAGGCGTCGCACTCGACCCAGCCTCTCTTGCCAAGAAGGGCTGAGGTTAGGGGCGGGGGCGCCGAAGTCTCGCCGGCGGGCCCCTTGCCGTGGGGGATCTCCGACTCTGCCCACCGGCTGGCGTGTTCGGCGTTGAACTTGGAGCGGCGCTCGGCCTCCAGACGGGCTAGGCGCTCCTCCTCCTCTAGGCCCGCGAGGAAGATGCGGTGGCATCTCTATCAGTAGGCTGGTCGACCGAGGCATCTTCATCGTCATCGGAGGAGTCCGAGAGCAGCACGGTGCTCTAGGAACGCCCTCGGCGGGTCACCCGCTCGCCAGATTCGACGTCCTCATCGTCAAGATCTCTAGAGGCCTCAGGGCCTGCCCCCCTCGCTGTGGAGTCCTACTCCGAGCTTGCTGCCGGGGCGCTCGGAGGAGGGCCAAGCGTGACGCCGTCCAGGAGGAAGGGTACCCAAGCGTTGAACTTCAAGATCCCAGTCGTGACACGGCTGGTCTCTCGAGTGCCCAGGCTGTAAATCGGCAGAGCCCCGCGCGGAATCATCGGGATGAGCGTGGAGGAGAAGAAAGCCCTTATTACCTCTTCCCGGGCGTCAGCGTTGAGCTCGCTAACATGGAGCTGGATGTCGTCTCCTACCCGGTGCACCCAGATGTTCCGGCGGTGGTTCTGCGGAGGGGCAATGCGTCTGGTGGCGAATTCCACTCCAACCATGGTCCTCATGACACCGGCCTTCCAAAGGTCGCGGATCCATGGGCGGAGTGTCTTCAAGGCCTCTTTAGGGAGTGCCTCGCTGGCCCAGGTGGTGAGCTTGATGGGGGCACCTCGGTGACAAGGAAGAGCTCGAATTCCTTGAGGATGTCGACAAAGAGCCAGCGGCTCCGAAAGTCTTCAACTTTCTTCATCCACTTCAGGTCAATGAAGTCACCCTTTGTTCCGGCGATGGTGATGAAGGAGATGCAGCCTGAGCTCTGATTCAGTCCAGAGAGCCGAAGGAATAAGAGGTGGCGGAAGTACGCCACCGACGGCTTGATGCCGATCCACGCCTCGTAGGCGTAGGCGAAGACCGCCAGCAGGGCGACGGATCTGGGGTGGAGGTGAATCGCCTGGATCCCATATGTCTCCAGGATCGCCAGGAGGAAGGGGGAGAAGGGCGGCACCATACCGGCGTAGACGGAGAAGAGGAAGAAGGGTTGCGCCATCGCGGGTAGAGTATCCCGCGACGTCCGGCCGTGCCAGATGTGGGTGGCGCCCCACTCGCTGTTCTTGCTCCCAACCATCTCGCGGACGGTTTGGAGCTCGCGGTTGCTCTTGATGCGGGAGCTGAGCAGGGGTGCCACCGGCGGCAGCGCTGCTTCGAAAGATCTTCTAGCTCCGGTGGTCCTGCGTGGTGCCATGGTGCAGCAGGACTTGGGCGGATTTTAGAGGAGGACAGATTGCTAGAGCGAAATGGATGCGCAAGCTCTTCGGAAAGGGACGGCGGCGATGGTGTGCTGTGAAGGAGAAGAAGGAGCCTTCTCTGCTAAGCTTTAAAGGAGGCAGAGAGGGCGCGGTTTCCAAAATATCGCCCTTGATGCGACAGTTTGAAACGCCCGTTACTCTCTACACGGCGCACAATCTCCACGCCGCTTTGTCTCGCCAGCCGCGGTCACGCCACGTGTCCGCAGCCTCTGCATCTTCACATGGTCCTATGACCGCATGCGTTGACGCGTGCTGTTGGAGGGCCCAGCAGCTTCTGGGGGCCCCTGACCCTTCGCTCCCTCGAGAGGGCGCGTCTGCGGGCCAGGCTCCCGGGGGCTACTGTCGGTGTTCTGGATACCGGGGTATCCCGGTCCACCTGCTCCTAGGCCACTTCAATGGCCCGGCTTCGGCCTAGGAGCAAAATGAAGACTGAAGCCCAGCAAGGAAGACCCTCATGAGGAGGCGCCTCATGGGGAGAACGATGACAAAACCGCTAAGGACCAGAAGACCTCCTCACGAGGTGTTCCTCGTGAGGGGAGGGACCAGATCTATGCCAGCTCAGCACAAGCCTGTGTTGAGCGAGAGGATAAGATCAGAAGATGGCGTACCGTCCACGCTACCCCGACAGGGGGGCGACCAACCTCTGTCGTGCCTGCATAAAGGTGTGCGATGGTTGTTGTCACCCCCCTAAAAATAGGGTGGACGGTGCAGGGCGCTAGAGGAGGACGTCAGCCTTCCTCCACCCACTCCCGTGGACCGGCGCCACTGCTCTACGTAGACCAAGACCACCGAAGACTGAAGATTACAGATGTCCCCCTCCTTGGCCGTGTTGTGGCAACCCCTTCCCCAAGTTGATGAGGGGAAGGAGGACCTCAGCGCTATAAAATGAGGGAAGGCTGCCCCTTAGAAACGATCCCCAATTCTGAGCTCCTAGCTAGGCTAAGTTGGTTCTTCTACCTCTGGCCAGCTAGTGCTCTGTAACCAAGACCTTGTATTCCTCGCGAGGTGTCACATCGCAATACAAGAAGGCAGGAAGTAGGGGTTTTACCTCACCACGAGGGCCCTGAACCTAGGTAAAACTCGGTGTCCCTCTCTGTCGTGTGTCGTGCTCTCCGGCGTCTCGAGTCTTCCATCGCCGTGTTTCGTCGTGATCTAGATCTCACGCGTACATCCCCCTGCATTCGAATCTTTGGATCCTTCGCGTGGTACCTCGTGTTCTTGCGACACGAAATCCACCGACAACTGTTATTAAAGTTTGCCACGTATAGAGACCCCCACCTGCCAGAAACCGTGTCAACGCAATTAAACCGAGCAATCAATGCTTTCAGTCGCGAACCAGCCCCAAAGTGGTAGTTATGCGTCAACGGGAGCAAAAGTGGTTGTTATCTAACATGACAGTCTTAAATGTGGTACTTGACAAAGGGCTAGGGTTTGTGAAAGAAGGAGGAGATGCAACACCTATAAATAGGCAAGGTTGGTGAGCTTGGGGTGTTTGACACAAACTTTGTTAGTATTTTTTATGGCTTCTATTTTTTAATTAAAGCGACAAAACATTTTTTTTGATTTAAAATAGACTAGAAAATTATTTTGTTTTGTCTTCGGAATAAGAAAAGAATGGAGGGCCTTATTAACTGTTTGAATAATTAGCAAAAACAATGGCAAAATAAATTTATTACCAAAAATACACATGGAGATGATGCAACGACACGAAAAATAAAAACGACAAACAAATCTAATAGGGGTATTTTCCAAGCCGTTACATTGTGGAGCCCCAATACATTTAATATAAGATGGCGTAGCGTGATCGTACATACACCACAAATAATAGAATACCGGTATAGGGCCACTGGTATTTTAGCCAAATACCGGCGATGTGATCCACCGCTACTGTAATATCGCCTATAAGCTAGTATTTCCTACTAGTCTGATGCATTATTTCCTCAACGTTTGACAACCTCTTTTATAATCCAGATGTATTTTCATGGTGTTGCGCATGATTGATCACCGTGGCGCGATTTTTTTTTCTCTTTTTTTTCTTTTCTTTTGGTTGTGTATTGTTGATGTCTTCAGATATTTTGTTAGTGCAGAGGCTAACATATTTGGCATCTTTGCAATCTTAATATAATCCAATTGTTAAAAAAACATATAAAGGAGAAAATACATTGCGATAATCACACAGGTCCAGGCACGAGCAGCGGTAGCCAGTGAAATACTGAAAGGGAAGAGAAAAATGGACTCAAGAACCAAGCGGATATATGCAAATTCAGCTCAGGTGAACAAGTCAAATAAAACTGCGAGCAAGATTTCGTACTCTGTACAGCAAAATTTTGTCGACAAAAGATCACAAGAAACTATTTCAACGAATGCGATAGAACACCAACTTAACTACAAGACATTTGTGCTTAACAGATTTGGGATAGAAAACTGTGAGACGCGGTTGATTATCAATCTGCATAAATTTGAAGTACTCCTGTGTTGTGGACACTCTACATTCATACACTTCAACTGTACATGGAAAAGGGAAACCTTTAACAGAGAGCGTCAATTTGGGAGACGAGCTTCCTGGAGCGCGATATCACGTTCGTTATTATGGGCCTGGGGATCCGGGCGTGTCAGGGCAGGAGGGAAATACGGCCTGATATACTCGGAACTGAACAGTGCGCTGTATAGGCTTCGGACATGTGAGCCATCAGCGTTGGAACAAGGTACTAGTCCGCCGGCCCAAGTAAGCGGTTGGTGTGGAACATGGTCCTAGTATTATTGAGCTGGCCCATCATCGTCTCGCTCGGCACCTCCACTCGCAGCACCGGCGGCGCGGAGCGACGGGTACGGCGGGGCGACCTCAGGACCGTGCGCGTCCACGGCTGCGGGTGAGGAGATGGAAGAGAAGGAGGCGAACGACGCTCGCAGGTACTTCATGCCCCCCCCCCCCCCCCCCCCCCCCCGCCCACGATTTCTTTGAGTGATGGTACTGTTTATCCCTTGTTTAGCATCGTCGGAGATGAGAGATCTGTTGGGGAGACAGATCTACCCGGTGGTGGTGCGTATGGCTCTGGCTCGGGTGTAGATTCCAGGGAGGGGAACAAACGAGTCTGTTCCAGGGAAGGAGCGGACTCTGTTTGCAGTGGACACGCGGCGGAAGTGCGATCTGAAGCTACGTCTGGATGGACGAGAAGGTAGGTCAATGACATGCACATTCAGTTTTTTAAGGGTGCCGTCCTGAAAATTCCTCTTTTCGTTGAATGCTCTTGTGGATGATTTAGGCGAATAATTGTCTCTGCTTAGTTTTTCACATCCCTTATAGCACCTACGGACTTTTTAGTACTCTAGCAAAATCCTTCCATGAGCATTCTGATCAAGTAGGCTATGTTCCCCTTGCTCACTGTTCTGCGGGAAAGCCTTTGTCTGAATTTAATTATGAACATTCATAGCGTCCATGTTAATTCGTGTGTACTACTGGAAATTCATCTTTTTGCTTGAGGCTCCTCTGGCTGATCTAGGCGAATCAATGTCTCTGCCATATTTTATTATGGACCTGAGATGAACCATAGAATTTGTAGAACTGTAGCAACATCCCTCCAGGAGCGTATGAATTCAGGATGCTCTGTCCATCATGCATCCTGTTAGCTGACTAAGTTTTTTCCTGGAAGTTTACATGAAAGATTCATAGCATTTGTGTTAATTCTTACGTGCCCTACTCCAGTGTTGCTGTTCAAATTTCCGGTAGTTAGTAGTTTTCAAGGAAAAAGGGTCCATAGGTTTTTCCTGCAGTTCTTCTGTAGTTTTGTAATTCAATCCAGTATTCGGGTCGTCTATAAGATGGTACTAATTGCTTTCATCTACTGTGTTAGTAAGGTGCGGATAGGGAAGGCTCCAATCAAAAGGGCACTGAATCCTGCCAGGAAGTCTGTTTTGGAATTAGCTTTGCGGTTGTACGCCGAAAGAAGGGAAGGTGTTGTGGTAGATCCGGCGGTTGGAACTTCATTTGATTTGCTTGAAGAAGCATATGAATTCTACAATCTTTATTCCTGGGAGACTGGTTTCGCTGTCAGGTTTGCAAAAGAGCAGACTAAATGTGCAGCGGACAAAGTGTATGCAAGATATTGTGTGTGGATGCGCAGTAATGAGCTTTTTTTATTGGATGAATTTTTTTACAATGCATATCTACATTTTAGTTCACCGAGTAACATATTTCCTTGTTACTCAAAAAACAGGCATACCATTGAAAGAGAATAGCCGGTCGACGAGATGCGGGTGCTCTGCTTTGATTAGATTGCTGCGGACAGAGGACAATGGTTGGTACACCTGTACAGGTCAGGAGCCTATGAGCTCCAAAAACTTGCGAAATCGAGGGTGTATTTAGCAGAGCATCTGGATGCTGCATCCAGGGAGAAGTGGTGCAAGGTGGCGTACTGTGTGGAGGTTGAAGAAGACCTATCTTTTTTTTAACTGCGAGTGTGGCAGTTTTGAGCATTCTGGCATGATCTGTTGCCAACAATGAAGGTATTCTGTTTGAATCTGGCTTAGACTACCCGTTAACTTTTGTTCCTTACATGGTACTGACTAAAAAGTGCGCCGCAGGTGATGCTGCACCTCAAGCTGAGGAAAATACCTGAAAAACATATCGTGAAGCATTGGACTAAAGATGCATGCGATGTGCTTCCTGAGAAGCTTCTCAGATACCAGAAAGACCAAGGTCCTCCGAAAATGGCCAGTTTTAGGCACACGCGGCTGTACATCAAAGCCTTGAAGTGTGTTCAGCTAGGAGACAGCAATGTGAACTGTTACGGAGTGTTCCTGGGCAATGCTGGGGGAAGTGAGCGCAAAGCTTCTTCCTCTGAGTCTGGAATGGGATGGTATGGACCTTCCGATCATGAGGCTGCCGAAGCTGATATGGGCACTGCAGAAAACCTTGTTGATGATGATGTTGGTGATTGTGTGTCGGACGGTACCCAGGTAACTATCTGAGGGACAGGACTGAAGCGTGGAAGACCAACAACAAGCCGTCTAAGAAGGACGCAGCTTCAGTGCCTTACTGAAGCTAAGGCTCACGGCGCCTTGCCCCCTCATCCACCATCCAATCTAGATCGGATGGACAAAAACGTCCGAAATTTGAACACGAAATTCAAACTTTCTGAAAAAAATTGAAAAAATTACAGCACGTCGTTTTCATTCAAAGATTTAATCCGAGAAAGTTTCAATCCATTTGGACATACGGTTTGTGAATAAAAATATTTGATGTAAGAGCTAGCATATTTTGCATAGAGTCATTCTTAGCCATCCGATCCAGATTGGACGGTGGATTCTGAGGTAAGGCGCTGAGAGCCTTACTTGGCTAAGTCACCGAAGCTGCGTCCAAGAGAAGGTCCCGTTTTTGTACAATTTGCAAAGAAAGAAGGTCATAAGAACACGACATGCCCGCTACGCGGTGATTAGCCAAAGCCCCCAAGGAAATTGCCAAAGTGTTCAAGGTGTGGTGTGCACAGGAAAAATGTGCGGCAACCCGGTGAAACCATGGGAATTGCCTTTCCTGTGAAAACCATGGATCTCAAATATTTGTGTAAAATTAGTCTTCTATGTAACTACATCATTAGTGCACTAATAGAAGTGCAAAAATATAACGTGAAACACCAACAAAGATATCATAGAGCCGAACTTGCAACAATCATGAACAATAGTTACGGAGCAAAAAAGACAGGCGTGCTGGTGAATTTATGAATCTGAACGTGTCAAATGCCTAATTAATTTAATTTCTTCTCCCTCCATTTTGATTTAATCAACTCAATCTAAACGTATGTATGCATGCAATCACGTCGACTAATACGGAATGGAGGAAGTATTAATAAATAACAGATTAGAGCTGAACTTCCTCGTTAACTAACTGTGCCTGTGGGACGAGGCGACCCATGTGCCAAGTTTCTGACTATGGGAAGGAACAAGTTTGATTGACCATGGCCCAGGAATCTATTTAGCCGGGGAACAGGTACGGTGGGTTCCAGCAGGGCAGCCTTCCGGGAAATACGGCCATACAGGGTTTTCAGAAGTGCCGCTCGGATGGAATACGCGCAGGGTGGGAATCCCTAGAGGGTTTGCGCGGCTCAGATTCAGAGCCTCAGGCCGCTCAGCCACTAAAGCGATTTTCCGACCTTTAACACCACTATATGCTGCTGCTAGAAAGAGTTCTTAAAGCGTGCCAAGTCCCATGAAAATCCTGCCTTCCAAAGAGGCCCAAAATAATGCACTTGTAAACAACACGGCCCCGTTTGGAATGTTTTTTGCACCTGATATCTCCCATGAAGATCCTGTGTTCAAAAGAGGCCCCAAAACACTCCTGCTATAGCTTTAGGAGTAAAGGTCCAGACTGATATATGTTCAATCAGATGCTTGTCTTTGTAAGCCAATGTTTTTGGTACATGTTAGACATGGAGCTAAAGTTAGTTAATGGCTTGGGAGCACCTTCATCCCTCCAGACAAATCTGATCAGGTGGCGGTGGTGGTGGTGGAGGTGCACTCCTCACATGGCTATCTGTGTTGCTGGTGTTAGTCTTGTGCAGTAGAAAAGTTCCGGCACAAATGGTCACAAACCCGCAAAGTTGAGTGGCTATCTGTGTTGCACTCTGTGAGACCCAGTCCTGGAATGGGAATAACCATGACCAAACGTCAGATGAAAACTTATTGCGCATACTAGGCAGATGATCAATTCTATAATGGCCATATATTTTATGTTAACAACTCTTCATGGAAAAAAGCAATCACTTCAGTTTACAAGATTCCTCCTATAAAAGAGCATGTAAAACTTCACAAATTTTCACCATTCAAATGCTGTTGGACATGGGATAGCACACTATGGTCGGCGTACATGCGCAAGGCAGCAACTTGATTACAATAAACAAAACAGAGAGGGAATATCTAGCTAGGGAAGACATACTTTTGGTTAGCAGTTCAAGGATAGTGAGATGAGCTTAGTTACTAATGTAAGAAAAAGTTGTTGGATATGCAAAATAGACTATCACGCAACCTTTGGAATTAAGCACTGAAAACAGATATAAGCCTCAGAGCTCGGAGCCTTACTACCATGACAGGATTAGGCCTTGCAGCAGGTACATGAGTGTGAGTGCCCTATCACTTCTAACCTTAAATCTTATATAGTGCAGACATAATTTCTTCTGCAACATGGAACACATTTTCAACTTGTTTTGCAGAATTCATACAAGACAAAACGAGATTTAAAAAAGGTAGACCAAGCTTCCTATATCCTTGGCAAGCAAAATTTTGTAATATACCACTTCTTATAGATGGTTTCATCTAATAATTGATACTGTGTCCATTCATCGTCACTATGCCACTGGGAGATAAGTAAACTATGAACCATATTATGTAAACACATATGGAAATTAACAGATAGACATATTACCTTGTACATAATCATGTTAGCGAGAATTGTAAGAATGGTGAACATCACATAGTATACCGGAGAGACCACAGCCGTATTGAAAGAGTCCAAAGCCTACATCAGTTCCACAAGAGGTGAAAATAACCTTAATAGAGACTATTAGAACAGATTTCAGATTCATCTCTGTAGCCTTTAAGGACCTTAAAGTCATGTAGTTATTGGTAAATTTTGTTCACCATTTGAAAGAATAATTATAATTTTGCCTGTTTTATTTGTTTCAAAAACATGGTCACCCAGATAAAATGAACCCTGCTTTGGTCAGATTATCCACTAAACACATTAGACATATGTTTGCAAAATCAAGGCTTAGATCATGTCAGATGCTTCAGAGTGATTATATGATCAGCCAGTTGCAATTTTTCTCAGAAGAGTTGCTATGAAGTGGGATAAATTGATGGATGTAGAATAGACCAAGTACTAGTAGTCTCTCCGGCCAAACATTTCCACTTAAGAAAACTATTTGAATTCCCACTTAGCTATGTCAGCAACCAGGTTACCGATGTCACTCGGGAGCCAGCTCCAATCAGGCACCAACTTCACTCAGGAGCCAGGGAGCCAAGAGTCACCCAGGGGTCATTACCATCTAGCCTCCGAAGCCAAGCGCCATCCGATGGCAGACAAGGGGCCCAACCCAAGTGGTTGGTGGGGTGTGGTGTGTGTGAGCTGTAGATGTTGGTGCCTTGCTATAAATACCACCGTCCCCAGCGTTTATAAGTTGTCCATTGACCAGACGCTGAACCAAACGCACCTGGTGGGTGGCGTATCTAAACTTCCTCCACAAATTTCCCTACCAACCCCCTCCTCCCTCGCGCTAAGTCTAGATTTAGGTCGGGCCTCTTACGCATTCTCACAACAACCATGCAAGTTCGTATATCAGATGTCACTAAGCCCGGGATCATACCATTGGATTGAATATTAAAGTTATGTATAGTGTATAGTCAATTTCTCAACAAGGATTACGAGTCGCTCGACAAGTCGCGACTTCGACAAGTCGCGACTTGTCTACCAGTCGCTACTTCGATGTCGACAACCTGGAGCGACTCAACTAGTTGAGGTTGTCGGTCGACAAGTTGACTACTCGTTGACTATTCACGACAAGTCTATGATTTTGAGTCGATCGACAAGTTAGTTTCCTGGGAATAAAAAGGCCCCCGTGAGTGAAAACCCTAACCCGCCACATATCCTTATTTCCCCTACCCAGCCGCCTCTCTCCTGGCTGCCCTCCCCTTGTGCCGCCTCTCACCTGGCTGCCGCCAGGTCGCCGCTGCCTCCCTCACTTTGCTGGACGCTGCTGGGCTCCTTTCCTCCTCGCCCTGAACGCTGCTGGGCTCCTTTCCTCCTCGCCCTGATCTCTCTCCTTCAGTACCAGGTTCCTCTTGACTCCCCAATGCCATCAAAATATATTGTCAACTTGTTAATATACTACTATCAGTAGACTAGTTGCTTAGTATTTTTTTAGTAGTTAAAGCTCGATTACGTATCGACTAGTCTAGCATTAGTCGAGACTAGTCACAACTAGTCTCCTTGTCGCCACCCCAGCGACAAGTTGCGACTCGTCGACTCGTAATCCTTGTTTCTCAAAAATGCAATTTATACAAACTAAAAGGCCTGAGACATAATGAGTGGTTACCTTGTTAAGATAGTTCAACTGCACCAAACAACAAATAATGACAACAAATATGAAGAACCACGTCTGGACGTAGATGAATTGGTTTGATTCACTAAATGACAGCTTCAAGGCAATCGCAACTGCTTTTACACTGATAACCTGTCCGGTCAAAAATTATGTCAATAAGCAATCACCAACTTGACAGATTGAATTAGTTATTCCGAAGGTAATACACTACTAATGTACCGTGAGGGATCCCATTAGTGAACAGATTGCAATATAGACAAGCATCTTCCTGTGACCAGAGCGTTTGACAACCCAGAAAATCAAAAAAAGAACGCCAACCACAGCCACACATGAATAAACGATGAAACCTGCAAAAATTACCCAAAGATATAACCAAATCAAAGGGAATAGGAAAAAAATAAACTGTAAAGATCTTTTGCGTTGAAAAAAAGTTTATGAACTTCAAGTTATATTTTTATACATTGAATCAGCATTCCTTCGGAAGCTAGAATCTTTTTTTAGATAAAAGGCACTGAGTGCTCGGCTTTAAATTAATAAAGCCCCACGGCTACGACGGCAACATACTTATGCTGGAGACTAGCTTACATATCACAAACCAACGGCCACACTGTCCACCCAAGGTTCCAAGTTCTTAGATAGATAGATACAACATAAGGCACGTAGGCCTGAGGAACCTAAGTAGATGGAATAGCAGTTTGCGGCGGCAAGGTGCCCGAGAAGAGTCGCTTAAGCATCAGCACCAATACGTCCAGCAACACCGCGTCCTTGGGCTTTAGAAGGGGGCGCCATAACTGCAAGTTAATCAAGATTTTGAAAATACAATCAGCAGGCTGACGCGAGAATTTTGCCTCAATTGTAAATTTGTTTCGAGTGGTCCAAAGTAACCAACAAGTGGCGGCAAATAAGATCCAAAGAAGACGTCTCACTTTTCCATGGTAACCATCAAAGATAGGAAACGAGTCGTGTCTATTCTTGGGTTCCAAGTTACGCCTAACATGGAACAGATAGTTGAAGACAATATGGTCGACGTTTTCCGGGTGGCAACGAAGGGCACAATTTCCCTAAGAGAGTCCTCATCTCTTATGGATCTGATCATTCGAAGGTAGACGTCCTCTAGCTAACTGCCACATGAAGATTTTAATCTTAATGGGGATCTTTGCCTTCCATAAGTAATTTGTGACCCCAACGGTTGGACCTTGGCACCAAGCTTGATACATAGGTTTTGTTGAGAAATGCCTTGAAGGGTCAAGCTTCTAGCACATCGTGTATGGGTTGTCAGGGTTCAATGACCTGAATCTTGGCTACAAGACCCAAAATTCATGCAAAAGGAGATGCACCATCCTTATGCAGCATGGCATGTTCTAACAGGCTATTAGGAGCCGTAAGATCACAATAGGCGTGGGAACCTCACAATGAGGGACTCCTCACCAATCCAGTGGTATGTCCAAAATCTGATTTGTGATCCATTTCCCAGTGAAAATCTTGTCCCAAGTTTGAACAGATGTTAAATTTTGTGATTACTGTGCCACAACAAAGAGCCTCTCGAGGGATTTGAGCTGAAGATATATTGCGTCTGATATTTTGTCCTAAACATTCTAAGCGAAAGCAGATTTTCGTCACAGGATGACAACATGCGTCAGATCCATGTTATCATGAGCGCAATGTTCATCATCCTTGTATTAAGAACTCCGAGACCACCCTGGTCCCTAGGCTTGCAAATCTCTGGCTAGCTGACCATGTAATATTTTGCGCTTTTGCCCTTGCCCTTCCCAGAAGAAAAAAGTTACTTATGTGCTTGTCAAAGCCCACATGAGTGCCATCAGCCAGCAGGAACAACCCCATGGTAAAAAGATTTGAGTCGAGTCCCCTACCACAACTGTACTGTTTTTTGCTCTTTTCCCTTCTCCTTCGCCTCTCCACGGAAAAAAAAAGGGCGAACCGGGAGGTGAACCAGCTTCCGGTGGCGGCTTCGGCGTCGCTTCTCCCCCATGGGCCTCAGGCTCATCGGCAGGACGGGAGGCGCCGGATCCGTCGCTCGGATTTGTATAGCTGTAGACTAGGGGTAGTCTTCGTAGCTAGGTTTTGCCCGACTCTTGCTTCGTCTCTGGCGACAAGGGTACCGGCACTGAATAAATTGGCCTCAGATCCTGTCCAACTCCGACATCCTAGGTTGTGGTTGGAGTCTGATCTGCGTGCCAGGTTTCCTTGCGGGGTCGCCGTGGCGGCTACGGTGATTCCGCTGTGGATTTTGTCCTCCGGCTCGGCTGTCGTAGCCGCGCGCGTTCCCGCGTCACTACGGAGACTAGGAGGAGCTGCACAGGAGCGGGGCTGGCGGCTGATGTCCTTCCCGGCGTTGCTGTCGGCGAACTCGAGACGCTGGTCGATCCGGTGCTTGGTTTGTGGTCGAAGGTGGGCGGCGCCGTCTGTGTCAGTCGACTGTGTCGATTGGATCAGGCGGTGCGGCGATCCAGACGAGCTCAGGGTCTTCCCCGGCCGACGTTCTCCAAAGCTAGCGTCCTCGTCGTTCGCGGCGGGCGCCAATAGAGGTCCACAAAGCAGGTTGACTGCGAGGAAGCTTCTCCGGGTCTTGGTGTGCTGGATTTTCGTCTTCGTCTCCGGCGCAATCTTCGGCGGTGGATTAGGAAGTCGAGTTGCTGGTGATGTGCGCAGATCTCCCAGGGGCCTATTTGTTATTTCCTATTTTCTGAGGGTTGTATGTGTAAAGTATCGTGTTGCGCTGGCGTTTTCTCGAGTATTCTGGGTGCAACGTGTTGTAAGCTGTAACTTCTCGTATGCATGAATGAACACGTGGCCACTATCTCAAAAAAAAAACCATGGTAAAAAGAGGCAAGTTAGAGAGGCAGGCATCTATGAGGGTTAGTCTTGCTACTGAATACATGGACCTTCCCTGCCACTCTTTCCTACGACAACAACTAGGGGTTCTAGATCTGCAATTGACAGTTAACCCGGACATGTAAATGGGAAGGCACCTTGTTGGCAGTTCAGAAGGGCAGGTAACTCTAGCTTGCTCAGTTGTAAAATTACTTCACCCTTGCGGTAGTTAATCTTCACACCACAGAGAAGTTCAAAGCAGATCAATAGGAATTTCAGATTTGCCAGCCCTAGCTCAGAAATATGGATCAAAATTATAGTGTCATCCACATATCAAGATGCGTGATGTCACCTGGAATTAAGTGGGGTACCACCCAGCAATGTGTTCAGTGAGATTGACTTTGGTCCGGATGACATCAAGCGCATCAGCTGGTAATCAATTAGCTGCAAAGAGATTGGATCTCCTTGACTCTCCCCACGCTTAATGCAGAAGTATGGCCTAATTTCTCAGTTGATTACAATTGCAGTTTGACCCCCATAGACCAACTGCATTATCCTATGCACATAGGCCCCCATCAAAACCTTTCCTCAGCAGCACCTCTCTGAGAAAAAGCGAAAAGGCCAACTGACTCTATTATATGCTTTTTCAAAGTCAAGCTTTAGCAAGACAACTAGCAGATTCTTAGATTTTAATTCATGGATAACTTCATACAAAGCAAGAGCACCATCATGGATTAGTCTGCCTTTGATAAACGCTGCTGTGTCGGGGCAATCGTCCTATGGGCCGTTGGAGAGAGTCTGGATGCATATGCTTTGGCCACAAACTTGAGCAAAACATTGATGAGAGCTCTGGGCTGGTATTGCTTTATATTGTCTGCCCCAACCACGTCAGGGATTAAGACAAGATCCCAAAATTCAACCTTATATCCACCGTTCCCAAGGCAAAACCATTCAAGATTTGGAGGACAAGACCTTTAAGCATAGGTCAGAATTTCTTAAAGAAAGCCATCGGGACCCCATCTGATCCTGGTGCTGTCTCAGTCTTGGTTTCATGAACTACTTTATCCAGTTCCTGTGTAGAGAATGATGTGGAGCATATCACAGTTCTCTTCCTCAGTAACTTGGCATTTCCCTCCCAGATCTGGGAATCAAGCTTGAGCGGCTTTGGTTCATCAGATTCCATAAGAGCCAAATAAAACACATACATATGATCTTGGATTGCCAGCTTGTCAGTAATAGGCCCTGCCTCAGTGGAGAGGCTCAAAATCGCACACTTGCAACGCCGTCCATTGGCAAAGGAATGGAAATATTTAATTTTTGTATCTTCCTTCTTGATCGAGTTGCGACAGCCTCGCTGTCCATTGCTCAGGATCTGGATCACTTCCTCCTCAAGATAGTATCTAAGGGCCCAGCCATCCTCATCAAGGCCTTGCCCATCTGTTAGATGATCTAACTCTTGAATCAGTGCAAGCAGACTCGCCTTGGTAATACGGGCTTGCTTGCCCAAATTTGCATCTGCCAAGCGTTAATTGGACCTCTGCAGCAGCCATGATTCACCAACAGGCCGTACCAACTTTGCATTGTCAACCTTCATGCACTAGCCAATGCAACCAAAAGTCCGAACCGATGGAAAGGGCTAGTGCAATCCACTTATACACTTCACAACACCCCCTCTCACAAGAAGAGAAAGTCAACACGTGAATAGAAGAAGAAACACATGTATGACTAAAGACGCCTATACATGGACAAAGAGGGGCAACAAAAATTTTAGGTTAAATTGCAAAAGTAGGATTCAAACTCAAGACCCTGGGCTGTGATACCATGCCAACCTTCATGCACTAGCCAACGCAACCAAAAGTCCTAACTGATGGAAAGGGCTAGTGCAATCCACCTATACACTTCACAACATGCGCCACTAGATCGACGAAGCCAGGAACTTCGAACTAACTTGTATCAAAGAAGAAGCGAGGAGATCTCCTGATAGCTTCTCCTGTGCTTAATGGCAAGGGCGTGTTGTCCAAGCCAATCCTGGTTTTTGCCAACAACGTTGAGATGGGGAACTGCACTTCCCACTCTAGAGAGACAAAAAAACCTGTCCAGCACACTTCTGAAAGGTTCCGTTGCTTATTAGTCTAGGTGAACGCAACTCCCGTCCGAGATAATTCTATATGCGTCATTCTTGTAAAGTCCCCACCACGGGGAAGGGGCAGGACCCAACCTTTGCTTCCAATTCAGAAAGAAAATATGAAGATCGCACTTAACTGAAATACTAGAGGAAATCTGAAAATTATAAATAAAAAAAAAGATGTTCATACGTCTAAACAACAGTTGACAAATTTTACACTTCTGTAGTTTGGCTACTTTTCATGGGATCCAAATCAATGGTGAGGTCATGAAATATCGAAGACATAATTAACTGTTGGGGACCTAGGTTGAAGTCCTCCCGGACACGAATTTAGATTCCTATTTATAGGATAGGAGTCTCCCTTAAAGTTTTTCTTCATAAACAAATAGAAGTAAAGCATGGAGTACTATGCGTTCTCTATATACAGGAGCATGTCCTCAAGTAGCTACCTGGCTGAGTTGCAAGATGCCATATTTCCTCCATTGAATCAATCTCCCTCTCTTTGGGCGCATGCAAAACAATACCAACAGAACCAACAACACACAAGATGCAACCAACAATGCCAAACATATGCAATCTTTCTTTCAGGATGAAGTGTGCGAGCACTGCACTGCATGAGCAAAAGATTAGACATGAACATATAGTATGCTAAATAGGTAAACTTAGCAAAAAGTATAGCTGCTACCTAAAAATTATGCTCAGAGCTCCTAGAGGAGTAACAAGTATGGCAGGGGCAAATGCGTATGCTGCAAAGTTTGCTATCTCGCCCAGAATCACTGCAAGATAAAGCAAGATGAACATCAACAGTGTTTCAGCTTCCATTTCATCGTTATGAATACTGTTGCACATGGAACTTCACTTGTATGTGAGGTTGTTTTCTACACTTTAAAAGTTGAAAATGGAACTAATGAAGGCAAATAGAGAACAATAAATACCCGCAATGATATAGTCAGACTAGCAAGACATGAATTAACAGTCGTTTCAATCAATGATTCCCGAAGGGATGAAAAGTTCTACAGACAAACTGATAAGTTCAAACCAATCAGATAAACTTTTCTAGAAGTAAGGACGAGGGAGGATAGGGACTTCGTAAAAAGTTGTTATTCCTGCCAGTCAAACCAACATAACTTGCCTAGTGTGTTCTCCATCAGAGCAGTATAGAAGTCCTAATGGTTGAGCAAGTTCTACTAGTACCTCTGTGGTATTGGGAGTTCATACATATTTTGTAAATGTGAGAAATAACTACTCCTGGATCTACCATCACTTTAACTGAAGCTATATATTTCATACAAGATAAATACATATAACCATAATAATATGGAGTCGTCCAAGGGCTCCTTCAACAGAGTGGGGCTATACAACTTTGATGCTACTCATACCATTTATTTTATGATACAATGATAATTTGATTAAACCAGCATGCAGAAAGCTCATTCTTCCAAATATTATAACGAAGTTGTGTGACCTAACTTAGTTATAAACAACCAGTTAAAAAGCATGTACGCTACAAAATCTAAACAAGCAACTCAGAGTCCTAGCTTTTGGCATGTCTGCCGGTGATGGTGGTGGTGGTGTGTGTGTGTGGTTTCGAAATATCTATCTTTCTTAATGAATACTTGAAAAGGCAGAGCCCCTTTCGGTTGCTCAAAAAAATCTACGCAAGCACACGCAAAAGAGTTGAACAAAATTGTAGTGGGCTAGCTAACTTGAATTATTGGCAATCTCAAATGTCTCAAGTGCGCTATCCCAATTGACACTTACTAGTGATCATTCCCAGCCACCATAATGGCTCATACAAGTATGAATGACCTCCAGAACCTACAGTGCATCAGTGTAAGAAACCAAAATTATCAAGTTGTCATACTATATAAATGGCACATACATACATACATACATACATACTATAACTAGTATGGAAAAAACAGAGCACTCGCATAAAGAGAGGCACTTCTCATCATATATACATAAATGCATACATAATATTCCATAAATCTCAGAAGCATTTAAAAAATCACTTGATATGTGGGTTAGTCGTTAAGTAGTTGTCAGAAGAGGCACAACCTGCTCTTACCCCGGAATCTCCAGCCTTCTTCAACCCAATTTTCTTGATTACAAAGCTTGAACCGATGAATGCACTGGATGACATAGCTAAAGTCAAGCCTCTCACGTTGTCTAGAGAGGCCACCATATTTGATGGGATATTTTCTTATGAACTAAAATAACCCAAGGACCAATTCCTGCAATCCAAACAATAATAAGAAAAGGAAATGAAGAGAAATTACATATAGTGAACCAGCATAGAAGTTCTGTGTTCCTTGCTCAATAGAAACTTTTGCTTGAACTCCCAAGAACCAACCATTGCACTAAGGGAGAATATGGATTATGGAAGCAACTAAGAATTGGTTGATTCCAAACAATGCTATGTTTGATTTGTAGATATCATAATTAAAGAACAAACCTTGAATTGCTTTTAGCTCCACAGTCACAGTGGGAGTCTATGAGAAAAAACCGGTCCTAAATCACGATTTACTTCGGGAGAGGCACTTCTCTCTATTTCCGTGCTAAAACTAGTATGGAAAAAACAGAGCACTTCAGATCCTCCAGCCCAAACCTCTGTAAGTGAAAGAAAGATTGAAAGAGAATATCAAGCACTCACATAAAGATACCTATTCATAATAATTAATAAGTAACCACAAAATCAACACAAGGCTATTTGACTGATGACTCTACACATCCAAAATGTGAACTAAAGGAAAATAAATGAGATGACACTTGATTTGTCCTCTGGGGAAGACCATGTAAGATAACTATCATGAAGCCAATAAGGAAAATCCTCAAATATACGGAAATATGCATCACAAAGACAAACAAGATTGTAACGAGATGCAAATCATTCGGGTTTCGAGGAGAACAGAACAAATAAGATAAAATAAACAAAACTCAAGAAAAAACTTCTTTCATTGGTGGAAAGCAATAGAGCTACATTTGAATCTCACCATACATAAAATGAAGTGAGGATTACACTACACAGTGCAGGAAGAAGGCCACCGTGACAAAAATCTCTACGTTAGATTGCAACTAATACCTTCATCTTCCTCTAAAACCTGCCCCCAACTCTAGCATGTTTTGTTTAGTGTTTCTTATGTGTACTTTCCAAGTTAAATTGGCAAAAACATAGCTTGTTGCAGCTTTTTGGTAAAAAGAAGTCTTCAAGCATTGCTCCAATACTACTCCCTCCGTTCCAAAATATAAGATGATTTAGCCCATCATTGCCATGCATGTATCTAGATGCTTTTTAGATACATGCATGGCAATGATGGGCTAAAACATCTTATATTTTGGAACATAGGGAATAGTTAATAGCAAAAATTGCGGAGGATGTCATTTAACCGAAAACAGAACTCTGTATGGCTATATCGCAAAGACACCTTAAGAGAAATTAGAGTATCTCCAAGGGCAACCCCAAAACTTATCCTATTTTTCCTCAATAAGTCCGATTTGGGGCGCTCTAGACATGACGCCGCCACCTGCACCCAACTGCAGCCCCTATACTATGACCGCATTAAAAATCATTTTTTTATAACTGCAAATTTCATTTAATAAAAATTAAGATTTACATAGTTTGAAAATTCAACTAAACATACTAAAACATATAAATGAATTAAATTAGAACATGAGATCTTAGACTCAGCGGCCTCCTAGTCCTAGCCGATGAAGATGAAGTCCTCCCCTTGAAATGATGGTCGGCTTCGACACTGACGAAGACCTTGGACACGCCGGTTCGCCCACCGGCGGCGCGCTCTTTCGGGAGGCACACATGCATCTCGTCGTCGGATAGCGCATCCTAGAGCGGATCCGTCGTGCTCATGCTCTCGCGTGTAAACCATGCCGGCAGCTCTACCATAAAGAACTGACAGATCTCGTGCTCGTGCATGAAGATGCGGCCCCACTATGGCAAGTTCTAGGTGTACTGTGGCTACGCCCGGTGCTCGACGTCAAGTAACCCTAGTGGTAGGCGAATTTGCGCGCCTGGCTAACCGATGGCTGTGGCACCGGAATCCTATTAGGGTTAAGGTGCCATCTTCACGTTGAGAGGACCACTCCGTACGACCGCCATAGCCAGTCGCACTAATCCTCTGAGATGCGCCACCTATGCCATTGGCGCTTTGCGCCGCCGACGATTCGGCGAGGTGGAAGGTGGGGGGTGGGGTCCTATTTAATTGGACGTGCGTTGGGTAGGTGGGGAGGCTGACAGGTGGGCCAAGGAAGGACGGCACCAGACAGCATCTGTGGGCCCCCAAACCTCTCCCAAATTTGGGGCAAGATGGGGGCGAATGGGTTGTCCGCTGACCGTGGACCCGGATGGGGGCTGCCGTTGGAAGGTGATTTTGGCCCAGCGGCACCCGCGCTGACGAAATTGAACAGATGGGAGCGGTTTGGGGCTGCCCCGGGAGATGCTCTTAGCACCTTGAGACATAAGTGTATTCATCTTTTCTAATTTACCTTTAATCGTTGTGGCAATGATTATGCACATGCAAGCCCAATTATCGCATGGCACTCCAAATCGGAAAGGGCAGTGTACTAATTCAGCCGTTCACTTCAAGCACTATATCTGTTTATACGGGCATTCATTGCATTGATAAGGCGCTAATGCTATAGCACAAGGCGAGTATCTTTCATGCGTGTCCATGTACTACTATTCCAAGCTAGGGACACAAAAAGTCAGATCCACACAGAAACCTCGCTGGAGCAGAATACTATTATCAGACGTGCTTTTTTCAACAAATCCCCTAAACACGGCAGAAATCTCGAATAACAAATGACTGGGAGAACCGAAGGTAATCTATCTCCAAAACGGAAATCGCGCTGCTCCAAAATGAAAAGGGGAAAGAGGAGCTTGCCCTGGACAAACAGAACTCCCTCCATCCATCCTTCAAACGCGCCGCGGGGGGGGGGGGGGGGGGGGGGCGATTACGAGCCGGGTCTGCGAAGCGAGGCAGCTAAAGGCGGGGCAGGACGCCGGGGGGGGGGGGGGGGGGGGGGGGGGGGGGCCAAGATTATCTCCAAATGCCGCTAGCTGGTTTGGCATCTCCGCGATATAGACGTGCCTATCTAGCGGCGCTCGTTGAAAACTTTTTTTCCAGCGAGCGATCCGACAGCCGCCCCGCGTGTCCCAGGCGTCGACGACTCCCCACGTCCTCAGAAAAACGATAAAATCGGGTAAGAAACAAGTCCCCGCTCGACAACCCTCCTGATCGGTCAAAACACTAGTTCAAAATCCACACGAAAACCCGACCCTAGCTGAATTACTGTCCAAAAAAGCAACTAATCCAAAAATCGGTGATGCACAGGGTCCAAAAGCAACTAAAAGCCGACCCACCCATCTGATAAAGTTACCCACCAGGGTACTACTGCATCAAAGTATGTTGTGTGGACTCCTCCCCATCACAAAAAGTTGAAAAAAAAGTTACAAAAAGGACAAGGGCGGCTCCCAGAAAGGATCTACTTATTTTCAAAGGAAAAAATCAAGCCAAAACAGATTTAAAAGAATCACAACTCGTCTTCAACCTCTAGAAAACCTGAACCAAACTTCTCCATGGCAGTTCTCTCTCTCAACCTCAAGCAAACCTGAAAAAACAGGGGGGAGGAGAATAGCAAGAAGAAGGAGCAGATCAGGCACAAAAGTTTTGAGTTTGTTAGTGGAGAAGAGGAAAAGGTGGGGAAAACCCTAGAAAATAGTTGAATTTTTATGGAACACAACCTTTACAACATATCTTTCTCACCGGCTATCTATCTATCTCTTATCAAGGTGGAATGACTTCAGCAAGTGCATAATTTCCAAGAAAACCTTGAAACCCTATTTTTCTCACTGCCTATTATCTATCTTTATCCCTTCATATGTCCTTGTACAGATGTAATCATGAAATCTTGCAGAAAAACTTGTATTGCAGAAACCTTCATATGGAAACATAAAAACTAGACATCTTTGTTATGCATAGGTCATAGTTCAAAATCTAGGTAGAAAAAAGGTGTTGTTCTGCCAATCCATGATAACAAGTGTATGTATTTTACAAGTTACCCACAGGAAAACCATAAGAGTTAACACGCTAACAGTAAAAGAGTTACCCACCACATAAATATTAAGTTATCCGCTGGTTGTGCATTAATAAACAACTCTTTTTTGCGAATCATTAATAAACGGCTCACATCTTGCATGATTTCATTGCTAGGTAAAAAAGGATAAGCCTCAAGGGATATCTACCTTAACTTCAGATCTCAAGGCGATGTCTCTCCCATGCATGCTCAATGGCAAGAAACCGGAGGTGGGGTGATGACCCACAAGTATAGGGGATCGCAACAGTCTTCGAGGGAAGTAAAACCCAAATTTATTGATTCGACACAGGGGGAGCCAAAGAATATTTATAAGCCTTGACAGATGAGTTTTCAATTCAGCTGCACCTAGAAACACTCTTGCTCGCAACAGTTTATCAGTAGCAATAGTTTTATAGTACTGGCAGTAGTAAAATAGTAGCAGTAATAGTAAAGTAAAGACAGGAACGATATCAATAGTAAACAATAGGATTAAATACTATAGACATATGGATGGATGAACGGGCGTTGCATGGATAAGATAATTCATGTAATAATCAAGACATGGGCAATTGCAGATAAATAAAGATAAAGCATCCTAGTACTAAGTAACCATAGGCATATGTTCCATATATAGTCGTGTGTGCTCGCAATGAGAAACTTGCACGACATCTTCTGTCCTACCAGCCCGTTTGCAGCGGGGCCTCAAGGGAAACCACTGGTAATTAAGGTACTCCTTTTAATAGAGTACCGGAGCAAAGCATTAACACTCTGTGAACACATGTGATCCTCACATCACAGCCATCCCCTTCGGTTATCCTAATTGTTGTCACTTTGGGGCCTCGGGTTCCGGACAACAATATGTGTATACAACTTGCAGGTAAGATCACAAACAACAATTATCGTCATGAAACAATAACAAGTTCGGATCTGAGATCATGGCACTCGGGCCCAAAATGGCAAGCATTAAGCACAACAAGTTGCAACAATGTCAAAAACACTAACAATGGATACTAGGCACCATGCCCTAACAAGCTTATAGCAATTACATGAATGATCTCATCCAATCCCTACCATCTCTTCGCCTACAGCGGGAATTACTCACACATGGATGGGGGAATCATGGATGGTTGATGGAGAGGCGTCGGTGATGATGATGGCGATGATCTCCTCCCAATCCCCGTCCCGGCAGGGTGCCAGAATGGAGTTTCTGGTTCTGAATCGCGGTTTCTGGTGGTGGCGGCGCAACGGGACTCTATCTAGGAAAAACGCCGAACCCCCGATCCTTTCAGGTCAGAAGGTATATGTAGGCAGAAGGAGGGGTCGAGGCAATGGCCGAGACGGCCTCACCACCCCCTGGCGTGGCCTGGCCTGGCCCGCGCCACCAGGGGATGTGAGCCCCTCGTGGCCTCCCTCCGTCTCATATTCTGGCTTCGTGTATCTTCCGGTAAAATAGGATTTTTGCAGTATTTTCCAGATTTTCCTGAAAGTTGGATTTTTGCACAAAAACAAGACACCAGGGCAATTCTGCCAAAAACAACGTTAGTCTGTGTTAGTTGTATTCAAAACACACAAATTAGAGGGAAAACAACAGCAAAAGGGTTTGGGAAAGTAGATACGTTTTGGACGTATCAACTCCCCCCAAGCTTAGCTTATTACTTGTCCTCAAGCAATTCAGTTAACAACTGAGTGCGATAAAAGAAAATTTCACGAACACATTTGCTTCATAAGATGTATATCTTCTCACTATATGATCAAGTACTTAAGCAATTCATAATAAGAAGTATGCAACTAATGTTATCTCAAAGTCATGCAAGCTATGAAGAAGTACCAACACACTAATAATAAGCAACATGAAACATAAGAAGTTACAGGATTATAATGCTCATAATAAGATATAAAAAAGTGGTATCTCGCTTGCCTTTATTTGTGGAGCAAAACATAAATGCCAAGGCACCTCTGAAGTTCAAGAGAAGACTAGAAGTAGAAATATCAAAGATACAAGCATCAAAGTTATACCATAATTAACCATGTTTTGGGACAAGCACATTGCACTAAGAACGACAGCCATGCTCTCAAGAAGGTGCTTAAAGTTAGAAGACGAAGACTCAACATAAAGTAAAAGAAAGGCCCTTCGCAGAGGAAAGCAAGGATTTAACATGTGCTAGAGCTTTTCATTTGTAAAATAGAGATAAAAATTGTTTTGAGAGGTGGTTGTTCTTGTCAACGACTGGCAATGGGGTTCTTGCTATCTTTCGTACTAAACAAGTTGAGAGCGGTTCAGAGTTCTTTGAAAAATAGGCACACTTGTGCTCTTTTATAAAATTTGGCACTCCTCCCCACTTTTCCTTTCACAAACCATGGCTAACCGATTCCATCGGGTGCCCACCAACTTTCACATACCATGGAGAAGTGCCTTTTTTCTTTTCTCTTTTTTTTATTAAGGTTACAATGGTCTGACCAGCTCTCTTGCAAAATTAATGACGAGCAGATGAAGCATACAAGTCGAGGGGTACTTAATTCAATATGGAAGATAGCTGACAAGGTTTATCCCCGGCAATGCTCATGTCGAAGGGCTTTCGATCTAGGAAGCGAATTGAGGACCTGGCGAACTCGACGGCGATCAGACGAAAGCAAAAGGACACGAGGATTTACCCAGGTTCAGCCCCCTCGAAAGGTAAAAGGCCTATGTCCTACTTGTCTGACTTTTGTATTGTGGTGGTGACGATGATGGTGGTGTTACAATGGCGGCGTAGATTGGATCTAGCCGAAAGTAGAGAACTCGAAGGTGTCGAGCGCTCTGGCGTGAGGTGGGTGGAAGTGAATCTAGGGTTTCGAGACCTCCCTCCCAGCCTTTTATAAGTTAAGGCTAGGTCTCAGGAGTGTCTCTCAAGCCAAGTACAGATCGGATCGTCCGAGACCTAATCTAACTTGAACTCTTCGAAATCTTGCTTGTGCACCAAGTAACGCTTCTGGGCCGCGTCAAGCCTCTATCTTGATAAGCCTCGAAAGCCTTTCCTGAGACACCCTACCTGGGCCGAAAATCAGGTAGGCGAATGTCGGGGGCCCATCTGTCATTCCTTCGTCAGTAGCCCCCGAGGGCCTGGGATAGCCGAAGACTATGGCAGGGACTCCTCCCGAAAGTCTCCCTAGCCGCACCCGACATGAGCACTCAGCCTGTAAAACTGTAAATACATAGAAATCATTTGAGTAGTAAGCTTTGTTTGGTGCAGATTTTTCGAGTCACTCTCATTTAGAGCCTCGAAAGTACTAAGTTGGGTTTGCAGAGGGATGCGCATAACCGGCCTGAGACTCACGCGGGGTCTCAGTTAATTGCATTGCTGCAAAGACATGCGGTTAGCTTACTCAGATTCGAGTCCCCCGACTCGAACCCGCGTGGGCTGGTGCTACCCCAACCCGAGCCGCGTCGGACTTACCAGGTCGGAGCCCAGTTCATTGTGAGGCACCCGATGCGTCCATCGGTGCAAACTTCATACCGTAGGTATGGAAAATTTCCGGCAGAGCGCGTTTGATACGAGTACCGGGCCATCCGGTATTGCAAACCGTGGACTTACCTTCGTATTTGACATACGGCATCCGAACTGGTATATTGCCACCAAAATTCGGGCATGTTGATTGAGGAGCATTGATAGCTCGGGAGACAGGTTAGAACAAGATGATTCAAAGGTCCGAAGCTCGAACCCGAATCTCTAAAGGTATTATTGGGTCGAAAGAAGCAGCTTCGAAAGATCGAAACCCTGCCTCAAATACATCGAAGGCGCTGCTGGCCCGAAAGAGATAGCTCGAGGGACCGAAATCCTGTCTCGAATACATTGAAGGCGCTGCTGGCCCGAAAGAGATAACTCGAGGGACCGAAGTCCTGCCTCGAATACATCGAAGGTGCTGCTGGCCCGAAAGAGATAACTCGAGGGACCGAAGTCCTGCCTCGAATACATCGAAGGCGCTGCTGGCCCGAAAGAGATAACTTCGAGGGACCGAAATCCTGTCTCGAATACATCGAAGGCGCTGCTGGCCCGAAAGAGATAACTTCGAGGGCAAAATGGCAGAATCATCGAGAAAAGACTCGATGTAGATTCAAATGACGTAAAAGAGAGGTACACAAAAAGCCTCGAAAGAAAACCCAGTCGAGATGCCGTTCAAGTGCAAGAGGCACATACCTTCGAAATTCGAAAGAACCTTCGCCAGTCTTTGCCCTCTGAGTCGAAAAGAAAGCATCCTACCCAAGGGAACGCGTCATCGCTGACGACACACTGCGTCAAGTCGTCACCTCATCTTCTGCAGGACAGGCCTGAGCCTGCCAGGACAAGACGTGTGGCGGGCCCTCAAGCCGCGCATCGCGGCCGTTGACAGAGTTTGACCGCACGTCCCGCGCGTGGGTGAGAAATAACCGGCGCGGTTTCCTTGATTACCGTGCGTAGTGGATGCCGCGGTGCTCGCGTGCTGACACGTGGACGGTTGGATCAATCTGGCCGTTTCCACTTCGTCGTGGACGGTTGAGATCTGACGTAGATCTCTAGAGCTGGAACAAATGACGGTGGCAGGGTAACAGTCTATCTCACTCCGCCGCCATCGTCTCCTTCCTCGCGCAGCGCTCCTGTAGCTCCACTCCCTCCATTTCCGCGACCTTTGCTGCGCCCTGACCATGGGCAAGAGGGGCTCCACAGCCACCGCCGCCACTGCCGCCGCCAAGAAGGCCAAGACGGCCGATGCTGAGGGCTCCGGCGTTGGCCGCTGGGTCCAATCCAAGGTCGGGAACAAGGAGCTGACCCAGGCCGAGAAGATGGGTCTGCTGAAGAACACGCCGGCGGAATCGCTCGCCGCCGGCCCGGAGATCGTTCCCCGACCACCCCTCGGCTTCCGGGTAATCTTCATCGCCTTTTTACTGCGGGGTTTGTCTTTTCCCCCGCATCCTTTTCTCCGTGGCCTTCTCTTTGCTTACGGGATTCAGCTCCACGACCTGAATCCCAACTCCATCCTTCACATTGCGTGCTTTATCACGCTCTATGAGTGCTTCCTGGGGATCGAACCCCACTGGGCGTTGTGGCGCCGAATCTTTGCTATTCGGCACCCTCTGCCGTATCAAACCGGCGGCTTTGGCGTTCAAGTGCGCCCAGACGTCGACTACTTCAACCTTCAAGCGCCCGAAAATAATCCCGGGTGGAGGACGAAGTGGTATTACGCCAAGGACAAGTCCTCCGATGGCGAAAACTTCGGGCTCGAGGAATTCCATCCTACAGTCATTCTTCGACCACGCGTATCCTGGAGACACGATCTTTCGGACGAGGAGCTGAAAATTACGGAACCGCTGATGGAGAAGATCCAGCAGCTCCGAGCTACCCCGAAGAAGGAGCTTTCGGGGATCCAGCTCATCCGAACCTTCATCGAGCGTCGAATCCAGCCGCTCGCTGCCCGAGCCCACTGCATGTGGGACTACAGCGATCGCCGGGATTCGACCCGTATCTCCCAAGACGAGCTGCACGAAGCCGAAATCGACGAGTGCGTACGCACCGTCACGAACATCAAGAAGAAAGATCCCGTGCCGAAGATCTTCGGCGCTGTAGCCTTTAGCAAAGCCTTTCCCCGCACCGAGGTATGATTATGCTTTTATTCGAATGCCTTCTTCATTTCTTAGCCGGATCGTCCAGTGTCGAATGCAACCCTTTTCTTTGCGCAGGTGATTGACGTAGCCCGATGCTATCCGCCCCAGCTCGAGATGGGCGAATATCCGGGGCGTGACTTTGCCGAGGTGCCTGAAGGGTCGGCCTCCGCCGCTCCATCGCCACCGAGGGCTCCAAAGAGACAACGAGTCGCGGACGTTGTCGAGGATTCGGAAGACTTCGACGACACTCACTTTTCTTCGGGGGATGACGACAACAGCGCTATCCCAGCTTCGCCTCTGAGCCGCCGCGCTCCCCCTCGAACAGACAAGAAGGTTTTCCCGAAGTTCGGGATCGACGCTTCGTAAGTGTTACTTATCGAACTTGTACATCCTCTGATCATACTTCAAATTAATTGTCTGATTCTCTCATTGATGCTTGTTTCAGATCTTCCTCCGAGGAAACGTCGACCGGTCCTGGGGATCAATACCAAGTTCGACCCCATGACGACGCCCTCGAACAAACAGCAGATTCGCAGGAGAAGGCCGCCGACGTCACCGCCCCCGAAGTCGCTCTGACAAAGCCTTCGACCTCTTCCAAGAAGAAGACAACGGAACAAGAATTCGTGCTTGTCTCCTCGTCTGATGGGCCCTCCGGTCCTAGCAATCATGTAAGTCTGAATCTTGCGCTTCGCATATTTGACCATTAGTAGCCCCCGAGGGTGAGTCGAAGTGTTTACACTTGGGCTTGCCCTCCGAAACATGATTCGAAGGTTAATTTTTCGCCCGACTTTCTTTAGCCCGTTGTTAGGGACCTGTCGAAGGTTTGCAGGAGCTTCTTCGCCTTAGAGGAAGAGAATCGTAGGCTGACTGAGCAGCTCGACAAAACTCGACGTGAGTAATGCCATCCTCCTTGTAAAATTCGGCTTTGTGTATGATATGACACTTTGTTTGCTGAACGCCTCCTTTTACTGTTTAGGGATTGGGGCCCAGGCTGCTGCTGACAAGACTTCCCTGAAATCTCAGCTGGACAGTCTTACCACTGAGAATTCGGGTTTGAAGGATAAGGTCGCCGAGCTGAACGACGAAATCGCCCGACTGAAGGGCGAATCGTCCGAAGCTAAGGAGCGCGCGAATAAAAGCCGCCTGGATGCCGAAGCCCGCGAAGGAGAGCTGACCCAGCGCCTACAAACTTCACTTGATGCCTTGCGTGGTAAGTTCTCCAAGCTTTGTCCGGAATAATTTTCGTGCCGAAAAATTGCGTTGTGACTTAGCTGTCTGCTTGCTTGTGTAGCTGCTGCCGAATTAGATGCCGGAGCGATGAAAGGGCCTGCTGGAATCGAATCCAGTATCGGCTTTGCCGAGCGCCTGAGTCGAGAGGTTGTCAACCTCTTAGCGCGGGTGCGGTCGACGCTGGTTCGCGTTCGGGATACGTCTGTACCCGACTCGACCAGCGACACCATGGCGGGGATCCTCGACGCTGTGGCGGTGAAGGCGGGTGGCGAAGACCCGTTATTTGCCGCAGTACGCCGTCAGGTAACTATCGGCACCGAGTCTGTCTTCTCCATGATGATGATGCATGGCGTGGAGTTTGATGCTGACAAGGTCACGAGCACGTACCCGAAAGACAAGGACGGACGCGACAAGTCCGCCAAGAATTATGTTGTCCGTGCTCGTGAGCTGGCTGCCCGAATGACGAGCTTTCTCGCCGAGAGGAATGAGAAGCGCGCGGTGGCGAAGGCTCGGAAGCGTGGCGCATCCGCCGCGCCGTCTAGCAAGGCTGGTAGTTCGGCATAGTGTGGGTAGCACTTCGAGTGCCTACTTGTAATTAGTTTTGCTGGTCCACATCGAGGGCTAGGACCCCGAATAGAACTTTTTCTGCTGTGACACTTGTGCTGCTGCCATGTTAATCTTCATGCTGGTTTGGCTGCCCTTTCTTGTGTGTGATGCTCGACTCCTCATGCAGGATCCTTCGCTAACCTCTGGCGCTTGGCCTGTTTCGTACGAAACGGTTGGCAGTACTTCTGGTGCCATTGAGCGAAGAGCGCCCTCCTCGAGCGAGTTGTCGCTAATTCGATCATTGCGCGATCAGCTTCAAAGTACGCATCGTCAACTGAAGGTTGTTACTGCTAAGGTCGACGTCGCTCTTTCGAAAGCGTCGTATGCTGCGGATTGCGAGAAATTCCTACTCGACGAGATCGAAAATCTTGGAAAATCTCTCAAGTGTGAGTCTCTGAACTTATTTCGCTGTGTGTTGGCTTGGACGTGCAGGTTTTGATCTTTGATCCCTTTGCGCAGATGCATGCCTTGATAGCGCGGCCGAAGCCCGACGCGTGAATGCACATATTGTTGCTGCCCAGAATCATGCCAACTCTGTTGCTGATAACTTCTGGGCTGATCGGTCGAAGGCGATGAAGCTGACACTTCTTCAGGATAGGATTGCTCAAGCTGGTGCGTTGGCTGAGACGAGCCGAAACGCTCTTGCGCTGGTGCACCAGGCGATGTTTCCTCTAAACGATCAGCCCGAAGGTTTGCCGGCGCTGCTCGATCGATTTGAGAACGGCAACGCTATACACTCCTTTGTCAGGGCGCACCTGCGCAGTGGGGCTGTGGTCGCACTTGCTTTCGTGCATGCGCACTACCCTGAAGTCGACCTAGAGCTTCTGAAGATGCCTCCTTCGTCGCACAGCGGTCGTTACAACATGGAGCGACATTATGCTGCTTGTAGAAGCACCGGCGACTGTATCGCTCAACAAATTGTCGTCGAAAGTGATCGGCAAAGGGCGAATCAGGGCGCCGCGGCGCCATGAATTATCCTTGTGGCTGTGTTTGTATTTCCAATCTGTGTATATATATATATCTTCTTCGTCTGTGGCCGAAAAGGCGGAGCTTTCGAGCTTAGGTCAGTTAGACGAAAATCCACAAGCGTAGGTCGAAGACAACGCAGTACTCGAATTTAGGTTCAGAGAGCGCAATCCCCAAGTATTGGTCGAGATGTCGAGGCCCCGAGCGTGGGCGAAGCCCCTGAGCATAGGCGAAGGACCGAGTCCCCGAGCGTGGGTCGAAAGGCTAAGCCCCCGAGCGTGGGTCGAAAGGCTGAGCCCCTGAGCGTGGGTCGAAAGACCGAGCCCCCGAGCGTGGGTCGAAGGGCCAAGCCCCCGAGCGTGGGTCGAAAGGCCGAGCCCCCAAGCGTGGGTCGAAAGGCCGAGCCCCCGAGCGTGGGTCGAAAGACCGAGCCCCCGAGCGTGGGTCGAATGGCTAAGCCCCCGAGCGTAGGCGAAGCCCCCGAGCGTGGGTCGAAGGACTGAGCCCCCGAGCGTAGGCGAAGCCCCCGAGCGTGGGTCGAAGGACTGAGCCCCCGAGCGTAGGCGAAGCCCCCGAGCGTGGGTCGAAGGACTGAGCCCCCGAGCGTAGGCGAAGCCCCCGAGCGTGGGTCGAAGGACGGAGCCCCCGAGCGTAGGCGAAGCCCCCGAGCGTGGGTCGAAGGACTGAGCCCCCGAGCGTAGGCGAGTATGCGGATATGTTAACTCATGAAGTGAGGAACTTGAATTTTATTGCTTGGTGCCGAAGGCACAATGTTGGGTGCGGACTGCTGCCGACACTTGATTACATATTTAGAGGGGGTAGAGGAGACAGCTTTGCTAGCTAAGGATAGAAGCGGCGCAATTGCGCGGCGTTCCATGGGTTATCTACGTCTTTCCCCGTCTTCGGGTTGCGTAGACGATATGCTCCTCCCGGGATGACCTTGTGGACAAGGTACGGGCCTTCCCATGGTGGCTCCAGCTTTGACGTGCTTGTTTGCTTGAGTCGGAGCACAAGGTCGCCCGGCTCGAAAGAGCGTCCGCGTACCCGTCTGCTGTGGTAGTTGCGGAGGCTCTGTTGGTAGACCGCCGATCGAACGAGGGCGACGTCTCGAGCTTCGTCCAGCAGGTCTTGGGCGTCTGCTAACGTCCTGTCCGCGTCTTCCTCGACGTAGGCGGCGACGCGGAACGCGCTGTAGCGCACGTCCGTGGGCAGCACGGCTTCTGCTCCGAAGAGCAAGAAGAAGGGTGTGTAGCCTGTCGAGGAGTTGGGCGTTGTTCGCAGGCTCCATAGCACCGAAGGCAGTTCCTCGACCCAGGCGCCTGCTGCGCGCTTGAGGGGTCGAAGCAGTCGCTTCTTCAGGCCTCCGCAGACGAGTCCATTGGCCTTTTCGACCTGGCCGTTGGACTTGGGGTGTGCTACCGAAGCGTACTTGAGCTTGATGCCGAGGTCTTTGGCGAAGCCCTGGAATTCGCCCGAAGTGAAGTTGGTGCCGTTGTCGGTGATGATGCTGTTCGGGACGCCGTACCGATAAACAATGGACTCGAAAAACTTGACTGCCGTGATTGCCTCTTGGTTGGTGACCGGAACAGCTTCGATCCACTTGGAGAACTTGTCCACAGCGACGAGCAAGTACGTATGCCCTCCTCGAGATGATTTGGGGAGAGGCCCCACTTGGTCGAGCCCCCATTGTGCGAAGGGCCATGCCACAGGTATGGTGTGCAGTTCTGATGCCGGCGCGTGTGGCTTGGTGGCGAACATCTGACACGCTTCGCAGTGCTGGACGATGTTCCTGGCATCATAGAGGGCGGATAGCCAGTAGAATCCGGACCGAAAGGCCTTTGCTACGAGGGTTCGGCTGCAGGCGTGATGTCCGCAGGTTCCTTCATGGATTTCTCGGAGGAGGGCGATTCCATCTTCCTGCGCTATGCACCGCTGGAGCACCCCCGAAGTGCTTCGCTTGTAGAGTTCCCCGTTGATTATCGTGAAGGCCTTAGAGCGCCGCATGATTTGTCGGCGGTGGATGGGGTCTTCTGGGAGTTCGCCCCTCGTCAGGTACGCCAAGTACGGCTTTGTCCATATTGCTTCGACAAGCATGACCGTGGCTGCATCCTTCGGGAGGTCTGCTGCTCCTGCCGCTGGGGCGGTATTGACCGTCCGAGCTTCCGGACGTGTTGCTAACGCCGGTTCCATTACTGGCTTGATCTTGACGGAGCGCTCGAATATCTCCTCGAAGAAAACACCTGGCGGTATTGGGAGGCACCTTGAGCCAACGTTGGCCAGGTTATCTGCCTCCTCGTTGCTTTCCCTGCCGATGTGTGTTACTTCACAGCCCTCGAATTCGCCTTCGAGCTTGTCGTACATGGCGCGATATGCGATCATGTTCGCGCAGGTCGCGTCGCACTCCTTCATGACTTGCTGGGCGATGAGGTTCGAATCCCCATGGATCTTGATGCGGGTGGCCCCGTAGGATTTCGCCATGCGCATTCCGTGAAGGACGGCTTCGTATTCCGCCTCGTTGTTGGAGGGGTTCGGGAAGCGCATTCGGAGGACGTAGCGCATCCTGTCTCCTTGTGGTGACACCAGGACCACTCCTGCTCCTGCCCCCGAAACTCGCTTGGATCCGTCAACGAAAATGGTCCAGCTATTTGACAAGTCTGGGAGCTCCGGCATCTGAGCTTCTGTCCATTCGGCTATGAAATCCGGCAGGACCTGTGACTTGATCGCGGACTGGCGCTGGTATGTGATTTCCCAAGGTCCTAGCGTGACTCCCCATAGCGACACACGCCCTGTAGCGTTTGGGTTGTTGAGGATGCTGGAAACTGAGTTCGAAGCCACTACTATGATGGAGTGGCACTCGAAATAGTGCGGTAGTTTCTTCCCCGTCATGTAGATGGCGTATGCCAACTTCTGATAATGGGGGTATCTTTGCTTGGTTGGCGACAGGACTTCGCTTAAGTAGTACACGGGCCTCTGTACGCCGTGCTCTTTGCCTTCCTCTGCGCGTTCGACCACAAGCACCGAGCTTACAACTTGATTTGTAGCCGCAATGTACAGCAACATTGGCTCTTTTTCTCGAGGAGTAACGAGAACTGGGGAGGTCGATAGTCGTCGCTTGAGGTCGTCGAAAGCGGCTTGCGCCTCTTCGGTCCACGTGAAGTTGTCTGTTTTTCTGAGCAGTCGATATAAGGGCAGTGCTTTTTCGCCAAGCTTGCTGATGAAGCGGCTAAGCGCTACGAGTCGGCCTGTCAATTGCTGGACATGTCGAAGCGTCTTCGGGGGTTGCATGCTGATGATAGCCTTTATCTTTTCTGGGTTGCCTTCGATTCCTCTCTCAGAGATCAGGTAGCCCAACAGTTGGCCAGTGGGTACCCCGAAAGAGCATTTCTTCGGATTAAGCTTGATGCTATATCTGTCGAGGTTGGCGAAGGTTTCTCGAAGGTCATCGAGCAAAGTATCTGCTTTCGATGTCTTGATGACAATGTCGTCGACGTAGACCTCGACGTTGCGTCCGATTTGTTCCTTCAAGCATGCTTGCATACACCGCTGATACGTAGCTCCAGCGTTCTTGAGCCCGAAAGGCATCGTCATGTAGCAGTATACCCCGTGCGGGGTGATGAACGCCGTCTTGTCTTCGTCTTCTACCTTTAGCCGTATCTGGTTATATCCAGAGTAGGCGTCGAGGAACGAGAGGCGCTCACATCCTGCCGTGGAATCGACAATCTGGTCGATTCGGGGCAAAGGGAAGTAGTCCTTCGGGCAGTGCTTGTTTAAAGCTGTGAAGTCGATGCACATCCTGTAGATCTTGGTGTCCTTCTTTTCCACCATGACCGGTGGCGAGAGCCATGTGGCTTCCTTGATCTCTCTGATGAACTTAGCCTCGAGGAGGCGATTAATTTCTTCGCCCATCGACTTAGCCTTCTCTGGATTGTACCGTCGCATAGACTGCTTGACCGGTTTCGCGTTGGGAAATATTTTAAGCTCATGCTCGGCGAGTTCCCTAGGGATGCCTGGCATATCTGCTGGACACCAGGCGAACATCCTCCAGTGCTCACGGAGGAACTCGACGAGCGCGCTTTCCTATGCGGGGGAAAGGGAGTTCGACACCCGCGCCGTCTTGGTTGGATCAGTCGGGTGGATCTGGTGTTCTCGGGTGTCTTTGGTGGCATCGAAAGACAGCTCTGGGGCGTTCTGCTGCGCCGGTGGGTCGATGTCCATAACAGTGGCTTCTCGAATGTGGTGCAATTCCTCGTGCACCCCGAAAGTTTGGGACATGTCGTTGAAGTCCTTGTCGCAGTTCTCTGACCGCGCAAAGCTGCCGCTGATCGTCAGTGGTCCTCTGTTTGCGGGCATTCGTAGCTTGAGGTAGGCGTAGTGGGGTACTGCCATGAATCGGGCGAACGCTGGTCGCCCGAGGATGGCATGGTACTGCGAGGGCCAATCGACCACCTCGAATTCGATCTTCTCTTTTCTGAAATTTGCTTTAGTGCCGAAGATGACGTCGAGGTGTATCGCCCCCAATGGATACGTTGGCTTTCCTGGGACGATTCCGTGGAAAGAAGTCTCCGTTGGCAGGAGATTGTTTAGTGGAATCTTGATCTTTCGCAGTGTATCTGCGTAGATGAGGTTCAGGCTGCTGCCTCCGTCCATAAACACCTTTTTCGAGGTGAAGCCCCCTATTTGCGCCTCAAGAACCAGAGCATGGTGTCCTGGGCGTGGTATCTTCGGTGGATGATCTGACCGGTCGAAACCAATCGGGTGTTCGGACCAATTCAGATATTCGGGAGTAGCTGGTGGCGCGTGCTCGGCGTGGAACACTTCTCTCGCGCGCTTTCGCCGGACTTTGTTTGTCGGGCGCCCCCTCTGAATCATGGGCACGAAACCTCTTGGAGGCGGGAACTCTTCTTCCTCGTTGGCCGGCTGTCGCTGCTCGGCTTGCTGGATCGTAGCGGCCTGATGGCTTTGCTGTACGACGTTTGCCGGTGGATTCGGCGGTGGCGGTGGAGCGTTGTAGGCTATCGCCCCTGCCACTGGTTGCTCGACGTTCATTCTCTCCTGAAGTGCTCGGTTGAGGCGAAGGAATTCCCTGCACTCGATGAGGAGGTGTGCAGGTTTTCGTACTCCGTCCTTGTCGAGGTACGTGTGCCTTGGGCATCCGCTATCAAGCATCTCTTCTGCCGACAGCTGTGGCTGCCGGCGACGCCACTCCTTGCTGGGTTTCGAGTCACGGCTGCTACTGCCGTAGTAAGTGTTTCCTCGTCGCGGTAAGTCGCGATTGTCGTCGCGGTCTTCGTGCACGTAGCCAGCTGCTACCATGTCTACGTTCTCCGTGTTGTCGTAGCGGCTTCGGCGACCTTTCTTCCGGGATCCGGGATGGAATTGGTCCTTCGCATCGCCATCGCGTTCTGCTGATCGACGGCGGCTTCTGGGGGCCGAGATGGAGTCTTCGCCATCGGCCCATTCGTTCGCCAAACTCATCAGGTGGTCGATGGTTCTGGGCTTGCAGCGCCCCAGTTCTTCCTTAAAGTCACACCGAAATAAGCCGTCCCGAAATGCATCGATGGCCCTTTCGGGCGAGATGTTCTCTGTCGTGTTCCGAAGGCTGATCCATCGTGAGATGTATGACCTCAGGTTTTCGCCGGTCTTCTGCACGCATAAGCGGAGCTCTTCGAACGACGTAGGGCGTCGTGAGGTGCCTCGAAAGTTTGCGATAAACGCTTGCCGAAACTCTTCCCAGGAGCGAATGCTGTCTTGGGCGAGATTATTCAGCCATGCCCTTGCGTTATCTTTTAGGTGCAGCGATAACAACTGGAGAGCGTTGTCTCTGGATCCGCCGCTGATCTTGACAGCGGTCATGAAATCATCTAGCCAAATTCGGGGATCCTGCTGCCCGTTGAACTTGACTACGCCGTCGCTGAGCTTGATTCCTTTCGGCAATGGTGCCGAGCGAATCAGAAGGCTAAAGCATTCTGCCCCGCAGAGTCCGTCGCTGGGACCGCCGAACGCTTCCGCTTCGCGTCGCGCTCGCCCTTGGTCGACTCTATGCTGGGCCAGACCATGCCGAAGCTCTCCGTTGAGAGGTTCGACCACTTGCGTCCGAGGCGCTACTACTGGCGCTGGTGCTGGGTGCCTGGCCTGTTCCGGTGGCGGAGCGGTTCTTGTTGTTGTCGCATCATGAGCTGAGCCAGGCGTGCCCTGCAGCACCCTTACTCCTTCGAGTGCTAGATTCCTCAGGTGTCGCATGTGTTCGTCACCGTTGGATGCATTCGCGGCAATGTATGCCGCCGCGGCCATGATCGCCGCCTCTTTGGTCTTGGGCATTAACTCAGCTTCATTGAATTCTGCCTCCAGGTTTCGGGTGACATTCTGCATATCGGCCCCCTGCTGAGTGCGCGATCTTGATCTATGCTGAACGCTCGAAGAATAATGCGATGATCTTTCTGCCCGCCTCCTGCTGGATGCGTCGGCCTCCTCTCTGCGCCATTCCAGCACTCGCCTATCAGCGCTGATTTGATCTTTTTGCTCCTGAACGACAAATCGGAGTGCAGCCAAATCGCTTGGACTTGGGTTGGGTCCGAAGTTTACTTCGCCCGCATAGACCCTTCTTGCGAACCGGATCTGGTCATGTGTGACCACTTGGCGACCGCTGTCTGCTCGGTTTCGACCATCGTTGTCGTTTCCGTCGTCGTGTGATGCCATCATGCAGTGGCCCCCAGGCCACGGGGTCGAATCATCGCTGATTTCGCCCAACGCTGGGGGATAGACGTCGTCGCTTTCGACGTAGGGCCCGACTTCGATCATGAAGTCAGAGTCGTGATCAGCCATATAGCCGTCACTGGATGCGTTAGATTTGCATAGTGAAGCAGAGCTTGCCGAATTGCCGATTTTCCCCTTAGCTTCGGGGTAGACGTCGTCGTCGTCGTCGGAGCACGTGTAGTCCGAGTATAACCCCTCGACGTAGTCAGGATCATAGGGTGCGGTGCGAAGCGTGAGGGCGTTGAGAGCCCGATCGCACTCGGATATCGATGGGTAGATAGCTGCTGTACCTCCCCGCGGATCTTCACAGCCGGCGATCTCATGGAGTGAGAAATCTCCGGCGCCTATGTAGTGGTATGCGTCGCAGTCGACGCAGTATGCGGTGGTCGGGGATGGTGGCGGATCTTCGAAATCGTTTGACCCTACTGATGGGGTCGAAATCTTCAGTCTCAGCTCCTCCTTCGACGGCGCTAGTGACGCGCTCGCCGAGGGTTTGCCCCCGACGGATGGTGGTGTCGTCGCTTCGGCCACGAGCGGAGCCGATTCGCCAATGGAGAGCAGTTCCATAGCTCCATTGCTGTCCACATGAAAATTGAACAGTCCGAAGGCCATGTCGTAGCCTTCGGGCGCTGCTCTTGCCGCGCTTGGGATGGGGTCGATGGCGCTCACCGTCGAGGTGAGATTGATGGTGCTTGGCGGGATGCCATCGACGACAGTCGAATCGACGGCGCCAGTCTCGAGCTCCATCGGGCTGGTGTGGACGATGTCCGGCACAGCGATGCCGGCGAGGGTGTCGATGTCGATCTTGGAGGTGATGTCGTCGTTGGTCGGTGCAGCGATGCCGACGGCAGTACCGATCTTGACGGGGGTGTCGACGTTGGTCGGCGCAGCGATGCCGACGGTAGTGCCGATCTTGACGGGGGTGTCGATCTTGGTCGGCGCAGCGATGCCGACGGTAGTGTCGATGCCGATCTTGGTTGCGGTTGGTGATGGAGCCGGCGAATCCGTAGATCCAGATCCCGTCGTCCCCACGGTCGGCGCCAATTGACGAGGTTTATCCCCGGCAATGCCCATGTCGAAGGGATTTCGATCTAGGAAGCGAATTGAGGACCTGGCGAACTCGACGGCGATCAGACGAAAGCAAAAGGACACGAGGATTTACCCAGGTTCAGCCCCCTCGAAAGGTAAAAGGCCTACGTCCTGCTTGTCTGACTTTTGTATTGTGGTGGTGACGATGATGGTGGTGTTACAATGGCGGCGTAGATTGGATCTAGCCGAAAGTAGAGAACTCGAAGGTGTCGAGCGCTTTGGCGTGAGGTGGGTGGAAGTGAATCTAGGGTTTCGAGACCTCCCTCCCAGCCTTTTATAAGTTAAGGCTAGGTCTCAGGAGTGTCTCTCAAGCCAAGTACAGATCGGATCGTCCGAGACCTAATCTAACTTGAACTCTTCGAAATCTTGCTTGTGCACCAAGTAACGCTTCTGGGCCGCGTCAAGCCTCTATCTTGATAAGCCTCGAAAGCCTTTCCTGAGACACCCTACCTGGGCCGAAAACCAGGTAGGCGAATGTCGGGGGCCCATCTGTCATTCCTTCGTCAATAGCAAACCCTACCACTACGTCCTCATGAGCTAAAAACAGTGTCACAAAATGAGAAGTCTTTGAAGGTTTTCAAAGGTAGCACATCAAAATTTACTTGGAATGGTTTGTAATACCATGCATAGGAATTTATAGTGGACTCTTTGGAATAACTTGGTTTTCAGGAATTGGATGCACGAGAAGCAACTAAAGAGAGTCTATGATGATGCTTGTATGAAAGTGGAAAGAGGTCAGCGTTGGAGTCTATTTCAGACGTAGTGTATGATCAAGGGCAAAGCATGCAAGCTCATGGTGGATGGTGGTAGCTACTGTAATGGCATCAGTAAGGCTGTGGTGTCGACTTTGGGTTTGTCGACATAGCGTATTCCTGAACCTAAGCATGTTGCATGGTTAAATAGTTACGGTATGCTGAAAGTTACTCATAAGGTACGTGTGCCATTTATAGTTGGTGATTATGTTGGTGAGGTCGAGTGCGATATGTTGCCATTGGAGGTGTGTGGACTATTACTTGGACGTTCATGGCAGTATGATCGCAATGTTACTCATGTTGGGAGAGCAAATACATATTCTTTTGTGCATGATGGCAAACAGCGGACTTTGAAACCTATGCAGGATGATCACATACAGTCTGATGTTGAGCTGGTGGTACACAAGGAGAAGTTGCGCAAGGCCAAGCCAAAATCTGGACTAGCTACGCCGCAACCTGAGGAGCATGATGCGAAGAGCGTCAATGGTGATATTGTTTCAGCCAAGCCTGTAGATGACAAGCCAGTTGTTCTTGTTAGTGACAAGCCGTTTGAAGTTAAGCCTCATATTGATGACGGGAAGGATATGTCAGCATGTGTTCCATGTGTTCCCCTTCCAGTTCGTGTTGACATGGGTGTTCAGACCGATGACGGTGGTGCTGATCGTGTTCCGGTGCATATGGTGCCGCGGGTAGTCAGCCACAGTTTTGCGAGAACACCTCAGAGACGTTTTGTTGGAGCAGCCGTGCGTGTGCATACAGGCAAGGATGGACGTGTTCGTCAGTTGTGTGGCCCAGACATTACTACTTTGCAGGGTCGTGCTAAGCAGGTTCATGTTCAGCAACGCAAGGTTCCTGCAAGGATTGAGAAGAAAAAGGTGGAGGCGCCTAAGTACAAGTTCATTTGGCGAAGAAAAGAGGTGCAACCACCTAGGGCCGTATCAAGTCGAGCAGGCCAAGAAGGAGGATGTGGTGAGGAAGGCAAGCAAGACTTGAAGACGGCGAATATGCGTGGTGCTATTGTTGATATTCCGCCACCTTTCAGCAGACCCTCACGCATTGGGGACAACGCTTTTTGAAGGTGGGAGGATGATATGGGCATGAAGGAGGAGGTGAAGCCCAATTTCAGGACTCCACCAAGATGAGGGAAACTCGTTGCATATTGGCACGCCAGGACGACCTACGATATGTAATAATTAGTCTAAGGTTGTGTCAGCAATTTATATTCATGCTTATGTTATTTTGTAGCTAGGTCTAGTTGTGGGCCACCTAGGTTTTATTTTGTGTTTTGGGTTTGGGCATGTCCAAGCCCAACAGTTTTCTGGCCATCTATATAAGGAGGCCAGCAGTCTAGGGTTGAGGGGAGTTCAGTTGTTTAGTCAAAAACCATCGTGTATCATCCCTCCGGGGAAACGGCGCTGCCGTGTTATCTAATAAAGATTGCTGCGAGGGTTCTTGCGTCATCAAGGATTATCGAGCTGTGGTTTGAGGCGTGGTGATCTTCATCACGTTGCTTGCTGGATTTGTTCCTCTTCTTCAGGTGACGTTCTTCACGTTATTGGAAGATTATTTATCCGGGTAGACTCGCTGTGAAAGATCGGGACAAAACTCATAGGATCACCGGCGTGATCCTTATCATGGTCTGAGAAGATGCGCATAAGAGAGGGAAGGGGAAGGGCAAGGAATCGGCGGCGCTGGCTCACGGATTCGATGGCCAGAACGCCAAATGGCGATGGCAGTTCTGCAGACTCCGACGAGAAATTTTGTGAGCCTGGCGGCGTATCGGGTGCGGGAAAAGAAGAGAGAATGGAGGGGGCCTATCATTTAAAGGAGGGGCTCAGGGATGTCTTTGCTGCCAGGGGTAGCGGGGGAAGTGGGGGGTTCGTGCGGGAGTGGGGAGAGATTGTGTGCAGAGGTAGGGGATGGACCTGACGGGTGGGTCCTGGTTGTCAGCCAGGGAAAAGAAAATGAGAGGAAAAGTAGAAGGGGGAAAAAGGGTTGCGGCTAGCTGGGCTGGCCTGGGCTGTTTGCCCTGGGTTGGCCCAGGTGGGCTGCTGCTCCTTTTTTTTCTTCTGAAATCTTTTTCCATTTTTCTGTTTTCTATTTTATGTTTCATTTGAAAAAGAAACAAGTTTGTTTGAAAAGAAAATGTCCAATTCTGTAAACTTTTGAATAAAGTACCAATGTGTTTAGCAACACACAAAACCCTAATTGGTGAAATTTGAAAATGAAAATATTTGTAAAATATAAAACAGCTTCCATATAATAAATGGGGCTATTTAATCAAGAAACTTTCTGAACCATTTTGGTTTCAAATTAAATCAAACCAACTTGTAAAGTTTTCTAAAATTCAAAATATCAATGCTAGACAACAAAGAGATCTTCTCATGATAAAACTAGTTTTCAAGAAATTCTTTACCAATTGACAAAATGATTTTATTTGCATAATGCAAAATAGAAATAGGGTTTTCAAAATAATTCTTCGAAATCAGGGAAATTACTTTAAGATATTTTGAAATTCATTTCTCAAATGCCTTGTTGGCAAATCATACTTTATTTTATATAAATCAATTTGTAGATATTCCCTTTGCAAGGTAGCTTGCATAGGGTTTGAATAAACAACAAATAGTATTTTGAAAATCTATTTCCTCAAAGAGTTCTTCAAGGAATAATAGAAAGTTTTGAAATAGTTTTTGTAATAAAGTTTTAATTTAAACTCAAAAAGTTTTAATTCCCTGTGAATTTTCAATCAACACAAATAAAATATTTTTTTCTTTCAAATTTTGATATGAAAACTTGGGATGTTACAGACTACCACCCTTAAAAGGAATCTCGTCCCCGAGATTTGGAGAGGTTAGAAAGAAGGATAGGTTTGGGATACCTATGTTTAGGATTCTGGGTGGCTACCACCCTTAAAAGAAACTTTTGTGGGCAGTCTAGGTCTTTGGTTCAAAGTAAGCACATCTGGAATACGACTTGACACTAGGTCATCTTTTGAATCCATATGTAGCTTTTATCTTCATTTCCAATAGGTGGATGTCTATTCATAAACTCTAGCATCCATTCTTCCTTGATATAGCTTGAGTATAATCTTTCCTCCATCATAATGCTTCAATCCAACAATGACATTTGTTGGACACTGAAGGGTCACTCTTTGGGTCAATTAGAAGACCAAGTTAAGACGATCTTATATCCTCATTTCATCCTATTTGTTGACATCATTGGCTGTCTTCCATCTCACGGTTCATTCCTTTGTAAACACTCCTGGGTAGGACGAAGTTCTTAGTGTCATCTTCCATTGCAAGTCATCTTCAACGGTAAGCTTGTGGTTCATCCTCACCGTATTCCTACATTTTGGCATCACTTTCCTATTAGTATAAGAGCTTATCTTCCTAAGATCCAGGCTTAACAACGTCGTCTCTCTTGTAGGTATGTCTCTCTAGATTAACCATTCCTCATTACAAGAGTGAACAATATGAGTAATCGTCATGGGGGCCAATCCATGTCGCACCCAATCATTACCTTGCATTTGGTTTGGTGAATCTCGCAATCTAACTCTTGGTCAACCTCACTAGTTTTGACAAATTTTATTGGAAATTGAACCAATGTTCCAAAATCCATTTCTTTGAAACAAATCTATAGTTCCTTAGCCAGGGGTTTGCGTAAAAACTCTTATGGCATTACTCCTTAAGTTGCAGATCCTTAGGTTTGCCATTTCATAAGGATAATAAAATCCATTAGGCAAGGTTGCCCTTAGCTCTTACAAATCCTTACAATATTTGTTACAAGGCAATAGCTTCCTACAATTGCTTCCAGGTTGATTACATCTTGTTGTGTCTTCTCCTTGTATTCATGGCATCTTGAGTTATCGTGGCTCACTGAAGTCTTGAAGTACTCTTCTCTACGCATTGATTGGAATAGTGTCCCATCTGTTTGCACTTGAAACAAGTGATATGGTTGAGGTTCTTCTTAACGCTACCTTGTCTGTTCATTTTGTTGTACCTTTCTGGAAATTTGTTCGCATAATGTCCCAGCTCCTTGCAATTGAAGCACAGCACCTTGCTATTGTCTTTCTTCTTTATCTTCTTCTTCTTGTTGGATACCTCTAAGGCTAGGAGATCTCTTACTTCATTTTCTTCATATTCCACTATCATGGTGGGAAACCTTTCTCGTTTCTTTGAGCAGTTTCCAGGCAAGTGTTCTTGTCTTCTACCTGTTAAGCAACTCTTGGTGGTGGTTTCAGGTGCTACTTTCATGTCTTTTGTTTCCACTTCCATCTTGGATCTTCCATCTTCAGGGGTCTTTCCTAGCAGCTGGCTCAATCCATACTTAGCTTGTTGATTCATTCGTTGCACCATGGGATAAAACTTGCATTCAGTAGGAACATGATTGATTCCCTCACATAGGAAACAAGTAACTTGGGTCATGGGACATTCTTCAATTGGGTAGCTCGTATCACAGTAAGGGCACTGTTCATGACATTGCTTAGACGTGTGTCCTATTTCTCTACAGACCTTGCAGGCTTGCAGTGTCATCTTAGCATCACCTCTTGGTTTCTTGCCACCATGATCACTTTGTGGTAGATTGTTATTGGAATTAGCCAAAATCTGGGACATCATCTGTACTATTCGAGAATGATCATCTAGTACTTGCTGCATTCCTGGAGGTAACTCTTTGCTATCACGGTTGACCATATCTTGGGTCATTACTCGCATCATTTTGGTATGTACTTCAACCATTCGTTGCATTGCTATCTCCAACTGAGGGTTGTTGTAATTGTTCCGACGTGGAGGATGCATCTGTTTGGGTTTAGGACAGGTTTAGGCCTTAGCATAGATGAGAATAATTAGAAGGGATCTAAAGAAGATTTGATAGGGTAAAGGTGCCCGATCTTTCGATGGGACGATAACTATCGATTATGGTGGAGGTCGACGTTGACGATCCGACTACAAACGTGCGAGACGTTGCACCTTAGCAATCGATACACCAACTTCCGAGGCTATTGATCACGCCGGAGCTAGATCAACCTGATCACGAGGATCAATCCCTGCAAGCAATCAAAGAACAAGCAAGAATTATAGTTGCAATCAAGATATTGCGAATAATGATGAAGGCTTTATTGAAGAGGTGGGATTCTGTCTGTGCGTAGTACAAAAGGTCGATTTGACACTTGTGCCTATGGCGAAGAGTAGCTTGTGGCTAAGTCTTTAACTAAATAAAATCCCAGTTCTAATGACGGCTAGGAGGAGGTATATATGAGGGAAAGGGCAGGGATTTTCGTATAGCCCTAATGGGCCATCCGAAAATAACCCTAGATGGGCCAATTTCCACTCAAACAGCCTCCAGAAAATCCCTAAAATACCTATGACGAAAATACATGGGTTTAACCCATAAAATAAGGTGACGCAGCACCATATAAAGCCTTGGACGAATTTTATGATTGAGTAACTTGTGAATTTCGTCCAAGCATCCTTGCAGCATTATGGTGGCTTCAAAGTTCTGAAATCTTCACTTGTAGCGTCATCCTGAATCCTCACACGATTGCTGCCATCATCTCCATGCACGATCATGCTCCAATGCTTGTCCCTCTCATCTGTGCTAGGCCTATCATTCCTAAGTAACATAAACACATCTGATTTAGGCAGCATCATATTCTCATGAATATTAGGAATAGTTCCGAGAAACGAAAGTACCTGATAATTTAGTTGGCGTGCACGAGCTCTTGTGAGAGGTCCTTGGAATTGTGAAATGTGAGGAAGTGTGGCTGTAGGTGCAATGGTTGTATCAACCGTAGGGATGTCCTCATCATCCTCCCCTTCTTGAATTGAAGTCGTCCTCGACACAATCTCATCTTCTTCTCCAAAGTATGGCTTCAAATCTGCAATGTTAAATGAAGGACTTACCGTGCCCATCTCTGCAGGAAGCTCAAGTTTATATGCATTATCATTCATTTTCTCTAACACTTTAAAAGGACCAGCAGCACGTGGCATTAATTTAGACTTGCGCAAATCAGGAAAATGATCTTTGCGCAAATGCAACCAAACTAGATCTCCCACATCAAACACAATATGCTTTCGTCTTTTATCACCAGCAACTTTATATTTAGCATTCATACGTTCTATATTTTCCTTAGTAATCCTATGCAACGTAAGAATCTGTTCAGCACGTTGTGTAGCATCAAAATTATGTTGCACCGAAGATGGAATAGGTAATAAATCAATAGGTGCACGAGGAACAAAACCATACACAATCTCAAAAGGACATAACTTAGTTGTAGAATGCACGGAACGATTGTAAGCAAATTCAATATGAGGTAAACAATCTTCCCACATTTTTAAGTTCTTCTTTAAAATAGCCCTTAACATGGTAGATAAAGTTCTATTTACTACTTCAGTTTGTCCATCAGTTTGGGGATGACATGTAGTACTAAACAACAATTTAGTCCCCAACCTAGCCCATAAACATCTCCAAAAATGACTAAGAAATTTAGTATCACGATCTGAAACAATAGTATTAGGCACACCATGCAAGCGAACAACATCGCGAAAGAATAATTCAGCAACATGAGCAGCATCATCACTCTTATGACAAGGAATAAAGTGTGCCATCTTAGAAAATCTATCCACAACCACAAAAATACTATCCCTCCCCTTCTGTGTTCGAGGTAATCCTAACACAAAGTCCATAGAAATATCCTCCCAAGGTACACTAGGAACAGGAAGAGGCATATATAAACCATGTGGATTAAGGCGGGACTTAGCTTTTTGACATGTTGTGCAGCGAGCAACAAACCTCTCAACATCCCTTCTCATGCGTGGCCAAAAGAAGTGTGTAGCAAGGACGTCTTCTATCTTCTTTACTCCAAAGTGACCCATTAATCCGCCTCCATGCGCCTCCTGTAACAACAAAAGACGAGCGGAACCTTCTGGAATGCATAGTTTGTTAGCATGGAACACAAACCCATCATTGAGGATGAATTTGTTCCAAGTTCTACCCTCTAAACAATGCTGCAAAACATCTTTAAAATCGGCATCATTCACATATTGTTCTTTGATAGTTTCCAATCCAAAGATTTTGAAGTCAAGTTGAGATAACATGGCATAACGACGTGACAAAGCATCAGCAATAATATTATCTTTACCCTTTTTGTGTTTAATAACATAAGGTCAACCCACTTTGCATGACGTTTATTCAACTTAGCTTGACTACGAATATGCTTCAAAGATTCATGATCAGAATGTATAACAAATTCTTTAGGCCATAAATAATGTTGCCAAGTTTCTAATGTTCGAACAAGAGCATATAATTCCTTATCATAAGTAGAATAATTCAAACTAGCTCCACTCAATTTCTCACTGAAATATGCAACAGGTTTACCCTCTTGTAACAACACTCCTCCTAAACCAATTCCACTAGCATCACATTCCAACTCAAAAGTCTTATTAAAATCAGGAAGTTGGAGTAAAGGAGCATGTGTAAGCTTATCTTTGAGTAACATGAAGGCGTCTTGTTGTGCATGGCCCCAAACAAAGGGCACATCTTTCTTAGTAAGCTCGTTCAGCGGCGCTGCAATGGAACCAAAATCTTTGACAAAGCGCCTATAAAATCCAGCGAGGCCAAGGAAGCTCCGCACTTGTGTGACTGTTTTGGGTTGTGGCCAACTCGAAATTGCTTCAATCTTGGCGGGATCAACTTCAATACCCTGTGCTGTAACAACATAACCAAGAAAAGCAACTATATTCATGCAAAAGGTGCACTTTGCAATGTTACCAAACAAACGTGCAGCACGTAAAGCATCAAAAACAGCACGTAAATGTTCCAAATGTTCTTCTACAGATTTGCTATATATCAATATATCATCAAAATATACCACCACAAAATGTCCAATAAAAGCACGTAAAACTTCATTCATTAATCTCATGAAAGTGCTGGGAGCATTAGTTAAACCAAAAGGCATCACTAACCACTCATATAGGCCAAATTTAGTTTTAAATGCAGTTTTCCATTCATCTCCTAACTTCATACGAATTTGGTGGTAACCACTACGCAAATCAACCTTAGAAAACATGGTAGAGCCACTCAATTCATCAAGCATGTCATCTAAACGAGGAATAGGATGACGATAGCAAATAGTAATATTATTGATTGCTCTACAATCAGTACACATGCGCGAAGAACCATCTTTCTTTGTTACCAAAATAATAGGAACAGCACAAGGACTAAGAGACTCACGAATATGACCCTTGTCAAGAAGTTCTTGAATTTGTCGCTGAATCTCTTTCGTCTCCTCCGGATTGGTACGATATGGCGCACGATTGGGCAAAGATGCGCCAGGAATCAAATCAATTTGGTGCTCAATTCCACGAATAGGTGGCAGTCCTGGAGGTACATCTTGTGGAAAAACGTCTGCATACTCCTGCAAAATGTTAGCAACAGCAGGTGGCAAAGAAGAAAGCATCTCCTCAGCTGAAAACAACACTTCTTTGCAAATGATAGCATAACATGCAGTAGTACTCACATCAATTTCAGAAATATCAGATTTGCTAGCTAGCAAACAAGTACTTTTCAAACGAATTTCGTTAGCATGTTTTGGAGCAGATTTAGAAGTACTTGTAGAAGGCATAAGTTCCTTAGCAACAATCTGATTTTCGCTCAGCTTTTTCCCCTTATTATGTGCTCTACTAGCTCTAGCAAGATCATCTTTTAGAATACTTTCATGAGACATGGGAAGTAACACAATTTTCTTATCATTATGAACAAGAGAATACTGATTTGTGCTACCATAGTGTATAAAATTTGTATCAAATTGCCATGGTCTACCAAGTAAAAGAGCACATGCTTGCATAGGAACAACATCACACTCAACATAATCAGCATATGCAGCAATAGTAAAATGCACACGAACTGTACGTGTTACCTTAACCTTGCCGCTGTTATTAAACCATTGAATGTGATATGGACGAGGATGTGGTCGTGTCGTAAGAGCAAGCTTTTCAACCATCTCCATGCTCGCCAAGTTGTTGCAGCTCCCGCCATCAATAATAATGCGAATACAACGATCTTTAACCACGCCCTTGGTATGGAACAGATTATGGCGCTGGTCGGGCTCAGCCTTGGTAATTTGTGCACTCAAGACTCGTTGTGCAACTAAACTCGGGTATTTCTCCGCATGTTCTGCAGCCATATATTCAGAATCTTCCTCCATGTATGCAGCAGCACATTGCTCATCAGATGCAATAAGAGCCAAAGTATCTTCATCATAATCACTGGCGGAGTCGTATCCACCATCGTCAAGAGCAATCATCACGCGGGAGGAGGCACAATCGCGTGCAAAGTGACCAAGTCCACCACATTTGCGGCACTGAATTTGGCTGGACTTGCCTGTAGATGCCATGGAGGACGCAGCGCTTGGTGCTGGTCCCGTAGTAGTCTTCCGTGCAGCAAACGGAGGTGGTGTAGATGCTGCAGATCGCGTGGATGTGGTCACTGGAGGTGTAGGTGCAGCAGCCCGTGACGCCGAATTCGGTGATCTCCAAGAAGAACGCCCTGCAGAAAAATTAGTTCATGTCGCCTCGCGTCGATCCTGCACTTCACATTCAGCATTGCACGCAAGATGGAACAAATGGGTAATAGTGTGATAAGATTTATATCTAAGAATGGTCTGAATTTCCTTATTTAACCCGCCTACAAAACGTGCCATTAATGCTTCATTATCCTCCTCTATACCACAACGTAGCATGCCAGTTTGCAACTCCTGATAATAATCCTCTACAGAATTCTTGCCTTGATCTAGACGTGCTAATTTTGTAAGCATGGAACGCTGATAATATGGTGGAACAAAACGAATACGCATAGCATGTTTTAAAGCATCCCATGTAGTGATTGGATTAGCATGATTAGCATGACAATATTCAGACCACCATATGGAAGCAAAACTAGTGAACTCACAAGTAGCAGCACTGACACGTCTATCCTCAGGATAATTTAAGCATGCAAAACGCTGGTCTAATTCTAATTCCCAAGAAAGGTATGCATCAGGATTATAGCGACCAGCAGCCGCAGTGCCCGCAGTAGCACCCGCAGCCGAAGTTTGTGCCGGTTGATGGAGAATGCGCTGTGCACGTCCCAAAAAGGTCGGTGGAGGAGCCACGCGAGTCGGCTGTGGAGGAGGCGCGTGAGCCGACGGTGGAGGTGGTAAGCGTGCTAGCACCTCCTGGAATTTAGCGTCGAGTTTGGCGGTGAAGGTGGTCTCGAGTCCCTCGAGTTGCTCCATCGTGTCACTAAAATGCTTGTCCACATCCTGCATATGATCACACAAAAGTTTGGTGACGTGAGCCTACAAGGCTTCACCCTCCAGTGGCTGTGGCTCGGTGTTGTCTGATGGCATGATTAGTACTCAAAAGCACAGTTGTAGGATATGTACTCAAACACTTAATCTGTCAAGCAAACCAATACTCTTACCCGTTCTTACCCTACAGCAGGTGGCGATCAACAACCGTCGTGACCAAACTTTAGGAAGATTGAATAGAGCGATTGCCAGGTGGTGTCAGCGCACGGTGTAGGAATATGTGGAGCTCTGGGTGGCTACAATATCTGTAGCAAAAATTCAAGACAGCAATGCAAGGTTGAATAACAGCTCAACGACGGTACTGTGCTGGTCCTAGACTAGCCCAAGCTAGAGACGCGAGCCTAGAACACCACGAATCACGCCGCGACACCGAAACGCAACAGGTAGCAGTGCTCTGAACAGCGCGCGAATGAGGAGAAAATCACTATGATGGAAAGTGTCTCAAAACGATCAGCAAGGTGAAATATCAGGATAGGAATTTTTTTTTTAAAATTTCCGAAAACTGCACGAAACTGCTCCGGAAAGCGTGCAGACGCAAAAAAAATTCACTATAATGGCGTTTAGCTCAAAACGATCCCAGAAACCTAAAAACAGTATAGGCCAAAAAAAAAAAAATTTGCTCCCCTCTCATCTTTCCTTCTGGCCGAAACTTTCTGGAACTCTGATCAAGTCACAACTCGGATCGGATCTGCAAAGATGGGAAACAAGAGTAGGAAAACGAAAGGGTGTATGGCGGTGGGGTTAGCGGAATCGGTGGTGGCGGTGGGGTTAGCGGAATCGGTGGTGGCGGTGGTGATGGCGGAATCGGTGGTGGCGGCGGTGGTGGTGGTGATAGCGAAATCGGTGGTGGCGGTGGTGATGGTTGTGACCCGAACTCAAAACTTTAAAGAACTAGATGTAAAACCAGCACTGGACACGACGATGCAGACTAGAATTCAACAATGCAAATACTAAAAAGAAAAGATGCAAAGGCTCGAACTGTTTCTAGGAAAAGATCTAGTCCTAATATTTTTGGCTTTTTCATGGATTCTAGGTATGAAGATGCAATCTAGACTACGTAAACAGTAAATCTCACCGATCAACCTGAAATCTGATACCACTTGATAGGGTAAAGGTGCCCGATCTTTCGATGAGACGATAACTATCGATTATGGTGGAGGTCGACGTTGACGATCCGACTACAAACGTGCGAGACGTTGTGCCTTAGCAATCGATACACCAACTTCCGAGGCTATTGATCACGCCTGAGCTAGATCAACCTGATCATGAGGATCAATCCCTGCAAGCAATCGAAGAACAAGCAAGAATTATAGTTGCAATCGAGATATTGCGAATAATGATGAAGGCTTTATTGAAGAGGTGGGATTCTGTCTGTGCGTAGTACAAAAGGTCGATTTGACATTTGTGCCTATGGCGAAGAGTAGCTTGTGGCTAAGTCTTTAACTAAACAAAATCCCAGTTCTAATGACGGCTAGGAGGAGGTATATATGAGGGAAAGGGCAGGGATTTTCGTATAGCCCTAATGGGCCATCCGAAAATAACCCTAGATGGGCCAATTTCCTCTCATACAGCCTCCAGAAAATCCCTAAAATACCTATGACGAAAATACATGGGTTTAACCCATAAAATAAGGTGACGCAGCACCATATAAAGCCTTGGACGAATTTTATGATTGAGTAACTTGTGAATTTCGTCCAAGCATCCTTGCAGCATTATGGTGGCTTCAAAGTTCTAAAATCTTCACTTGTAGCATCATCCTGAATCCTCACACGATTGCTGCCATCATCTCCATGCACGATCATGCTCCAATGCTTGTCCCTCTCATCTGTGCTAGGCCCATCATTCCTAAGTAACATAAACACATTTGATTTAGGCAGCATCATATTCTCATGAATATTAGGAATAGTTCCTAGAAACGAAAGTACCTGATAATTTAGTTGGCGTGCACGAGCTCTTGTGAGAGGTCCTTGGAATTGTGAAATGTGAGGAAGTGTGGCTGTAGGTGCAACGGTTGTATCAACTGTAGGGATGTCCTCATCAAGATTCCTACCCAAACACAGCAGATCAAGGAAAATCATCTTACAACAATATCTAACAAACATTCATGACATCAAGCAAACTAGTTCAAACACTAACGTTCTATTATGGTCACACCCCAATTTCGTATGATCATTAGATTACAACGATATCGTTGGTTCTATCTTATATTTACTAATTAGAGGCACCGTACGAGGCTTCACGTTAATTCTAGAATTTAGCACACGCGGTCCATCAGATTAAATCTATGGTTCATCTTTAACTGTAGGATAACAACAAGAGTCCTAGCCTCATACGCAGCCATAACTCCCCGAGCACCCTCCTTCTATCTCCTACCCAAGACCAAGAAAATATCTCCAAACGTTGCGTCCTCAACATCTGGTAGCGGTGAGTTTTGATTCTACAGCCGCCACGGCTAGCTCCTCCGATTATTCTCTCTATGTTACATTAGCATAAACTAGAAATACCTCCATCGGAATTTGCATCTGTTGTGCCTTACTTCGATCCACCAAAGCAAGACCGAGATGCACAAGGCAAGCGCTATCAACGGCTGCCGTGAATTGTTCTACTACGATATTAGGCGACGAAATTGCAACGTCCATCGACAGCCATGCAACGCTCCATATCCAGGCTATTGATTCAGGTATGGGTCTGCGCTTGCATGTATTTTTTTCTTTAATTAGGCCTTTGGAAAAAATCCACTTGGTGAACAATGATAATTTCATCACGCAAGTTGATGCGCATTGCCATTGCATCATAAGCTTTAGACTTTTTAACAGATTGTAATTTTTGTTTGTACAGTGATTCTCTCTTTCAGTCTTCCTAATCTAAGGTGAACTCCTAGATTCAGTTTGAGTTGTTTAGGTGTAGTTTTACCTGCTACTGACACCAATCCTTAATAGTTCAGTTTATTTTATCTATAATAATAAATTATCTGACTGCACATGTGTTGAAGACGAATCTACCACTAGGCAATGTTACGAAGACAATGCCTTACAAATTCTTTGTAGAAATAGCCTATGTTACTGTTTGTCTCCAAAATTTATTTTATGCAGAAACAACACGCAACTTCATACTTTTATTTTCCTACATAATTTATTTATATATTTAATACACTTTGAAAAGTTCACAAATGAAGGAACTTATTCGGACTTAAATACTAATTTTAACATTTTGGTTTTGGCAAGAGGTTTAGTTACATGCCAAAGAAAATATTCACTTTGTCTGGTGTAACAAAAAATAACTTACATTACTTAAATGAAACCTATAATGTTTATTATTGCATGTTTACAAGAAAAAATTTCATATTTATTTTCCATTAATCCAATGTATTTTCAACAAAAAACATCAACAGGTTATCGGGCTTCTCATCTAAGTTATCAATCACACTTATCTGAGGGCTCATCTAATTTCTAAGTGCTTATTACATAAGGTACAAAGCTCACTCTATCTGCAAATAAGAGAAACTGCAATACATATGTACAAAATATTTATGTTGAATTATCTGCACGATTTACATAGGATTCACCTAATCCACTAAATTTCATTTCCAAAAAATATTTCAAAGTAGCTAGCACACGCAGTCGCGTGGGTTGATGACTAGTAAACTATAATTATTGGTGGTCTTGTCTATTACTTGCTTGTGTACTTCAAGTTTCTCCTCTAATTCCTTGATTCATCTTCTGGAGTTGTGCAAGCTGCATTTGAGTCTTTCTCCAAGTTCTTCATTTGGCCTTCAATGTAGTTCTTCAAGTTGAGTCAAGGAAAATATATGGAGTATCAGTCTCACACTTCTGGCACATTGTGATCTTCTATCCTTTATTGATGATTTTAAAGAGTTGGGTCATCTAAAGCAAAAGGTAACATTTGAAGATGAAGTAGGAGAGAATACAAGGATTTCAAAATGCAAATGTTTTTATATATAAACAGAAGCAAGATGTGATAGATTTTTTTTATCCTAGGGTCTTCCTATTTCTAATCCAAACCTAGGGTCTCGATCCTACAGGAAACACTATGCTGTAATACCATTTTGTAATGCCCCACCTTTGGATTGAGGTGGAACACCTGTGTTAAGTGATGTTCCCTGGATCACTGATAGTACCACAGAACAAAATAAAGTATTCATTGCATAGTATCAAAGATTACAACGCAGATCCAGATACATAAGTCTTTAAACTTATAAACTAGCTTAGTCACATGGACTAGCTCAAATGACAGAGTTCAACACATCATAAACATAACGGAAACTAAGGTAGCAGTGAGCCTCCATCTTCACCATGCACCACAGGCTGTCATGTTGGAATGTAGACTCGAGATCCTAACAACTTACTCCTCCTCAGAAAAACCTGCACATTTGAATATGCAGCCCCATGAATGGGGGTCAGTACAATGATGTACTGGCAAATGACACATATTTGGTGGCTGTTGTGAAAGAGCTCTCTACATGATATTTGGCTGGTGGATCTCTTAGGCTAATTTGTATAAAGCAAATTTTATCCTATAGTTCTTTCTTAAAACTTTCTTTCAAAATTTTAGTCTTTAAGGGTCGAAATAACCCCCAAATACTACATAGTTGCAAGTTATGTAGCACTAGGCGAAACTGAACAAACTCGGAACAACAGAAACCACCACCCCTCTGAGTGAATGGTCCTGAGCCCCTAACCTAGGGGTTTCTAGTCAAATTTTAATCATTCGAAAAAGGTGATGAGATTCTTCCGTACATCCCATGTCTAGAGACTCAAATTGTCCATAACTGGGGACACGGCTAATCGATTAGTTTGACACCCTACAGGGGTTGTGCACTTTCACCTTAAGACCCATTCTACCCAGAGAGAAGAATGAGACAAGACCTTTCAGAAGGAGAGAGCAACCATACTGGCAAGATCCGTTCCCACCTATAATTCTGCTACTAGCCAATATCTTGCACACAAGTTGAACCCTCACATCTTAATCAGTCAAGATAGAGCCCATATTGTCATAAGGCTGCACTGGAAATACTCTAAAGCACAGAAGACATGGTAATCTCTTTAATCCTGAGTGCCAATCCGCAAGTGAACTCTTGAGGTTCACCCCACCCTCTACGAGGTATGAGGCCCCAGGAGACACTCAACTTCGCCTCCATCAACAAACTAATCCACCCAGGTGTTTCATTTTAGTTGAAGTTCTTAATTTGTTCACAAAACAACTTTAACAAAGTGATCTTAGCATTGGCATCAATTTTTCAACTAAAGCTACAACCTAACAGGGGTGGGTTCGGGGGTGGCTATACACTACTAGGATCTAGCATTGCAAAGCTTCACTTTGAGAACCAACCTATCATGCATACCACTAGAAAAACACTAATGCATATAGTAAATGGGTAGAAACATGTGTATCACTTGCCTTGGCAACAACTAGCACACTCACAACAATCTTAACTCTAGCTCAGCTCCTCCTCATAATCTAAACAAGCATAGATACAAGAAATAAACACACAAATTCCACATGGCAACTGATGAGGACATCCCTACGGTTGATACAACTGTTGTACCTACAGCCACACTTCCTCACATTCCACAATTCCAAGGACCTCTTACAAGAGCTCGTGCACGCCAACTAAATTATCAGGTACTTTCGTTTCTAGAAACTATTCCTAATATTCATGAGAATATGATGCTGCCTAAATCAGATGTGTTTATGTTACTTAGAAATGATGGGGCTAGAACAGATGAGAGGGACAAGCATTGGAGCATGATCGTGCATGGAGATGATGGCAGCAATCGTGTGAGGATTCAGGATGACGCTGCAAGTGAAGATTTTAGAACTTTGAAGCCACCATAATGCTGCAAGGATGCTTGGACAAAATTCACAAGTTACTCAATCATAAAATTCATCCAAGGCTTTATATGGTGCTGCGTCACCTTATTTTATGGGTTAAACCCATGTATTTTCGTCATAGGTATTTTAGGGATTTTCTGGAGGCTGTTTGAGTGGAAATCGGCCCATCTAGGGTTATTTTCGGATGGCCCATTAGGGCTATATGAAAATCCCTGCCCTTTCCCTCATATATACCTCCTCCTAGCCATCATTAGAACTTGGATTTTGTTTAGTTAAAGACTTAGCCATGAGCTACTCTTCGCCATAGGCACAAGTGTCAAATCGACCTTTTGTACTACGCACAGACAGAATCCCACCTCTTCAATAAAGCCTTCATCTATATCCATAATATCTTGATTGCAACTATAATTCTTGCTGGTTCTTTGATTGCTTGCAGGGATTGATCCTCGTGATCAGGTTGATCTAGCTCCGGCGTGATCAATAGCCTCGGAAGTTGGTGTATCGATTGCTAAGGCGCAACGTCTCGCACGTTTGTAGTCGGATCGTCAACGTCGACCTCCACCATAATCGATATTTATCATCTCATCGAAAGATCGGGCACCTTTACCCTATCAAGTGGTATTAGATTTTAGGTTGATCGGTGAGATTTATTGTTTTCGTAGTTTAGATTGCATCTTCATACCTAGAATCCACGAAAAAGCCACAAATATTAGGATTAGATCTTTTTCTAGAAACAGTTCGAGCCTTTGCATCTTTTCTTTTCAGTATTTGCATTGTTGAATTCTAGTCTACATCATCGTGTCCAGTGCTGGATTTACGTCTAGTTCTTTAGAGTTTCGAGTTCTGGTCACAGCCATCACCACCGCCACCACCGATTTCGCTATCACCACCGCCACCACCGCCACCACCGATTCCGCCATCACCACCGCCACCACCGCCACCACCGATTTTGCTATCCCCACCGCCATACACCCTTTTGTTTTCCTACTCTTGTTTCCCATCTTTGTAGATCCGATCCGAGTTGTGACTTGATCCGAGTTCCAGAAAGTTTCGGCTAGAAGGAAAGAGGAGAGGAGAGCAAAAAAAGTCTGGAAACTTCTCTGGAAAAAATTTCGGCCTATACTGTTTTAGGCTTCTGGGATCGTTTTGAGCTATACGCCATTATAGTGAAAAAAAATTGGCGTCTGCACGCTTTCTGGAGCAGTTTCATGCAGTTTTCGGAAATTTCAAAAAAAAATCTTGTTCCTATCCTGATATTTCACCTTGTTGATTGTTTTGAGACACTTTCCATCATAGTGATTTTCGCCTCATTCACGCGCTGTTCAGAGCACTGCTGCCTGTTGCGTTTTGGTGTCGCGGCGTGATTCGTGGTGTTCTAGGCTCGCGTCTCTAGCTTGGGCTAGTCTAGGACCAGCACAGTACCGTCGTTGAGCTGTTATTCAACCTTGCATTGCTGTCTTGAATTTTTGCTACAGATATTGCAGCCACCCAGAGCTCCACATATTCCTACACCGTGCGTTGACACCACCTGGCAATCGCTCTATTCAATCTTCCTGAAGTTTGATCACAACGGTTGCTGATCGCCACGTGTTGCAGGGTAAGAATGGGTAAGAGTATTGGTTTGCTTGACAGATTAAGTGTTTTCCATCCCTGTTCCTATTGCATCTCTATAACTGTGCTTTTACGTACTAATCATGCCACCAGACAACACCGAGCCACAGCCACTGGAGGGTGAAGCCTTGCAGGCTCACATCACCAAACTTTTGTCTGATCATATGTAGGATGTGGACAAGCGTTTTAGTGACACGATGGAGCAACTCGAGGGACTCGAGACCACCTTCACCGCCAAACTCGACGCTAAATTCTAGGAGGTGCTAGCATGCTTACCACCTCTACCGCCAGCTCACGCGCCTCCTCCCCAGCCGACTCGCGTGGCTCCTCCACCGACCTTTTTGGGACGTGCACAGCGCATTCTCCATCAACCGGCACAAACTTCGGCTGCGAGTGCTACTGCGGGCACTATGGCTGCTGGCGTTGCAGGAGCTACGGGTGTTACACAGGCCCGTGATGCACCATTGGATGATTATTACGGGGAAGATGAGTACGAGGGCGAGTACGCGGACGACTTCATAGTTGATCAGCCACCTGGTCGTCCTCGGCCCTATATTCGCCGTCCACCTCCTCGTCCATTGGTACGTGATGATGACCATGTTGCTAAACTGAAATTAAATGTTCCTACGTTTGATGGTCGCTATAATCCTGATGCATACCTTTCTTGGGAATTAGAAATAGACCAGCGTTTTGCATGCTTAAATTATCCCGAGGATAGACGTGTCAGTGCTGCTACTTGTGAGTTCACTATTTTTACTTCCATATGGTGGTCTGAATATTGTCGTGCTAATCATGCTAATCCAATCACTACATGGGATGCTTTAAAACATGCTATGTGTATTCGTTTTGTTCCACCATATTATCAGCGTTCCATGCTTACAAAATTAGCACGTCTAGATCAAGGCAAAAAATTTGTAGAGGATTATTATCAGGAGTTGCAAACTGGCATGCTACATTGTGATATAGAGGAGGATAATGAAGTATTAATGGCACGTTTTGTTGGCGGGTTAAATAAGGAAATTCAGACCATTCTTAGATATAAATCTTATCACACTATTACCCGTTTGTTCCATCTTGCTTGCAATGCTGAATGTGAAGTGTAGGATCGACGCGAGGCGACACGAACTAATTTTTCTGCAGGGCGTTCTTCTTGGAGATCACCGAATTCGGCGTCACGGGCTGCTGCACCTACACCTCTAGCAACCACATCCATGTGATCTGCAGCATCTATACCACCTCCGTTTGCTGCACGGAAGACTACTACGGGACCAGCCCCGAGCGCTGCGTCCTCCATGGCATCTACGGGCAAGTCCAGCCAAATTCAGTGCCGCAAATGTGGTGGACTTGGTCACTTTGCACGTGATTGTGCCTCCTCCCGCGTGATGATTGCTCTTGAGGATGGTGGATATGACTCCGCCAGTGATTATGATGAAGATACTTTGGCTCTTATTGCATCTGATGAGCAATATGCTGCCGCACCCACGGAGCAAGATTCTGAATATATGGCTGCAGAACATGCGGAGAAATACCCGAGTTTAGTTGCACAGCGAGTCTTGAGTGCACAAATTACCAAGGCTGAGCCCGACCAGCGCCATAATCTGTTCCATACCAAGGGCGTGGTTAAAGATCGCTATATTCGCATTATTATTGATGGCGGGAGCTGCAACAACTTGGCGAGCATGGAGATGGTTGAAAAGCTTGCACTTACGACACGACCCCATCCTCGTCCATATCACATTCAATGGTTTAATAACAGTGGCAAGGTTAAGGTAACACGTACAGTTCGTGTGCATTTTACTATTGCTGCATATGCTGATTATGTTGAGTGTGATGTTGTTCCTATGCAAGCATGTGCTCTTTTACTTGGTAGACCATGGCAATTTGATACAAATTCTATACACTATGGTAGCACAAATCAGTATTCTCTTGTTCATAATGATAAGAAAATTGTGTTACTTCCCATGTCTCCTGAAAGTATTTTAAAAGATGATCTTGCTAGAGCTAGTAGAGCACATAATGAGGGGAAAAAGTTGAGCGAAAATCAGATTGTTGCTAAGGAACTTATGCCTTCTACAAGTACTTCTAAATCTGCTCCAAAACATGCTAACGAAATTCGTTTGAAAAGTACTTGTTTGCTAGCTAGCAAATCTGATATTTCTGAAATTGATGTGAGTACTACTGCATGTTATGCTATCATTTGCAAAGAAGTGTTGTTTTCAGCTGAGGAGATGCCTTCTTCTTTGCCACCTGGTGTTGCTAACATTTTGCAGGAGTATGCGGATGTTTTTCCAGAAGATGTACCTCCAGGACTGCCACCTATTCGTGGAATTGAGCACCAAATTGATTTGATTCCTTGCGCATCTTTGCCCAACCATGCGCCATATCGTACCAATCCGGAGGAGACGAAAGAGATTCAGTGACAAATTCAAGAACTTCTTGACAAGGGTCATATTCGTGAGTCTCTTAGTCCTTGTGTTGTTCCTATTATTTTGGTGCCAAAGAAAGATGGTTCTTCGCGCATGTGTACTGATTGTAGAGCAATCAATAATATTACTATTCGCTATCGTCATCCTATTCCTCGTTTAGATGACATGCTTGATGAATTGAGTGGCTCTACCATGTTTTCTAAGGTTGATTTGCGTAGTGGTTACCACCAAATTCGTATGAAGTTAGGAGATGAATGGAAAACTGCATTTAAAACTAAATTTGGCCTATATGAGTGGTTAGTGATGCCTTTTGGTTTAACTAATGCTCCCAGCACTTTCATGAGATTAATGAATGAAGTTTTACGTGCTTTTATTGGACATTTTGTGGTGGTATATTTTGATGATATATTGATATATAGCAAATCTATAGAAGAACATTTGGAACATTTACGTGCTATTTTTTATGCTTTACGTGCTGCACGTTTGTTTGGTAACATTGCAAAGTGCACCTTTTGCACGAATAGAGTTGCTTTTCTTGGCTATGTTGTTACAGCACAGGGTATTGAAGTTGATCCCGCCAAGATTGAAGCAATTTCGAGTTGGCCACAACCCAAAACAGTCACACAAGTGAGGAGCTTCCTTGGCCTCGCTGGATTTTATAGGCGCTTTGTCAAAGATTTTGGTTCCATTGCAGCGCCGCTGAACGAGCTTACTAAGAAAGATGTGCCCTTTGTTTGGGGCCATGCACAACAAGACGCCTTCATGTTACTCAAAGATAAGCTTACACATGCTCCTTTACTCCAACTTCCTGATTTTAGTAAGACTTTTGAGTTGGAATGTGATGCTAGTGGAATTGGTTTAGGAGGAGTGTTGTTACAAGAGGGTAAACCTGTTGCATATTTCAGTGAGAAATTGAGTGAAGCTAGTTTGAACTATTCTACTTATGATAAGGAATTATATGCTCTTGTTCGAACATTAGAAACTTGGCAACATTATTTATGGCCTAAAGAATTTGTTATACATTCTGATCATGAATCTTTGAAGCATATTCGTAGTCAAGCTAAGTTGAATAAACGTCATGCAAAGTGTATTGAATTCATTGAATCTTTTCCTTATGTTATTAAACACAAAAAGGGTAAAGATTATATTATTGTTGATGCTTTGTCACGTCGTTATGCCATGTTATCTCAACTTGACTTCAAAATCTTTGGATTGGAAACTATCAAAGAACAATATGTGAACGATGCCAATTTTAAAGATGTTTTGCAGCATTGTTTAGGGGGTAGAACTTGGAACAAATTCGTCCTCAATGATGGATTTGTGTTCTGTGCTAACAAACTATGCATTCCAGAAGGTTCCGTTCATCTTTTGATGTTGCAGGAGGCGCATGGAGGAGGATTAATGGGTCACTTTGGAGTAAAGAAGACAGAAGACGTACTTGCTACACACTTCTTTTGGCCACGCATGAGAAGGGATGTTGAGAGGTTTGTTGCTCGCTGCACAACATGTCAAAAAGCTAAGTCCCACCTTAATCCACATGGTTTATATATGCCTCTTCCTGTTCCTAGTGTACCTTGGGAGGATATTTCTATGGACTTTGTGTTAGGATTACCTCGAAAACAGAAGGGCGGGATAGTATTTTTGTGGTTGTGGATAGATTTTCTAAGATGGCACACTTTATTCCTTGTCATAAGAGTGATGATGCTGCTCATGTTGCTGAATTATTCTTTCGCGATGTTGTTCGCTTGCATGGTGTGCCTAATACTATTGTTTCAGATCATGATACTAAATTTCTTAGCCATTTTTGGAGATGTTTATGGGCTAGGTTGGGGACTAATTTGCTGTTTAGTACTACCTGTCATCCCCAAACTGATGGACAGACTGAAGTAGTAAATAGAACTTTATCTACCATGTTAAGGGCTGTTTTAAAGAAGAACTTAAAAATGTGGGAATATTGTTTACCTCATATTGAATTTGCTTACAATCGTTCTGTGCATTCTACAACTAAGTTATGTCCTTTTGAGATTATGTATAGTTTTGTTTCTCGTGCACCTATTGATTTATTACCTATTCCATCTTCAGTGCAACATAATTTTGATGCTACACAACGTGCTGAACAGATTCTTACGTTGCATAGGATTACTAAGGAAAATATAGAACGTATGAATGCTAAATATAAAGTTGCTGGTGATAAAGGACGAAAGCATATTGTGTTTGATGTGGGAGATCTAGTTTGGTTGCATTTGCGCAAAGATCATTTTCCTGATTTGCGCAAGTCTAAATTAATGACACGTGCTGCTGGTCCTTTTAAAGTGTTAGAGAAAATGAATGATAATGCATATAAACTTGAGCTTCCTGCAGAGATGGGCACGGTAAGTCCTTCATTTAACATTGCAGATTTGAAGCCATACTTTGTAGAAGAAGATGAGATTGCGTCGAGGGCGACTTCAATTCAAGAAGGGGAGGATGATGAGGACATCCCTACGGTTGATACAACTATTGCACCTACAGCCACACTTCCTCACATTTCACAATTCCAAGGACCTCTCACAAGAGCTCGCGCACGCCAACTAAATTATTAGGTACTTTCATTTCTCGGAACTATTCCTAATATTCATGAGAATATGATGCTGCCTAAATCAGATGTGTTTATGTTACTTAGGAATGATGGGCCTAGCACGGATGAGAGGGACAAGCATTGGAGCATGATCGTGCATGGAGATGATGGCAGCAATCGTGTGAGAATTCAGGATGATGCTGCAAGTGAAGATTTTAGAACTTTGAAGCCACCATAATGCTGCTAGGATGCTTGGACGAAATTCACAAGTTACTCAATCATAAAATTTGTCCAAGGCTTTATATGGTGCTGCGTCACCTTATTTTATGGGTTAATCCCATGTATTTTCGTCATAGGTATTTTAGGGATTTTCTGGAGGCTGTTTGAGTGGAAATCGGCCCATCTAGGGTTATTTTCGGATGGCCCATTAGGGCTATACGAAAATCCCTGCCCTTTCCCTCATATATACCTCCTCCTAGCCGTCATTAAAACTTGGATTTTGTTTAGTTAAAGACTTAGCCACGAGCAACTCTTCGCCATAGGCACAAGTGTAAAATCGACCTTTTGTACTACGCACAGACAGAATACCACCTCTTCAATAAAGCCTTCATCTATATCCGCAATATCTTGATTGCAACTATAATTCTTGCTGGTTCTTCGATTGCTTGCAGGGATTGATCCTCATGATCAGGTTGATCTAGCTCCAGCGTGATCAATAGCCTCGAAAGTTGGTGTATCGATTGCTAAAGCGCAACGTCTCGCACGTTTGTAGTCCGATCGTCAACGTCGACCTCCACCATAATCGATATTTATCATCTCATCGAAAGATCGGGCACCTTTACCCTATCAGCAACCATAGACAAGTATGCAAGCACGCAGAAGTCAAAATAATTTCACACACTAAGTTAGTGTGTGAAAATGTTGCATATAAGGTTCTCTGATGCTTAGAAAACATGTGTGAGGTTAGGGTAGCTTTTTAAACATTTAAAGAGCAATAGTGTAATTTTGGGTATTTGAATTAGGGCCAAAAGCTTCCCAAAATTTTTCCTGGTTTGGAAATGCTTTGAGAAAATTTGGTTATGAACCCACTGGATAGTGGATAGCAATACAAAGCTACTGCAAGTGGTTTCACTCCAAAAACTATTTTTGAAAACAAATGGTGCTCAAATTAGAGATTTGATTAGATTTGAAGGTAGCATGTGTGTGCACGTTTCAAATTTGAAAGTTTCTGGTTCCAGGGTGTTCTACATGTTCTGAGGAATCCAGAGACTACAAATTTGTAGAAATTGGATGTATAGAACAAAAGTTATGATTTATTTGGTGCAAATAGGTAGTTATTGCCAGTTGAATTTCATTTCAAAACTTTATACAGTAACACTGCAATGTTTCTGCATAATTGGGTTCTACACTTCGCAAGGATTCCAGGGATATAAAATTTGCAATTTTTGGACTGGTAGATTATTTTCTATGGAAATTACAAGATTCAGCAAATTTGAATGGATTTTGAATCTATTTGACTCCTGGCGGGCCATGTGGCTGTATCTTATTGGTCGATACCGGTTCGTTTGGATCAGGGTTTTGGGCCGTTTGATTTAAAGTGATCTGAGCGGCTAGGATTTACCCATATCCTTTCGCATAAGTGACCTAATCTAGGCCCTAGACTTTGAATCCGACGGTCGATGAGAGAGAGGAAGAAGGGTCTCACCGGCTAGGGTTCTAGCAACGAATTTCCGGCAAGGTGCGGCTCAGGACTGGTTGGCGACGGCGCTCCAGTGGTCTCCGGGGAAAAATAAGGAGTGGACGAGGTGTGTAGAGGCTCGGTGAGTGTGTGGGCTTGATCGGCGGCTTCTGGAGTGGTCTTTTGCGATGGCTGAGGGCGGACGGAGGCCTCTAGGCGACGGTGGCTCGGACATCAACGTTGCCGTTGATTTGCTGCAGGGAAAAACACGGGGATGGTCTGAGAAGATGTGCATAAGAGAGGAAAGGGGAAGGGGCAAGGAATCAGCGGTGCTGGCTCACGGATTTGATGGCCAGAACGCTGAATGGCGGCGGCAGTTCTGCAGACTCCAACGAGAAATTTTGCGAGCCTGGCGGCGTATCGGGTGCGGAAAAAGAAGAGAGAATGGAGGGAGGGGGGCTGGCATTTAAAGGAGGGGCTCGGGGATGTCGTTGCTGCCAGGGGTAGCAGGGGAAGTGGGGGTGTTTGTGCGGGAGTGGGGAGAGATCGTGATGAGGACATCCCTATTACACCACCATTATCTCCTACTCCTTTTGATGAAGATGTTGCTGCGAAGAAGTCCAATGAGATTAGGATTGGACCAATTACAAGAGCACGTGCAAAGCTATTGGAACAACAGGTGAACTCACTCTTAGTTGAACCTGATCTTTTATTTAATGAGAACTTTATACTGCCTAAGTCTATGCATCTATGTATGATCAGGTTTGTTGATAACACAAGCGTTGCACGAGGAGGAGATGAGTCGCAGCAAGAAGAGCAAGACTTGATGATCAAGTGCGCGAGGGAGGAGAGGGAGGCAGGCGCATCACGAGATCACCAGAACATCAAGTCGACATGAGAGAGTCCGTGATGGCGCACTAGGACAGCCTACGACATGATGTCTACACGTCTAAGGCGCGCCACACTCATGGCCTGCGTGCCAAATTAGGCTGAACCCATGTATGGGTCGGTATGTACTCGTTTGAGTTGAACCGAGTCAGTTTGGGCCCAAACCAGGTTGGTTTTGGGCCAGGTCCATGCTGAGGACGCCCCAGCCTCCCTTAAGTAGCCAGGGGCGCCCCCTCAAGTCCCTCAGATCACGTTTAAACAAAACCCTAGTTTCTAGACAGAACCAAGTGTTCCTCTGAAATTATTCGCACCAATTCGTATCGATCTGCTGTTTGTTCTTCTGAAAGTCTGAGTGTAATCTGCTGTTCCGTTGGGAATTACTATATATTGCATAACCGCTTCGTGGTCGGCGGCTACGTGCGCAAGCGTGTGACGTTGCGAATATCCAAAGGGTTGAGAGCTGTTGCGCTGGCAGCAGTGATTAGCCGGAGAGTTCTCTGCGACACTCGAGTTATCTTCATCACCATCATCGCCATCTACATCGCGCTCACTGAGAAGATCGGGACACCCCTTATCATCTTGGTATCAGATTCCAGCGTTTACTTGGTGAGCATCCACAAATTCATCCCCATAGATTCATTTTTGTTTTTGTCCTATACAGAAAAAGCCACAAACAAAATTAGGGTTCTTAGTTCTTGCCATAGCCTAGATTGCATCGAAGTATTTGTGTTAGTTGCTGATCGTAGTTTCTTTTTTGCGTATCCTTCTTCAGTCTGGTTTCCCGTCCGTCGTGTTCGTCGTCAGTTTCTGATCGATTCCAATCGTTTCCGATCGTGATCCTGTGCTGCATAGTAAAAAAAAATTCAGCCAGATCCGTATTGCTATACACTTTCCCTGCGAGGCTGATCGTTTCTATCAAAAAAAAAAATACGATACGAGATCGGATCCGTCATCTCCCTAGCGTCCAGATTGGATCAATCTTCCCAGAGTCCAGCTACTTTACCAATTCCGATCGGCTCTACTTCAAAAAAAAAACAAAAAACAAAAAAAGGAAACCGATCACACGCGGCCGACCAGACAAATTTGCGTTTTTGTCTGCTGTCGCGCGTAACATCTTACACGCTTTTCATCAGACATTCTGTGTCTTTTGTCTGCCCACGCGCGTATAAACTGTGTCTGTTCATGAGTCCGTTTTTGCTCCTTTTCGTCCTAAACTGTGTCCACATAGAGGAGCAAGAGATAGCATATAGTATTAAAAAAAAGAGACAAACTACTTTGTCCGTTTCTCGTCGCCGTCGCGCTGCCGTGCGTTTCCGGCGTCGTATATCTCTGCCGCAACATGTTTTTTGTCAATTTCTCTGCCGCGACAGCGTGTTCTCATTGTGTCCACATAGCGTCCTTTCTACACGATTTTGATCGCTTTAGCTATAGCCTGTCTACAACATCGTGTTAGGAGCTTACCCATACGAGACTAGCTACTTCGTGCTCATCAGGCTGCTGCTGTGTGCGCAATCTTGTGCCTGTTCGTCGAGCCAGTGCTAGCGTCTCTCTTGTGCATTGCAACACGAGCTACTATGCGTTATCACTTATATCTTTTTGATCTCACTTTTCAGAGTTGCTTTGCCCCATTTATCTCCACCGTGTGTGTTTCCGTGGGTCTTTGTCATACGATTAGCACTAGGACTTGTATTTCGGTGTAGTTAGGTATCCATACCAAGCCCCACCATATACCCTGGTTTGTCGTGTGATAGTTTCTTATACCCTCGGTATTCGCTTCATCACATCCGTGCACGTTTCAGTCTCTACGAGTGGTAAGCAATTATTATTCACTTTGGAACGGTAAGATACCTCTTTCTTTCAGTTTTGAGTGAGTTGTGAGCGTAACCACCACCCATTTATTGTTTGTGCACTAACCTACTAATCATGTCTGCTAGTGATGTTGATGTGATGCAGAAAAAACCTGATGATACTCCTGTCATATGGAGGGAGTATGAAGCTCTTCGTGATCATTTGGAAAGAATAATAACACGAACAACTGACGCTATTGATTCTGATGTTCAAGCTGTCCAAATGAAAGTAGAAGCCACTGATGCTACTGTTAATAATATGCAAGTGCAAGTCAATGATCTCCAAACTTGCATCCAGGCGTTGACACAATCTGTCAATGCGCTGCGTCTTACTATTGAGCAGCGACCCCTACCACATGCTGATGCTGATGATGAGAGTGCTCATGGCGACAATGAGGATTTTGCTGCAGCCGGTCGTGGTAATGGCCGAGGCAATGGTCCGCCTTTTCGTGGCCGTGGTTTTGTTCCCCTTGGTGCCCAGCGAGTTCCTTTTCAGCAGGATGATGGATTGGGTAAGCCTAAGTTTTTTATTCCCAAATTTGAGGGTGGTACTGATGTTGAAGAGTACCTCACATGGGAGTTGAAGATAGAGAAGTTGTGGCGTCTTCATGATTATACGGAGGACAAAAAAATCAAGCTTGCTTCTTCAGAGTTTGATGGCTATGCTTTGCGATGGTGGGACAGCGTTGTGCAAACACGTCAAGAAAACAACGAGCTGCCCATTATAACTTGGCGCCATATGAAGGAAGTGATGCGGGCTCGTTTTGTTCCGCATAACTACCTCCGCTCAGTTTTTGATAAGTTACAGCAATTGAAGCAAGGCTCGCTGTCCGTTAATGAGTATTATATGGAGATGGAGATGCTTCTACAACGAGCTCGCGTTCGTGAGCCTCTTGAGCAGACCTTGCAGCGTTTTCTCCATGGTCATGACTCCTCTTCCTTTTGGTGTTTCTAGTGTCATACTTGTGGTGGAAAGGGTCATTTTAAATGGGATTGCCCCAATCGAAAAGTGATGATTGTCAATGGGGACACCAATGAGTACGAGACAGGTGATGATGCTGATCCGGATGGTTCCGATGATGATGACTTTGGTCATGACGGTGTTGATGCCTATCCTTCCACCGCCAATAACATAGTTTGCTCGCAGCGTGTGCTCAATGTGTCTCCTACATCTGAAAGTCAGTGGTGCAATTTGTTCCAAACTAAAGCACTTGTTGGACCGGACAAAGCTTGCAAACTCATCATCGATGGTGGTAGTTGCCGCAACCTTGCTAGCAAAGAGTTGTGTGCAAAGCTGAAACTGAAATACATCCCGCACCCGCATCCATATTATATCCAGTGGCTCAGCGACAATGGAGAGATGAAGGTCAGCCACATGGTGCGAGTTGATTTCGAGATTGGACCATACAAGGACTCCATTGAGTTTAATGTGGTTCCTATGACGGTTTGTCACCTCTTGTTGGGCCGCCCATGGCAGTTTGATCACAACGTGTTACACAATGGCCACACCAACACATATCATTTGGAGTTCAAGGGCAGAAAAATTAACTTGCAGCCTATGTCTCCACAGCATATTGTAAATGAGTCTCGTCATAAAACTAAAGTGAACTTAGAACATGAAAATGAGAGAGTAGCTCGACGAGAGTCTGTTACCTCGGTGAGTGAGAGCCACCCAGCCACATCGCGAGAGCCACACCAAAGTGAGCAAGTGAATTCTCTAGTCCTGCTAGCCACCAAAGAAGATATGAGAGAATTTAGAGAGGATCCTACAGCCATGCCACTTGTGCTTATGTACAAGGGTGAGATTTTGGTTTCTAACGACATGACTCCTCTTCCTTTTGGTGTTTCTAGTGTCTTGTAGGAATTTGACGATGTGTTTCCAGAGGAGGTCCCCGCTGGTTTGCCCCCTTTGCGCGGCATTGAGCACCAGATTGACTTCATCCCTGGTGCCACCTTGCCAAACCGCGCTCCTTACCGCACCAACCCCGAAGAAACTAAGGAGATTCAGAAACAAGTGCAAGCGCTACTCGACAAAGGTTATATTCGTGTGAGCTTAAGCCCTTGTGCTGTTCCTGTTATTCTAGTTCCTAAGAAAGATGGTACTTGGCGCATGTGTGTAGATTGTAGAGCTATTAATAACATCACTATTCGATATCGTCACCCTATTCCACGTTTGGATGATATGCTTGATGAGTTGAGTGGTGCTGCTGTTTTCTCTAAGATTGATTTGCGCAGTGGTTACCATCAGATTAGGATGAAAGAGGGGGATGAGTGGAAAACTGCCTTTAAAACAAAATTTGGTTTATATGAGTGGTTAGTCATGCCTTTTGGTTTAACTAATGCACCCAGTACTTTCATGAGATTAATGAACCATGTTTTGCGAAATTTTATTGGCAAGTTTGTGGTTGTGTATTTTGATGATATATTAATCTACAGCCGCAATGAATCTAACCATAGTGATCATATTAGACAAGTTTTGCAAGTGTTGCGTGATTCTCAGCTTTATGGTAATCTTGAAAAGTGCACATTTTGCAAAGATAAGGTCATCTTCCTTGGATATGTTGTTTCTAAAAATGGAGTAGAAGTCGATGCATCTAAAATTGAAGCTATTCAAAATTGGCCTACTCCCATGAATGTTAGTCAAGTACGAAGTTTTCATGGTCTTGCTGGTTTTTATCGCCGTTTTGTGAAAGACTTTAGTACTGTTGCTGCACCTTTAAATGAGTTAACTAAAAAAGGTGTTGAATTTGTATGGGGCACAGCCCAAGATCATGCTTTTGATGAACTGAAACATTTATTAACTTCTGCACATTTGCTTGCACTACCAGATTTTAATAAGCAATTTGAGATTGAATGTGATGCTAGTGGCATTGGTATTGGTGGTGTGTTGATGCAAGAGGGTCGGCCTATTGCCTATTTTTCTGAAAAACTTTGTGGTGCGAGGTTGAACTATCCTGTTTATGACAAAGAATTGTATGCGCTTTTTAGAGTTCTTGAGGTTTGGCAACATTATTTGTGGCCAAAATAATTTATCATACATTCTGATCATGAAGCTTTGAAATATCTGAAAGCTCAATCTAATTTGCATAGGCGTCTTGCTAAGTGGGTTAAGTTTATTGAGTCTTTTCCTTACATAATTAAACATAAAAAGGGTAAAGACAATGTGGTTGCTGATGCTCTATCTAGGAAGAACATGTTGTTGACACAATTAGACATCAAGGTTCCTGGTTTAGAGAGCTTGTGTGATTTATATGCTACTGATCATGATTTTTCAGCACCATATAGCATGTGTACTGGTGGGAAAGCATGGGATAAATATCACATCCATGATGGGTTTTTGTTTCGTGCTAACAAACTATGTGTTCCAGAATCGTCCGTGCGTTTGCTATTATTGCAGGAATCACATGCCGGCAGTTTGATGGGTCACTTTGGGCGTGAGAAGACGCTACTCATGCTCGCTGATCACTTTTATTGGCCTAGGATGAGGCATGATGTGGACAGGTTCATCAAGCGCTGCATTACATGCAACAAGTCGAAGTCCAAGCTGAAGCCTCACGGTTTGTATACTCCATTACCTGCACCTACTACACCATGGGAGGACATTAGCATGGATTTTGTATTAGGTTTGCCTAGGACTAAAAGAGGCCATGATTCTATATTTGTGGTAGTGGACAGATTTTCTAAAATGGCTCATTTTATTGCCTGCCACAAAAGCGACGATGCGTCGCATATTGCTAACCTGTTTTTCAGGGACATTGTACGTTTGCATGGAGTACCCAAGACAATTGTCTCTGATCGTGATGTGAAGTTTATGAGCTACTTCTGGAAGACACTTTGGGGAAAGCTGGGCACAAAGTTACTTTTCAGCACTACATGTCATCCCCAAACTGATGGTCAAACGGAGGTGGTAAATCGCACACTTTCAATGGTGCTGCGATGCATGATCAAGAAGAACCTGCGTGAGTGGGAAGATTTTTGCCGCATGTGGAGTTTGCATATAATAGGGCGGTTCACTCTACCACGCAACTATGTCCTTTTGAGGTGGTCTATGGTTTCAAACCCATTACGCCACTTGATTTATTGCCTCTTCCTATTCAAGAGCGAGTCAATATGGAGGCATCAAAGAGGGCAGATTTTGTGAGGAAGATACATGTGAAGACTAAAGAGGCTATTGAGAAGAAAGGCAAGTATACTGCAGATCGTGCAAACAAGAAGCGGAAGGAGGTATTGTTTCAGCCCGGTGATATGGTTTGGGTTCACTTTCGCAAGGATAGATTTCCACAGCTACGTAAGTCCAAGTTGCTGCCCCGTGGTGCTGGTCCTTGCAAGGTTCTTGCCAAGATCAATGATAATGCCTACAAGATAGATCTTCCTACAGCTGAGTATGGCGTCAGCAATAGTTTCAACGTTGCTGATTTGACACCGTATGAAGGTGAAGACCTTGCAGCGTCGAGGTCGATGCCTTTCGAAGGGGGGGAGGATGATGAGGACATCCCTATTACACCACCATTATCTCCTACTCCTTTTGATGAAGATGTTGCTACGAAGAAGTCCAATGAGATTAGGATTGGACCAATTACAAGAGCACGTGCAAAGCTATTGGAACAACAGGTGAACTCACTCTTAGTTGAACCTGATCTTTTATTTAATGAGAACTTTATACTGCCTAAGTCTATGCATCTATGTATGATCAGGTTTGTTGATAACACAAGCGTTGCACGAGGAGGAGATGAGTCGCAGCAAGAAGAGCAAGACTTGATGATCAAGTGCGCGAGGGAGGAGAGGGAGGCAGGCGCATCACGAGATCACCAGAACATCAAGTCGACATGAGAGAGTCCGTGATGGCGCACTAGGACAGCCTACGACATGATGTCTACACGTCTAAGGCGCGCCACACTCATGGCCCGCGTGCCAAATTAGGCCGAACCCATGTATGGGTCGGTATGTACTCGTTTGAGTCGAACCGAGTCAGTTTGGGCCCAAACCAGGTTGGTTTTGGGCCAGGTCCATGCCGAGGACGCCCCAGCCTCCCTTAAGTAGCCAGGGGCGCCCCCTCAAGTCCCTCAGATCACGTTTAAACAAAACCCTAGTTTCTAGACAGAACCAAGTGTTCCTCTGAAATTATTCGCACCAATTCATATCGATCTGGTGTTTGTTCTTCTGAAAGTCTGAGTGTAATCTGCTATTCCGTTGGGAATTAGTATATTGGATAACTGCTTCGTGGTCGGCGGCTACGTGCGCAAGCGTGTGACGTTGCGAATATCCAAAGGGTTGAGAGCTGTTGCGCTGGCAGCAGGGGTTAGCCGGAGAGTTCTCTGCGACACTCGAGTTATCTTCATCACCATCATCGCCATCTACATCGCGCTCGCTGAGAAGATTGGGACACCCCTTATCAGATCGTGTGCAGAGGTAGGGGATGGACCAGACGGGTGGGTCCCGGTTGTCAGCCAGGGAAAAGAAAATGAAAGGAAAAGGAGAAGGGGAAAAAGGGTTGCGGCTAGCTGGGCTGGCCTGGGCTGTTTGCACCGGGTTGGCCCAGGTGGGCTGCTGCTCCTTTTTTTTCTGAAATCTTTTTCCATTTTTCCGTTTTCTGTTTCATTTGAAAAAGAAACAAGTTTGTTTGAAAATAAAATGTCCAACTCTTTAAACTTTTGAATAAAGTACCAATGTGTTCAGCAACATGCAAAACCCTCATTGGTGAAATTTGAAAATGAAAATATTTGTAAAATATAAAACAGCTTCCATATAACAAATGGGGCTATTTAATCATGAAACTTTCTGAAACCATTTTGGATTGAAATTAAATCATACCAACTTGTAAAGTTTTCTAAAATTCAAAATATCAATGCTAGACAACAAAGACATGTTCTCGTGATAAAACTAGTTTTCAAGAAATTCTTTACCAATTGACAAAATGATTTTATTTGCATAATGCAAAATAGAAATTGATACGGGGTGGCCTTCGGACACCTCCTCCTCAAGACCGCCAAGTTCCCCGTAAGGACCCATGACAAGAGCTCGAGCTAAAGTACTCCATGATAAGGTGAATTTGCTCCTAAACACACTTGATCTAGCGCATACATTGAATGGTTCGCTACCTCATTGCAACACCTTTCGTGCAGTCCGATACGAACCACACGGAACAACGACCGAGAGCGAGGAACATGGAGAGGAAGCCTCGAAATGCCGGAAGAAGAAGACGATGCAAATGCCGAACTGGCTAAAGCCGGCCCAGCACCGGCTAAAGCCGGCCACCAGCTTAAGCCGGCCCCAGAACCGGCTATAGCCGGCCACACCGGCTAAAGCCGGACTTAACCCCGGCTATAGCCGGTCTGGTCGAGTCAACGCATCCTTGGCCACGAAGCCACCTATGTAATCTCTCCTAAATTACCAGCTTGCCCTCAGATCGTGGCTGCCTACTTATATGACCCTCTTTCCCCACTCTAGACTTAGACAAGAATTAAGATAAAACATGGCTTCATGCCCTTTCCCTTAGGGAACTTGCTACTAGATCTCAAATCTAGAGTAAACCATCATCCCTCTTTGTTTGGGGTCTCTTCTATTTGGGGAATTCTACCTTGTAGTGGATCTCTTGCATACTTTTGTGTGTAATTCTATCCATTGATTTGGTCTCTTCCCCAAGTGGAATTCTACTCCTAGCAAATCAATCTCTCACAAGGAATTCTACTCTTGGAGTCTCTTCCTTGTAATTCTATTGAGTTGGTGAATCGGGCCAACGAGGACAACCGGTGTGTATCTTGTGTGTGTGTGTGTGTTTGCCTTTGATTTGTTCATCGTGTTCATCGTGTTCTTCGTGTTCATCCTCGTTTCCCGCCACAAATCTCATGAATCCGTGAAGATCGGGCCACCCCAAGAGGTCACCCCTCATCATATGGTATCAGCAGCTTTTGGTTGCCATGGATTTACTCTCGTTTGTGATTTCCACCATAAATTTCAAAAATCCAAAAAATAGCCCCAAATTTGCCTCGAATTTTGATCTCAAGATTTGTTGACTTTTTTGTGGTTTTGATCCAAGGATTTCGTGTCTCAAGTGCTGATCTACCTTCCTTTGCGTTCCCTTAGCCTAATTCTTCCTAATTTTTCCAGATTTGATGATTTTTGTGCCCAATTTCCGCCACCATAGATGAACTGCTCGTGCAAAATTGTCCGATCCGACTAAAGCTGGCCTGCGCAACAAATAGCCGGTCTATCCAGTTTTCTCGAAAAAGACCGAACCGGCTAAAGCCGGCCTGGACACCGGCTAAAGCCGGCCCCCGGCTATAGCCGGCCTATACACCGGCTAAAGCCGGTCTAGACTGGCACTCGCAGATTTCCTTCTTCTTTGCAAACCTATTTTCTTTTGGTGATCTTACCCTTTGAGAGTGGCTTTCCTAGAGTTGCGAAGCATCGTACACTTGACCCCAAATTGTGAGAGTGTGTGTGTTTATATCTAGCACTACCAAGTTTTGAAGTGGACCAAGAGAAAGAGAAAAGAGATACTCCCAATCAAACAAAAACACAAAGAGAGAAAGAAAGATAACTCACACATAGTGTGTGTGTGTGTGCCATCCATAGTCCACAAATACAAAAGAGTCAACAAGCTTGTAGCCAAAAGAGAGAGTGAGAAGAGAGGCAAGTGTGTGAATCTTGTTGCTTCTCTTTTTTGCAACCAAGCCACGGTCTCTCGAGTGTTAGTGCGACATTGAGCGTAGTCGTCGTTAGGACCATTTTTGTTGTGCTCATTTTTGTCCGTCGCACTAACCCCATCCATCTCCACGTGTGTGTTCTTTTGATCGCCTTTTGACATTTGAAATTTTTGCATCACCTCCACATTCGACAATACACTTCTCTTTTGATCTTTTTTGTTTGGCATTGACACTTTTCCTTCCCATCCACTAGATAGCCCTTTGCGTGTGTTCTAACTTGTGCATAACGGTTGTCCTTGGGTGTTTTCATCAATTCAATAGTTTTTACGGGACGTGTTTCAAGTGTATTTTCCTCTAACCAACTCACCTTTTCCACCAATTTCTTTCTCTTTTGTAACCATGCCTAGGAGAGACACATCGGAACACGGTGAGGAGTCCTTGGCCGAGCGCCTCGACGCCTTCCAAGCTACCAATGCTTCAACGTTCGGGAACATCAATGCCTCCCTCCAACGACTTGAGGCCAACATGCTCTCCAACGACAATCATTTATTCACCACACAAGGACATCAACAAGCCACCGACAAGGAACTCACCACCTTCAAGCGCGACATCAACAAAAAATTGGACGGCTTTGTGGAATCGCAAGCAAGGCTCGAAGCAAGAATGGAGGACTCTCACGCAAGGCTCGAAGCAAGAATGGTGGACTCACACGCCATGCTCAACGAAAGGATTGAGGACTCGCGCGCAAGCATTGAGGACTTGAGCGCGAATATGAAGAAATTCATGTCGTCTTTTGACAACTCGGTGCGACAACGTCACTGCTCAAGGTCGTGCTCGTCAAGATCTTCTTCCCACTCCAACCATGCGGATGACCATGTGCGTCTCCAACAACCTAGTCCTCCGCCTCAAACGCACCCCCAACATGACGCTCCCCGTCGGGAGACTCAAGAGCGCCCCCAAGCGGACCACCCACCTCAAGGCCAAGCACATCAAGGAGATCCACACATGGTCAATCAAGACCAACTCCAAGCGGAGCATCCTCCTCAAGTTCAAGCTCACCGGGACGCCCAACCGATTCTCAATCAAGATCGGCAACTTCTACATGTGGACCATCATCAAGCTCCCCACGCCACCGGGCCCGTCGGTCGACCTCCCCAACAAGATGGTCGTCGTCACCTTCCACATGACCATGATGGTCGCCGCCCAATTCTCCATGATCAATAGGGACGCCGACACCAAGACCACCATCGCCGCCATGAGTTTCAACTCCCACATGATCGTCAAGGGGCATTAAGTGAAGATAGTGTGCAACCTCGCCGACACCGCCCACACAATGATGAAGAACCGCGTCCCCAACCACAACATCGCCACCGTGACCAAGACCTACACGCTTTTGCAAGACCCCCGCGTCGACAATTTGATGATGATGATGATGCACGACCTCCTCGTCGCCCATTTGATGCGGACGACAAGTTTGGCAAACTCAAGTTCACCATACCAAAGTTCACGGGCGATGACGGCGCCGACGCTTACTTCTCATGGGCCATCAAGGTTGACAAGATCTTCCGCATGCACAATTACTCCGAAGAGAAGAAAGTCGCCATGGCTTCCCTTGAGTTTGAGGGCTATGCCAATATTTGGTGGAAGCAAGTGGTGGCCAAACGAGAAGAAGACCTCATGGAACCAATTGACACTTGGGAAGACATGAAGCTTGAAATGCAAACCCGCTTCGTCCCGGATCATTACAACCGTGACCTTTTCAACAAGCTTCAAAAGTTAACTCAAGGCACCAAGTCCGTGGAAGAATACTACAAGGAAATGCAATTGACTATGATGCGCCTCAAGTTGGAGGAGAAAGAAGAACAAACATTGGCATGTTTCTTCAATGGATTGAACCATCCCATCAAGCGCATTGTGGAGTTCCTACCTTACACCACCATGTGTGCTCTTTTCCACAAAGCAACTCGAGCCGAGCGCCAACTCCAAGAAGATGCCAAGTATGAGCGCACCAAAGGTTTCTTCGCCTCCCGCAACTCTTCGGCAAGCACTACACCAACAATCAAGCCATCATTTGCATCTTCGTCCAAGCCTTTCTCCAAACCACCACAACCAACAACTCAAGTTCCCGCACCCTCTACAACAACCTCCTCCAAAGCATCATCGGCACCACCCAAAGTAACTTGTTTCAAGTGTGGCGTTCAAGGACACAAATCTTTTGAGTGCAAGAACACTAAGGTGATGATCACCAAAGACAATGGAACCATTGACTACTATGATGAAGATGAGTATGAAGCCTTTGTCCAAGCGGTCGTCGCCATGGAAGCGGATGACATGGGTGATGAAGAGGAACATGTGCTATGCACTCATGACACTAGCCCATCACTTGTCGTCACAAAGGTGTTGACTACTCAATCCCAAGACTTAGAAGACCAACGATGCAACATCTTCCAAACAAAGGCCGGCATTCATGGAAAGTCAATCAAGGTGATCATTGATGGAGGAAGTTGCCACAACCTTGCAAGCACCGAGTTATGTTCCAAGCTCAATCTCCAACTACGCAAGCATGCTCACCCATACCATGTGCAATGGTTAAGCGACAACGGCAATGTCAAGATTGAACACACCGTCTCCGTTACATTCAAGATTGGAGCTTATGAAGACACGGTGGAGTGTGATGTTGTTCCCATGACGGTGTGTCACGTACTTCTTGGCCGCCCTTGGCAATTTGACAAGAAGGCCATACACAATGGATATACAAATGCTTACACCTTCAAGGAAGACGACAAGACCTTCACACTTAGCCCGATGACTCCTAGCCAAATCATTGCGGACAATGCAAAGGCTTTAGCGAGGGTCCAACAAGTTGCCTTTCCAAGTGAGTTGAGTGATGAACGACTTAGCCACAACAAAGAAAGTGAGCGCCACAAGCCATACATGAGCGATAGAAACACCCACGCCTTGATTGCCACCAAAAGTGAGATGAGGGATTTACACCACAACCCATCCACCTTGCACTTTGTGCTCATTTGCAAGGGCACCATTCTAACTACTAATGATCATTCCACGATTCCTTCTCCTTTGTTGTCTCTTTTGAAGGAATTTCAAGATGTCTTCCCGGACGAACTTCCTCATGGACTACCACCTCTACGCGGCATCGAACATCGAATCGACCTCATTCCGGGCGCCCCCCTTCCAAACCGCGCCCCGTACCGCACAAATCCAGAAGAGACAAAGGAGATCGAACGTCAAATTCATGACCTTCTACAAAAAGGGTATGTTCATGAAAGCCTATCTCCTTGTGCCGTCCCGGTTATTCTTGTCCCCAAGAGTGATGACACACTTCGAATGTGTATGGATTGTCGTCCCATCAATGCCATTACCGTTCGTTATCGCCATCCTATCCCTCGCTTAGACGACATGCTTGATGAGCTTGCGGGTTCCACTATATTTTCTAAAATTGATCTTCGTAGTGGATACCATCAAATACGCATGGCCATTGGCGATGAATGGAAGACGGCATTCAAGACCAAACTTGGTCTCTATGAATGGCTTGTCATGCCTTTTGGTTTGTCTAATGCACCGTCGACTTTTATGCGTCTTATGAACCATGTTTTGCGATATTTCATTGGCAAATTTGTTGTGGTTTATTTTGACGACATCCTCATTTATAGCAAGTCATTTTCGAACCATGTTTCCCATGTTGAGCAAGTTTTGCACGTTCTTCGCAAAGAAAAGCTTTATGCAAACCTTCCAAAGTGTAACTTTGCTCAAAACAAGTTGGTTTTTCTTGGATTCGTTATCTCTCACAATGGCATTGAAGTAGACAATTCCAAGATTGAGGCCATACGGAATTGGCCAACACCAACAACGGTTGGCCAAGTGAGAAGTTTTCATGGCCTAGCCGGATTTTACCGTCGCTTTGTTAAAGATTTTAGCACCATTGCTTGCCCTCTAAACAAGCTTACAAAGAAAAATGTACCTTTTGTTTGGGGCAAAGCTCAACAACATGCTTTCAATGAACTAAAGAAACACCTTACGGAGGCACCATTGCTTGTTTTACCCGATTTCCAACAAACCTTTGAAATTGAATGTGATGCTAGTGGACTTGGAATCGGTGGTGTTCTCATGCAAAATGGACGCCCCGTTGCTTATCATAGTGAGAAGTTGGATGGTGCACGCCTCAACTATTTGATCTATGACAAAGAACTCTTTGCTCTTGTTCATGTTTTGGATGTTTGGCAACATTATCTTTGGCCAAAAGAATTTGTCATCCATTCAGACCATGAATCCTTGAAGTTTTTGAAAAGCCAAGCAAACTTGAACAAACGTCATGCGAAGTGGGTTGAATTCATTGAATCTTTCCCTTATGTCATCAAGTACAAAAAGGGCAATGAAAACGTGGTCGCGGATGCTCTATCCCGCAAAAATAACACACTTCTCACTCGCATTGACACACATATTTTGGGTTTGGATGAGCTCCCGAATTTGTACCCTTTCGATTCTTTCTTTGGAACCATTTTTGAACAATGCTCGACCTCCCGGAGGGTTGATGATTTCTATTTCCATAAGAGTTTCCTTTTTAAGGCTAACAAATTATGCATTCACGAGTCCTCTCTTCGTATGTTGTTATTGCAAGAGGCACATGGTGGAGGACTCATGGGACACTTCGGACGCGAGAAGACTTATGCCATGCTTTCCACACACTACTTTTGGCCAAGGATGTACCGCGACGTCGAGAGGCACGTCCAACATTGCACTACATGCATACAAGCTAAGTCCAAAACTAACTCCTTGGGTCTCTATATGCCTTTACCTATCCCACATGCACCATTGTTGGACATTAGCATGGATTTCGTTTTGGGTTTGCCACGTACACGAAATGGACATGACTCAATCTTTGTGGTCGTTGACCATTTTTCCAAGATGGCCCACTTTATTCCATGCCATAAGACCGACGATGCTTCACATATTGCTAATTTGTTTTTCAGGGATATCATTCGACTTCATGGGTTTCCAACAAGCATCGTGTCGGATCGCGACGTCAAGTTCATGAGCTACTTGTGGAAGACCCTAATGGCCAAGCTAGGGATCAAGCTCCTCTTTTCTTCATCATCACATCCTCAAACGGCCGGACAAACCGAAGTGGTCAATCGGAGTCTTGGAAACCTCCTACGCGTGTTGATCAAGAAGAACCCCAAGTCATGGGAGGAATGCATTCCTCATGCGGAGTTCGCCTACAACCGCGCCGAACATAGCCTCACCAAGCGAAGCCCCTTCGAGATCGTCTATGGGTTCAACCCACCAACGGCACTTGACCCTCTACCACTACCACTTCACGAGCGTGTCAACATGGACATCACCAAGCGAGCCGACGTCATGAAGAACTTGCACGACAACACACAGAAGACAATTGAAGAACAAGTCATGCGCCATACCGCCAAGATCAACAAGAACAAGACTCCACACATCTTCGAGGAAGGCGACCTTGTTTGGATTCATTTGAGCAAGGATCGGTTCCCACATGACCGAAATTCCAAACTCAAGCCACGGCGTGATGGCCCCTTCAAGGTTCTCAAGCGCATCAACGACAACGCCTACTTCATCGACATTCCAACCTCCAAGTACCTTGTGAGCAACACTTTCAACATCAAGGATCTCTCCCCCTTTCATGGTGAGATGGTCAATGAAGAGTCGAGGTCGACTCTTCCCCAAGGGGGGGAGATGATACGGGGTGGCCTTCGGACACCTCTGCCTCAAGACCTCCAAGTCCCCCGCAAGGACCCATGACAAGAGCTCGAGCTAAAGCACTCCATGATAAGGTGAATTTGCTCCTAAACACACTTGATCTAGCGCATACATTGAATGGTTTGCTACCTCATTGCAACACCTTTTGTGCAGTCCGATACGAACCACACGGAACAACGACCGAGAGCGAGGAACACGGAGAGGAAGCCTGGAAATGCCGAAAGAAGAAGACGACGCAAATGCCGAACCGGCTAAAGCCGGCCCCAGCACCGGCTAAAGCCGGCCACCAGCTTAAGCCGGCCCTAGAACCGGCTATAGCCGGCCACACCGGCTAAAGCTAGACTTAACCCCGGCTATAGCCGGTCTGGTCGAGTCAACGCATCCTTGGCCACGAAGCCACCTATGTAATCTCTCCTAAATTACCAGCTTGCCCTCAGATCGTGGCTGCCGACTTATATGACCCTCTTTCCCCACTCTAGACTTAGACAAGAATTAAGATAAAACATGGCTTCATGCCCTTTCCCTTAGGGAACTTGCTACTAGATCTCAAATCTATAGTAAACCATCATCCCTCTTTGTTTGGGGTCTCTTCTATTTGGGGAATTCTACCTTGTAGTGGATCTCTTGCATACTTTTGTGTGTATTTCTATCCATTGATTTGGTCTCTTCCCCAAGTGGAATTCTACTCCTAGCAAATCAATCTCTCACAAGGAATTCTACTCTTGGAGTCTCTTCCTTGTGATTCTATTGAGTTGGTGAATCGGGCCAACGAGGACAACCGGTGTGTATCTTGTGTGTGTGTGTGTTTGCCTTCGATTTGTTCATCGTGTTCATCATGTTCTTTGTGTTCTTCGTGTTCATCCTCGTTTCCCGCCACAAATCTCGTGAATCCGTGAAGATCGGGCCACCCCAAGATGTCACCCCTCATCAGAAATAGGGTTTTCAAAATAATTCTTTGAAATCAAGGAAATGACTTTATGATATTTTGAAATTCATTTTCAAATGCCTTGTTGGTAAAGCATACTTTCTTTTATATAAATCAATTTGTAGATATTCCCTTTGCAAGGTAGCTTGCATAGGGTTTGAATAAACAATAAATAGTATTTTGAAAATCCATTTCCTCAAAGAGTTCTTCAAGGAAAAATAGAAAGTTTTGAAATAGTTTTTGTAATAAAGTTTTAATTTAAACTCAAAAAGTTTTAATTCCCTATGAATTTTCAATCGACACAAATAAAATAATTTTTTTTCAAAATTTTATATAAAATCTTGGGATGTTATAGACTACCACCCTTAAAAGAAATCTCGTCCCCGAGATTTGGAGAGGTTATAAAGAAGGATGGGTTTGGGATACCTATGTTTAGGATTCTGGGTGGCTACCACCCTTAAAAGAAACTTTTGTGGGTAGTCTAGGTCTTTGGTTCAAAGTAAGCACATCTGGAATACGACTTGACACTGGATCATCTTTTGAATCCATATGTAGCTTTTATCTTCATTTCCAATAGGTGGATGTCTATTCATAAACTCTAGCATCCATTCTTCCTTGATATAGCTTGAGTATAATCTTTCCCCATCATAATGCTTCAATCCAACAATGACATTTGTTGAACTACTTTGGACACTGAAGGGTCACTCTTTGGGTCAATCAGAAGACCAAGTTAAGATGATCTTATATCTTCATTTCATCCTATTTGTTGACATCATTGGCCGTCTTCCATCTCACGGTTCATTCCTTTGTAAACACTCTTGGGTAGGACAAAGTTCTTAGTGTCATCTTCCATTGCAAGTCATCTTCAACGGTAAGCTTGTGGTTCATCCTTACCGTATTCTTATGTTTTGGCATCACTTGCCTATTAGTATAAGAGCTTATCTTCCTAAGATCTAGGCTTAACAACATTGTCTCTCTTGTAGGTATGTCTCTCTAGATTAACCATTCATCATTACAAGAGTGAACAATATGAGTAATCGTCATGGGGGCCAATCCATGTCGCACCCAATCATTACCTTGCATTTGGTTTGGTGCATCTCGCAATCTAACTCTTGGTCAACCTCACTAGTTTTGACAAATTTTATTGGAAATTGAACCAATGTTCCAAAATCCATTTTTTAAACAAATCTATCGTTCCTTAGCTAGGGGTTTACGTAAAAACTCGTATCGCATTACTCCTTAGATCCTTAGGTTTGCCATTTCATAAGGAAAATAAAATCCATGAGGCAAGGTTGCCCTTAGCTCTTACAAATCCTTACAATATTTGTTACAAGGCAATAGCTTCCTACAATTGCTTCCAGGTTGATTACATCTTGTTGTGTCTTCTCCTTGTATTCGTGGGATCTTCAGTTATCATGGTTCACTAAAGTCTTGAAGTACTCTTCTCTACGCATTGATTGGAATAGTGTCCCATCTATTTGCACTTGAAACAAGTGATATGGTTGAGGTTCTTCTTAACGCTACCTTGTCTGTTCGCTTTGTTGTCCCTTTCTGGACATTTGTCCGCATAATGTCCTAGCTCCTTGCAATTGAAGCACGTCACCTTGCTATTGTCTTTCTTCTTTATCTTCATCTTCTTGTTGGGTACCTCTAAGGCTAGGAGATCTCTTACTTCATTTTCTTCATATTCCACTATCGTGGTGGGAAACCTTTCTCGTTTCTTTGAGTAGTTTACAGGCAAGTGTTCTTGTCTTCTACCTGTTAAGCAACTCTTGGTGGTGGTTTCAGGTGCTACTTTCATGTCTTTCGTTTCCACCTCCATCTTGGATCTTCCATCTTCATGGGTCTTTCCTAGCAGCTGGCTCAATCCATCCTTAGCTTGTTGATTCATTCGTTGCACCATGGGATAAAACTTGCATTCAGTAGGAACATGATTGATTCCTTCACATAGGAAACAAGTAACTTGGGTCATGGGACATTCTTCAATTGGGTGGCTCGCATCACAGTAAGGGCACTATTCATGACATTGCTTAGATGTGTGTCCTATTTCTCCATAGACCTTGCAGGCTTGCAGTGTCATCTCAACATCACCTCTTGGTTTCTTGCCACCATGATCACTTTGTGGCAGGTTGTTATTGGTATTATCCAAAATCTGGGACATCATCTGTACTATTCAAGAATGACCATCCAATACTTGCTGCATTCCTGGAGGTAACTCTTTGCTACCGCGGTTGACCATATCTTGGGTCATTACTCGCATCATTTCAGTATGTACTTCAACCATTCGTTGCATTGCTATTTCCAACTGAGGGTTGTTGTAATTGTTCCGGCGTGGAGGATGCATCTGTTTGGGTTTAGGACAGGTTTAGGTCTTAGCATAGATGAGAATAGTTAGAAGGGATCTAAAGAAGATTCCTACCCAAACACAGCAGATCAAGGCAAATCATCTTACAACAATATCTAACAAACATTCATCACATCAAGCAAACTAGTTCAAACACTAACATTCTATTATGGTCACACCCCAATTTGGTATGATCATTAGATTACTACGATATTGTTGGTTCTATAAACTATAATTATTGGTGGTCTTGTCTATTACTTGCTTGTGTACTTCAAGTTTCTCCTCTACTTCCTTGATTCATCTTCTGGAGTTGTGCAAGCTGCAGTTGAGTCTTTCTCCAAGTTCTTTGTTTGGCCTTCAATGTAGTTATTCATGTTGAGTCAAGGAAAATATATGGAGTATCAGTCTCACACTTCTGGCACATTGTGATCTTCTATCCTTAGTTGATGATTTTTAAGAGTTGGGTCATCTAAAGCAAAAGGTAACATTTAAAGATGAAGTAGGAGAGAATACAAGGAGTTCAAAATGCAAACCTTTTTATATATATAAATAGAAGCAAGATGTGATATAATTTTTTTATCCTAGGGTCTTCCTATTTCTAATCCAAACCTAGGATCTCGATCCTACAGGCAACACTATGCTCTGATACCATTTTGTAACGCCCCACCTTTGGATTAAGGTGGAACACCTGTGTTAAGTGCTATTCCCTAGATCACTGATAGCACCATAGAACAAAATAAAGTATTCAATGCATAGTATCAAAGATTACAACGCAGATCCAGATACATAAGTCTTTAAACTTACAAACTAGCTTAGTCACATGGACTAGGTCAAATGACAGAGTTCAACACATCGTAAACACAACGGAAACTAATGTAGCAGTGAGCGTCCATCTTCACCATGCACCACAGGCAGTCATGTTGGAATGTAGACTCGAGATCCTAACAACTTACTCCTCCTCAGAAAAACCTGCACATTTGAATATGCAGCCCCATGAATGGGGGTCAGTACAATGATGTACTGGCAAATGACACATATTTGGTGGCTGTTGTGAAAGAGCTATCTACATGATATTTGGCTGGTGGATCTCTTGGGCTAATTTGATAAAGCAAATTTCATCCTATAGTTCTTTCTCAAAACTTTCTTTCAAAATTTTAATCTTTAAGGGTCAAAATAACCCCCAAATACTACATAGTTGCAAGTTATGTAGCACTGGGCGAAACTCAACAAACTCGGAACAATAGAAACCACCACCCCTTGGAGTGAATGGTCCTGAGCCCCTAACCTAGGGGTTTTTAGTCAAATTTTAATAATTCAGAAATGGTGATGAGATTCTTCCATACATCCCATGTCTAGAGACTCAAATTGTCCATAACCAGGTACACGGCTAATCGATTAGTTTGACACCCTGCAAGGGTTGTGCACTTTCACCTTAAGACCCATTCTACCTAGAGAGAAGAATGAGACAAGACCTTTCAGAAGGAGAGAGCAACCATACTTGTAAGATCTGTTCCCACCTATAATTCTGCTACCAACCAATATCTTGCACACAAGTTGAACCCTCACATCATAATCAGTCAAGACAAAGCCCATATTGTCATAAGGCTGCACTAGAAATACCCTAAAGCATAGAAGACATGGTAATCTCTTTAATCCTGAGTGGCAATCCGCAAGTGAACTCCTGAGGTTCACCCCACCCTCTATGAGGTATGAGGCCCCAGGAGACACTCAACTTTGCCTCCATCAACAAACCAATCCACCCAGGTGTTTCATTTTAGTTGAAGTTCTTAATTTTTTCACAAAACAACTTTAACAAAGTGATCTTAGCATTGGCATCAATTTTTCAACTAAAGCTACAACCTAACAGGGGTGGGTTCAGGGGTGGCTAAACACTACTAGGTTCTAGCATTGCAAAGCTTCACTTTGAGACTCAACCTATCATGCATACCACTAGAAAAACACTAATGCATATAGTAAATGGGTAGAAGCATGTGTGTCACTTGCCTTGGCCACAACTAGCACACTCACAACAATCTCAACTGTAGCGCAGCTCCTCCTCATAATCTAAACAAGCATAGATACAAGAAATAAACACACAAGTTCAATATGGCAACCATAGACAAGTATGCAAGCACGCAAAAGTCAAATTAATTTCACATACTAAGTTAGTCTGTGAAAATGTTGCATATAAGGTTCTCTGATGCATAGAAAATATGTGTGAGGTTAGGGTAGCTTTTTAAACATTTAAAGAGCAATAGGGTATTTTTGGGTATTTGAATTAGGGCCAAAAGCTACCCAAAATTTGTCCTGGTTTGGAAATGCTTTGAGAAAATTTGGTTATGAAGCCACTGGATAGTGGACAGTAATACAAAGGTACTGCAAGTGGTTTCACTCCAAAAACTATTTTTGAAAACTAATGGTGCTCAAATTAGTGATTATATTAGATTTGAAGGTAGCAAGTGTGTGCACATTTCAATTTGAAAGTTTCTGGTTCCAGGGCATTCTACATGTTCCGGGGAATCCAGAGACTACAAATTTGTAGAAATTGGATGTACAAAACAAAAGTTATGATTTATTTGGTGCAAATAGGTAGTTATTGCCATTTGAATTTCATTTCAAAACTTTATACAGTAACATTGCAATGTTTCTGCATTATTGGGTTCTACACTTTGCAAGGATTCCAGGGATATAAAACTTGCAATTTTTGGACTGGTAGATTATTTTCTATGAAAATTACAAGATTTAGCAAATTTGAATGGATTTTGAATCTATTTGACTCCTGGCTGGCCACGTGGCTGTATCTGATTGGTCGATACCAGTTCATTTGGATCAGGGTTTTGGGCCGTTTGATTTAAAGTGATCTGAGCGGCCAGGATTTACCCGTACCCTTTCGCATAAGTGACCTAATCTAGGCCCTAGACTTTGAATCCGACGGTCGATGAGAAAGAGGAAGAAGGGTCTCACCGGCTAGGGTTCCGGTGACGAATTTCCGGCGAGGTTCGTGATAAGGATCAAGCCGATGATCCTATGAGTTTTGTCCCGATCTTTCACAGCGAGTCAACCCGGATAAATAATCTTCCAATCACGCGATCAACGCAACCTGAAGAAGAGGAACGAATCCAGCAAGCAACGTGAAGAGAATCAACACGCCTCAAACCTGAGCCTGATAATCCTTGATGAACACAAGAACCTTCACAGCAATATATTTGATAAGATAGATGACGGCAGCGCCGTCCCCGGAGGGATGCTTCACGCAGCACACAACTCAATGTTTAGACTAAAATTCTGAACTCCCTAAACCCTAACCTGCTGGCCTCCTTATATAGATGGCCAGAAAACTGTTGGGCTTGGACAGGCCCAAACCCAAAACACAAATAAAACTAAGTGGCCCATAACATGACTTGACACACGAAATAACATGAACAGATATGCAAACTAATGACACAGCCTTAGACTTAATTATCTCATATTGTAGGTCGTCCTGGCGTGCCAATCTGCAAAGAGCTTCCCTCATCTTGGTGGAGTCCGGAAATTGGGCTTCACCTCCTCCTTCGTGCCCATATCATCCTCCCCCCCTTCAAGAAGCGTTGTCCCCAACGCGTGAGGGTCTGCTCGAAAGGGTGGCGGAATATCAACAATAGCACCACGCATATTTGCCATCTTCAAGTCTTGCTTGCCTTCCTCACCACATCCTCCCTCTTGGCCTGCTCGACTTGATACAGCCCTGGGTGGTTGCACCTCTTTTCTTCACCAAATGAACTTGTACTTAGGCGCCTCCACCTTCTTCTTCTGAATCCTTGCTGGAACCTTGCGTTGCTGAACATGAACCTGCTTAGCACGACCCTGCAAAGTAGTAATGCCGGGGCCACACAACTGACGAACACGTCCATCTTTGCCTGTATGCACACGCACTGCTGCTCCAACAAAACGTCTCCGTGGTGTTCTAACAAAACTGTGGCTGACTACCCGCGGTACCGTATGCACCGGAACACAATCAGCACCACCGTCATCGGTCTGAACACCCATGTCAACACGAACTGGAAGTGAAACACATGGAACACATGCTGACATATCCTTCCCGTCATCAATATGAGGCTTGACTTCAACCGGCTTGTCACTAACAAGAACAACTGACTTGTCATCTACAGGCTTGGCTGAAACAATATCACCACTGATGCTGTTCGCATCATGCTCCTCAAGCTGCACCGGAGCTAGCCCTGGTTGTGGCTTAGCTTTAGGCAACTTCTCCTTGCGAACCACCAACACAACATCGGACTTGATTTGATCATCTCTCATAGGCTTCAAAGTCCGCTGTTTGCCATCATGCACGAAAGAATATGTATTTGCTCTCCCAGCATGCATAGCATTGTGATCATACTGCCATGGACGTCCAAGTAACAGTCCACACACCTCCAATGGCAACACATCACATTCCACCTCATCAACATAGTCAGCAACTGTAAATGGCACACACACCTTGTGAGTAATCTTCAGCATACCGCAGCTATTAACCCACTCAACATGTCTTGGTTCTGGAATACGCCATGTGGATAAACCCAAAGCCTCCACAACCGCCTTGCTAATGCCATTACAGTAACTACCACTATCAATCATCAACTTGCATGCTTTGCCTTTGATTATGCACTGCGCCTGAAATAAATTCCATCGCTGGCCTCTATCCGCTGTCATGCAAGTCTCATCATGTACTCTTTTGAGTTGCATATTCAGCCCACTCAATGGTACAACCTCCTCCACGACATCCTTGACAACATCAGCCTTGACAACATCAACCGCTGACAATTCAGAATTCGTGGCTACCACCTTGCTAACTGTCGGCAATGGAACAACTGTCAACTTCTCATGAGTAGTCACAGTTGTCGCGACCTTCGGTATAGGAGCTATGCTCTTGCCAACATCCTCTATCCGATGCACAACCTTGGGTGGCTGCTGAATCACTTCGACGGTTACCATGGGCTTTCGAGAAGGAACCACGGTGCAAGAAGGGATAAAACACTCTCGCAGAAATTTTCTGAAATTTGCCCAAGTTGCAGAGGTAATGCTCTTCTCGCTCAACGCTTTATGCCACCAACTGTATAGCCTGGCATCCACGCGTCGGTCTGCAAGAGCCAAACGGTGAGAATCAGTCAAGTTTTGATCATAGGTAGCACACCTGTAGAAACCCTGTAGCATATGACGTTCCCATGACTCATACTCTTCAGCTGTTGCATCATATGTCAGTTGCCAATTGATCTCATATGCATCATATGCTAAAACACCATCCAGTAGGTCCAGATAATCATTGAAAATATCGCTAGATTTCTTGCCACGGCGACACTTATAGCCGTAATAATCATCCGGAAAAGAGTCCATTGTAGTACTATTTTGTGTCTTAGCCTTCACTAATTTATCAAGACAGAACAATTTTACCTGTGCTTTTCCTTGCAACTATTGGTATTCAGAAGTATCTGTCGAAAATTGCATTTAAAACCAGCAGACGAAACTGACAAAAGGAAGAGCTGCTGGGCGCCAGACCACAGAGATTGTCTGAGGTCGAGCGAGCACGCGAGCGACCAGGGCTGGAGCGAGCGCAGCTCGAGGGACTGCTCCCAGGCGTGGCCGGGTGAGCAGCTCGGATGGGCCGGCCCGCTAGAGGAACAGGCGCCGAGGCGTGGACGTCGAACTGTTCGCTGCAAGCGACGTGGGCGATTCCCTTGATCCTCGATCCAGGCGTGGGCACGGCAAGGCGTCACGGACTCACGGCCACGGGGCGAGCGCGCGCGCGGGAGGCCAGACAACCTCCGGACTTGGGCGCCGCGGTGCGATGCAAGCCAGGCAATGGGCCAGCCCAAGCGGAACAGAGCCCGTCTTGGCTGCTAGCGAGGACGCCAGGCACGGGAGTCGAGCGAACGAGGCACCCGGGAGTGCGATCGAGCGAGGAGCCCCGCGCTCGTACACGCCCAGTGCGTGTCCCCAGGCGGCGGCGGTTGGATTGCCCCTTTTTTTTAACTTTGCGATCAGATCAAACCAGCAGCGATCGGATCTGGACTGCCTCCCTAGCGATCAGATCTGGCCACCGCCTGAACTCTGGCAGGATCGGATCTGAAAACCCAAACCAAATCGCACTGATCTGAAAACCTCCAAGGAAGAACCTGAAGACAATCTGATCCGAAAACTTCAACAGCGATCTGCTCTAATTTCTCCAATCAGACAACTGCTCATATGATGAACAATCAGCAGATCAATCAATAGAAAACACTCGCAGTGATAAACCTAGTAATCTGATACCACATGATAAGGATCAAGCCGATGATCCTATGAGTTTTGTCCCGATCTTTCACAGCGAGTCAACCCGGATAAATAATCTTCCAATCACGCGATGAACGCAACCTGAAGAAGAGGAATGAATCCAGCAAGCAACGTGAAGAGAATCAACACGCCTCAAACCTGAGCCTGATAATCCTTGATGAACACAAGAACCTTCACAGCAATATATTTGATAAGATAGATGACGGCAGCGCCGTCCCCGGAGGGATGCTTCACGCAGCACACAACTCAATGTTTAGACTAAAATTCTGAACTCCCTAAACCCTAACCTGCTGGCCTCCTTATATAGATGGCCAGAAAACTGTTGGGCTTGGACAGGCCCAAACCCAAAACACAAATAAAACTAAGTGGCCCATAACATGACCTGACACACGAAATAACATGAACAGATATGCAAACTAATGACACAGCCTTAGACTTAATTATCTCATATCGTAGGTCGTCCTGGCGTGCCAATATGCAAAGAGCTTCCCTCATCTTGGTGGAGTCCGGAAATTGGGCTTCACCTCCTCCTTCGTGCCCATATCAGTTCGGCTCAAGACTGGTCGATGATGGTGCTCCAGTGGTCTCTAGGGAAAAAGAAGGAGTGGACGAGGTGCAAAGAGGCTTGGTGAATGCGTGGGCTTGATCGGCGGCTTCTGGAGTGGTCTCCTACGACGGCTGATGATATGGGCACGAAGGAGGAGGTGAAGCCCAATTTCAGGACTCCACCAAGATGAGGGAAGCTCGTTGCAGATTGGCACTCCAGGACGACCTACGATATGAGATAATTAAGTCTAAGGCTGTGTCATTAGTTTGCATATCTGTTCATGTTATTTCGTGTGTCAGGTCATGTTATGGGCCACTTAGTTTTATTTGTGTTTTGGGTTTGGGCCTGTCCAAGCCCAACAGTTTTCTGGCCGTCTATATAAGGAGGCCAGCAGTCTAGGGTTTAGGGGAGTTCAGTTGTTTAGTTGAAAACTATCATGTGCTCCACTGTGTATCATCCCTCCGGGGAAACGGCGCTGCCGTGTTTATCAAATACATTGCTGTGAAGGTTCTTGTGTTCATCAAGGATTATCAGGCTCAGGTTTGAGGCGTGTTGATTCTCTTCACATTGCTTGCTGGATTCGTTCCTCTTCTTCAGGTTGCGTTCTTTGCATGATTGGAAGATTTATCTATTGGTTTGACTCGCTGTGAAAGATCGGGACAAAACTCAAGGATCATTGGCGTGATCCCTATCATGTGGTATCAGATTACTGGGTTGATCACCGCGAGTGTTTTCTGTTGATTTGCGGATTGTTCTTTTCCCTGAAGTAGTTTTCAGATTACCAGTTTTCAGATTGGGAATAGGAGGCTTGTGGAGACTGAAATCAGATCGGATTATTCTTTGTCGGCAGATCGCCTCAGATCCGATCGGATTTGGAGTCAGGGAAGCTGCCGATCGATCTGATCCCCGGGGATCCCGCCTGGTCTGCGCCTGGGGACAGACGTCCTCCGTCCCTTGGCGATCGAGGAGGCGGCGCCTCGTGCAGTACAGCGATCGAGCGCGCTAGGCCGTCGCTGGCCCCGCGAGCCTCTCGCTCGCCTAGCGCTCGCCAGTAGTTGGGCCGGCCCGTTCGGTCGCAACCAGCTCGCTCGACCGCAGCTCCGATCGGGATCGAAGGATCAAAAAAAAAAAAACAAAGCTGCTGCCTCGCCCGTGCTCGCTAGCCCCGCGAGCGATCGCCCGCGCCCCGCCTGAGATCGCCCGCGTCTCGCTGGCAGCCAGGCACGCTCTCACTTGGGCCGGCCCATCTGCCGCGCCGACGCAGTCGCCCCGCGCCTTGACGCCACTCGCGCTCGCCTGCGGCTGCTCACGTGGTCTCGCTCGACCCCAGACCATCTCTGTGGTCTGGCGCCCCCGGAAGCTTCGTTTTGTCAGTTTCCTTTGCTGGTTTTGACTGCAATTTCCCAGGTAAAATTGCTTTGTATTGAGAAATCAGTGAAGGCTGAGATAAAATAGTACTACAATGGACTCTTTTCCGGATGATTATTACGGCTATAAGTGTCGCCGTGGCAAGAAATCTAGCGATATTTTCAATGATTATCTGGACCTGTTGGATGGTGTTTTAGCATATGATGCATATGAGATCAATTGGCAACTGACCTATGATGCAACAGCTGAAGAGTATGAGTCATGGGAACGTCATATGCTACAGGGTTTCTACAGGTGTGCTACCTATGATCAAAACTTGACTGATTCTCACCGTTTGGCTCTTGCAGACCGACGCGTGGATGCCAGGCTATACAGTTGGTGGCATAAAGCGTTGAGCGAGAAGAGCATTACCTCTGCAACTTGGGCGAATTTCAGAAAATTTCTGCGAGAGTGCTTTCTCCCTTCTAGCACCGTGGTTCCTTCTCGAAAGCCCATGGTAACCGTAGAAGTGCTTCCGCAGCCACCCAAGGTTGTGCAGCGGATAGAGGATGTTGGCAAGAGCATAGCTCCTATCCCGAAGGTCGCGACAGCTGTGACTACTCATGAGAAGTTGACAGTTGTTCCATTGCCGACAGTTAGCAAGGTGGTAGCCACGAATTCTGAATTGTCAGCGGTTGATGTTGTCAAGGCTGATGTTGTAAAGGATATCGTGGAGGAGGTTGTACCATTGAGTGGGCTGAATATGCAACTCAAAAGAGTACATGATGAGACTTGCATGACAGCGGATAGAGGCCAACGATGAAATTTATTTCAGGCGCAGTGCATAATCAAAGGTAAAGCATGCAAGTTGATGATTGACAGTGGTAGTTACTGTAATGGCATTAGCAAGGCGGTTGTGGAGGCTTTGGGTTTATCCACATGGCGTATTCCAGAACCGAGGCATGTTGAGTGGGTTAATAGCTGCGGTATGCTGAAGATTACTCACAAGGTGCGTGTGCCATTTACAGTTGATGACTATGTTGATGAGGTGGACTGTGATGTGTTGCCATTGGAGGTGTGTGGGCTGTTACTTGGACGTCCATGGCAGTATGATCGCAATGCTATGCATGCTGGGAGAGCAAATACATATTCTTTTGTGCATGATGGCAAACAGCGGACTTTGAAGCCTATGAGAGATGATCAAATCAAGTCCGATGTTGTGTTGGTGGTTCGCAAGGAGAAGTTGCATAAAGCTAAGCCACAACCAGGGCTAGCTCAGGTGCAGCCTGAGGAGCATGATGCGAAGAGCGTCAGTGGTGATATTGTTTCAGCCAAGCCTGTAGATGACAAGCCAGTTGTTCTTGTTAGTGACAAGCCGGTTGAAGTCAAGCCTCATATAGCTGAAGGGAAGGATATGTCACCGTGCATTCCATGTGTTCCACTTCCAGTTCGTGTTGACATGGGTGTTCAGACCGATGACGGTGGTGCTGATCGTGTTCCGGTGCATATGGTGCCGCGGGTAGTCAGCCACAGTTTTGTGAGAACACCTCGAAAACGTTTTGTTGGAGCAGCAGTACGTGTGCACAAAGGCAAGGATGGACGTGTTCGTCAGTTGTGTGGCCCAGGCATTACTACTTTGCAGGGACGTGCACAGAAGGTTCTTGTTCAGCAGCACAAAGCTCCATCAAGAGTTGAGAAGAAGAAGGTGGAGGCGCCTAAGTACAAGTTTATTTGGCGAAGAAAAGAGGTGCAACCACCCAGGGCTGTATCAAGTCAAGCAGGCCAAGAGGGAGGATGTGGTGAGGAAGGCAAGCAAGACTTGAAGATGGCAAATATGAGTGGTGCTATTGTTGATATTCCGCCACCCTTTCGAGCAGACCCTCACGCGTTGGGGACAACGCTTCTTGAAGAGGGGGAGGATGATATGGGCACGAAGGAGGAGGTGAAGCCCAATTTCAGGACTCCACCAAGATGAGGGAAGCTCGTTGCAGATTGGCACTCTAGGACGACCTACGATATGAGATAATTAAGTCTAAGGCTGTGTCATTAGTTTGCATATCTGTTCATGTTATTTCGTGTGTCAGGTCATGTTATGGGCCACTTAGTTTTATTTGTGTTTTGGGTTTGGGCCTGTCCAAGCCCAACAGTTTTCTGCCATCTATATAAGGAGGCCAGCAGCCTAGGGTTTAGGGGAGTTCAGTTGTTTAGTTGAAAACTATCGTGTGCTCCACTGTGTATCATCCCTCCGGGGAAACGGCGCTGCCGTGTTTATCAAATACATTGCTGTGAAGGTTCTTGTGTTCATCAAGGATTATCAGGCTCAGGTTTGAGGCGTGTTGATTCTCTTCACGTTGCTTGCTGGATTCGTTCCTCTTCTTCAGGTTGCGTTCTTCGCGTGATTGGAAGATTTATCTATTGGTTTGACTCGCTGTGAAAGATCGGGACAAAACTCAAGGATCATTGGCGTGATCCCTATCAGCTGAGGGCGGACGGAGGCCTCCAGGCGACGGCGGCTCGGATGAGGGAAGGGGAAGGGGCAAGGAATCAGCAGTGCTGGCTCATGGATCCGATGGCCAGAACGCTAAATGGCGGCGGCAGTTCTGCAGACTCCGATGAGAAATTTTGCGAGCCTGGCGGCGTATCGGGTGCGGGAAAAGAAGAGAGAATGGAGGGAGGGGGCCTGGCATTTAAAGGAGGGGCTCGAGGATGTCGTTGCTGCCAGGGGTAGCGGGGGAAGTGGGGGGTTCGTGCGGGAGTGGGGAGAGATCATGTGTAGAGGTAGGGGATGGACCTGACGGGTGGGTCCCGGTTGTGAGCCAGGGAAAAGAAAGTGAGAGGAAAAGGAGAAGGGGGAAAAGGGTTGCGGCTAGCTGGGCTGGCCTGGGCTGTTTTGTAACATCCTAGCACATAGGACAACTCCGGGGTAGAATAGAGGGCTTTTGTGCATATCATCTGAAATTATGGGATTTTTTTCGTGCTTTTATCACTAAAACCTAAGAGGGATCGAGTCTCTCTTCGAGGGGGAATGGTATACTCTCGGAGTGCGAAAGAATTGACATGATCTTTTGATCATTTGCTTGTGGGGAAGGGATGAAATTGAATAACTAAAACCCTAAGTATAAGTTACAAATTCAAACTTGACTTTGAATTATGAAATTTGAATTTGATTTCAAAAGGAACATTTAGAAAGGATAAATATTTAATAGAAGGAAAACTTGAATTTTATTAATCATCAACACAAGATACAATGTCTTTACAAAACTCTGAGAATAAAAGAATAATGACAATATTGCACTGAATAAAAAAGAATATTACAAAAATGAATATAAGGAGACAAGTAAACTAATTCCTACAACTCAAAGTCTTCTTTCTTTTCTTCTCTTTTCTTCTTCTTTAGTTACCTGCAAATAACACAATGGAAAAACCAAAACGACGGAAATACAAGTGGCAGCTGAAAATAAGAGTAACCACTGTAGATAATCATCAAGGAGCCAAGCTTATCATCACAGGCCGTAGGGGGTAAATATCTTGGCCAGCATGGACCAAGCAAGCAGCTCACTCATCGAATGCATGTATAAAGGTGTCAAGGCAGCAACAAACTGAAATCAGTTTAAATAGAGCACTGTTGGTGAAGTTTGGCCGGCCAAGAACACCAACCGACCAGCACAACACCACCACAGCACAACACCACCACAGCACCACACCATCACAGCACCACACCACCATAGTTTCAAACATCACTGTGAGCAATCACAGCTAACAACACCACCACAATCCACCTTGCTCATGAGTTGAGCATCAGGGAAGGATTCACCACCACCAGCACACCATCAATCATCCAAACCAACAAAACCAAGACCAAAATGGTTACTTAGTTCAACTAGGAACTAGGTCAAGCAGCTAGGAGGAGCAGGCTTGCCACAAGAAGCAGGAAATCAGAAATATCCAGAAGAACACGCTACTCTTCTGCAGCAGGTTATTCTTGAACCAAAGCATGCATAAGTGTTGGGAGTAAACCCACAGGTTTATCTCCCAGGCAGGCAGCACAGAGCACAGCCACACTGAAAATCAAGCAAAGCTTGATAATTAAAAACCTTGGTCATCATTTGGATGTCCAGGAGGCCATGACCTTGATAGCAAGGCCATTCACAGCACCTACTCCACAAAACATGGGTCTTATCTGGGAATTTCTCAAAGGAAATACTCACAGAATTAAGAGAGAGATAAGGAGTGGCACATGGGTTGCCAGACTAGCAAGATTATAACCTAAGCCTATTAATCCATCAGCTTTGCCAACAAAGTTGGTTAAGTATGTAGTAAGCATCTGGGAAAGTGGACAGGGACACTTTCAAACAAACAAGCCACCAGCAAATCACTAAAAGAGTGATTTACTCTGAAGAACATCAAGTTAAGCAGCCAACACCCAACAGCAACTCTGCATACCTCAGAGAGGCACCACAGCAAAACAGATAGCCAGAAGCTACTGCAAGAGCCACCATAGCACCACTAAATCTAGCTTCATTGCTAGAGTATAATCAAGCTCAATTATAAATGCAAAATCATCACTAAGTAGCATTCAGTGCATATTTAAAAAGGGGAACATTCAGTTAAAGGCAAACTCTGAATATTTCCACTGCCAGTTTGACACCAGGTCATACAAGCACAATTTAAATCACCACACTAAGAGTATCTAGCATCTGAATCTCATGATCATGCTATAAGTCACAGTCAAGTTCACAGCCAATTCATCAACAACAAAACTAATTAATTAAACAGTATAGGAATATCACATTCCTCAGTTTAGTTCCAGCAACTAGAACCAAACAACTGAAACCAACAAGATTCAGTTAAGGAGTTAACTGAATCTCTATCTGAAACTGACAGTAGCAACAAGCATCAGTAGTTAATCCTATTCATGCCTTAACACCAAGATTAATAGATAGATAGGAAGTACTGGGTGTGTATCATGCACATCACAGCGAGCATCAATTCAAGCTAGAGTCACAGCATCAACACAAAGAACAGGCTAGACATCAAGCCAAGCAAGCACCAGAGCATCATCGATATGCTTAGCCACAGAGCATCAGAGGGTCAAGAAGAGGCGGGGAGAGCACTTATCTAACCCGAGGTGAAGAGGTTGTGCCGGCGGCACCGTGACACAGCAACATAGAGGCACGGTGGTGCCGATCTACACAGGCCGCACCTGAAGTGCCTGCCGAGGCTCCTCACCTGGAGCCAAGCCACCTAGACCCCAGCACAAGAGGCCATGGCCAAGGAATTGCCACACCACGGGGGTGAGCTCGACTAGGCGAAGGCGAACGGAGTCGAGGGAGATGAACGAAGGCGAGGAAGACGAATCCCCACGGTCAGAAGAGAGAGCTCAAGGAGATGGTTTGATTGCCCCACACGGCGGTGGCGGAAACCGCCGGAGCTCGCCGGAATCGAGCAGCGATGGCGACGCATAGTCGCCAGAGAGCACAAGGGGATTAGGGTTAGGGTTAGACACGAGGAGAGAGAGGGGGGCTCAGCCGACTGGGCCGGGCTGGTTTGACCTAACCCACTCGGGTTGGTCTGACCAGTGGGCCCAGGCTATCAACCATTTCTTTTTTTATAAAATAACCAAAAGACCCTATGAAAAATCCTAATTAGAAATAAACAGCACCAGAAAATAATCTGAAAAATAACCCAAAGTAAAATTAACTATTTCTAGCCTTTATATAAACTTTGAGATTGAATTTGAATTTAAAATAATCTTAGGGATTATTGGTGCAAAAGAAAAGGGTATTTAAAGGACTTTTCTATAATAGATAAAATTGTGAGATATCTAAGAAAAATCTGGTTAAAAATCATAACTCCTTATTAAAATAAACTCCATTCAAGAATACTTAACTATTATTCTTGAATGAAGATATTGCTAACATATATTCCTTAAAATCATAAAAGGAATATATAAATTCTAGCAAATGAATAAATCACTTCGAGGGGGTATAAAGGGAACACACACCCTAAAGCATGCATCATTTGAATCTTTAAACATTGCCCTTATCGGACAATGATGCGGTTTTCCAGAACCCGAGGTCCCGGGTCACTCTAACAAATCCAACTGCACTACCTTGCAGTTTGCAGGCAAGTTCACTCTTGCTCATATCTATTGTTTATCTTTAGCAAATTACTTACAAATATACTTGTGGTATTACTACTGCATTTAAAGCAAAAGTTCTACTTTTTTAATCAATTTGATTAGTGGTTAGCAACCACGGTGGTTGTTACCCTAGGATGGTGGGCAGTGGGACCATGGTATGAGTATTGGTGGAGGTCCCACTGCAACTGGAAAGTTCACCTAGGAAATAATAACCAATGTCGCCAGTGATTCTTTCGCCGTAAATAATGGTCAACCATAAGATCTGGAATGGGACGGAGAAGTCAGCTGTACCGACTTACTTTCACATATCAACGGATGCACCGTACCATAGCTGTTGGCGTCATGCTAGGAGCAACATGAGGGTGGAATCCCCTTAATAATTCCATGGTACTGGTGGTCTATGATGGATTGTAGGAGACCAACTGATACGTCTTAAACGTATCTATAATTTTTGATGCTCCATGCTTGTTTTTACACCATTTGCTTTATGTTTTGTTACACTTCATGGCATTTTTATGCATTTTCCAGAACTAACCTATTAACGAGATGCCACAGTGCCAGTTCCCTGTTTTCTGCTGTTTTTGTGTTCCAGAAAAGTTACACAGGAAATATTCTCGGAATTGGAACGAAATAAAAGCCGAACCTCCTAATATTTAACGAAGCTTCCAGAAGACCGAAGAGGATACGGAGGGGGGCCACAGGCTAGCCACACCATATGGTGGCGCAGCCAGTCCCTGGCCCGCGCCCCCTAGTGGTGAGGCCACCTGGCCCACCTCCTTTCGCTGCCCCTTCGCCTATAAAGACCCCCCGACTGGAAAAACCTAAACACCTGATCAATTTTCTAGAAACACATCACGATCCACCGCCATCGTCGACCCGAGATCGGGAGGGTCCAGAAGCTCTTCCCGGCACCCTGCCAGAGAGGGGAATCGCCACCGGAGGTCTTCTTCATCGACATGCTTGCCTCCGGCGCGATGAGTAAGTAGTCTACCTTGGACTATGGGTCCATAGCAGTAGCTAGATGGTTGTCTTCTCCACCATGTGCTTCATGTTTAGATCTTGTGAGCTATCCTACAGGATCAAGATCATCTTTATGTAATTCTACATGTTGTGTTTGTTGGGATCCGATGAATATATTGGTGTTATGATTAAGTTGATGTTTTGAATTTTATCTTATGTTATCTCTATGTTGTTTATGATCTTGCATGCTCTCCGTTGTTAGTAGCTATCTTGGCCAAGTAGATACTAGTGACTCCAAGAGGGGGTATTTATGCTCGATAGTTGGGTTCATGCCTCTATTTAATCTGGGGGGGTGACAGAAACCTCCAAGGTTGTAGATGTGCTGTTGCCACTAGGGAGAAAACAACATTCTTGTGTCTAAGGACATTCGCTTTGTTGACATTACACACTTTGCTTAATGCAGTTATCTGTTGTTTGCAACTTAATACTCAAGGGGTCCTCGGATGATTCCCCGCTAGTGGATTATTAGTCATAGATGCAGTTGGATGGCGGTCTATGTATCTTGTTGTAATGCCCAGAGTAAATCTCATAGTGATCCTCTTGACATATGCACGTTATCTTTATTCTATCAATTGCCCAACTGTAATTTGTTTACCCAGCATATCGTTATTTATCTTATGGAAAGACACCACTAGTGAACTGTGGACCCCGGTCCAATTTCCTTTATATTGCTATTACTGTTTACTTTTACTCGCACTGTTTACTTTCTCGCATACTACTATTTCTTTCCACTTGATACGCTCATTCCTTTGTTTACAGCAAACCGATGAGATTGACAACCTCATCGTAAGTTGGGAGCAAAGTATTTGTTTGTGTTGTGTGCAGGTTTCACGTTGCTGCTGGTGCAAAGCAAAGCACTGGACGAGGCGCCCTATAAATTGTCCGGAGCTGTCACAAAGCTAGCAGGCATCACCTTCTAAAGTTTAGCTTTTTCCTACTAGTTCGATAAACCTCAGTTTCTTACTGAGGGAAGACTTGCTACTGTGCTCATCATACCTTCCTCTTGGGGTTCCCAACTGGGTGGTTATCTGCCCGCATCACCAATGAGGGAAGCCCGAGGTCGGAAAAGCTACCCAAGAGTAGTAGCCTAGCATGGGGTATATCTGCCAAGGTCGGAACTACCGAAGGGTAGGAGACCGGCGTGGGTAAGTTAAATTGAGGTCGGGACTACCTTCGGGTAGGAGGCCGGCGTGGATTGTATCAATCGAGGTCGGGACTACCAAAGAGTAGGAGGCCGGCGAGGATTGTTTCTGAGGTTGGAACTATAAAAGGGTGGGTATGCGAGGTCGCGGAGAAGGACAGTGATTGGCTTGGATCACAAGACTAGGCCCCATACCAAGGAAGTATGGACGGGAAAGTATGCCCGGTTGTGCAGCAAGGCTTTGATCTCTTATGGGTACAAGTGACCACCTCTACAGAGTGTAAGAAAGTATCTGGATACTTCCTATTCCGGGAAGGAGCTACGAACGCAGCAGGAAAGGAGCCCATTGAAGCTCTAATCAAACTGTGAAGACTGACGGACATAGTTTTCTGAATAAAATCAACCTTTGAAGAAATGATTACGAAAACTTGCATTTGACCTAAGACTTTCTAGTCTACGGTCATAGCTAGTGCATCAAACACCTCAATGTTGTTAAATGAACTTGCTGGTAACACTCGTTACTCACCCCACCCCTCTTAACCCTTGCTTATACTCAGAGGTCCAGTTTGAAGAGACGGAAGGAACCTCGGAGGACTTTGAGTAAGTGTACTACGAAGAGCCGGACCTTTCCGGTGGAGTCGAAGGCATGGACTACACCATCGCCTATGGTGTCAGTGAAAGAACCGAGGAGGAGGCCGACAACTAGTAGTTTAGTGTAGTAACTTAAGTTGCACCGAACCCTATAGAATAAAGCAACTTGAGTAGAGCATCATGTTTAGTCTACTACTTTCTATATTAGTCCAGGTTTGTAGTATTAAGGTAGAACCTACTAGTGTTCCTCTTTGGACCGAGGAGGAACTAGAGTCTTTTGTAACATTATGGCTTGTAATATTTAGTGCTTGAATAAAGACCGCTATGTTTCTGTTGTACCACTCTGAGGGATGTAATATTTGTGAAATGGTACTTCATGAGTGTTATGTCAATGACTTGCATACTACAACATGCAGTGGTATGCTGGGTCACCACAGTTGGTATCAGAGCAAAAGCTTTGACCTTAGGTTGGACGCCTAGTAAATGGGAACGACCTATAGGAGTCAAATAGGAATAGTAAAGAGTTCTCTAAAATGGTCATGACGTTATTCACTTGAGAATAACAAAGTCATACTTTTTAGTGTTACAGTTCTTTATTGTTACTATTATGATGCATCATGTACTAATTAATATCTCTTATGTACTGCCAGGATGGCACGCACAAACCCATCAAGGACCGTGCAACTTTGAGATGTGACTCTAGACGAGTATGATGGAAACCTATCCGACATGCTACGATGCATCTTACAGGAGTGCGGGTGTGAAACCCGTATCCCTGTCAAGAATTATGCTTATTACAAGGGTAGAGTCTTTCAAAAGTACAGGGTAGGGATCATGCTCCCTGCCAAATTGGGCATGACTGTGACCATGCCAGCTGGAGAGGCACGCACAGCTAGTGTTGCTTATAAGATAGTAGTCATGAAGGCCATAACTGATATCCGTGAACACAAAACGGAGCAGTTATTGGGTACTAAGTTCACGCACATACCACATGACAAGGAGGGAGAAGACCCTCATCGGGATAGTTACAAGTTTGCGAAGAAACATCCACATGCCATAGCAGAGCACATGGACAGGTGTAAGCATCTGCTTAGTGTGTTCTATCATGCTCATGGAGCTTTAGTGGGAGAGATACAGATTCTAGTGGAGGAGATCACTGAGTCGACACCGACTCCATGGTGTATGGGGGAGACTTCTGGACCACCGCGGGCACCTACTCTAGCTTTTTCGACTGGAGATTTTATCACTTTAGATGAGGAGGTTGATCCCGAGGAGCAGGAGTTCGAGCCCGAGGCCGAACCGGAGATGCCACCAGCACATTTCGCACACGGCTCAACTGCAGCCGGATACGAGGCGGGAATGGAGTCGTGGGGAATGCCCCATAATGACAGTTTTGGAGGAAACTCCATGGGTTGGTGATTTGGTGAGTATATGGGGACGGCCGGAGGTCCGATTCCATGTGATTCGGAGCAAGAGGTAACGAGTCAGTTTAGGGTTGTTCACCGTGCTGGAGATGTGGCGAGAAAGCCCATAGAAATAGGTCAGACTCAGAGGGGGAGATGCCTATCCATAGGGAGCATGGAGAATGCTCGAGGCACAAGATGGAGAGGGGTGCCACGGATAGTGCATACCGTCGTTGAGCAGTTATCTGGGGATGACTGACTTCAACTTAGGTACTATACCCGATTTTAGCTATTCACCGGCGGAGTCATACTATGCCCCTGCTTCACTCAGGAGGACATCACGAGCGACCGGTTGGACACCGGGGATGTACCAGGAGTGCGACTACCGGTAGAGGACCACCACCGAGATGGAGGTGCCCTGTTGTGTAACATATGTACCATATGTGTAATATGTAGTATTTGCTTTCGCAGTTTGAATAAGTGAGTGTAGTTACTCACAAGACAATAAGCTATGTAACACTATGTTGCTTTAACCCATGTATATACATGGTATATGTTTGGTGTGATTTGGCTATGTTTTATTTGGGTTTTATTGTGTGACTAACTCTGTGCATGAAGTTGAGCTCAGAAAGCATGAGCATGGTGTAACTATGAGTTTCGCTTAATGTAACAAGGTTAGGAGGATAAAATGGCGATGGTAGTGGGCGAGGAGTCAGAACAATAGAGGATGGAAACTGAAGCCAAGGCTAAGGAGGTAGCCGATGCAGTGGCAAGGGAACCATTACCACCACCACCACCATTTCTGACTCAACAAGACTTTGCTCAGTACATGAGGATCGCGGATGAAGGGCAATGTCTGCTCATTGAATGCCAGGCCAAGATGATGCAGGATGTGATGGACCGCAACTGAGAGGGGCAGAATGAAGGAGTGCATGGAGTCTCACTGGCAGACTTTCTGAATACAAGACCACTTCCATTCGCATTAGCACCGGAGCCAATGGACGTTGAAGACTGGTTGTTGGACATAGAGAGAAAGCTCAACACCGTGAACTGCAATGATAGTGAGAAGCTTAGGTATGCCACACATCTATTATGCGGACCTGCAGCAGCATGGTGGGACAACATTGTGGCAATACATCCTCGAGGAAGGGTATTCACCTGGGAGGAATTGAAAAGGAAGTTCAGGGAGGCAAATGTGCCCGAAAGTATCATGGAGCTAAAGAGAAGGGAGTTTGATACCTAGAACAGAAGGACAAGACCATTATGAGGTATGTCAAGGAGTTTACTCTTCTATCATGTTATGCTTCGGATGTAGTAAACACCGATGAGAAGAGGAAGAAACGGTTCATGAGGGGATTACATCCAATGGCAAAAATGCAGCTGAGAATGTTAAAGGCATCGGATTTCCAGGAACTTGTTGATGCAGCCATCACTATGGAAGATGATTTCAAGCAAGTTCAGGAGGAACGCAGGAAGAAGGCAAAGCTGGAACCCAGGAAGTATCCAATCAACAAACCAACTACAGATCTTAGTTTCAAGCCGCGACCACAAAATCGGGGAGTACTACCCCAGACAGGAGGAGGAAATCCTCGGAATTTAATTAGCTGTCATTCTTGTGGAGCCAAGGGACACTACTCCAATGAGTGTCAGAAGCCCAGAATCATTTGTTTTGGTTGCAATCAAGAGGGACATATGAAGAGACAATGCCCAAATAAAGCTGCATGGGGAAGGAAGTCAAACGGTGGAGGACCCAATCGAGATGGAAATTTAGGAGGCAATGGTGCTGGCAGGAGGACTCGACCATTTGGGAAGCTAAAGTGCACCAACCTAGAGGAAGTCAATGACTCCGATAAGACTGTGATAGGTACGCTTCAAATCCTATCCCATCCCGGCAAAGTACTTTTTGATACTGGTGCAACTAGTTCGTTCATTTCTCAAGAGCTTGTTGACCTTTATGGGATTCCTTGCAATAAGTTAAAATATCCCATCACTGTTTTATCTACGGGGGAACGATTTTAGTCACACACCTCAAGCAAGAGCAGGTCATTATGATCCGTGATTGCATTTATCTTGCCGATCTCTTTCTCATTCCTATGAAGGATATGGTTGTAATCCTTGGAATGGATTGGTTAGAGGAGAATGGAGCTCAGATTGATTGCAAAGAGAAAACTATGTCACTTAGGAATCCAGGAGGAGGAAGGATAGTTTATCAAGATGACCGACATGCACATATTGAAGTTCAATTGCAACTAAACACTCTGAAAGAAGCTAAACTTGAAGTTATTCTAGTGGTCAATGAATTCCAAGACGTGTTTCCTAAGGAATTACCAGGAATGCCACCAGACAGAGAAATTGAGTTCACTACTGATTTGATTCCAGGGATAGCACCAATAGCTCAGGCACCATACAAAATGGGACCCAAGGAGTTAGTAGAGTTAAAGGAGCAGCTGGATGAGTTAGAACAGAAAGGATTCATTCAAGAAAGTATTTCACCTTGGGGAACACCAGTGATATTTGTAGATAAGAGGGATGGAGGATGCAAGATGTGCGGAGACTACAGAAACCTCAACAATGTTACTATCAAGAACAAGTATCCTTTGCCAAGAATCCAGGATTTATTTGATCAAGTCAGGGGAGCAGGAGTATTCTCCAAGATAGATCTACGGTCAGGATACCATCAAATAAAGATCAAGAAGGAGGATGTTCTGAAGACAGCTTTTGTGTCCAGGTACGGACATCATGAATATCTAGTCGTACCTTTTGGGTTGACAAATGCATCGGCAATTTTCATGAATCTCATGAACAAGATCTTTATGCCCTACTTGGACAAGTTTGTGATACTATTCATAGATGATATCTTGATCTACTCCAAGGACAAAGAAGAACATGTCAAACAGTTGAGGATTGCTCTACAGATTCTATGGGAACATCAATTGTATGCCAATTTCAGTAAGTGTGAATTCTGGCTGGACCAAGTGGAGTTTCTTGGACATGTGATCAGTAAAGAAGGTATAGCAGTGAATCCAAGCAAGGTAGCATCTGTTCTGGAATGGGAGGCACCAAAGAATGTCAAGCAGATTAGAGGATTTCTGGGAATGGCAGGGTATTACAGAAGATTTATTGAAGGATTCTCCAAGATTGCAGGACCAATGACAAAGTTGCTCCGGAAGAATACACCATTTGTTTGGTCAGACGAATGTGAAGCAAGTTTTCAAACACTCAAGGAGAAGTTAACCACAGCACTTGTGTTAGCCATACCAGAAACCGGCAAGGACTACACGGTATATTGTGATGCATCCAAGAACGGACTTGGGTGTGTATTGATGCAAGATAGGAAGGTTATAGCCTATGGGTCGAGGCAATTACGACCACATGAAGTTAACTATCCAACACACGACCTTGAGTTGGCAGTTGTAGTGTTTGCACTGAAAGGATGGAGACATTTCCTATATGGAGCTAAGTGTGAACTCTATGCAGATCACAACAGTCTCAAATACTTCTTCACTCAGAAAGAATTGAACATGAGACAACGAAGATGGTTAGAATTGACCGAGGACTATGATTTGACCATCAACTATACACCTGGGAAGGACAATATGGTAGCTGACGCATTAAGCAAAAAGAGCACAGACACTCAACCAATGAGCCGAGAACTTCCTAAGGAATTGCTTATGGATTTGGAAAAGTTAGAAATTCAATGTCTTGAAGTGCAATCTCTGGGTAGTTTGTCTACCATGAAGGTGATGGAAGAACGACATAGTGATCTCAAATATACTATAATTCGAAGACAAAGTGAGGATTCATTCATCACTGAAGAAATACGCAGAATTGAAGAAGGTAGACCGTCTGAATTCCGATTAGGTGATTTTAATTCACTTTGGTTTCATGACAGAATCTGCGTGCCAGACATACCGGAAATCAAGGAGTTAATACTCAAGGAGGCACATGAAACACCTTACTCAATACATCCGGGGAGTACCAAGATGTACATGGATCTTAAAGAATTATTCTGGTGGAATAATATGAAGCGGGAGATAGCCAAGTTTGTGTCTGAATGTCATACTTGTTAGAGAGTGAAGGCGGAACATCAAAGTCCTGCTGGACTTATGCAACCATTGAATATTCCAGAATGGAAGTGGGAAGAGATTGGAATGGACTTTATCACAGGGTTACCACTGACACCTAAGAAGAAAGACATGATCTAGGTAATAGTGGATAGATTGACCAAAAGTGCACATTTCTTAGCTGTCAACTAGAAGGATTCTGGAGAGAAGCTGGTAAATCTTTATGTTCAAGAGATTGTGAGCAAACACGAAGTGCCTAAGACAATAGTATCAGACTGAGGGTCCGTATTCACTTCAGCCTTTTGGATGCAGTTACATGAAGCTTTAGGATCCCAACTAGACTTTAGTACTGCTTATTACCCACAGACAGGGGGTCAAATTGAAAGGACCAATCAGATTCTGGAGGATATGCTTAGAGCATGTGCCTTGGACTTCGGAGGATCATGGGAAGAGCATCTACCACTGGCAGTTCTCATATAACAACAGTTACCAAAGTAGCATACAAATGGCACCATTTGAAGCACTCTATGGAAGAAAATGTCGATCACCTATCTGCTGGTATGAAACTGGAGCTAGCAAGGAGTTTCATCAGGACTATGTCAAGGAGAAACAGCATGTCATTGATATCATTCGAGACCGATTGAAGATTGCTCAAAGTCATCAGAAAAGTTATACAGATTTGAAGAGGAGGTTATGGGAACCTCAAGTTGGGGACATGGTATATCTAAAGGTTAATCCTATGAAGGAAGTAGATCACTTTGGAGTCAAGGGGAAACTCAGCCCAAGATACACTGGACCATTCAAGATTCTAAGTCAAAGCCGAGGAGTAGCCTTTGAACTAGAACTACCGAATAAGCTATCTCAAGTCCATAATGTATTCCATGCTTCTCAACTTCGCAAATGTATGTAGGCACTCAAGGAAACCATACCTTATGAAGAAATTGAACTGCAAGCTGATTTGACCAATGTTGAAGAACCGTCAAAGATTCTAGCAGAAAACTGGAAGCAACTCTGTAACAAGGCCATCAAATATTGCAAAGTGCAATGGAAGCATCACCCGGAGAGAGAAGCTACTTGGGAAAAAGAAGAGGATCTCAGGACAACATATCCATATTTCTTCAGGTACATCTTACCCCAAACTTCGGGATGAAGTTTTTGTTAAGGGGGGGAATTCTGTAACATCCCAGCACGTAGGACAACTCCGGGGTAGAATAGAGGGCTTTTGTGCATATCATCTGAAATTACAGGATTTTTCCGTGCTTTTATCACTAAAACCTAAGAGGGATCGAGTCTCTCTTCGAGGGGGAATGGTATACTCTCGGAGTGCGAAAGAATTTGACATGATCTCTTTTGATCATTTGCTTGTGGAGAAGGGATGAAATTGAATAACTAAAACCCTAAGTATAAGTTATGAATTCAAACTTGACTTCGAATTATGAAATTTGAATTTGATTTCAAAAGGCACATTTAGAAAGGATAAATATTTAATAGATGGAAAACTTGAACTTTATTAATCATCCACACAAGATACAATGTCTTTACAAAATTCTGAGAATAAAAGAATAATTACAATATTGGACTGAATAAAAAAGAATATTACAAAAATGAATAAAAGGAGACAAGTAAACTAATTCCTACAACTCAAAGTCTTCTTTCTTTTCTTCTCTTTTCTTCTTCTTTAGTTACCTGCAAATAACACAATGGAAAAACCAAAAGGATAGAAATACAAGTGGCAGCTGAAAATAAGAGTAACCACTATAGATAATCATCAAGGAGCCAAGCATATCATCACAGGCCGTAGGGGGTAAATATCTCGGCCAGCATGGACCAAGCAAGCAGCTCACTCATCGAATGCATGTATAGAGGTGTCAAGGCAGCATCAAACTAAAATCAGTTTAAATAGAGCACTGTTGGTGAAGTTTGGCCGACCAAGAACACTAGCCGACCAGCACACCACCACCACAGCACAACACCAGCACAGCACCACACCATCATAGCACCACACCACAATAGTTTCAAACATCACTGTGAGCAATCACAGCTAACAACACCACCACAATCCACCCTGCTCATGAGTTGAGCATTAGGGAAGGATTCACCACCACCAGCACACCATCAATCATCCAAACCAGCAAAACCAAGACCAAAATGGTTACTTAGTTCAACTAGGAACTAGGTCAAGCCGCTAGGAGGAGAAGGCTTGCCACAAGAAGTAGGAAATCTGAAATATCCAGAAGAACAAGCTACTCTTCAGCAGCAGGTTATTCTTGAACCAAAGCATGCATAAGTGTTGGGAGTAAACCCACAGGTTTATCTCCCAGGCAGGCAGCAAAGAGCACAGCCACACTGAAAATCAAGCAAAGCTTGATAATTAAAAACCTTGGTCATCGTTTGGATGTCCAGGAGGCCATGACCTTGATAGCAAGGCCATCCACAGCACCTACTCCACAAAGCATGGGTCTTATCTGGGAATTTCTCAAAGGAAATACTCACAGAATTAAGAGAGGGTTAAGGGGTGGCACATGGGTTGCCAGACTAGCAAGATTATAACCTAAGCCTATTAATCCATCAGCTTTGCCAACAAAGTTGGTTAAGTATGTAGTAAGCATCTGAGAAAGTGGACAGGGACACTTTCAAACAAACAAGCCACCAGCAAATCACTACAAAGAGTGATTTACTCTGAAGAACATCAAGTTAAGCAGCCAACACCAAACATCAACTGTGCACACCTCAGAGAGGCACCATAGTGAAACAGATAGTCAGAAGCTACTGCAAGAGCCACCATAGCGTCCACTAAATCGAGCTTCATTGCTAGAGTATAATCAAGCTCAATTATAAATGCAAAATCATCACTGAGTAGCATTCATTTCATATTTAAAAAGGGGAACATTCAGTTAAAGGCAAACTCTGAATATTTCCACTGCCAGTTTGACACCAAGTCATACAGGCACAATTTAAATCACCACACTAAGGGTATCTAGCATCTGAATCTCATGATCATGCTATAAGTCGCAGTCAAGTTCACAGCCAATTCATCAACAGCAAAACTGATTAATTAAACAGTATAGGAATATCACATTCCTCAGTTCAGTTCCAGCAACTAGAACCAAACAATTGAAACCAACAATATTCAGTTAAGGAGTTAACTTAATCTCTGCCTGAAACTGATAGTGGCAACAAGCATCAGTAGTTAATCCTATTCATGCCTTAACACCAATATTAATAGACAGATAGGAAGTACTGGGTGTGTATCATGCACATCACAGCGAGCATCAAGTCAAGCTAGAGTCACAGCATCAACACAAAGAACAGGCTAGACATCAAGCCAAGCATCAGTAAGCTAAGAAAGCACTAGAGCATCATCGACATGCTTAGCCACAGAGCATCAGAGGGTCAAGAAGAGGCAGGGGAGAGCACTTATCTAACCCGAGGTGAAGATGTTGTGCCGATGGCACCGCGGCACAGCAAGACAGAGGCACGTCAGCTCCGATCTGCGCCAGGCCGCACCTGCAGTGCCTGCCGAGGCTCCTCACCTAGAGCCAAGCCACCAAGACCCCAGCACAAGAGGCCATGGCCAAGGAATCGCCACAGCACGGGGGTGAGCTCGACTAGGCGGAGGCGAACGGAGTCAAGGGAGACGAACGAAGGCGAGGAAGATGAATCCCCACGGTCAGAAGAGAGAGTGCGAGGAGGCGGTTCGATTGCCCCACATGGCGGCGGCGAAAACCGCTGGAGCTCGCCGGAATTGAGCAGCGACGTCGATAGCGACGCGCAGTCGCCAGAGAGCGCAAGGGGATTAGGGTTATGGTTAGATGCGGGAAGAGAGAGGGGGGCTCAGCCAACTGGGCTGGGCTGGTTTGACCTAACCCACTCGAGTTGGTCTAACCAGTGGGCCTAGGCTATCAGCCATTACTTTTTTATATAAAATAACCAAAAGACCCTATGAAAAATCCTAATTAGAAATAAACAACACCAGAAAATAATCTAAAAAATAGCCAAAGTAAAATTAACTATTTCTAGCCTTTATATAAACTTTGAGATTGAATTTGAATTTAAAATAATCTTAGGGATTATTGGTGCAAAAGGTATGGTATTTAAAGGACTTTTCTATAATTGATAAAATTGTGAGAAAATCATAACTCCTTATTAAAATAAACTCCATTCAAGAATACTTAACTATTATTCTTGAATGAAGATATTGCTAACATATATTCCTTAAAATCATAAAAGGAATATATAAATTCTAGCAAATGAATAAATCACTTCGAGGGGGTATAAAGGGAACACACACCCTAAAGCATGCATCATTTGAATCTTTAAACATTGCCCTTATCGGACAATGATGTTGTTTTCCAGAACCTGAGGTCCCGGGTCACTCCAACAAATCCAACTGCACTACCTTGCAGTTTGCAGGCAAGTTCGCTCTTGCTCATATCTATTGTTTATCTTTAGCAAATTACTTGCAAATATACTTGTGGTATTACTACTGCATTTAAAGCAAAAGTTCTGCGGTGGGACCATGGTATGAGTATTGGTGGAGGTCCCACTACAACTGGAAAGTTCACCTAGGAAATAATAACCAATGTCACCAGTGATTCTAGCGCCGTAAGTAACGGTCAACCATAAGATCTGGAATGGGACGGAGAAGTCAGCTGTACTGACTTCCTTTCGCATATCAATGGATGCGCCGTACCATAGCTGTTGGCGTCCTGCTGGGAGCAACATGAGGGTGGAATCCCCTTAATGATTCCAAGGTACTAGTGGTCTATGATGGATTGTAGGAGACCAACGAGGGAAGCCCAAGGTTAGAAAAGCTACCAAAGAGTAGTAGCCCGGTGTGGGGTATATCTGCCAATGTCGGAACTATGAAAGGGTAGGAGACCGGCATGGGTAAGTTAAATCAAGGTCGGGACTACCTTCGGGTAGGAGGCCGGCGTGGATTGTATCAATCGAGGTTGGGACTACAAAAGAGCAGGAGGCCAGCAAGGATTGTTTCCGAGGTTGGAACTACAAAAGGGTGGGTATGCGAGGTCATGCAAAAGGACAGTGATTGGCTTGGATCACAAGACTGGGCCCCATACCAAGGAAGTATGGACGGGAAAGTACGCCCGGTTGTGCAGCAAGGCTTTGATCTCTTATGGGTACAAGTGACCACGTCTGCAGAGTGTAAGAAAGTATCTGGATACTCCCTATTTCGGGAAGGAGCTACGAACGCAGCAGGAAAGGAGCCCATTGAAGCTCTAATCAACCTGTGAAAACTGACGGACATAGTTTTCTGAATAAAATCAACCTTTGAAGAAATGATTACGAAAACTTGCATTTGACCTAAGACTTTCTAGTCTACGGTCGTAGCTAGTGCATCAAACACCTCTATGCTGTTAAATGAACTTGCTGGGTAACGCTCGTTACTCACTCCACTCCCTCTTAACCCTTGCTTAGACTCGGAGGGCCAGTTTGAAGAGACGGAAGGAACCTCGGAGGACTTCGAGGAAGTGTACTATGAAGAGCCGAACCTTTCCGGTGGAGTCGAAGGCGTGGACTATACCATCGCCTATGGTGTCAGCGAAGGAACCGAGGAGGAGGCCGACAACTAGTAGTTTAGTGTAGTAACTTAAGTTGCACCGAACCCTATAGAATAAAGCAACTTGAGTAGAGCATCATGTTTAGTCTACTACTTTCTATATTAGTCAAGGTTTGTGGTATTAAGGTAGAACCTACTAGTGTTCCTCTTTGGACCGAGGAGGAAGTGGAGTCTTTTGTAACTTTATGGCTTGTAATATTTAGTGCTTGAATAAAGACCGCTATGTTTCTGTTGTACCACTCTGAGGGATGTATATTTGTGAAATGGTACTTCACGAGTGTTATGTCAATGACTTGCATACTACAACATACAGTGGTATGCTGGGTCACCACATGTTTGCCCTGGGTTGGCCCAGGTGGGATGCTGCTCCTTTTTTTGTTCTGAAATCTTTTTCCATTTTTCTGTTTTCTGTTTTGTGTTTCATTTGAAAAACAAACAAGTTTGTTTGAAAAGAAAATGTCCAATTCTGTAAACTTTTGAATGAAGTACCAATGTGTTTAGCAACACACAAAACCCTAATTGGTGAAATTTGAAAATGAAAATATTTGTAAAATATGAAACAGCTTCCATATAACAAATGGGGCTATTTAATCAAGAAATTTTCTGAAAGGACATATTCGTTGCCTTCATTTTTTGGGTGTTTGATCACAATACAAGGAATTTAATCTTGTGCTGTGCTTTACAGGAATTCTACAGGTATTGCACAAGACTAATGGTGAAGAGGAGTGGGTATGGGGACTGCTGTAGTAAGGCTTGAAATCATCCAAAGGAGAGAAAATTCCAGGGCCAGAAATTCTGTTTCAGGGCCGGAAATTCCGCCCTAGGGCAGGAATTTCCGCCCCTGAACAAAATTTCCGGGGGCCGGAAATTTCATAATTTCCAGCCCTTCGAAATTCGGCTAAGTCCCTTATGAAGCGTTGTGGTGCAACGTGCAGTAAGGGGGCCGGAAATTCTGGTTTAGCAGAATTTCCAGGGGCCGGAAATTTCACAATTTCCAGCCCCCGAAAATTCGGCTAAGTCCTTTTCAAAAGGCCGTGGTGCAACCTTCAGTGAAGGGCCCGGAAATTCTGTTTAGGCGGCCGGAAATTCCAGAATTTTTGGCCCCCGCGATTTTTTGCTAAGTCCCTTAACTCAAGCTGTGGTGCGACCTTCTGGAAAGGGCCAGAATTTCTGGCCGGAAATTCTATTTTGGAATTTCTGGGGGGCGGAATTTCCGCCCCCGGGCCAGAATTTCCGCCCTTAGTGGACCCCGGAATTTCCGCCCCCTGGCCGGAATTTCCGGGGAAAGTTTTCTCCAACGGCCATATTTCGAGCCAGCCTATAAATAGTCATCCCCTACCTCAGATCTGGTTACCTCGTCTACACTCTCTCTCCTCCATTGGTGCTGAGCTTCAACTCCGTAGATCTCCTTCCCTAGCCAACCAAATCCTCCAAGACTTGGTAGATTGGGAGAGGACCCATAGATCTACAATCCCACCGAAGTAATTAGTGTTTGCTTCACTCCTCCTCTGTGGACCTTGCCTTAGGCAAGAGAGGTCACCTCAAAGCTTCCTCCGTGTAAAAGCTTTGTGGTTGTTCTTGTTGGGAGCCTCCAATTAAGTTGTGGAGTTGTGCCCCAACCTCCGTGTAAGGGTTTCGGTCGGTACCCCCAATACCACCGCTTAGTGGAAACGAGCTAGCCTCCGTGGCTTGCTCATCGGAGAACAAGGTGAGCCTCCGTAGCGTTGGTGGACTCCGTGTCGCCACACCTCTCCAACATAGACGTACTTCCCCTGAAAAGGAAGGAACTACGGGAATACATCCTTGTGTCTCCAGCTTCCGCTTTACGGTCCTTTCTTACCCTTACCTGCATTGTGTTTACTCCTTTCACTCTTGTTCTCTTGCTTGCTTGTCACATAGGAAATTCACCTAATTGCACATCTAGAGAATTTCGTTTTTTGTCAAGCCTTAAATTTGAAAAGGGTAAAAAAATTGTGTAGCGCCTATTCACCCCCCCCTCTAGTCGCCCGTGTGATCCTTTCAATTGGTATCAGAGCCTAGTGCTCTTTGATTGGGCTTAACCGCCTAAGAGATCATGGGCGATGAGGAACCTGCCACTAAGGGGGATCTTAATAACATAATGACTCGCATGGATGCTATGATGGCAGCCATGGAAAGCCAAAAATCTCAACTTGATGCTCTCACTAGTGGAACATCAAGTACCACTCCATCAACTCCGGTTGACACCTCGGGTAAGGATAAGCCATCCTTAAGCGAGGAAGATCCGGAGACGGATGGAATGAGAACAACGAGGATCCCCCCAAGAAAGATGACACCTCTCGGGGACATAGCACGGAGGTTCCACATCCTACAAGCTATGTCTCCGGAAGGCACCTTCAAATGCCACACCTTGCCTCATGCGGCCCACCGCCACCACTTGATGCTTCTAGCTTTGCCAATTGGCAAGATAACATGCGCTCTCACATAAACTTCGTGTCTATTGAGCTTTGGAGGATCATTGAGCAGGGTTTTCATCCAACTTCCAAGGACTTGACCAACTTGCTACCTTGGGAGCAAATCGACAAGCAGCTCAATGCCTCTGCCTTGCATCTCATTCACATGTCTCTCACCGAGAAGGACAAGGCGTTTGTCCGCAACATCTCCTCCGCCAAGGAAGCTTGGGATGCTCTCACCAACCTCTTCATCGGCAATGAGAGCATTCAAGAGTCCAAGTTTGATGAGGCGTCTAATGAAGCGGACAACTTCGCTATGCTTGATGGTGAATCTCCTGAAGAACTTCATCGGCGTCTCTCGGCACTCCAAGTGAAGCTAGTCGACCTCGGATCTACTCAATGTGATGGGAGATGGATGAAGAGCAAATTTGTCTAAGCCCTCTTGCCCTTCTTCAAAGATATGATGAACTCAATCAAGGGAGATGCCAACTTTAGGAAGATGACCGCTTATGACATCTTGCAAGAGATTGTGGCAAGGAAGATCTCCGAGAAGAATGCGGATGATGCTCTAGCTTGTGCACGTGGTGTGCGTGCACCCAACCTTGCTTTGAAGGCCAAAGTCTCTCTTCATGAAGAAGCAAGTTTGATGGAAGAGGAAGAGTCAATGAGTGGAAGTCCCGAAGACATGAAGTATGCTCATGCCGAACACATGGCTCTTGCTTAACGGGCTTTCATGAAGAAGTGGAAGTCATCAAGTCCCTCCAAACCTAAGGCCACAAGTAGAGTGAGAACATGCTACAATTGTGGTAATCAACACCATTTCATCGCTGATTGTCCCTATGAAAGAGTGGAAGATCACAATGGAAGACTCATCCGCAAGGAGATGAAGGCCAAGTCTTACCCACCAAGGAACTTTGACAAGAAGAAAGCCGTTCCAATACATGCCTTGACGACTCAAGAAGAATACCCATCCGGTGATGATGCAAGTGATGATGAAGAAGTAGGAAGGGCCGCCATCGCCAAGCCTATCTCTTCACCATCCCTCTTCGCTTCCGCAAACGAGTCCAAGCGCTCCAACTCCAAGGGAACATGTCTAATGGCTCACGCTACAAAGGTATCACCGACTTTCACACCCATCATACCTAGAAGCTTATCCTTGATGGATTGTGTTGATACTAGTAGTGATAAGGATGAGCCTAATGAATTTGACACCTTCATGTCAACCTTGCATGGGGATACCAAAGCTCAATTTGAGATTCTCCTCAATCAATATAATGAGTCTCTCCAACTAAATGATAAAAATGAGGAACGTATCTTTGAGCTAGAAGGGCATGCTCGTGAGTATGCCGATGAAATTGCAACACTCAATCAATCCCTTGAGGTTGAGCAAGAGCTAAGGATGGCACTCGAGGCATCCAAGTTAGGTCTTGAAGAGTCTTACAACTTGGACATTGCTAGGCTTAAAAATGATCGTGATATTGCTCAATCAGTTGCTAATGAACTTAGGTTGCAAAATAAGAAACTAAATCTTATTATTGCTAAAGAAGCAACCAAGTTACCTTCTACCACCTTTGTTGCAAGTTCTTGTTACACTAACCCTCTTTATGAGAAAGATTCCCCCAAAGGTGACACAAGGCTTGATGAGCTTTTGAGTGCTCAAAAGCAACATGGTGACAAGACCGGGCTTGGTTTCACTTCCAAGTCTAAGAAGAAGAGGAACAAGAAAAAGAACAAGAAGAAGAACAACAAGAAGACGCAATTTCTTGTGCCCACTCCTCCTCCTAAGAAGCACATCCCAAATGACATATGCTTTGATGAGGATGGCAATGTTTATGAGGAGGAGGGGGAGCTCGTAAGGGAGGTGGTTGGGAATGCCAAGAGGGCAATGCCCAATCACAACGACTTTGCGGGAAAATATAACCCCTCTTATGTTCTTCGCCGTGCTTATAATGGACATGTTTATGCTAAATTTGTTGGCTCACCTAATGAACGCATTGCTTGGTCTATTTGGGTTCCTAAGGCCCTTGTTACTAACAAAAGGGGACCCATTGAAAAATGGGGACCTAAGAACAAGGCTTAATCTCTTGTAGGGCTTTACTTCCAGTGCGGGACAATGGATAATTGATAGTGGTGCTACCAATCATATGTCTGGAAGCAAAGAGTTGGTGAAGGAGCTTCGCACCGGTTCATCTAGTGCGGGCTACGTCACCTATGGAGATTCCTCAAGGTCAAAGGTATTGGGTCTTGGTAAAGTTGTTATTTCTCAAGATGTTACCGTGGAGAATGTCATGCTTGTTGAGTCTCTCTCTTATAATTTACTTTCCGTAGCTCAACTTGCCGATATGGGCTTTGCAACTTTCTTTGATGTTGGGATTGTGGTTCTTTTGTGGAGCAAGTCTCTTAAAGTAGCCTTTGTTGGGCATGTTGAAAACGGCTTATATGTGATTGACTTCTCGGAGAAAGTCACTAAAACCGCGACTTGCCTAATGGCTAAAGTTGACGTGGGATGGCTATGGCATCGCCGGCTAGGCCACGTCAATATGAGAACTTTGCAAAGACTTCACAAAGGTAACCACATCCTAGGACTAACCGATCTAACCTTTGCCAAAGATCGTGTGTGTAGAGCTTGCATTGAAGGAAAGATGCATGAACTTCCTCATCCTAGCAAGACGATCATTTCTTCTAAGAGAGTCTTGGAGCTCCTTCACATGGACCTCTTTGGCCCTCCATCTCACGCAAGTCTAGGAGGGAAGAAGTATTGCTTGGTGATTGTTGATGACTACTCAAGATATACTTGGGTCTACTTCTTCAAGCACAAATACGAGACCCAACAAACCATCATGGACTTCATCAAGGAAGTGGAACGTCAATATGGCCAAGATATCTTGATGATCCGGAGTGATAATGGGACGGAGTTCAAGAACTACACCGTCAATGAATTCTTGAGTGATGAGGGAATTCAACATCAATACTCCTCTCCCTACACTCCACAACAAAATGGTGTAGCCGAGCGGAAGAACCGAACCTTGATGGACATGGCAAGGACAATGTTAGCGGAGTTTAAGTCTCAGTATAACTTTTGGGCCGAAGCTATTAATACCGCTTGTCATGCTTCTAACCGGCTATATCTTCGCAAGGGCTTGAACAAGACTCCTTTTGAGATCCTCACCGGCAACAAGCCTAACATCAAATACTTTCGAGTATTCGGTTGTAAGTGCTTCTATCTTAGAAAGGGTGTTCTTTTGTCCAAGTTCGACTCTAAAGCTCTTGAGGGTATCTTTGTTGGTTATGCCGCCGAATCTCATGCTTTTAGAATCTTTGACAAAGAGTCCGCTCGTGTTGTTGAAGTTTCTAACGTGAGATTCGATGAGAATGACGGCTCCCGTGTGGAGCAAAGTGGTGTTTGTGATGTAGGTGACGAAATACCTCCTCAAGCCATAAGAAGAATGGGTGTGGGTCATCTCATACCCATTGAGGGACACCTTTTGGTGGAAGGAGAAGGACTATGCTCTACTCAAGTGGAGTCTTCACCTTCACAAGCTCCACAAGCTCCTCAAGGACTGATTGATGCTAACCAAAGACAAGCATTAGACCCTCATTCAAGCGAGCAAGGCCAAGATCAAGACCAAGTGGACGGTGGTGATTCCTCACCAATGGTAGATCAAGGCCAAGCTCAAGATGTTGAACATGCTCATGATGTTGATCAAGCTCAAGTTGAAGGTCAAGGCGAGGACCAAAATAGTGGTGATGACCAAGTGGCTTCTCAAGAGTCTTTTGAAGAAGCTCAAGCTCGCCGTGCAAGGAAAGTGGAAGAAGCTCTTCGCAAAGGGAGTCATACCTTGGATAGTGTGATCGGAAGTGTGAGAAAAGGGGTTTCCACAAGGAGACAATTAGCCAACTTTAGCATCCATCATGCCTTCGTCTCTTGTGTGGAACCTCAAAAGGTGTTTGAGGCACTTGAAGACCCGAATTGGGTGGAAGCCATGCACGAAGAACTCAACAACTTCAAGCGCAATGAAGTTTGGACTTTGGTGGAGAAGCCCAAGGAGTGCCGCAATGTCATTGGAACCAAGTGGGTGTTCAAGAACAAACAAGATGCCAATGGGATTGTTGTGAGGAATAAGGCACGCTTGGTTGCTCAAGGATACTCTCAAGTGGAAGGAATCGACTATGGGGAGACCTACGCTCCCGTGGCTCGTCTCGAGTCAATCCGTATCCTTCTTGCTTATGCTTCTCACTTCAACTTTAAGTTATATCAAATGGATGTGAAGAGTGCCTTTCTCAACGGTCCTCTACATGAATTGGTCTATGTGAAGCAACCCCCGGGGTTTGAAGATCCTCATTTCCCGACCCATGTCTACAAACTCGATAAGGCGCTTTATGGCCTTAAACAAGCCCCACGCGCGTGGTACGAGCACCTTAAGGAGTTGTTGTTAGACTGTGGGTTTGAAATTGGGCTCATCGACCCAACTCTTTTTACTAAGAAAGTCAACGGGGAGCTTTTCATATGCCAAATTTATGTAGACGATATTATTTTCGGCTCTTCTAACAAACTCTTCAATGATGAATTTGCAAAGCTAATGACAGACAAATTCGAGATGTCCATGATGGGAGAGTTGAAATTCTTTCTTGGCTTTGAGATTCGGCAGTTGCGAGGAGGGACATTCATCAATCAAGCCAAGTACATCCAAGACATGCTCAAGAAATTCAACATGGATTCCGGAGTTAAAGGAGCCAAAACCCCCATGCCGACAAAGGTTACTCTTGATCTCGATCCTAGTGGTAAGGAAGTGGATCAAAAGCTTTACCGTTCGATGATTGGCTCGCTTCTTTATCTTTGCGCATCTAGACCCGATATCATGCTTAGTGTGGGAATTTGTGCACGTTATCAAGCCGCCCCAAAGGAAAGCCATTTAATGGCCGTGAAAAGAATCTTCCGATATTTGATTCATACTCCAACTTTCGGCCTTTGGTACCCGAAGGGATCAAGCTTCGAGCTTGTTGGGTACACGGACTCGGATTGGGCGGGAGACAAAGTGGATAGGAAGTCAACTTCTGGGACTTGCCAACTCCTTGGTAGGTCCTTGGTTAGTTGGTCTTCCAAGAAGCAAAATTGTGTGTCTCTCTCCACCGCCGAAGCCGAGTATGTGTCCGCGGCAAGTGGTTGTGCTCAACTCCTTTGGATGCGGCAAACGTTGAAGGACTATGGAGTTCATTGCGACAAGGTTCCACTCTTGTGTGACAACGAGAGTGCTATCAAGATTGCTCATAATCCGGTTCAACACAACAAGATGAAGCACATTGAGATCCGGCATCACTTCATCCGGGACCACATCAATCGAGGTGATATTAACCTGTCTTATGTAGGTACAAATGATCAACTCGCCGACATCTTCACGAAGCCCCTTGATGAAGAAAGATTCCGAGATTTGAGGCATGAATTGAATATCATCGATTCTTGCAATGTGGCTTGTTAGTGTGCACTCATTCCCATACGATAGCACGTGTTCTACTCTAGATGTGGGCATGGACATAGGGGGAGTGCGGTCCTAATTCATTGGGCTATCCCTCCCCCCATTATGCCGAAAGTAATGCAATCATTCTCTTTATATCATTTTGTGATATATGAGCTTAAATGATGAGTATTGGTTATGGACCCAAGATATATCTTCGCGGTTCAATGCCAAAACACTCATATATGGTGGCTTCAGCCACCAACCTCTTCTTTTGAAGAGTTTATTCCTTGAAAATCTTTTGAAGTCTTTCTTGTTTTTGTCTTTCTCTTGATATGGGAAGGGACTTGAGGTTGGTCTTTCGATGATTTCTTGCCTCTTGCAACCTCAAGTGCCGAGAACCACTCCGTGTTTGTTTTTCTAGCCTATGCCCTCACTGTCTCTAAAACCTTCCGTCTAACACACAAGTCAACCTCTTGTTTTATCTTGGTTCTTGATGAGATGGCCGGATTTTCCGTGTTTAAGTGATAGAATTTTCCCAATGGGTGGAAACCCTTATTTCCTTAGCAATTTTTCATGCCCCCATGTACTCCTCCGAAGTGGTGCACTTTGCAGTACATGGGCCAGAAATTTGCCCCGGAAATTTGGGCGGAAACGTTAAATTCCCCCCCCCCCCCGGAAATTCCACAACTTAACCTGGAAATTCTGGGGGCCGGAAATTCCGCCCCTAGGGCCGGAATTTCTGCCCCTGCGGTTAGTCTATATAAAGGGGGGGGGCGGGGTGGAGATACCCCTTGGTATCTCTTTCCACCCCCGACCCTCCTACTCCAAACCGCCACCACCGCCTCACCAAGGACGTCTCCGGCGACTCCCTAGCCGTCGGATTCCCCGGATTTCGCCGGTCCTCGCTCCTCTCAGCGTGGGGGTTCCTTTCCTCCACGCGGTTTTCACCATGGACAGCGGTATTGCCCCAAATCTCTCTCCCTAGGTGCTTATGCCCTAGTTCTAGATTCGTTTGGGTTGATCCGTTTTTCATTGAAAGGAGCATGTTTAGAGGTAGTTTTCGGTCTAGTGAACCTAGCATTGAACTTAGTTGGTGCCGATCCAATTTCTAGAGATTTTTGTATCTCTTTTGTAGTGTTCTCACCAGGGCCGGAATTTCTGCCACTGGAGCCGGAAATTCTGGGGTAGGCTGGAAATTCCTTCCTTTGGACCGGAATTTCCACCCTCCCCACCGGAATTTTTGCCCCCAAGCCGGAATTTCCGCCCCTCTACTGAGAATAATACAACTAAGATACGTCATCTCTAAATTCTTTCTGCCCTACTAGTTCCCTTCTATGTTCTTTCTAGCTTTCATATCGACTTGTGTGTTCTCATCTCCATGCTTTTCTTCCTACCTTCTTTCACAGGTGGCTCTAGTTCTCGTCCTAAACGTGATCAGCGCGGCCGTTCTGCTGTTCGCAAGTGGAACTTTCGGTTTGCTGAAGAGGGCACTTTTGAAGAAGAGTTTGCATCTCAGCAAGCTGAACAGGAAGCTGCTCAGGAGGCAGCAAGGGAGAAGGCAGCTAGGGCAGCCAAGAGGGCTGCTCGCAACCCCTCACAGGTTCCTCGGGTGAACTATGAGACTATGAACTCTGTGGAGTACAGTGCTTTGAGGCAGTTAGATTGGTATTCTGAGGCAAGAGATGAAGAGCTTGAAGATTCTCGTTTCTGTTGTGCTGCTCAGAAAGGTATATATGAAGATATCTATCGCCCTATGTCTCAGCGGGTGTGTTACATGCATGTATTGGACCGTACTCATCTCAGGAAGAAGGCTGAATACTTTGGTGATGCTCTGGGAATCATGAAGAGGCTTGGTCTGTTTCCACTTATGGATATTCAGTGTCCCTACAATGAGAGGATCATTCAGCAGTTCTATGCCACTCTCGCGTTCAAGGGGAATGAGGCTCTCTCTTTCAGGTGGATGTGTGGAGATACCATGCGTGAGTCAGACTTCTATGAGTTTACCCAGCTTTTGAACTATGATTTCCAGGGGTTCAGTGTGCCTGTTGGTCACCGTGTGCATCTGCATGGAGTTCAGCCGGACAAGAATCGCTTGGCTCCCCTTTACTCTTCAAAGGGACAGATTGGCACTAATAAGGGCTTGCTTCCTCTGTACAACATTCTTCTTCGCATGTTCAGGGAGAACATCTCTCCCTTTGGAGGTAATCGGGATGCTATTCGTGCTGCCCTTGTTGAGCTCATGTATCTTTCTTATCGCTGCTTTGTGAGTACTGATCCAAATGAAGACTTCAAGCTAGATGTGATGCACTATATCTTCAATGAAATGCATGATGCCATGGTTTCCAAGCGTACTCCTCCCTATGCTCCATACATTATGCTCCTCATTATTCAGAAGGCCCAAGATATGGATTTCTCCAAAGGGAACTCAGAACACAAGCTCAAGAGAATGAATGTGATCAAGCCAATAGAAGAGAAAGAAGCAGTCAAAGGAAAAGGGAAGAAGCCAGTTCCTTCAGGTGGTGATGATGTTGAGATGGGTGACTCTAGCTCTCGTTTGCGCAAGACTTCCTCTGCCCGTCCATCTCGCAACAAGAAGCTTTCTCTGTGGCAACGCACTCTCTTGTGCATCAACGTTGCCATCCACAAGGAGAACTACTCTGCCTATGAAGAAACAAGGGATATCATTCACAATCAGCAAGTTCTTTCACGCGAGGTTCAGCTTCTTCAGGACCCCTCCCTTCAGCTCTCTCCTGTTCCTGCACCTAAGTACATTCCGTACGAGCGGTGGCAAGATGACAACGGCGTCAATTGGGCTGAAGTGGAGGCTCTCTCCAAGGTTGGAAGTGATGAGGAGTTCTCCGGGTGTGATGAGGACGACGAAGACGCTGCTGATGATGATGAGGACGAAATCGATGATGAGTGATTGCTACTCCAAGTTGATGTGGGAGCAAACTATCCTTGTGCGTGGTGATGACCAGCCCGTTGGGAACCCCAAGAGGAAGGTATGATGAGTGTAGCAGCAAGTTTTCCCTCAGTTAAGAAACCAAGGTTTAATGTCGATCTTGAAGAAGAGAGACGGTGACGACTGAAGGTGTTTGTGGAACCTGCACACACACAAACAAGTACTTTGTTCCCAACTTGCGATGAGGTTGTCAATCTCACCGGTTTGCTTGAAACAAAGGTTATGAGTGTATCGAGTGGAAAACAGTAGTAATATGCTAGTAAAGTAAACAGTGCGGGAAAAGTAAACAGGTGATTGCAATATGATTAAAATAGGACCGGGGTCCACAGTTCACTAGTGGTGTCTCTCCATAGATAAATAACATGCTGGGTAAACAAATTACAGTTGGGCAATTGATAGAATAAAGATAACGTGATATGTCAAGAAGATCACTATGAGATTCACTCTGGGCATTACAACAAAATACATAGACCGCCATCCAACTGCATCTATGACTAATAATCCACCCCCGAGGATATCATCCGAACACCCTAGAAGTATTAAGTTGCGAACAACAGATAATTGCATTAAGCAAAGTGTGTAATGTAAACAAAGCATATGCCCTTGAGCATATGAATGTTGTTTTCTCCCTAGTAGCAACAGCACATCTACCACCTTAGAGGTTTCTGTCACTCCCCCGGGTGAAATAGAGACATGAACCCACTATCGAGCATAAATACCCCCTCTTGGAGTCACTAGCAACTACTCGGCCAAGATAGCCACTAACAACGGAGAGCATGCAAGATCATAAACAACATAGAGATAACAAAAGATATAATTCAGTACAGCAACTTATTCATAAACACCAATATTCATCGGATCCCAACAAACCAACATCATAGTATTACATAACGGTGATCTCAATCATGTAGGGTAGCTCATGAGATCTAAACATGAAGCACATGGTGGAGAAGACAACCATCTAGCTACTGCTATGGACCCATAGTCCAAGGTAGACTACTCACTCATCGCTCCGGAGGCAAGCATGGCGATGAAGAAGACCTCCGGTGGCGATTCCCCTCTCCGGCAGGGTGCCGGGAAGAGCTTCTGGACCCTCCCGATCTTCGGGTCGACGGCGGCGGCGGATCGCGATGTATTCTGGAAAACTGATCGGGCCCTTAGGTTTTTCTCGTCAGGGGGTATATATAGGCGAAAGGACGATGTCAGAGGGGGTCCCACGCCCCCTCACACGGGGCTGGCGCGGCCAGGGGGGTGGCCGCGCCGCCCCTGTGTCTGGGGCCCACGTGGCCCCTCTCCGTCAGGTCTTCGGATGTTTGGGAGCTCCCCGGTGAAATATGACTTCAGGAACTTGTTTCGTCCAATTCCGAGAATATTTCCTGTGTATCACTTCTGAAACACAAAAACAGCAGAAAACAGGAAACTGGCACTGTGGCACTTCGTTAATAGGTTAGTTCTGGAAAATGCATAAAAATGCCACTAAGTGTAACGAAACAATAGGCAAATGGTGTAAAACAAAGCATGGAGCTTCAAAAATTATAGATACGTTTGAGACATATCAAGCATCCCCAAGCTTAACTCCTGCTCATCCTCGAGTAGGTAAGTGATAACAAAAGAATAATTTTTGAGGTGACATGCACCTACACAATCTTGATCATATATGTAAGCATTGATGAGCTGGGATCAATAGAACTTAAAACATGGGCATGAAAGATATAATCATGACAATAAGAACTTAGCAACCATGTTGTAAACATGCAAATGAACACAAACAAAAGATCATGATAATGAAACAATGAAAGTCAAACGTGTGTTCAAATCATAAGGAAAAACATACAAGTGGTTTTCAGCTTGTCCTTCAAAGAGAGCAAAACATAAATGCATAGGACACCTCAAAGTTTAAGAGGGCGACTAGATACAAATAATTTAGGAACAAGTGAAACCAACAATATGAGTCAATCAATGAACCTTGGGACAATGCATATCACACTAAGAATGACAACTATGCTCTCTTAATGGTGCATAAAGAAAGAAGGTGGTGACTCAACATAAAAGTAAAAGAAAGGCCCTTCGCAGAGGGAAGCAGTGATTTAAACATGTGCTAGAGCTTTTCATTTGTAAAACAGAGAGATAAAACTTGATTTTGAGAGGTGGTTGTCTTTGTCAACGACTGGCAATGGGGTTCTTACTATCTTCCATACAAAAATAAAGCAAGTTTTTGAGAGAGAGATTGGCACTTTCGTGCTCTTTTTATAAAACTTGGCACTCCTCCCCACCTTTTCCTTTCACATACCATGGCTAACCGATTCCATCGGGTGCCCACCAACATTCACATTCTCGGAGGAGTGCCTTTTTTTCTTTTTTTTTCTCCTTTTTTTTTCTTTTTGGAATAAACAATATGGAAGATAGCAAATCCGACCACTACGTCCCCATGAGCTGAAAACAGTGTCACAAAACGAGAAGTATTTTGAAGGTTTTTGAAAGGTAGCACACGAAAATTTTACTTTGGAATGGCTTACAAATACCATGCATAGGAATTTATAGTGGACACAATGGCAAACTTTGGCTTTTAGGAGTTGGATGCACGAGTAGAGCTCATACTCAGTACAAGGTGAGGGCTAGCAAAAGACTGGGAGCGACCAACTAAGAGAGCAATAATGGCCATAATCATGCAAAGCGACAAAGCGACATTAAAAGAAGCATACGATGGCATCAAAAGTCAAAAACTAAATGATCATGAAGGCTAATGGTGACTTTGGAAGAGTCTAACATGTGTGAGCATGCGCCAAGTCAACCCAAATAAAGCATCAAGGAGAAAACCAAAATAATGCTTCCATACAATAAAAACAACGCATGATTTTTTCAAAGGCTCATTAAGCAATCTCAGTTATTTGAGACAAGTCATGCTACAGCAAAACCACTAAGCATACTATCAAAAAGACATCAAGCATGACATGAAAAAGCCTAAGCCGCAGTCTACACAAGCTCCTTCTTGTACCACTATTTTGCACAAAGCTTTTTCTCTTTTCCAACACCATTTGAAATTTTTAAAGACACCTCTTTTGATGAAAACCAATAAAGTTCAGAGGCAAAAATACACCTTGATGAAAAGATATGACAAGATCTGAATGCATATCAAGGCAGAAACGAAATCCAAAAGCAGTAGCAGACAAAGTAGAATGCTCGATTTTTAATAAGAGTGAAAACTAGAGCATTCTTTGCAAATGAAAACAAGTACATCTCCTCCAAAGGAAATTTGTTGGGGTCCAACCATTTATTGCAGCAAACAAACAAACTAAACAAACTAAGAAAACTAAAACAACTGACGCTCCAAGAAAAACACATAGTGCATGAAGCAATAAAAATATAGTGTTTTGAAAGGTGACCTGATTTTTGCCGATGAAGAAAGGGGTGCCTCGGGGGCATCCCCAAGCTTTGACGCTTGTACTTCTTGGATATTTCTTGGGGTGATGCATGGGCATCCCCAAGCTTGAGCTTTTGTCCATTCTTCAACTCATCTCATCATTCTCCAATCCCTACACTTGAAAACTTCCTTCATACAAAACTAAACACAATTCTATTAGCAACATTAGTGTAAGCATAAAATATATTCAACCTCTTTTAGCTTCAGGTTTCAACCCAAAACCACCACATATAAAGTATATACTACTGTAGCAACTTCCACAAGAGTTCCATGATCAAAAAGAACTCAAAAGAAAGCGATAAAGTGGCAAAAACAAATATTGGCAGAAATCTGTCAAAACTGGACAGCTGATAATGGACGAATTTTTGAAGGATTTTCCGTTGCTCAAATCAAAAAGTGTTCAACTAAGAAAAGTTTGGATATAACCTGGGGCATATGCACAAAAAATCGCAGGTCCAAAAGATAAACAGAGAATTTTCACGAATTTTTACGGTGCAGCACCGAAAACAGTTTCAGGACAGCAATAACCCCAAATCTTTACCTCGCTCAAATTAGAGGCTTCTCTTGGCACAAAAACGAAATAAACAAGATAAGGAGCGGTCATTACAGTAGTAATGACTTCCAAGACTCAAGAAAAAGAAAAAGTACTGAAAAGCAAACAATGGGTTATCTCCCAAGAGTGCTTTTCTTTAACGCCTTTGAGCTAGGCGCAGAAAATTGCGAATCAAGTAATATCAAGTGATGAAGCATCAAGCTCATAATTTGCTCTAAGAATAGAGTCAAAAAGTAATTTCTTTCTTTTCCTAGGGAAGTGTTCCATACCTTTCTTTAGTGGGAATTGATACTTGATAGTGCCTTCCCTCATATCAATGATAGCACCTACAGTTCGAAGAAAAGGTCTTCCCAAAATAATAGGACATGAAGCATGGCATTCAACGTCCATAACAAGAAAATCAACGGGAACAAGGTTATTGTTAACCACAATAAGAACATCATTAATCCTTCCCAAAGGTTTCTTCTTAGCAACATCAGCAATAGGAACATCAAAATAGCACTTTTCAAGTGGTGGTAAATCAAGCATGTCATAAATCTTTCTAGGCATGATAGAAATACTAGCACCTAGATCACATAAAGCATGGCAATCATAACCATTAACATGCATATCAATGATGGGTTCCCAACCATCTTCTAACTTCTTGGGAACAGAGGCTTTTTGCTTCAACTTTTCATCCCTAATCTTTATGAGAGCATTGGTAATATGCTTAGTAAAAGCAATATTTAAAGAACTAGCATTGGGAGTCAAAGCAAGCTTTTGCAAGAACAAAATAACTTCAGATATATTGCAGCCATCAACATCAAAATTATTAAAAGAAATAGAGCTATCATCTCCCACACTCTGAAAAATTTCAGCACTCTTTTGAGAAAAAGTTTTGGCAGTTTTAGGCTTTTTAGCACAAGGAGTGGGAGTTTTCTCTACACCATTCAAAGTAAGAGGAGTGCTATCAGTAGGAGCAACATCATTAGAGGTAGTAATAGTACATACCTTCATCTCTCTAGCCATCTCATCTTCTCTTTCCCATATGGCATGCAATTCCGCTAACAATCTAATATTTCTATCAATTCCAACTTGGGTAGCATTAGCGGCAGCAACAATATTGCTCACATTCACATCATTAGGAAACACTTTTAGTTTCAGAAGTTCAACATCATGAGCAAGGCTATCAACTTTAGAAGCAAGAATATCAATTTTGCCTAACTTTTCCTCAACAGACTTATTAAAAGCAGTTTGTTTACCGATGAAGTCCTTGAGCATTACCTCAAGCTCGGAGGGCGCGGCCCTAGTGCTGTTGTAGGAATTACCATAAGAATTACCATAACCATTACCATTGGTAGAAGGATACGGCCTATAATTGTTACTAGCAAAATTGTTCCTATAAGCATTGTTGTTAAAATTGTTATTTCTAATGAAATTCACATCAACTTGCTCTTCTTGAGCAACCAGAGAGGCCAAAGGAACATTATTAGGATCAACATGAGTCCTATCATTAGCAAGCATAGCCATAATTGTATCAATCTTATCACTCAAGGAAGAGGTTTCCTCAACAGAATTTACCTTCTTACCTTGTGGAGCTCTCTCGGTGTGCCATTCGGAATAATTTACCATCATGTTGTCGAGTAGATTTGATGCGGCGCCCAAAGTAAGGGACATAAAAGTGCCTCCAGCAGCTGAATCAAGTAGGTTCCTTGAAGAAAAATTCAGTCCTGCATAAAAAGTTTGGATAATCATCCAAGTAGTCAGTCCATGAGTGGGGCAATTCTTTATCATAGATTTCATTCTTTCCCAAGCTTGAGCAACATGTTCATTATCAAACTGAGTAAACTTCATAATATTGCTACGCAACGATATAATCTTAGCAGGAGGATAATATCTACCAATAAAAGCATCCTTACACTTAGCCCATGAATCAATACTATTCTTAGTCAAAGACAGCAACCAATCTTTAGCCTTTCCTCTCAAAGAAAAAGGAAACAACTTGAGCTTAATAATATCACTATCAACATCCTTATATTTCTGCATCTCACATAGCTCAACAAAATTGTTGAGATGAGCTGCAGTATCTTCAGTACTAGCACCAGAAAATTGCTCTTTCATAACAAGGTTCAATAAAGCAGGCTTGATCTCATAAAAAGTAGTAGCAGGAACAGGTGGTGCAATAGGTGTGCAGATAAAATCACTATTGTTCATGCTAGCAAAGTCACACAACTTGGTGTTTTCAGGAGTACCCATTTCAGCAAAACAAAAGTAAACAAGTAAAAACAGCTACCAAGGATTCTAATTTTTTTGGGTTTTTGATAAAAAGCAATGCGGGTAAAATAAAATAAAGTAAAGCAAAACAAATAACAAAGTAATGAATGTGTGTGCGAAGAACTCCCCTCGCAGAAGTCTTCTCTCTTCCCCGGCAACGGCGCCAGAAAATAAGCTGCTACTCCAAGTTGATGTGGGAGCAAACTATCCTTGTGCGTGGTGATGACCAGCCCGTTGGGAACCCCAAGAGGAAGGTATGATGAGTGTAGCAGCAAGTTTTCCCTCAGTTAAGAAACCAAGGTTTAATGTCGATCTTGAAGAAGAGAGACGGTGACGACTGAAGGTGTTTGTGGAACCTGCACACACACAAACAAGTACTTTGTTCCCAACTTGCGATGAGGTTGTCAATCTCACCGGTTTGCTTGAAACAAAGGTTATGAGTGTATCGAGTGGAAAACAGTAGTAATATGCTAGTAAAGTAAACAGTGCGGGAAAAGTAAACAGGTGATTGCAATATGATTAAAATAGGACCGGGGTCCACAGTTCACTAGTGGTGTCTCTCCATAGATAAATAACATGCTGGGTAAACAAATTACAGTTGGGCAATTGATAGAATAAAGATAACGTGATATGTCAAGAAGATCACTATGAGATTCACTCTGGGCATTACAACAAAATACATAGACCGCCATTCAACTGCATCTATGACTAATAATCCACCCCCGGGGATATCATCCGAACACCCTAGAAGTATTAAGTTGCGAACAACAGATAATTGCATTAAGCAAAGTGTGTAATGTAAACAAAGCATATGCCCTTGAGCATATGAATGTTGTTTTCTCCCTAGTAGCAACAGCACATCTACCACCTTAGAGGTTTCTGTCACTCCCCCAGGTGAAATAGAGACATGAACCCACTATCGAGCATAAATACCCCCTCTTGGAGTCACTAGCAACTACTCGGCCAAGATAGCCACTAACAACGGAGAGCATGCAAGATCATAAACAACATAGAGATAACAAAAGATATAATTCAGTACAGCAACTTATTCATAAACACCAATATTCATCGGATCCCAACAAACCAACATCATAGTATTACATAACGGTGATCTCAATCATGTAGGGCAGCTCATGAGATCTAAACATGAAGCACATGGTGGAGAAGACAACCATCTAGCTACTGCTATGGACCCATAGTCCAAGGTAGACTACTCACTCATCGCTCCAGAGGCAAGCATGACGATGAAGAAGACCTCCGGTGGCGATTCCCCTCTCCGGCAGGGTGCCGGGAAGAGCTTCTGGACCCTCCCGATCTTCGGGTCGACGGCGGCGGCGGATCGCGATGTATTCTGGAAAACTGATCGGGCCCTTAGGTTTTTCTCGTCAGGGGGTATATATAGGTGAAAGGACGATGTCAGAGGGGGTCCCACGCCCCCTCACACGGGGCTGGCGCGACCAGGGGGTGGCCGCGCCGCCCCTGAGTCTGGGGCCCACGTGGCCCCTCTCCGTTAGGTCTTCGGATGTTTGGGAGCTCCCCGGTGAAATATGACTTCAGGAACTTGTTTCGTCCAATTCCGAGAATATTTCCTGTGTATCACTTCTGAAACACAAAAACAGCAGAAAACAGGAAACTGGCACTGTGGCACTTCGTTAATAGGTTAGTTCCGGAAAATGCATAAAAATGCCACTAAGTGTAACGAAACAATAGGCAAATGGTGTAAAACAAAGCATGGAGCATCAAAAATTATAGATACGTTTGAGACGTATCAGTGATCTTCGTTTGGGGATTAGCATCGCTCTTCTCCCTTTTTGGTGTCTCGATGCCAAAGGGGGAGAAGTAGTTCTATTAGGATTTGCCTTGGGTTGGTTGTTTGCCTTATTTGCTTCGTGAACTATTTGTGGTTTATTTGTGTGGAACTTTGGTTCTATTATTGTAATAGACTAGTCGTACTTTACTTTGTGCTTCTCGTTTAATATCGTCTTTCTAGTATGTGCAAATTGTTCTTATTGTCTTGTTTATACCTTGCACTTGTCTAGGGGGAGCACTTGTTCTTGCTCTCTATTGCAAATCCGTGTATTGTCATCAAACACCAAAAAGGGGGAGATTGAAAGGACATATTCGTTGCCTTCAGTTTTTGGGTGTTTGATCACAATACAAGGAATTTAATCTTGTGCTGTGCTTTACAGGAATTCTACAGGTATTGCACAAGACTGATGGTGAAGAGGAGTGGCTATGGGGACTGTTGTAGTAAGGCTTGAAATCATCCAAAGGAGAGAAAATTCCAGGGCCGGAAATTCTATTTCAGGGCCGGAAATTCCGCCCCAGGGCCGGAATTTCTGCCCCTGAACAAAATTTCCGGGACCAGAAATTTCATAATTTCCGGCCCTTCGAAATTCGGCTAAGTCCCTTACGAAGCGTTGTGGTGCAACGTGCAGTAAGGGGGCCGAAAATTCTGGTTTAGCAGAATTTCCGGGTGCCGGAAATTTCACAATTTCTGGCCCTCGAAAATTCGGCTAAGTCCTTTTCAAAAGGCCGTGGTGCAACCTTCAGTGAAGGGGCCGGAAATTCTGTTTAGGCAGAATTTCCGGGGGCCGGAAATTCCAGAATTTCCGGCCCCCGCGATTTTTCGCTAAGTCCCTTAACTCAAGCTGTGGTGCGACCTTCTGGAAAGGGCCGGAATTTATGGCCGGAAATTCCATTTTGGAATTTCCGCCCCCGGGCCGGAATTTCCGCCCTTAGTGGACCCCGGAATTTCTGCCCCCTGGCCAGAATTTTCGGGGAAAGTTTTCTCCAACGGCCATATTTCGAGCCAGCCTATAAATAGTCATCCCCTACCTCAAATCTGGTTACCTCGTCCACACTCTCTCTCCTCCATTGGTGCTGAGCTTCAACTCCGTAGATCTCCTTCCCTAGCCAACCAAATCCTCCAAGACTTGGTAGATTGGGAGAGGACCCATAGATCTACAATCCCACCAAAGTAATTAGTGTTTGCTTCACTCCTCCTCCGTGGACCTTGCCTTAGGCAAGAGAGGTCACCTCAAAGCTTCCTCCGTGTAAAAGCTTTGTGGTTGTTCTTGTTGGGAGCCTCCAATTGAGTTGTGGAGTTGGCCCCAACCTCCGTGTAAGGGTTTTGGTCGGTACCCCCAATACCACCGCTTAGTGGAAACGAGCTAGCCTCCGTGGCTTGCTCACCGGAGAACAAGGTGAGCCTCCGTGGCATTGGTGGACTCCGTGTCGCCACACCTCTCCAACATAGACGTACTTCCCCTCAAAAGGAAGGAACTACGGGAATACATCCTTATGTCTCCGACTTCCGCTTTACGGTCCTTTCTTACCCTTACCTGCATTGTGTTTGCTCCTTTCACTCTTGTTCTATTGCTTGCTTGTCACATAGGAAATTCACCTAATTGCACATCTAGAGAATTTCGTTTTGTGTCAAGCCTTAAATTTGAAAAAGGTAAAAAATTTGTGTAGCGCCTATTCACCCCCGCCCCCCTCTAGTCGCCCGTGTGATCCTTTCACTTTCTGAAACCATTTTGGTTTCAAATTAAATCAAACCAACTTTTAAAGTTTTCTAAAATTCAAAATATCAATGCTAGACAACAAAGACATGTTCTCATGATAAAACTAGTTTTCAAGAAATTCTTTACCAATTGATAAAATGATTTTATTTGCATAATGCAAAATAGAAATAGGGTTTTCAAAATAATGCTTTGAAATCAAGGAAATTACTTTATGATATTTTGAAATTCATTTTCAAACGCCTTGTTGGTACAGCATACTTTCTTTTATATAAATCAATTTGTAGATATTCCCTTTGCAAGGTAGCTTGCATAGGGTTTGAATAAACAACAAATAGTATTTTGAAAATCCATTTCCTCAAAGAGTTCTTCAAGGAATAATAGAAAGTTTTGAAATAGTTTTTGTTATAAAGTTTTAATTTAAACTCAAAAAGTTTTAATTCCCTGTGAATTTTCAATCAACACAAATAAAATAATTTTTTTCAAAATTTGATATAAAAACTTGGGATGTTGCATCTCACGAGCAAGCATGATCAAGAACACATATTTCTGATATGGTGTCATGATTAGTAACAAAATGCGACTGGATTATTTATACTATAGTGCAAGTGGGAGACTGGAGGATATATGCCCTAGAGGAAAATAATAAAGGGTTTATTAGCATATAGCATTAGTTCATAAATAAGTTTAATACTATGCTATAACTATATCAATCAGAAAATATTGATGCACGTGTGGTATTGAACAACTAGAGTCCCTAGTAAACCTCTATTACTAGCTCATTGGGCAACTGATGATCAGTTTCTGGATCATGTGATATTTATGTCAATTGACAATGAGAATCATGTCATTAGGTAAATGCCATGATGGACATACCCAATATTAGTATTGTAACACAATCGTGTCACGATGTTCATGTTGCGATAATAAAAGACATCGTAACCTAAATCCTTAGACCGTGAGATCATATCTAATCACTACTTCTAGCGGATGCTTTGATTGCATCAACCATCATTCCGTGATAGGGTGACTGAAAAGGTGTCTTCAGGTATTGCAATGGAGCAGGTTGAGGCGTATGCATCAAGAGCGGGATTTGTTCTTGATACGGATCAACGTGATCCGAAGGGGGTTTGGCCCAATCTTTCATGGCGATCGATAAAATCAGAAAGATACAAAAGAGAACTCAATCTGAAATAGATCAAACTGATCTCTCTTCAATTCCTCGCGATAAAACTAACCGGAATCAATTCCCACGCATGGTATAACATCAGATCTCAAAGATCAGCAATCAAACACACCGATATGCGCTCCCAAACATTGGGAATTTTCTGGTCTCTTTCTTAGCTCGAAAATAACAAGTCTACGATACCATGGCGGCTACCATAACCCTATATGGGGTGACTCTCAACACTACTTTGGCTGGGCTAGGCCCCATACCAAACTAAAAGCCCAAATGGCTAAAACACACTTGATTTTGGACAGGCCCAAAACCATCACACACAAATAAAACCAAACTGAAATAAAAACATGACGCGAACTTAATTAAAATAGAACACCTAAATATCTTTGGCTGCAGCGCCTCGGCGAACATGAAACTCCATTGGAGGTGTACGAAAGTTGGGCTTCACATCATCTTCTGGAGGCACTTCAAAGCAGAATTGTCCAAGCTTCAGAACATAAGGAAGTGGTAAAATATTAGGAGTAGTAGCTATGCTCCCCTTATCATCCCCCCCAACTTGAAAGGAAACCGTCCTCGGTTTCACCGTAATGTGTTGGGAGTTCTTACGTGCAGCCAACACTTCCACTTTGATATCCTTATCGAGCATAGGCTGCAACACATGACGCTTCCCCTTATGCCACAAGGAATAAACATTGGACCTGCCTTCATGAGTGGAACGCCTATCAAATTGCCATGGTCGTCCTAGCAGCACATGACATGCATCCATAGGCAAAACATCACAGACCACTGTGTCCTCATAATTACCTACTGAAAATTTCAGGCACGCCTTATGTGTGACTTTCAGCTTCCCTGAATTATACAACCACTCAACACAATGTGGTTGTGGGTGCTTCCATGTAGGCAATGATAGAGAATCCACCAAACTCTTGCTAACAACATTTGTGTAGCTGCCACCATCAATAATCAGTTTACAAGTGGTGTCCTTGACGATGCATTGGGTCTGAAATATATTCCAGCGCTGTCCTTGGTCGGGTATGCGATCTTCTGGTACGCGTTGCACCATTAGATTTTTTAAATTTGTAGCAAGTTCATACCCATCCACGATCACTTCAGGATTTTCCTCAGATTCCTCACTTGATGACGCATCAGCTTTCTCATCATCACTAGCAGAAACATAGCCATCATGTGTGAGTATCACCCTTTTTCTATTAGGGCAATCACGCTTCATGTGTCCTCGTCCTGCACAAGTAAAACACTCGATGTTTGCGGTGGACTGCGTAGATGCAGTTTTGGACACTCCAGATTTGGGTGCCTCGCTATGAGAAACACTATTAGAGCGTGTAGAAGGTGTCATCTTAACACTAGGACCAGCAGCCTCGGTATGGGATCGATGCCATGAATTTGCAGGGGCTGCAGCTTGGCGTCGTTTGAGTTGTTGCTCGGCACGCTCAGCCTAGTGCACAAGGTCTTCAATATTATAGTAGACCACCATCTCCACACGATCTTGCACCTCAACATTCAAACCATTGAAGAACCTCGACATCGTGGCCTCGGGGTCCTCTGTAGTTCCTGTACGTATCATTAGCAACTCCATCTCCTTGTAGTATGCATCAACAGACATATTTGCTTGAGTGAGCCGCTGCAGTTTATGGTACATCTCTCGCTTGTAATGTTCAGGAACAAAACGACGCCGCATGAGTTCTTTCATACCTCTCCATGATGTTGGGCGATTGGGCATACGCAAAATTTGGCTCCACCAAATCAGTACATAACCACAGAACTCAATAGCAGCAAGTTGAATCTTCTTCTCCTCGGTGTAATGGTGGGCTGCAAAAATATGATTCACGCGCATCTCCCACTCCAAATAATCCTCAGGACTGCCTGCGCCAGAGAATGGTGGTATCGAAATTTTAACACGCCCAAGACCATCATCCAATGGTACATGAGCAGCATGACCAACACGACCTCGATCAACAGGAAAAACATGAACAGGAGCTACACGACGAGCATCAAAGTGAGGCTGTCGTGGTGCATAACCAACATCATCCTCAAAATCAGCAGCAACACCTTCATGTACCGGTGAAACGGGACAGCGAGCCAGAACATCAACATGTCCATCTCGTTGTGGTGGCACAGCCCATAATGGAGCAGCATGATGGGGCTCTTCTCGCGCCAATGAATTAATAAGATTGTCCGTCAAGGCATCGAGCCTACTAGTGATGGCCTCTAATTTACTATGTAACATCTCCTCCAAATCATCTGTACAGTCCTTGATGTACACACAGGTGTTGTCAAAACCAGCACGGACATTAGGAGCTAGATCAGCAGCAAAAACAGGCGGTACAAGCTCCTCTTTCTTCTCTCCAGCAGCTACTGAATTCTCTCCATCAACAGAGTTCACCATAGCGTGCAAACAACAGCCAAAAATAGCAACCCGCCTGCACAAATCAGTTCAGCAGCGCACGAAGTGTCTGCGGTCTGGCGTCAGTAGGCACACATGGCAACTGCAGGAGATCGCTCCAGCGAGGCGTACGAGCAGGGGTCGCTGGGGGGCGCGACACCCCAGACGCTCTCTGCGCCCTGACGAGCGGATCGAGGGAGCGCTCGAGCAGCGATCGTGGGCAACGCTGGCTCCACGTTCGTAACTTGTAGCGATCGGACTGGTTCCTTTGCCTGCAATAACCAGGCGCGTGGTGCAGATGGGCCGGCCCATGATGGCGGCCAAGACGCTTCGCCGCCACGCCCCTCGCTCGACCACAGAGTGGGTCTGGGGTCGGGCGTGCAGGATGGTTTGGAGCAGATAGCAAAATCTGAGTCGCTGTACGCACAATGGAACGTTGCAGCAGTAGTCTTTCACATAGCCAAAAGAAAATTTCACGTGTATAGCAAGGCAACCAATCAGATAGCCACACAATCTGATAGAAATTCCTTTTCTTTGTACGCTGCAGTATTACCGAGAGTTGATCGATCTGCCACCTTTATGTAAGCCACCAAAGAAATCAAAGTTGAGTTGAAGTAAGACTGTAGCTATACGGCGCAGAGAAATTGAATTTCCTTAAACCAGAACTACTTCAGCAGACACCAATCCAGCAACAACTTCCAGTAGCCTCAGATCGGCAAGATGGCACAAGATCCGGAACAACTTTCCAGCAGAGACAAACTCCCGTAGCAGATCGCAAACTCCAATAGATCACGACGGCGATAGAACTTTAGGTAGCAGAATTCCAACGGCAATCCAAGATCAACAGAACAAAGCCTCGGGCAGCAGTAGATACTCGGTAGGAAATCACCGTGAGAAACCCGACGAATCTGATACCAAGATGATATGGATCAACGTGATCCGAAGGGGGTTTGGCCCAATCTTTCATGGCGATCGATAAAATCAGAAAGATACAAAAGAGAACTCAATCTGAAATAGATCAAACTGATCTCTCTTCAATTCCTCACGATAAAACTGACCGGAATCAATTCCCACGCATGGCATAACATCAGATCTCAAAGATCAGCAATCAAACACACCGATATGCGCTCCCAAACATTGGGACTTTTCTGGTCTCTTTCTTAGCTCGAAAATAACAAGTCTACGATACCATGGCAGCTGCCATAACCCTATATGGGGTGACTCTCAACACTACTTTGGCTGGGCTAGGCCCCATACCAAACTAAAAGCCCAAATGGCTAAAACACACTTGTTTTTTGACAGGCCCAAGACCATCACACACAAATAAAACCAAACTGAAATAAAAATATGATGCGAACTTAATTAAAATAGAACACCTAAATATCTTTGGCTGCAGCGCCTCGGCGAACATGAAACTCCATTGGAGGTGTACGAAAGTTGGGCTTCACATCATCTTCTAGAGGCACTTCAAAGCAGAATTGTCCAAGCTTCAGAACATAAGGAGGTGGTAAAATATTAGGAGTAGTAGCTATGCTCCCCTTATCAGTTCTTCTGCATGACAAAAAGATACTCTAGGCCCACATGGTGAGATTACATCCAATGTTGCAACATGTGACTAGGTCACGGGGATGGAATATCACAGGAACGAGTAAAGAGCAATGTCCGTAACGAGATTGAACTAGGTATGGTGATACCGATGATCAGGTCTCCGATATTGCAAGTATCACGAAAACAAAGGGAATAGGACATCAACGTTTATGGTTCACTAACAAAAGACCTTCATAAATGCACAAGGGTCATTACGGATATCCCGGTCCAGCTAATGATCATTCACCAGAGAGGAGTCTCGGTGATGCCTGGAGTATTCCTGAACCGTAGGGTAATACACATAAGGGTTCGATGATGTGTAAGATGGTTTTTGGTACATTCGGAATTATTGGAGTATTAACAAGAGAGAAACAGAAAAGTTCCGTGAAGGTCCAAAAGTTGTTCGGAGGGTTCCGGAATGAGTTTTGGAGTAAATGGAATTAAATAATATGTAATTAATATTAAAAATATTCATTTATTGAATAAATAAAGGCAGCCCACCTAATTGGGCCCTCCCCAAAAGGAGAGCCCATTAGAAGGCTGGCCAGGCCACGTCAGATGGGCCCTAAGGGGCCCATGCACCTAGGGACACCCTGGATTAGGGTTTGGGGCATGCTAGGGCTTGGCCACCAGCCTATCCCTCCCCTTGGCTGCTGCCCTGGTGCCTTATGGAAGGGGTAAGCTTCCCCCTTCCTCCTATATAAGAGACTCCTTAGAGGAGGAGAGACACGCAATTGAAAGGGGGATCCTTTGAGGAGCTCTCCTGTCGTCTCCTCCATGCGCCTCTCCTCTCTCCCACATCTCTCCCTCTCGTGCGGCTCCTCGAAGGTCTTTGTAGGAACGAGGACTACTCCACCGCTGCACGCTGTCGTGCTGTGGGAATTCCAGACCTGATCCAAATCGATCTACTTCTGCAATCTCGGCTGGATTAGAGATCTGGAGGTCATCATCGTTCACCGTATGTGTACGAGTACTACGAGGTGATGCCACTTGTGGCACTAAGTCCTTGCACCGGTGTTGTCACAACATCATGATCTACATGACCTTAAGGTCAGCTACGTCGGCTTCATCATCAACGCTTGTGCGGGAGCATAATCCCCGCGTTCGGTCTACAAGGGTATGTCACCCAATCCCCAGCTAATAATTATAGTATTACTAGTAGATAGATCTTGGGCATTTTGGGGTCGCGTAGCTATATTTTTTTTGTTTTTAGCATCAAACCCCAACAACGAAAGGGAAGACGACGATGATCTTATATATCCATTACCGAAATGGTATCTAGCGATGGGCTGGGCTAGTTGTTGTGCCAGCCCGGTGGGCTAGGACCATGTAAGTCACCTTCCTCTATTTTTTCCTGTTATAGTTTCTTTTCTATTTTCTGTTTTCTGTTCTAGAGTTCTAATTGGAATTCAAATTTGTTTTGCATTACTTGCATTTGGGAATTTTCTAAAATCAACCTAGTTTTTATATACAGTAATATGTTGTATTAAGATAATTTTTAGGTGCATTTGCACATAAAAATAGTTTAGGTATTAATGATTTAAATAGGGATCTTGATTAGAGATGAATTCAAACACTTTCATTAGAGTGTTCAAAACTTTTGATCCAGTCTTGGACAATTACTAGTGATATGTAGAAGCATTACTTTGTAGTGATATGGTAGGATAATACTATTTAACACTAATAGTAATGTTGCATTTCATATTTAGGTGTATTCCCTATATAACATGGTTTTATGTTTCTCCTGATTTCTTTATAACATGAAAATGCCCCATGGGCCATTGCAAGGCATTAGTGGTATCTTGATTCTTTGCTTTGATAATTTGAGGATATTATATATCTCTCTATTATGAGGAAATTTGGTTTCCCGAGATTAAGATTAAGGTACAAACATAAGAATTGGTGTATGAACACAATTCTTTGTTTAGAGACAATACATGATTTGAAACTTTACTTATGATACCGAAGTGATGCATAAGTTGGAATATGAATAGTAGAATATGTTCCAAATGAATATAGAAAAGGATATGAGATTTTATAGAACTGTCTCACTCTCATTTAGGAGGATGGTGTTCACTCCTAAGATATGATTAGTGTGATATAGGCTATGACCAAACCAGGACTTAGGGTTTAAGTTGATGATCTCCTCTGCCCATATCAATTTTCTTTTCCTAATGGAAAACTTGTACATAGATCAAGTTTCCCATATGGTTTACATTAGAATGGTTATCTCCTAGTTGAGGTATTCTTACGCTGGTGTCCTCCTCTCCACTTGGGTTAGGATGATATTTGCTATCAAACTAGGATTCATGGATATCCTAACAACCCTCCTTCAATAAGTATAATCATGTATTTGACATGGCCACCTTATTTTTTCACTATTCCTCTTCATTGACTTGCCTTCCTAAATCCATGTTCTGAGCTTGACACTAGAGCTCTCCACATAGTTTAACTAGAGATAATCTTCATATCATTAACACTCCTTCTCAAGGTTTTATGATCAAGATTATCACCAATACTCCTCCTTGAGATCTAGTTAATCCCATCAATGTACTACCTTGGATGTTGACTTCTAGGGCTAAGATATTATATTACTTACAATCCATATTGCACCTGGTGATTCATCCTAGTCTTACATTCTACTCCCCTTCTCTAGGCATAAATTCTTAATTCTAAATACCTTCAGACATTAAGAACATAATCTCCACCACTGTGGTATCCATATAGGATCTATCTCCCACCACATGAATACTACTTCTCTTGTATCAATCTTCTTTAGATCCCAACTTGGTTAACTTTGATCCCTTGACTTCACATATGTCACTCTCCCACCTCAATGTGACATGATAATGATCATTTTTATCCATTGATCATATAGCTTAGGTTTCTACTTGGTTAATCATGTATTCCACACTCAATAAGAAACTGAGATGATCATTATAATCCTTTGATAATGTGTCTTGGGTTCCACTTGGATATTCAAGGTCCATGGTTAACTTGTACTAAACTATCCTTTTATAACACCCCTTTAGCTACGAGAACTCCATAACACTTCTTGCTCTATGAGACTACACATTAGGTATCTCCTTAGTAATGGTCCTAATCACCTTATGGTATACACCTAACCTATAATTGAGGTACTCTCTAATCAACTTGGTATTAAGTTATCCTCTCCTACTTTTGAGTTTCTGGACTACATCCTAGGATTCTATCTCGAGAGATGGGAATAACACTAGAATTAACATAGACTCTCTATTCTTATTATTTGAGATGAACAGATTTAGATGGAGAAGAATAGAACTCCAGATCTAATATAGATCCAGGTTTGAGGGGAAGACTTGTATTAACTTACTTTGGATTAGGCACGATTCAGTGGTTTACGTTTAAGAAATACCAGGATGATCATGGTAGGATTGCATATAGGGTCTGATACGTCTCAAACGTATCTATAATTTTTGATGCTCCATGCTTGTTTTTACACCATTTGCTTAGTGTTTTGTTACACTTCGTGGCATTTTTATGCATTTTCTGGAACTAACCTATTAACAAGATGCCACAGTGCCAGTTCCCTGTTTTCTGCTGTTTTTGTGTTTCAGAAAAGTTACAAAGTAAATATTCTCGGAATTGGACGAAACAAAAGCCGAACCTCATATTATTTAATGAAGCTTCCAGAAGACCAAAGAGGAGACGAAGAGGGGCCACGGGCTGGCCACACAATAGGGCAGCGCAGCCCAGCCCCTGGCCGCGCCCCCTATGTGTGAGACCGCCCCGGTCCACTTCTGACGCTGCCCCTTCGCCTATAAAGACCCTCCGACGGGAAAAACCTAAAGACCCGATCACTTTTCCAGAAACACATCGCGATCCGCCGCCGTCGTCGACCCAAGATCGGGAGGGTCTAGAAGCTCTTCCTAGCACCCTGCCAGAGTGGGGAATCACCATCGGAGGTTTTCTTCATCGCCATGCTTGCCACTGGCGCAATGAGTGAGTAGTCTACCTTGGACTATGGGTCCATAGCAGTAGCTAGTTGGTTATCTTCTCCCCCATGTGCTTCATGTTTAGATCTCGTGAGCTGCCTTACATGATCGAGATCACCGTTATGTAATTCTACATGTTGTGTTTGTTGGGATCCGATGAATATTGGTGTTATGATTGAGTTGATGTGCTAAATATTATCTTATGTTATCTCTATGTTGTTTATGATCTTGCATGCTCTCTGTTGTTAGTAGCTATCTTGGCCAAGTAGATACTAGTGACTCCAAGAGAGGGTATTTATGCTCGATAGTTGGGTTCATGCCTCTATTTAATCTGGGGGAGTGACAGAAACCTCTAAGGTTGTAGATGTGTTGTTGCCACTAGGGAGAAAACAACATTCTTATGTCCAAGGACATATGCTTTGTTTACATTACACACTTTGCTTAATGCAGTTATCTGTTGTTCACAACTTAATATTCACGGGGTCCTCAGATGATTCCCCGTGGGTGGATTATTAGTCATAGATGCAGTTGGATGGCGGTCTATGTATTTTGTTGTAATGCCCAGAGTAAATCTCATAGTGATCCTCTTGACATATGCACGTTATCTTTATTCTATCAATTGCCCAACTGTAATTTGTTTACCCAGCATATTGTTATTTATCTTATGGAGAGACACCACTAGTGAACTGTGGACCCCGGTCCCATTTCCTTTACATTGCTATCACATGTTTACTTTACTCGCACTGTTTACTTTCTCACATACTACTATTGCTTTCCACTCGATACGCTCATTCCTTTGTTTACAGCAAACCGGTGAGATTGACAACCTCATCGTAAGTTGGGAGCGAAGTTCTTGGTTGTATTGTGTGTAGGTTCCATGTTGCTACTAGTTGAAGACGCGCTAACAAGTATCGTTAACGGCGCCCTTGTTGGAGTGTCACTAGGCTAGCAAGCATCACCTTCTGGAGTTTGGATTTTTCCTATTGGACGATTAAACCTTGGTTTCATAACTGAGGGAAAACTTGCTGTTGTGCTCATCACACCTTCTCTTGGGGTTCCCAAGTAGCCGGTCATTTACATCATCAACTACACGCCAAGAAAACACCAACAAGTTTTCTGGCACCTTTACCGGGGACTAAAGAAGAAGAAGCTCCCACATCAATATCGCGCCATCAACAAGTTTTCTGGCGCCGTTGCCGGGGAAAAAGAAGACTTCTGCAAGGGGAGTTTCGCATGCACATCCTTTACTTTGTTTTAAGTTTTGCTTTACTTTATTTTTACTTGCATCGTTTTATCAAAAACACAAAAAAAATAGTTTCCTTTATAGTTGTTTATTATGTCTAGTTTAGTTGCTACTACTATGTCGCCCGAGGATATGATTTTCACTTTCAAGCAAAAGAGTGAGAAAAGTTTAAAGGAAGCTTGGTCTAGAATTTATGATTGGCATGGAAAAACTGAACCAAAAATGACTTTGAGTTTGCTTCTTAGTTGCTTTTACTTTGGACTTGCTCTTCGTTATAGATATGCTTTGGATGCTACTGCAGAAGGAGATTTCCTTCATTGTGATGGAGATCAAGCCTTCAATATTATAAAAAAGTTGATTACAATTTATAGCATGCCAACTGATTTTGATTCCTCTCTTGTGAGCTTTTTTAATAGACTTAATACTCTTGAGACTCACACTGCTTGTTTGAATAATTGCTATAGTACTTTGCGCCAGCATCTTGATTATGTGCCAACAAATTCTGAACCATCGAGTTGGTATCCTACGGTAAAAATCACCATTGGTGGTGAAACTTTTCATGATCGTTGTGATATTATGTCTGAATTTTGTCTTATGCCAAAGGATGTTTATGAATCTTTGAGTCTTTGGAAGCTTTCTGAGGGGGGAGAAGAAATTTCTCTTACTAATAATGCCACTATATTTCCCGTTGGAATAGCTGAAGGAGATTATACAAAAGTCCTAGGAAAAATGGTATCTACTGATTATCTTGTTATTGAATGTGTAGGAAAAAGACAAATCACGCTTGGAAGGTCTCTACTAAAGCTCCTAGGTGCCGTTATAGATGTGGGAAAAGGCACCATAAGATTTATCTCTCCACCTTGCAATAATCATGTGTTCCCTAAAGTTAAGAGCAAAGGTAAGAGAGGAAGGAGTAAGGCACCCGTTGACCCTAATGATTCATCGCTTGATATTACTTGATTCGCACTTTCTGCGCCTAGCTCAAAGGCGTTAAAGAAAAGCACTCTTGGGAGATAACCCATTGTTTTACTTTCAGTTCTTTTTCTTTTATTTGAGTCTTGGAAGTTATTACTACTGTAATAACCTCTCCTTATCATTTTTATTTCGTTGTTGTGCCAAGAGAAGCCTCTAATTTGAGTGAGGTAAGATTTGGGAAAGTTGCTGTCCTAAAACAGATTTCGGTGCTGCACCGTAAAAATTCGTGAAAATTCCCAGGATATCTTTTTGACCTGCGATTTCTTGTGCATATGCCCCAGGTTATATCCAAACTTTCATTAGTTTAACACTTTTTGATTTGAGCAACAGAAAACCCTCTAAAAATTCGACCTTTGTCAGCTGTTCTGTTTTGACAGATTTCTGCCATTCTTTGTGTTTGCCTCTCGATCGCTTTCTTTTTGAGTTCTTTTGATCACAGAACTTTTGGGGAAGTTGCTACATTAGTATATGCTTTATATGTGGTGGTTTTGAGTTGAAACCTGAAGCAAAAAGGGGTTGATTCATTATTATGCTTACACTAATGTTGCTAATAGAATTGTGTTGAGTTTTGTATGAAGGAAGTTTTCAAGTGTAGGGATTAGAGAATGATGAGATGAGTTAAAGAATGGACAAAAGCTCAAGCTTGGGGATGCCCACACACCCCAAGAAATATCCAAGAGGTACAAGCATCAAAGCTTGGGGATGCCCCCCGAGGCACCCCTTCTTCATCGGCAAAAATCAGGTCACCTTTCAACACACTATATTTTTATTGCTTCATGCACTATGCATTTTTCTTGGAGCGTCAGTTGTTTTAGTTTTCAGTTTTGTTTAGTTTTGTTTGCTGCAATAAATGGTTGAAGCCCAATAAATTTCTTTTGGAGAAGTTGCCTTGCTTTTCATTTGCCAAAAACACTCGGTTTTTCACTCTTATCGTTCAATGAGTGTTCTCTTTTTCTGCTACTATGTTTAGTTTTCATTTTTTGCCTTGATTTGTGTTTAGATCTTGTTATATCTTTGCATCAAGGTGTATTTTGACCTCTGGTCCATGTTGGTATTCATCAAAAGAGTTGTTTTAAAAAGGTTCGAATGGTGTTGGAGAAGAGAAAAAAATTCATGCAAAAAAGTGGTACAAAAAGGAGCTTGTGTAGACTGCGGCTTATGATTTTGCATGTCATGCTTGATGTCTTTTTGATAGTATGCTTAGTGGTTTTGCTGTAGCATGACTTGTCTCAAATGACTGAGATTGCTTAATGAGCCTTTGAAAAAATCATGCGTTGTTTTTATTATTTGGAAGCATTAATTTGGTTTTCTCCTTGATGCTTTATTTGGGTTCACTTGGCGCATGCTCACACATATTAGACTCATACAAAGTCGCCATAAGCCTCTACGATCATCTAGTTTTTGAATTTTTATGCCATCTTATGCTTCTTTAATGTTGCTTTATTGCTTTGCATGATTATGGCCGTTATTGCTCTCTCAGTTGGTCGCTCCCAGTCTTTTAATAGCCCTCATTTTGTAATGAGTATGAGCTCTACTCGTGCATCCAACTCCTAAAAACCAAGTTTGCCATTGTGTCCACTATAAATTCCTATGCATGGTATTTGTAAGCCATTCCAAGTATATTCTCATGTGCTACCTTTCAAAAAAACCTTCAAAACACTTCTCGTTTTGTGACACTGTTTTCAGCTCATGGGGACGTAGTGGTCGGATTTGCTATCTTCCATATTGTTTCATTCCAAAAAAAAAGGCACTCCTCCATGGTACGTGAATGTTGGTGGGCACCCGATGGAATCGGTTAGCCATGGTTTGTGAAAGGAAAAAATGTGGGGAGGAGTGCCAAGCTTTATAAAAGAGCACAGAAGTGCCAATCTCTCTCAAAAACTTGCTTCATTTTTGTATGGAAGATAGTAAGAACCCCATTGCCAGTCATTGACAAAAACAACCACCTCTCAAAACCCAATTTTTATCTCTCTGTTTTACAAATGAAAAGCTCTAGCACATGTTTAATCACTGCTTCCCTCTCCGAAGGGCCTTTCTTTTACTTTTATGTTGAGCCTTCACCTTCTACCTTTATGCACCGTCTAAGAGAGCATAGTTGTCATTCTTAGTATAATGTGCATTGTCCCAAAGTTTTCATTGATTGATTCATGATTTTGGTTTCACTTGTTCTTAAATTATTTGTATCTAGTCGCCCTCTTAAACTTGAAGGTGTCCTATGCATTTATGTTTTGCTATTCCATGAAGGACAAGCTGAAAACCATTTGCTATGTTTTTCCTTATGATTTGAACACACGTTTGAATTTCATTGTTTCATTTTCATGATCTTTTATTTGTGTTCTTTTTCATGTTATAACATGGTTACTAAGTTTCTTCTATCAAGATTATATCTTTCATGCCCATGTTTCAAGTTCTTTTGATCCCAGCACTCAATGCTTACATAGATGATCAAGATTGTGTAGGTGCATGTCACCTCAAAAATTATTTCTTTGTTATCACTTACCTACTCGAGGACGAGTAGGAGTTAAGCTTGGGGATGCTTGATATGTCTCAAACGTATCTATAATTTTGTATGCTCCATGCTTGTTTTTACACCATTTGCTTAGTGTTTTGTTACACTTTGTGGCATTTTTATGCATTTTCTGGAACTAACCTATTAACAAGATGCCACAGTGCCAGTTCCCTATTTTCTGTTATTTTTGTGTTTCAGAAAAGTTACACAGGAAATATTCTCGGAATTGGACAAAACAAAAGCCGAACCTCCTATTATTTAACGAAGCTTCCAGAAGACCGAAGAGGAGATGGAGAGGGGCCACGGGCTGGCCACACAACAGGGCAGCGCAGCCCAGCCCCTGGCCGCGCCCCCTATGTGTGAGACCGCCCTGGTCCACTTCTGACGCTGCCCCTTCGCCTATAAAAACCCCCCGATGGGAAAAACCTAAAGACCCGATCACTTTTCCAGAAACACATCGCGATCCGCCGCTGTCGTCGACCCAAGATCGGGAGGGTCTAGAAGCTCTTCCCGGCACCCTGCCAGAGAGGGGAATCGCCACCGGAGGTCTTCTTCATCGCCATGCTTGCCTCCGGCGCGATGAGTGAGTAGTCTACCTTGGACTATGGGTCCATAGCAGTAGCTAGTTGGTTATCTTCTCCAACATGTGCTTCATGTTTAGATCTCGTGAGTGCCTTACATGATCGAGATCACCGTTATGTAATTCTACATGTTGTGTTTGTTGGGATCCGATGAATATTGGTGTTATGATTGAGTTGATGTGTTGCATATTATCTTATGTTATCTCTATGTTGTTTATGATCTTGCATACTCTCCATTGTTAGTAGCTATCTTGGCCAAGTTGATACTAGTGACTCCAAGAGGGGGTATTTATGCTCGATAGTTGGGTTCATGCCTCTATTTAATCTGGGGAGTGACAGAAACCTCTAAGGTTGTAGATGTGTTGTTGCCACTAGGGAGAAAACAACATTCTTATGTCCAAGGACATATGCTTTGTTTACATTACACACTTTGCTTAATGCAGTTACCTGTTGTTCGCAACTTAATATTCACGGGGTCCTCGGATGATTCCCCGTGGGTGGATTATTAGTCATAGATGCAGTTGGATGGCGATCTATGTATTTTGTTGTAATGCCCAGAGTAAATCTCATAGTGATCCTCTTGACATATGCACGTTATCTTTATTCTATCAATTGCCCAACTATAATTTGTTTACCCAGCATGTTGTTATTTATCTTATGGAGAGACACCACTAGTGAACTGTGGACCCCGGTCCAATTTCCTTTACATTGCTATCACATGTTTACTTTACTCGCACTGTTTACTTTCTCGCATACTACTATTGATTTCCGCTCGATACGCTCATTCCTTTGTTTACAACAAACCGGTGAGTTGACAACCTCATCGTAAGTTGGGAGCAAAGTTCTTGGTTGTGTTATGTGCAGGTTCCGCGTTGCTACTAGTTGAAGACGCGCTAACAAGTATCGTTAATGGCGCCCTTGTTGGAGTGTCACTAGGCTAGCAAGCATCACCTTCTGGAGTTTGGCTTTTTCCTATTGGACGATTAAACCTTGGTTTCATAACTGAGGGAAAACTTGCTGCTGTGCTCATCACACCTTCTCTTGGGGTTCCCAACTGGCCAGTCATTTACATCATCAACTACACGCCAACAAAACACCAACAAGTTTTCTGGCACCTTTACCGGGGACTGAAGAAGAAGAAGCTCCCACATCAATACCGCGCCATCAGGGTCCTAAAGTGATGTGTTACCATATTAATTCTACCTCGCATTCATCTCTTTTAACTATTGTGATTATCTTTACCCAAAATAAGGTTGTTAACAAAGGTCATGTTGAAGTTTATCACGCTTCAGTTTATGAGTTACTTCAATTCCATCAACTCAAGTGAAACTTCAATCACTTTGACAAGTTTTATTTAAAAGCGTGAAAATTCCCTAGATTTTCTATGCATGAATGCGATGCACACTTTGGTTTCACTCTATTTCTCGCCTCAAATCCTGGGATGTTAAACCTGCATTTGACCATGCATGTGAGAGCCCTCGCCTTGATCATATAGTTGCATTTGTTTGACCCCATGATACGTCCAAAACGTATCTACTTTCCCGAACCCTTTTGTTGTTGTTTTCCCTCTAATTTGTGTGTTTTGAATACAACTAACACGGACTAACGCTGTTTTCAGCAGAATTGCCCTGTTGTCTTGTTTTTGTGCAGAAATCCAACTTTTAGGAAAAATCCCGGAAAATACTGCAAAAATCCAATTTTACCAGAAGACACACAAAGCCAGAATACGAGACGGAGGGAGGCCACGAGGGGCTCACACTCCCTAGTGGCGCGGGCCAGGCCAGGTCGCGCTAGGGGGTGGTGAGGCCGCCTCGGCCATCGCCTCGACCCCTTCCGCCTACATATACCATCTGACCTGAAAGGATCAGGGGTTTGGCATTTTTCCCAGATAGAGTCCCCCTGCGCCGCAACCACCAGAAACCGCGATTCGGAACCAGAAACTCCGTTCTAGCACCCTGCCGGGACGAGGATTGGGAGGAGATCATCGCCATCGTCATCACCGACGCCTCTCCATCAACCATCCATGATTCCCCCATCCATGTGTGAGTAATTCCCGCTATAGGCGAAGGGGATGGTAGGGATTGGATGAGATCATTCATGTAATTGCTATAAGATTGTTAGGGCATGGTGCCTAGTATCCATTGTTAGTGCTTTTCACATTGTTGCAACTTGTTGTGCTTAATGCTTGCCACTTTGGGCCCGAGTGCCATGATCTCAGATCTGACCTTGTTATTGTTTCATGACGATAATTGTTGTTTGTGATCTTACCTGCAAGTTGTATACACATATCGTTGTCCGGAACCCAAGGCCCCAAAGTGACAACAATTGGGATAACCAAAGGGGATGGCTGTGATGTGAGGATTGATGCGTGGTGAATGGCCAGTCCGTTGGGAACCCCAAGAGGAAGGTGTGATGAGTATAGCAGCTAGTTTTCCCTCAGTTAAGAAACCAAGGTTTAATATCGTTCTTGAAGAAGAGAGACGGTGACGACTGAAGGTGATGCGGACTAGTTTGCGACAGCAGCGGACAATTTATATATGGCGCCTCGTCCAAGCTTTGCTTGCTAGCTGCAACGTGGAACCTGCACACACACAAACGAATACTTTGCTCCTAACTTGCGATGAGGTTGTCAATCTCACTGGTTTGCTTGAAACAAAGGTTATGAGTGTATCGAGTGGAAAACAGTAGTAATATGCGAGTAAAGTAAACAGTGCGGGAAAAGTAAACAGGTGATTGCAATATGATTAAAATAGGACCGGGGTCCACAGTTCACTAGTGGTGTCTCTCCATAGATAAATAACATGTTGGGTAAACAAATTACAGTTGGGCAATTGATAGAATAAAGATAACGTGATATGTCAAGAAGATCACTATGAGATTTACTCTGGGCATTACAACAAAATACATAGACCGCCATCCAACTGCATCTATGACTAATAATCCACCCCCGGGGATATCATCCGAACACCCTAGAAGTATTAAGTTGTGAACAACAGATAATTGCATTAAGCAAAGTGCGTAATGTAAACAAAGCATATGCCCTTGAGCATATGAATGTTGTTTTCTCCCTAGTAGCAACAGCACATCTACCACCTTAGAGGTTTCTGTCACTCCCCCAGGTGAAATAGAGACATGAACCCACTATCGAGCATAAATACCCCCTCTTGGAGTCACTAGCAACTACTCGGCCAAGATAGTACTAACAACGGAGAGCATGCAAGATCATAAACAACATAGAGATAACAAAAGATATAATTCAGTACAGCAACTTAATCATAAACACCAATATTCATCGGATCCCAACAAACCAACATCATAGTATTACATAACGGTGATCTCAATCATGTAGGGCAGCTCATGAGATCTAAACATGAAGCACATGGTGGAGAAGACAACCATCTAGCTACTGCTATGGACCCATAGTCCAAGGTAGACTACTCACTCATCGCTCCGGAGGCAAGCATGGCGATGAAGAAGACTTCCGGTGGCGATTCCCCTCTCCGGCAGGGTGCCGGGAAGAGCTTCTGGACCCTCCCGATCTTCGGGTCGACGGCGGCGGCGGATCGCGATGTATTCTGGAAAACTGATTGGGCCCTTAGGTTTTTCTCGTCAGGGGGTATATGTAGGCGAAGGGGGGCTGTCAGAGGTGGAGCCACGCGGCCTCACACGGGGCTGGCGCGGCCAGGGGCCAGGCCGCGCCACCCCTGTGTGTGGGGGCCACGTGGCTCCCCTCCGTCAGGTCTTCAGATGTTTGGGAGCTCCCCGGTGAAATATGACTTCAGGAACTTGTTTCGTCCAATTCCGAGAATATTTCCTGTGTATCACTTCTGAAACACATAAACAGCAGAAAACAGGAAACTGGCACTGTGGCACTTCGTTAATAGGTTAGTTCCGGAAAATGTATAAAAGTACCACTAAGTGTAACGAAACAATAGGCAAATGGTGTAAAAACAAGCATGGAGCATCAAAAATTATAGATACGTTTGAGACGTATCAAGCATCCCCAAGCTTAACTCCTGCTCGTCCTCGAGTAGGTAAGTGATAACAAAAGAATAATTTTTGAGGTGACATGCACCTACACAATCTTGATCATATATGTAAGCATTGGTGAGCTGGGATCAATAGAACTTAAAACATGGGCATGAAAGATATAATCATGACAATAAGAACTTAGCAACCATGTTGTAAACATGCAAATGAACACAAACAAAAGATCATGATAATGAAACAATGAAAGTCAAACGTGTGTTCTAATCATAAGGAAAACATGCAAAAGGTTTCCAGCTTGTCCTTCAAAGAGAGCAAAACATAAATGCATAGGACACCTCAAAGTTTAAGAGGGCGACTAGATACAAATAATTTAAGAACAAGTGAAACCAATCAATATGAGTCAATCAATGAACCTTGGGACAATGCATATCACACTAAGAATGACAACTATGCTCTCTTAATGGTGCATAAAGAAACAAGGTGGTGACTCAACATAAAAGTAAAAGAAAGGCCCTTCGCAGAGGGAAGCAGTGATTTAAACATGTGCTAGAGCTTTTCATTTGTAAAATAGAGAGATAAAACTTGATTTTGAGAGGTGGTTGTCTTTGTCAACGACTGGCAATGGGGTTCTTACTATCTTCCATACAAAAATAAAGCAAGTTTTTGAGAGAGAGATTGGCACTTCGTGCTCTTTTTATAAAACTTGGCACTCCTCCCCACCTTTCCTTTCACAAACCATGGCTAACCGATTCCATCGGGTGCCCACCAACATTCACATTCATTGGAGGAGTGCCTTTTTTCTTTCTTTTTCCCTTTTTTTTGGAATAAGCAATATGGAAGATAGCAAATCCGACCACTACGTCCCCATGAGCTGAAAACAGTGTCACAAAACGAGAAGTGTTTTGAAGGTTTTTGAAAGGTAGCACACGAAAATTTTACTTTGGAATGGCTTACAAATACCATGCATAGGAATTTATAGTGGACACAATGGCAAACTTGGCTTTTAGGAGTTGGATGCACGAGTAGAGCTCATACTCAGTACAAGGCGAGGGCTAGCAAAAGACTGGGAGCGACCAACTAAGAGAGCAGTAATGGCCATAATCATGCAAAGCGACAAAGCGACATTAAAAGAAGCATACGATGGCATCAAAAGTCAAAAACTAAATGATCATGAAGGCTAATGGCGACTTTGGAAGAGTCTAACATGTGTGAGCATGCGCCAAGTCAACCCAAATAAAGCATCAAGGAGAAAACCAAAATAATGCTTCCATACAATAAAAACAACGCATGATTTTTTTTCAAAGGCTCATTAAGCAATCTCAGTTATTTGAGACAAGTCATGCTACAGCAAAACCACTAAGCATACTATCAAAAAGACATCAAGCATGACATGAAAAAGCCTAAGCCGCAGTCTACACAAGCTCCTTCTTGTACCACTATTTTGCACAAAGCTTTTTCTCTTTTCCAACACCATTTGAAATTTTTAAAGACACCTCTTTTGATGAAAACCAATGAAGATCAGAGGCAAAAATACACCTTGATGAAAAGATATGACAAGATCTGAACACAAATCAAGGCGAAAACGAAAACCAAAAGCAGTAGCAGACAAAGTAGAACGCTCGATTTATAAGAGTGAAAACTAGAGCATTCTTTGCAAATGAAAACGAGTACATCTCCTCCAAAGGAAATTTGTTGGGGTCCAACCATTTATTGCAGCAAACAAACAAACTAAACAAACTAAGAAAACTAAAGCAACTGACGCTCCAAGAAAAACACATAGTGCATGAAGCAATAAAAATATAGTGTTTTGAAAGGTGACCTGATTTTTGCCGATGAAGAAGGGGTGCCTCGGGGGCATCCCCAAGCTTTGACGCTTGTACTTCTTGGATATTTCTTGGGGTGATGCATGGGCATCCCCAAGCTTGAGCTTTTGTCCATTCTTAAACTCATCTCATCATTCTCCAATCCCTACACTTGAAAACTTCCTTCATACAAAACTAAACACAATTCTATTAGCAACATTAGTGTAAGCATAAAATATATTCAACCTCTTTTAGCTTCAGGTTTCAACCCAAAACCACCACATATAAAGTATATACTACTGTAGCAACTTCCACAAGAGTTCCATGATCAAAAAGAACTCAAAAGAAAGCGATAAAGTGGCAAAAACAAATATTGGCAGAAATCTGTCAAAACTGGACAGCTGATAATGGACGAATTTTTGAGGGATTTTCCGTTGCTCAAATCAAAAAGTGTTCAACTAAGAAAAGTTTGGATATAACCTGGGGCATATGCACAACTAATTTCAGTTCCAAAAGATATACAGAGAATTTTCACGAATTTTTGCGGTGCAGCACCGAAAACAGTTTCAGGACAGCAATAACCCCAAATCTTTACCTCACTCAAATTAGAGGCTTCTCTTGGCACAAAAACGAAATAAACAAGATAAGGAGCGGTCATTACAGTAGTAATGACTTCCAAGACTCGAAAAAAAGAAAAAGTACTGAAAAGTAAACAATGGGTTATCTCCCAAGAGTGCTTTTCTTTAACGCCTTTGAGCTAGGCGCAGAAAATTGCGAATCAAGTACCTTCAGAAGAAGCATTAAGATCAACAGAAGAGGTCTTGTCAATAAGGCATTGTATTTCATCCACATAAGTTTTTGAAGACCCTTGGTGATCATGCTTTGGTACACTATTCTCATCAAAAAGATTTTCAGGACAAATCCAAGCAAAATTGTTTTCGAAAGCATCATTCAATCCCAAAAGCTTGCAAGGTATAGGTATCTCGGCCTCCCCATCATGTGTATCAATAACCGTTATAGGTGAACCAAGTTTATTAAAACGTTTAAGAACCTTCCTAGCTTCAATAACGACATCCTTAAATTCTAAACGCAAAGTTTCCAAGATAAAAGCTTTCTTTTCGGGGTCCTCAATTTCATGAAGCTTAAGGAACATGTATTGCATAAAAGGATTAAGACTAGCAAACCTAGTTTCCAACATGTGAACTAAATAAGCAGAAGCAACTTCATAACTAGGAGCTAACTCAACCAAAGACTTTTCCTCAACTTCCTTATGCATACTAATGTGATTAAAGAACTCCTCAATGTTACTTTTGCCAATAATTGAACCACTCCCTACAGAGAGGTCCTCCAGAACGAACTCAGGGAACAACATGATAAACTAAAGTAAAGAAATAACAACTACCAAGGATTCTAATTTTTTTGGGTTTTTGATATAAAAAGCAATGCAGGTAAAATAAAATAAAGTAAAGCAAAACAAATAACAAAGTAATGGATGTGTGTGCGAAGAACTCCCCTCGCAGAAGTCTTCTCTCTTCCCCGGCAACGGCGCCAGAAAATTAGCCTGATGCGTGGTGAATGACCAGCCCGTTGGGAACCCCAAGAGGAAGGTGTGATGAGTATAGCAGCTAGTTTTCCCTCAGTTAAGAAACCAAGGTTTAATATCGTTCTTGAAGAAGAGAGACGGTGACGACTGAAGGTGATGCGGACTAGTTTGCGACAGCAGCGGACAATTTATATATGGCGCCTCGTCCAAGCTTTGCTTGCTAGCTGCAACGTGGAACCTGCACACACACAAACAAATACTTTGCTCCCAACTTGCGATGAGGTTGTCAATCTCACCGGTTTGCTTGAAACAAAGGTTATGAGTGTATCGAGTGGAAAACAGTAGTAATATGCGAGTAAAGTAAACAGTGCGGGAAAAGTAAACAGGTGATTGCAATATGATTAAAATAGGACCGGGGTCCACAGTTCACTAGTGGTGTCTCTCCATAGATAAATAACATATTGGGTAAACAAATTACAGTTGGGCAATTGATAGAATAAAGATAACGTGATATGTCAAGAAGATCACTATGAGATTTACTCTGGGCATTACAACAAAATACATAGACCGCCATCCAACTGCATCTATGACTAATAATCCACCCCCGGGGATATCATCCGAACACCCTAGAAGTATTAAGTTGCGAACAACAGATAATTGCATTAAGCAAAGTGTGTAATGTAAACAAAGCATATGCCCTTGAGCATATGAATGTTGTTTTCTCCCTAGTAGCAACAGCACATCTACCACCTTAGAGGTTTCTGTCACTCCCCCAGGTGAAATAGAGACATGAACCCACTATCGAGCATAAATACCCCCTCTTGGAGTCACTAGCAACTACTCGGCCAAGATAGCTACTAACAACGGAGAGCATGCAAGATCATAAACAACATAGAGATAACAAAAGATATAATTCAGTACAGCAACTTAATCATAAACACCAATATTCATCAGATCCCAACAAACCAACATTATAGTATTATATAACGGTGATCTCAATCATGTAGGGCAGCTCATGAGATCTAAACATGAAGCACATGGTGGAGAAGACAACCATCTAGCTACTGCTATGGACCCATAGTCCAAGGTAGACTACTCACTCATCGCTCCGGAGGCAAGCATGGCGATGAAGAAGACCTCCGGTGGCGATTCCCCTCTCCGGCAGGGTGCCGGGAAGAGCTTCTGGACCCTCCCGGTCTTCGGGTCGACGGCGGCGGCGGATCGCGATGTATTCTGGAAAACTGATCGGGCCCTTAGGTTTTTCTCATCAGGGGGTATATGTAGGCGAAGGGGGGCTGTCAGAGGTGGAGCCACGCGGCCTCACACGGGGCTGGCGCGGCCAGGGGCCAGGCCGCGCCGCCCCTGTGTGTGGGGGCCACGTGGCCCCCCTCCGTCAGGTCTTCAGATGTTTGGGAGCTCCCCGGTGAAATATGACTTCAGGAACTTGTTTCGTCCAATTCCGAGAATATTTCCTGTGTATCACTTCTGAAACACATAAACAGCAGAAAACGGGAAACTGGCACTGTGGCACTTCGTTAATAGGTTAGTTCCGGAAAATGTATAAAAGTACCACTAAGTGTAACGAAACAATAGGCAAATGGTGTAAAAACAAGCATGGAGCATCAAAAATTATAGATACGTTTGAGACGTATCAAGGATCACATGTGTTCACGGAGTGTTAATTACCAGTAGTTTCCCTTGAGACCCCGCTGCAAACGGGCTGGTAGGACAAAAGATGTCATGCAAGTTTCTCATTGCGAGCACGTACGACTATATATGGAACACATGCCTATGGTTACTTAGTACTAGGATGCTTTATCTTTATTTATCTGCAATTGCCCATATCTTGATTATTATATGAATTATCTTGTCCATGCAACGCCCGTTCATCCATTCCTATGCCTACAGTATTTAATCCTACTGTTTACTATTGATACCGTTACTACCTTTACTTTACTATTACTGCTACTATTTTACTACTGCCACTACTATAAAACTGTTGCTACTGATAAACTGCTGCGAGCAAGTCTGTTTTTAGGTGCAGCTGAATTGACAACTCATCTTTCAAGGCTTACAAATATTCTTTGGCTCCCCTTGTGTCGAATCAATAAATTTGGGTTTTACTTCCCTCGAAGACTGTTGCGATCCCCTATACTTGTGGGTCATCAAGACTATTTTCTGGCGCCGTTGCCTGGGAGCATAGCTTTATTTGTAAGTTCACTTGGAATTCATATTGTTCGATGCAATCCATTCATCATGGGTAAACCTCGTGATGGAAAGTTTCCTATATTGCCATCCACTACAAGAAGAGGTACAACTCGGAACACCTCTGTTGCTCTTGATTCACCATCTGTGATGAGTAAGTTGCTTACACCACCACATGCACATGCTACTACTGCTGAGTTTGAAAATGCTTCTAATAATTTTAATGATGCTTCTACTGTACTTGATGAGAGTGGTTCGTTAGGTTCCTTCCTAGACGCTACAATTGCTAGGACTAAACAAATGGGAAACACCGTTACACCTGTTAGTTCACCTGAGTCTAGAGAATGTCCTAGTGATGATCTTGAGGAAGCTTATATTGAGCTCAATGATGATTTTATTGATGAATTTCATGCTACTAGTGATGCTGGTGCTATTAGAGATCTTCTTGCAAGACGCGTTGTTAGATATAAGTTGTCTCCTGATGCTAAGTTTGCTACGTCTCCCATAAACATTAGTGATAAGGATTATGATTTCTCTTTGGATTTATCTTACATATCTATTGTTGATAAAGAACCTTTTTGTGGTACTGAAAATGAAAGTGCTATGGGACATATGAATGAGCTCTCTGCTTTGAGTAACTTATTTTCTGATGATACTAAGTTGCGCACTTACTTTGTTGCCAAGATTTTCCCTTTCTCATTGAAAGGTGAAGCTAAAGCCTGGTTTAATAATTTTTCTCCTAGATCTATTGATAGTCCTATTGCTTTGGTTGTTTTCTTTCAGAAATATTTCCCTGCTAGTGCTCAACATGCTGCTTTGCAGAAAATCTTTGACTTTGAGCATGTAAAAGGAGAGAAACTGCCTCAATCATGGGCAAGGTTTTGTTCTTTAATTAGAGCACTGCCTGGAGAGCCATTACCTAAAAATGAACTCCTTGATATATTTTATAATGGACTAACTGTTGAATCTAGGACATACCTGGATAGTTGTGCTGGTTGTGTTTTCAGGAAAAGAACTCCTGCTGAAGCTGAAGAATTAATGGATAAAATAAGCCAAAATTATGATGATTGGACTATGTCTGAGCCAACACCAGCGCCAACACCCAAGAAGAGAGGAATGATTGAATTGAATGATGAAGTGATGAGAGAAGCCACGAAATCTCTTAAGGAGAAAGGTATTAAATCTGAAGATGTGAAAAATCTACCACCTATAAAAGAACTATGTAAGCCAATCCCTCGCTCATCTACTATTGAGGTACACTCTCTTCAACACTTTGATAATAGAGATATTCCTTACTCTAAACCTCCTGATCAATGCTTAGATGAGTTTGATAATTTTATTGTTAAGCAAGATAACTTTAATAAGAGGGTGCAGAATCATCTGTTGGAGAACTCTAGAGCTATTAATAAGTTGCAGGATATTGTGGAGAGAACCTCCAATGATGTTAAGATGCTTGTTAAACATTTCCAAATGGTTCAGACTCAAATTGATCAGCTCACTAAGGTGCAAAAAGATTTGCTAGTTAACGTTTCTAGAGAAAAACATGCTTGTGAAATAAGCACTAGAAGTGGTGCTTCTACTCTGGATCCTTTATACCATAAAGGACATCCTAAGAGGATTGAACAGGATTCTCAACGTGCTGCAGGTAATGGTACTCTTTCCAAGAAAAAGAAGAAGAAGCATAAAATAGTTGCAGAATCTTCTGAAACAGGTAAGGATCCTAATAGTGTTTCTATTTCTGATGCTGAAACTAAAAGCGGTAATGCTTCTGATAAATAAGAAGTTGAGGAGGAAACAGAAAAGCTTGCTAAGAATGCAAAGTACACCAAAGAGGATTTCATTGCCAATGAACATGGTAGTGAGAGAGAACCTTGGGTGCAAAAACCAATGCCTTTTCCTGGCAAGAAACACAAATCCAAGGAAGAATAACACTATAACAGGTTTTGTGAATGGATGAAACCTTTCTTTTTGCAAATTCCTTTGACTGAAGCTATTAAAATGCCACCTTATACAAAGTATATGAAGGATATTGTTTCTAACAAAAGGAAGATTCCTAGTGAGGAAATTTCCACTTTGCTTGCTAATTATTCTTTTAATAGTAAGGTTCCAGAGAAGCTTGGAGATCCAGGTATACCAACTATTCCTTGCTCTATTAAAAATAACTATGTTAAAACTGCTTTGTGTGATTTGGGAGCCAGAGTTAGTGTCATGCCTTTTTCTCTCTATAAGAGACTTGATCTAGAAAAATTGATATCAACTGATATATCTTTGCAAATGGCTCATAAGTCTACTACTATTCCTATTGGTATATGTGAGGATGTTCCTGTTCAAGTGTCTAATAATTGTTTGATATTAACTGACTTTGTTGTGTTGGAAATGCCTGAAGATGATAATATGTCTATTATTCTTGGAAGACCTTTTCTTAACACTGCAGGTGCTGTTATTGATTGCAACTAAGGGAAAGTAACTTTTAATGTTAATGATAAGGAGCACATAGTTTATTTTCCCAAGAAGATTGATAGAAAATATGGTCTAAATTCAATCAAAAATATTGAGACCATTAAAGTTGGAGAAATTTATTATTCAAGGCTAAAGCCCAAGGAAGAATATGAAATTGTTATGGTTGGGACTATGCCTATCAAGGTCGAGGTAACATAATCATTTAGTGAAATGCAAAGTTTTGTTTCATAGAAAATTGTTTTGATAACAAGACTTGATCAACCTTGTTAACAAAGTGGTTTTTGAATGAATGAAACTATGTTTTCACCGCATTTACTTTTGTCTACTCATGTTTTCACCTTGTTTACTTTTGTTTCCACTGTTTAGTTGCATATTAGAGTATCTTAGAGCTACTGTAGACTTGGCTTGAATTTGTTTTCCATCGTTCCATCTTCATTTTCCCGAGTTTTTAATCACTTGTCAATTTCTGAAAATCCTCGAAAATTCCAGAAAATTGTTTTAAATTTTTTACGTCAAATTTGGGGCAGAGAGGCACCTGGGACACCCCAAGGGGACCCACCATGCACCACACCACATGGTGGCGCGGCCCAGGCCAGGCCGCGCCGTGGCATGGTGTGGGGCCCCCTGGCCCTCCACTTACCTCTCTACCAGCCACTTCACTCTCTCTCCCAAAAAATCTCCACTCCATTGTTCAAACCCGTGTTCTTGCTGTTCTTGCTCACAATTTTTGATCTCCTTGCTTAGCCCATCTTTGCTGCTGAGATTTGGAGTATTTGTTCTCCGGTATGTGACTCCTTCGATTGTCCAAGTAGAATTTTGTTTAGTGGAGAATTTCTTGAGTATTTTAGCACTATAGGTGACAGGTTAAATGAGTTTGCATGCTTGTATTGCTTAGGTAAGTTATTTTGATGCATGTTAACCCTCTTGCAACTCCCTATAGTAGTTTCCTTCATTTGTTTGTCTCGAAATTATTTTTTTATGAGGTTTGCTTAAAAATTTTAGAAAAGGGAAATGGATATTCACACTTATGGAGAAGTTTTTGAGAGAGAAGCACCAAGGTCATCAAGGCCTTCAAGATCAACTACTCAATTCAGGACATCCTATAATGAAGATCTTATGTCACCAAGCATTGGTGATGAGGGGGATGATGGAGATGCACATCCATCAACCTTCCCTTGTACTAAATTTTTGAGAGATGCAGGAATCCTTGAAGATTTCTTACTCCTTGTTGACAGGGTTGGTTTGACTACATACATGCTTGATGAGAGTGACCAATATGCTACTCTCACAAAGATTTTTGTTGAGAGCTTTAAATTTTCTAACTCCGTCTTCAAGCCATCTATCGCTTTTAAAATTTGTGATAACTCTATCACCATGTCTTTTGAGAGATTTTGCAGCATCCTAGGTATTGCCATGTTTGGGACAGCAAAGAAGATTCAGAACCGACCAGCTGATTTGCTGGAGCTTTACCGAGGGGTAACCAATGATGATGACCGCACAGCTCAGCATGGCAAGATAAGAAATATTCAACTCCCAGCTATTAGATACTTTGCTTACTATCTTGCCACTAGTATTCTTGGTAGGGAGAACACTAGTAATATTTCTAGCTATCATTTAGCTTTTCTAGCCACTGCGCTTGATGTTAGTAAAAAGTACAACCTCGGTGCTCTCATTGCTCGTCGCTTAGCTGCTAGGGGACCCATTTATGGATGCATTATTGCTACGCGCATTGTTGCTGCTTTAGGCCTTTCTGTTGCTCCTAATGATACATTGTTAGTCCCACAGAGACTTGATCTTGCTGCTATGAAGATCCAGCACTTTGTTACTACTAACTCTCGTGCAAGAAGTCTAGTTTAGAGAATGTTATTTACTGATGGAGATGAAAGGGGAGTTCCCTTGCCGCAGACCAGTTTGTTCAGTATTTGCAGGGGACCTTGGACGCGCTCGAAGGAGGAGTTGGACGAGCAGCTTAGGTTGCTTGGCTTCCACATGCAGCAGGGCGTCGAGAACCAGGAGGAGGAGGCGCCCGCTGATTATTACAATGTGTACCATACCGGGGCACCCTCGAGCTCATATCAGGACGAAGGTACTTCTTCGTAATATTTTGGAGATGCCACTTCTTGGCCGCGTTGGGATTGATCTCCACTTAGGCCAAAAGTCTAAGCTTGGGGGGAGGTATGCCGACAACTCACTCATCTATACATCATATTCTATCGGTACTTTGTATATCCATGTTTCGCTTTATTTCTTTTTCCTTGTTGTTCTTGTTTTATTTCTACTTTCCAAAACACAAAAAGACCAAAAATATTTCTTCATCCTCTGGCGATCGCGTGCATTTATTGTTGCACGCATCTTCTCCATCTACAAATCTGTTTGCTACATCCATTAAATCTGATACTGTTTCCGGCTTGATTCTTCCCATCTCTTCGACTAGGTCTCCTCGCCTTAACCCGACTATGAATGCGTCTATTGCTCTTTCGTCTGATACTTCAACTGTTGAATTTTTGATGATGCTCCATCTTTGGATATACACCCTTAATGTCTTACCGCGTTGCTGTACGCAGGCTTTGACTTCTTCTATGGATGCTGGCCACTTATATGTCGACTTGAAGTTACTCATGAATTGCTTTGTGAGCTCTTCCCAGCTTCCAATTGTTTCTTTTTCTAATTTGCTCAACCATGACCTTGCCGCACCGGTGAGGTGTAATTGCAAACTTTGCATAGTTGTTTCCTTTGTTCCTCCCAATATTTTTACTGCTTACAGATAATCCGAGAGCCATGACTGTGGCTCCTAGGATCCATCATATTTTTGCTGATCATGAGGTAATTTCAAACCTTTGGGTACTGGCGTGGTGCGAACCCTATGCTTAAAGCATGATGCCCCCATCTCCTTTTCGTCATCTTCGTAATCGTACGCCTTATTTGGGGACCTGGATCTTTGGGTTCCTCTGTACTTCGGGCTTTTGTGTCGCCCTAGTGATGGTGTTCTAGATCATCGACTGCCGCTCCTGTGCCGAGGACTATTGTGACGACGCGGTGATCTTGGCTTATGGGTTCCTTTGTTGCGATATGCCTCCTCCTCTTTTGCTGATAATTTGTTGCCTACCATCTTCAATCCATTTAGTGATGTGCGGTGCATATGTTCCCTCGGGTCTCCTGGATTTGGTCGTGTTGTATGTAAATATGCTTGAGCTGCCACCAATGCTGCTTTAGGAGTTTTTGGTATAATGTTTCCTTGCTCGTCGACCGATAGGAAGGACGAGTCGAGGTTTTTGGAGATGCTTTGCCTTTCTGAGTACTCGAGGTTTTCATATCTTGATCCATGTCGACGATGCCTTTTATTTGTATATAACGCGTTGCTATGTGCTCTGCGAGCACCGTTGCTTGCTACAATGGTGATGACCCACAAGTATAGGGGGTGTATCGTAGTACTTTCGATAAATAAGAGTGTCGAACCCAACGAGGAGCAGAAGGTGTTGACAAGTGGTTTTGATCAAGGATTCACTGTAAATACTAGCAAACGGGTTTTCAGGGGTATTTGGTAATGCAAATAGATAAAGTGCGAGTAAATAAAAGACAGTAATAATAATTGTAGCAAGTGGCCCAATCCTTTCTTGAGCAAAGGACAAGCCGGTTGTGTAACTAATGATGACCAAACGTTCTCGAGGATGACGGGAGTTTTTGTCAAGAGCTTTCGCTTCATGCCGCTAAATAATCTTTATTGGTTTGATAAGTGTTATGGGGGTGAACCTGTGCTAGCGCACTACCCTTACTAGGATAAATACACACTTGTGATTATACCCCTTGCAAGCATCCGCAAATACAAGAAAGTAATTAAGATAAATCAAACCACAGCCTTAAACTCTAAGATCATACGCTCCCTGGTGCAATGGTTTCCTAATGGAGGTTTAGGTTTCTGTCACTCCAGCAACCCCACAATTAGTAGCCAAATACACAATGCATCTCACTAGGCCCATAAGTGGTGAAGTATCATGTAGTCGATGTTCACATGACACCACTAGTGAAATAGCACCACAACAAATAAATATCAAACCATTAAATATTACTTAACATAATTCCACTACTAACATCTTGACTTCTCCCATGTCCTCAAGAACTAAATGAACTACTCACAAGACATCATATGGATCATGATCAGAGGTGAAATCATGGTAAATAACAATCTGAACATAAACCTTAATTCAATAGTTCCACTCAATAGCATCAACCACAAGAGTAATCAACACCGGGAAAGTTTCCCCTAAGAATTTAATAAGATTCAACTCAAGATGTTACAGCGGGATGGCGTGGTGATGGTGGAGATGAAGGTGCTGGTGATGGAGATGATGATGATGATGATCCCGATGAAGTCTGGTGCGATTGTGATGACGATGGCGATGATCTCCCCTCTCCGGGAAGGAATTTCCCCGGCAGATTTCTGCGTGTCGGAGAGCTTTTCTCTCTCAGGTGTTTTCTGCCCCGTAGAGGCGGCGGTGGATATCTTTGAGCCCCCCCCCCCCTTGACTTAGGTTTTCGGGGATGATGAAATACGCGAAGGGGCGATGGCAGAAGTGGGCCAGGGTGGCCTCACCACAGGCCGGTGCGGCCAGGGGTGGGCCCGCGCCCCCTGGTGGTGAGCCCGCCCTGTTGCTCCTCTTGTCTTCTCCTTCTGGCTTCTTCAGTCTTCTGGTAAAATATAATTTCCTGGTATTTTTCTAGAATTTCCTGATCTTCTGAAATATGGTGTCTTGACGGTCCTTTTTCCAGCAGAATCCTGACTCCGGCAGCAAATCCTCCAATGATCATCAAACATGTAAAAACAGAGGAAACAACATAAGTATCATCTCTAAATGTGAAATATATCGATGAATAACAGTAAATTATGATACAAAATAGTGATACAAAATGGACGTATCAACCCCCCCAAGCTTAGACCTCGCTTGTCCCCAAGCAAAAACTGAACTCGGTAAACATGACCACAGGTTTATGGAGTGAAGTGTCGATAATCAAAATACGGACAAGAAGCATCACATTTACCAAGGCACAAATTACGTTAGACAGCAACTTCCCTTTATATGATATAGACTTGCAATAAGTAAAAGGGAATCACAAATAAGGATGCACAAGGTAAACTATAATTGGTGATGGCAAACCTTAGTTCTTGGTCAGAGAACAATAAACAAACTATTCTTTCTTTTGAACGGAGCCTTTTTAAAACAGAGCTAATATAGCAAAAACTATATGCTCAACAAAACAAACTCTTTGTAATCATGGAAAGCTTTCATAGATATATTCCTTCAGGTAAAAGCATTATACTAAACAAAGGAAGATAGTAAACATGATTGAACAGATCAACATATGGATGAATGAAACATAACAACTCAAATGCTTGCTTGAGATAGAGGGGAATAGGTTGACTCAACATAAAAGTAAAAGACAGGCCCTTCGCAGAGGGAAGCAGTGATTAAACATGTGCTAGAGCTTTTCGTTTGTAAAACAGAGGTAAAAGTTGTTTTGAGAGGTGGTTGCTTTTGTCAACGACTAGCAGTGGAGTTCTTGATATCTTCCATACTAAACAAGTGAGAGCGGTTCCGAGATGTTTGATTAGTTGGCACAATTGTGCTCTATAGCTTAGCACTCCTCCCCACCTTTTCCTTTCTCAAACCATGGCTAACCGATTCCATCGGGTGCCCACCAACTTTCACATACCAAGGAGGAGTGCTCTTTTTCTTTTCTTATTTAGATTACAATGGTCTGACCAGCTCCCTTGCAAAATTAATGATGAGCAGATGAAGCTGCCTAGTCGAGGGGTACTCAATTTAGTATGGAAGATAACAAACCCAACCACTACGTCCTCATGAGCTAAAAACAGTGGCACAAAATGAGAAGTATTTGAAGGTTTTTTTGAAAGGTAGCACATGAAAATTTACTTGGAATGGCTTGAAATACCATGTATAAGAATTTGTAGTGGACTCTTTGGAAGTAACTTGGCTTTTGGGAATTGGATGCATGAGAAGTATTCCCTCTCTGATGAGGGGTTAATTCGACAAATGTCCAAGATGAAGGACTTAGGATCGGGGAGATAGGGCGTCGGATGAATTCGAAGGTAAACTCAGTCAAACAAGGTGGCTATGAAAGTAAACGTGGGTGTAGAACCTGGCTTGCTTTCAATCTGTCCCTCACCGTCCCTTCCTGGCCCCTATATATAGGTGGCCAGGTCTCGAGGATCGGGTAGGGTCCAATACAGATTACAATATCGACATACGGTAAGAACTTGTATTTCGACTAGTATTACAATTGGGCCTAGCTCAACGGGCCTCAGGGGTACTCAACTGATGGGCTCTATTATCTATACCCTTGTCAGTAGCCCCTGAGATTCTACCAGAATTGCAGATTCGGGTTGAATCTCTAATCTTTAAATCTTCGATTTGATCATTTCTTCGACTTCTTCATGTCTTCAAATCTTCGACTTGGTCTTTCGACTTATTTTTATTATAATACCTCGCAAGGGGTTTTGATGAGCAAGCCTGACAACTCTGACGGATCAAGAGGTCAGTTAACTGCCGGAACAGATACTTGTCACCTACTTCAAATTCAATCCCCTTGGACTTGAATTCGGGAAACCGGTCAAACCCATTCTTTTGCCGCATTTAGGACTTACAAAGAATGAATCTCAGTGGTTCTCAGGGTACCTAGTGCGTCCACCAGGATTTTTCTTCGCGTCATAGACACGGATACATACCAGCAGAGCGCATCCGTGTGCGTATACCGGGCCACACAGGATGGATCCTGGGGTCTTACCTTTGTGATATATTTCAACCACGGCATTCAAGTTTTGTCGCGATGACAACACTTGAGAATTATATTTCGCAGCCTTGTTTGATTGAATCAATATATGCTACTTTTCGAGTTGTCCTTTTTAGCTTTTCATGAACACCTCCCTATGGGAGTAATCAATGTTTTGTTGGCGATATAGCCAAAGATCCTTGCTATTTTCTTTTGTCGACTTATTTCTATCGGGTGCGCGACAGCGCTCCCGATGGGAGTAGCCCCCGAGGCTATAGCCAAAAAATTTCGGGTATAGGCTCAAGAGAATAGATAAATTTGCTCCACGCTCTTCTTCTCGTATCATTTGTTGATTTTCCTCACTTTTGAATGGAATTTCCTTCTTGTTTCTGTTGCAAGCCCCCGAGTCGAAGACAAGGGAAGCCTGTTCGTCTGCCAGGATCTTGCGTACCCTCTGATCCCTTTTCGCTTCACACCTGTTTTTTTTTTTGACACTTTAACTCCTCTGTGCTTATCTGCGCTATAAAAAATCCGAAAATTTACTTTGGGCCTTGCCACTTCAGGGGCCCATTAGCACGTGCTTATAAATAAAGCACACTTTGACTAGGGTAAAAACCCTAATTCCTCCATCTTCCTTTGCCGCATTGTCTTCTCATCCCATCTAGGGTTTTACATCTCTGACGCTTGTCCCTCATGGCCAATGCAAGTGAATCTCGATTGAAAATCGACGCCCCGGTGGTGAAGTGGGGTCACGGCCGCCCGTGCGGTAGTAAAAATAAAACTACCGCTGCATCCATGGGGGCATCATCTTTGGTTCTAGTGAAGCGATGCCCCGGCCGCCTGGCTGGGAGCAAGAATAAACCTAAGGTGCCCTCTGCTGCACCAGGTCCAAGTGCTTCTTCCCGTGATACTTCTTCTTCGTCGCCCAGGATCTACTCTTTCTTCTGTATCTGCAACGCGCAATGCCACGAGATTCAATGTCTGCCCCTGAATTTCACAAAATTTATGGATGGGCGGGAGCTGCGTGAAGCAATTCTCCGCGAACAATCTGGTGGAGGAACTCCATATGAAGTGGAGGTATGGTACGACGGCACAGGTGAACAGTTCTTCAAGGGCGGCTGGGCGCGATTTGCGGAGGATCATGACCTCCATCAGGGGTTCTTCATGACCTTTGATTTTCATGTTGGCACGTCGAAGTTCGACATGAGAATCTACGACGGCACCCAGTGCCAGAAGGAGTATGAAGCCAAAGTGTAGTTTTACTAGTTTTCTTCTTCATGTAATCCAGTTATTTCTTCGTCGTGCTTATCTGGAATGAACAATCGCATCGAAATAATAGTACCAAATTATGTGTTTTACCATGGGAACGAATCATGATTCCGAGGTATGCGCTTGAATTTTTTATCGGGTTCCCTTGAACCGTTTATGGTGCCGTCGAAATATCGGGTTGCAATCAACCTTGTAGTATGTCGCAGATAATCACAAAACTTGTTAACATTATTTCGTACAACTCGAGGGTCTTAGCCCCCGAGTGTAAAGTAAAATATTTACACATATTGTCGATTTGACCCAATGAACCCGACCTATGGCCTCATGTTCTGGATTTAGAGGGTCATAACTCAAAAAAACTCCTTAGTCGCCTTATTTCGCCTATGCATAGAACCGTCATAGCTGCTCTGCATTCCATGGGTTACTCTCGTGTTGCCCTGTTTTCTTGTCTTGTAGTCGATAAGCTCCTCCTGGTATCACTTCTGTCACGACGTAAGGTCCCACCCATGGGGACTTGAGTTTTCCATGGCCATCTTGCTTGAGTCATAGAACTAGATCTCCTACCATGAAAGATCGTGGACGAACTCGATTGCTATGGTAATTTCGCAAATTTTGCTGATACTCAGTAGCTCTGGCAAGTGCTACATCTCTTGCCTCATCGAGTGAGTCGACATCATCCTGCAGTGCTTCTGTGGAAGTTGCCTCGTCGTATGCTGCGATCCTTGGAGCTTCATGAGTTATTTCAACTGGAAGCACAGCTTCCGCACCATGGACCAGGAAAAAGGGGGTTTCTTGAGTAGCTGCGTTGGGTGTAGTTCGTAGACTCCAGAGTACAGAGTGTAGCTCATCTACCCAAGCGTGCTTGGCTTTTTCAAGGGGTGCCAACAGCTATTTCTTTATCCCGTTGCATATTAAGCCATTGGCTTTTTCGACTTGCCCGTTTGTCTTCGGATGTGCTACAGATGCAAATTTCAGTTTGATTCCCAATCCTACGCAATAGTCCTTGAACTCCTTTGACGTGAAATTTGTACCATTGTCTGTGATTATGCTGTGTGGCACTCCGAAGTGAAAGACTATAGACTTGATGAAATTTATTGCGGCTTTAGAATCTTGGGTTGTCACTGGGGCTGCTTCTACCCACTTGGTGAATTTGTCGACTGCCACCAGCATGTAAACGTGCCCTTCTGGCCAAGACTTGTGCAATTTTCCTACCATGTCGAGACCCCACTGCGCAAAGGGCCAGGATAATGGTATTGGTTGTAACTCTGCTGCTGGTGCATGTGGCTGAGATGCAAACCTTTGGCATGCTTCACACTTTTGAACTATATCTTTTGCGTCTTCGATGGCTGTTAACCAATAGAATCCTGCTCGAAAGGCTTTGGCCGCTATAGCTCTGCTACTCGCGTGATGTCCACATACTCCTGCATGAATATCCTTTAAGATTTCTTGTCCTTCTTGTGGAGTGACGCATCATTGCAGGACGCCTGATATACTTTTCTTATATAACTTTCCTTGCAACACGACGAAAGCCTTGGATCGTCGTATTATTATTTTTGCTTCTACCGTGTCTTCGGGTAGTGTTTTGTTTATCATGTATGCCAGATATGGCTGCATCCAAGTTTCTTCTATCATCATGACTTCTTCTGGTTCTGCTACACTTGTTTTTCAAGCCCCCGAGCCTATCGTTTGCCCCTCTATAGTCGAGGTTTTGCTGTTCTTTATTGATCGCTCTATGATTTCCTCCTAGAAGACTCCTTGTGGAACGGGTAAGCATTGGGACCCGATGTTTGCTAAATTGTTGGCTTCCTCGTTGCTGGCTCTGCTGATGTGCGAAACTTCGCATCCATCGAATGTTCCTTCGAGATAGTAGTATAAGTTTCTGTATGCTGTCATATTGTCACTGATGGCGTCGCATTTGTTCATTACTTGTTGAACAACGAGGTTCGAGTCTCCAAATATTTTAAGTCGAGTTGCTCCACAAGCTTTTGCCATTTTCATTCCGTGGAGCAACGCCTCGTATCCGGCTTCATTATTAGAAGCTTGGGGAAAACTCATCTGTAACACATATTTCAGTTTGTTGCCTTGTGGTGATATCAGGACTACGCCTGCTCCTGCGTCTTGGATTCTTTTTGAGCCATCGAAATACATCGTCCAAACACTCGATAAATCTGGAGGACCTGTACTTTGTAACTCTAGCCACTCTGCTGTGAAATCTGGCAGAATTTGTGACTTGATTGCCTTTCGCTTTTCGTACGTGATGTCTAGGGGTGATAATTCAATTCCCCATAAAGAGACACGTCCTATTGCCGAGGGGTTGTTCAATATATTGGAGAGTGGTGCTTCATTGACCACTATAATTGGGTGCACCGCAAAGTATTGCCGTAGTTTCCGAGCTGTTGTGAAAACACTGTATGCGAGCTTTTGATAGTGCGGGTACCTTTGCTTTGTTGGAGAGAGTACTTCACTGATGAAATAGACTGGCCTCTGAACGCCGTGAGCTTTTCCTTCTTCACTTCTTTCGACTACTAGTAATGTACTTACCACTTGGTGTGTTGCTGCGATATATAATAGTAGTGGTTCTTTTTCCTTTGGTGCGACCAACACCGGAGGTGTGGAGAGCACTTTTTTCAACTGCGCGAAGGATACGTCCGCTTCTTCCGTCCACTCGAATTTATCATCTGATTTTTTCATGAGCGCGTAGAAAGGTAGTGCTTTCTCTCCCAGTCAAGCCACAAATCAACTTAGCGCCGCGACGCGCCCTGCGAGCTTCTGTACGTCGTGTAGCTTTGTTGGTTTTCCCATTGTTAATATTGCTTGGATCTTTTCTGGGTTTGCCTCTATTCCTCTTGCTGATACTAGGAACCCCAAAAGTTGCCCTGCTGATACACCGAAAGAGCATTTGGTCGGGTTGAGCTTGAGCTTATACTTGTTCAGGTTGTCGAAAGTTTCCGCCAGGTCGCTGATCAGAGACTCTTCCTTCCTCATGGTGATGACCACGTCATCAATGTAAACTTGGATATTTCGTCCTATTTGACTTCCGAGGCAATTTTGCATCATCCGCTGGTAGGTTGCCCCTGCATTTTTCAGGCCGAAAGGCATGACCTGATAACAGAACACGCCATATGGTGTAATGAAGGCTGTCTTTTCCTCGTCCTCCTTTTTTAATTTGATCTGATTGTAACCAGAGTATGCATCTAGGAAGGAAAGCCTTTCGCACCCCGCTGTTGAGTCGATTATTTGATCAATGCGTGGTAAGGGGAAGGGATCCTTTGGACAGTGCTTGTTGAGGGATGTGTAGTTGACACATACCCTTTGTACGTCTGTGTTTTTCTTTGGGACTATAACTGGATTAGATACCCAAGTCGACGTTTTGATTTCTCGGATGAACCCTGCATTTTCCAGTCTATGTAGCTCTGACGCTATGCCTTTCCTCTTGGGTTCATCAAATCGTCATAGTGGTTGCTTGACTGGCTTTGCTTTAGGATCCACGTTTAGTGCGTGCTCGACGACTTCCCTGGGAACACCTGGCATATCTGAAGGACACCAGGCGAAGATTTCCCAGCGCTCACGGAGGAACTCGACGAGCGCGCTTTCCTATGCGGGATCCAAGTTTACCGCTATAGAGGTGGTCTTGTTTGGGTCCGTCGGATGGACCTGTATTTTCTTCGAGTCCTGAGTTGCATCGAAAGCCTGATCTGGCAGGGATCGCCCGACGTCGGGTAGCACGTTGTGGTCAGTTTCGCCTTTTAGCCTTGCGTACTCTGCTGTCATGCCGCAGGTTTGTGCCAACCTATTAAATTCTTTGTCACAGGTGTTGGATACTTCAAAGCTTCCTTGTACCGTGATCGTTCCTTTAGGTCCTGGTATCTTGAGTGTAAGATATGCATAGTGAGGTACTGCCATGAATTTTACAAATGCTAGGCGTCCCAGGATTGCGTGGTATTGTGAGGGTCAATCCATGACTTCAAACTCCAGCTTTTCTCTACGATAATTGTTGTTGTCGCTGAAACAGACGTCGAGTTCTATTTTGCCCAAAGTTTAATTTGCGGCTCCTGGTACTATTCCATGGAAAGAACAATCTATTGGCTTTAGATTTTCCAATGATATGCACATTGCTTTCAACGTTCTGGCATATATTAGGTTTATGCCACTTCCTGCATCCATGAATACTCTTCCGACATCATATCCTCCTATTTGAGCTTTGAGCACCATTGGTGAGTGACCTGGTCTAGGGACTTTCCTCGGGTGGTCTGCTCTGCTGAACCTAACTGGTTGATCGGACCACTTGAGATACTCCATAGTAGCTGGTGGTGATGTTATTGCTAGGTTGACATGTCTTGATATGCTCTTCCTTTCTTTCTTCGACTTTGGTACTGGTTGGATCATTGCTGATATATATACTTTTGATTCCAGCTGTTTTGCTAGTCGCTGCATTTGATATCCCTGACTTATGCTTTTTCCTCCCTGTTGTGCTCCTTGGCTTGAATCCATGGCGTTTTGCAATCTTAGGAAGGTTCTGCAATCCTTTATCTGGTGGTTGGAAACTCTTTTCCCGTCTAGGTAAGCATAATGGATGCAGCAAGGACCATATAGCATATCTTCTGCCGAAGGACCCGAGTACCTTGGCTTCTCCTTTCCCCTGCTGTCTCTCGTAGGAAATTTGATGTTTTCATAGCCTTCTTCATTCCTTTCGTCATATCCTGCTGCTATCTGATTTCTCCTTCCGTGGTTGTCGCCATTGCGGTATCTTCGCCTTTGCCTGCTTGTTTTGTCAACTTCTGGTGAACGCCCCCTTTTGTTATTGTACGCGTCTTCTCCATCGGTGAATCTGTTGGTTGTTTCCATTAGCTCAGATACTGTTTTTGGCCTTGCTCTTCCTATCTCTTCCACTAGGTCTGTACGACGAAGGCCACTTGAAAAAGCATCTATCGCTCTTTCGTCAGAGACGTCTTCTGCTGAGTTTTTGATTACACTGTAGCGTTGTATATAAGAGCATAGGGTTTCGCCTCTCTGCTGTACGCACGACTTGACTTCTTCTAGCGATGCTGGGCGCTTATATGTTGAGCGAAAGTTTCTCGTGAATTGACTCTCTAATTCTCCCCAACTTCCAATGGAGTCGTTGGGTAGGGTATTTAACCAGGACCGTGCTACGCCGTTGAGGTGTAACTGCAAACTTTGCATGGCTGTTGCTCTTGTTCCTCCTAGTATCTGTACTGCTTGCAGGTAATCTGATAACCATAGAGTTGGCTCTTGCGATCCATCATACTTTTCTTGGTCATGCGGCAAATTTAAACCTTTGGGTACCCGCGTTTTGCGAACCCTTCGGGTAAAGCATAGCGCGCCCATCTCTTTTTCGTCGTCCTCGTAGTTTTCTTCCCTCCACGCGTAATGTGAGTTATTTACCCTTGCTTGTGCTATTATGTTCCTTGCATCCTCCTTCCTCTTTTGGCTTTTCTCGTCTTCTGAGGACTCGCTAGTTTCGTTCCGCGAAGATTTGCGCTTGACCTCTTCTTTTTCCCTTTTACTGCGGTGAGTCAACTTTTTCTCCAAAATATTGCCTTTTAGCTTTTCTTTGACTAGCCCGAGGCTCCGTATCACGGCTTGATGCATTTGCTCCCGTGGGTCACCAGGTTTTGGTTGCGTGGTTAGTAGATATGCCTGTGCTGCTATCAATGCTGCTTCTGGTGTTTCTTGCACGAATTCTTCCTCCTCCTCTGGTTGGTTCGCGCTTGGGCTCCTCGTATGACTTTATTCTACTACACGTGCTGTTGTCCATCTATTGTGCTTCGGGTCTTTGTGCCTCTCCATGCTGCTTTCTGATGTGTCACTGTACTTATCCCAGTGTTCTTCGCTTGACATACTATCGTCACCTCGGCTTCTCATGAACATATCTCTTTCCTTCCTTAACTTTTTCCTGCGCTGGTGTAGCGCATATTGGTACCCCATTAAAACTTCTCTTCTTGAATCTGCGGGTACATCAGTCCCGCGGTTAACAGCTGTCATGATCATTCTCCACTCTCCAGCGGAAACATGCACTTTCTCCTTCTCTTTCTTGCCATTGCTCCTTAATTTGTTGACTTGCATGTCGACCTCCTTGTTGCCAGTGTGATTGTTTTCTTCTTCTGCTGCTTCTGTGATGATAACGCATAATTGGTGTACGCTCTTGGAGATGCCACTGCTTCTGCTGACGATATCCCTTGACTTGTCCACTGCTTCTTCCACCATGGTCTCTTGCCCGATTTCGTCGGGTTCCTCTAATTTTCCCTGCAAATTTTCTGTTGCTGTTAAGCTGACTGGCGAGTTTGCCTCGCTAGAAGAGCCTACAGATGATCCAGATGCTGTCATCCTCTCTACTTTGCCCGCCGACGGAACTGATTTCGTCGAATCCAAAAGGCGAGTTGTACCCGAAGGTCCGATGTAGAAACTTAGACTTCCAAAAGTCAATTCCACCTCTTGATTTTCGTCGACTTCTGGATTGATTTTGGCTAAAAGCAAAAAAGCCATCGAATTTATGATTCCAATGCCCAGAGTCCCCACGATCGGCACCAATTGACGAGGGGTTAATTCGACAAATGTCCAAGATGAAGGACTTAGGATCGGGGAGATAGGGCGTCGGATGAATTCGAAGGTAAACTCAGTCAAACAAGGTGGCTATGAAAGTAAACGTGGGTGTAGAACTGGCTTGCTTTCAATCTGTCCCTCACCGTCCCCTCCTGGCCCCTATATATAGGGGGCCAGGTCTCGAGGATCAGGTAGGGTCCGATACAGATTACAATATCGACATACGGTAAGAACTCATATTTCGACTAGTATTACAATTGGGCCTAGCTCAATGGGCCTCAGGGGTACTCAACTGACGGGCTCTATTATCTATACCCTTGTCACTCTCAGTACAGGTTTTTGGCTAGCAAGGCTAGGTAGCAAGCATAAGAGTTGCATGAAACAAACATACATATAATAGGAACAATGATGCAAACTTCCTTGAAAGTACAACGATTTTAACTTGAGAATACTATTGCTTATGAGCCAAACATGAAGGAAAGCTGAGATGATATATCTACTAGCACTTCTTTCTTCTTTTTCTACTCAAAACTCAAGGTAATGTTGCTACTGACCAAGCTAAGTTTGCCAAAACTAACTAAATTTACTCATGCTCCCAAAGTGATACCAATACTAATCAACAAGACTAATTATATAAGAGAGATTGCAAACTAAAATAAAGTATGCGGAAAGTAAACGATAAAAACTTCTCATTAATATTTCATTACCACAACTCACACCAAGGGATACATAGATAATCAACTAAGGAGGATACTTCCACACTGCAAACTATTCTATAAGATAACTTCTCTATTCATGATATGACTCTACTTGAAAAGTAAATGAGTAAAAGATAATGATGTGATACCGCGGCACTCCCCCAAGCTTGGAACAAGCCAAGGGGATGCCTATACCCATGACGAATTACTCCTTTGGCGGTGGTGGTGAGTCTTTAATAAGCTTCTCAATCAAATCTTTCAAGTCATCGATCTTGTGACTGAGGTTACGAATCATCTCTGAATTGTGCTCAATACGGCTCATGAACCTGTCAGCCAGAGAGTCCCAGCTCTTAGAATTATTTTCCCATCCTTCTTCACATTTGGAACTTTCTTTCCCTGCACTGTTAGAACGATCTATATCCCAACCAGAGGGCAATCGTGATCTAGGCACCTTTTGAATCTGATGTTCATGTGTTAGAGTATGGAAAGGGTTGTTGCCTGACGGGGATGTCCGTGGAGCTAAAATGTGGCACGGCACACCACCTCCGGTTCTTATACGTGCACTTTTCTTGAACTTGTCGTGACTTGTCACCACCCCAATGCTTGCGATCATGGTACTCGGGCGTGAACTTTGATCTTCTTCCATCTCTTCTTCCTCGGCCTCACTTTCAACTTCTTCCTTCAACTGAAGGTCTTGGTGGTCATCTTCCGGAGGTGTCTTCTCCTTGTCATTGCTCGAGGATGCCATGATCCGCCCAGAACTGAGAACAATCTCCTGACAGAAACAGCTCGAAACAAAAACACTATGAAAACACGATATATAGACCTCGGGTATTCCGGGAGGTTATATAGGCGAAAATTAAACATCAAGATGAAATCACAGGAGGAAACCGGGATGGAAACGAGCTCCGGGGTGCTCTCACCACAGGCCGGCGTGGCCTGGAGTGGGCCCACGCCCCCTGGTGATGAGGAGCCACCGGACTCCGTCTCCTGCCCGTTTTCGTCTCGTGATTTTTCATATTTAATAAAAACAACAAAAACATTAATAGAAAAGTTTTTTGCAAACCTTTTCTGACTAGAACTGTTACCTATTCGAAAACGAACTCTGCAAGTTCCTGCATATTGTCCTGGATGAATTCTTCTAGAGAAACTGTTTGAATAACATCAACATCTTCATTATAAGAATCTCCAGCAATATAATGTTTGAGTCTTTGACCATCACCACTTGTGTAGTGTCATCTTTCAATGAGGCAATCTTTATCACACCTGAGCGGTATACTTCCACAATAACATAAGGTCCTTCCCATTTTGAGAGTAATTTTCCTGCAAAAAATCTGAGACGAGACCTATACAATAGAACTTTCTCACCAACATGAAACTCTCTCTTAAGAATTCTCTTATCATGCCATTGTTTGACTTTCTATTTGAAGAGTCTGGCATTCTCGTAAGCTTCGTTTCTCCACTCATCTAGGGAACTCAAATCGAGCAACCTTTTCTTACCGGCGAGTTTAAAATCTCTATTAAGCTCTTTCACTGCCCAAAAAGCTTTGTGTTCTAATTCTAAGGGCAAGTGATACGCTTTTCCGTAAACCATTTTATAAGGAGACATGCCCATGGGGTTCTTATAAGCAGTTCTATAAGCCCATAAAGCATCGTTTAACTTGTTAGCCCAGTTTTTCCTAGATCTATTGACAGTCTTCTGCAAGATAGACTTGATCTCTCTATTTGAAAGCTCTACCTGCCCACTAGTTTGGGGATGATAAGCAGAAGCAATTCTATGATTAACGTCATATCAAGCAAGAGTTTTTGTAAAACCGCCATGAATAAAATGAGAACCTCCGTCAGTCATAAGATATCTAGACACACCAAACCTAGGAAAAATAACGTCCTTAAGCATTTTTAACGAGGTCTCTCCATCGGCACTCTTTGTAGGTATGGCTTCTACCCACTTGGTAACATAATCAATAGCAACAAGTATATGAGTATACCCTTTTGAAGGAGGAAAAGGACCCATAAAGTCAAATCCCCAACAGTCAAATGGTTCAATAACAAGAGTGTAACTCATAGGCATTTCATTGCGTCTAGAAATATTACCAACTCTTTGACATTCATCACAAGATAAAACATACCTTCTAGCATCTTTAAAGAGGGTTGGCCAATAAAAACCTGATTGTAGAACCTTTTGTGCAGTTCTATCTCCAACATGATGTCCTCCATAAGCACTGCCATGGCATTTTCTTAATATTTCTTGTTGCTCATATTCTGGGACACATCTTCGCATAATACCATCAACTCCTTCTTTATATAAGTGTGGGTCATCCCAAAAATAATGCCTTAAGTCATAAAAGAATTTTCTTCTTTGCTGAGCTATAAAGGTTGGAGGCAAATACTTGGAAACAATAAAGTTAGCATAATCAGCATACCAAGGAAGGTCTCGCGAAGTTATATTTATTGAAGCCAACTGTTCATTTGGAAAACTATCATTAACAGGAATAGGATCAAAAGAAATGTTTTCCAACCTAGACAAATTATCAGCAACAGGATTTTCAGCACCTTTCCTATCTACAATATGCAGATCAAACTCTTGTAAAAGCAACACCCATCTAATAAGCCTAGGCTTAGCATCCTTCTTCGACATAAGATATCTAATAGCAACATGATCAGTATGAATAGTAACTTTAGAATCAACAGTGTAAGGTCTAAACTTATCACAAGCAAAAACCACAGCAAGAAACTCTTTCTCAGTAGTAGCATAATTTTTCTGAGCAGCATCAAGAGTCTTACTAGCATAATGAATAACATTTAACTTCTTATCTACGCGCTGCCCAAGAATAGCACCAACAGGAAAATCACTAGCATCGCACATAATTTCAAAGGGTAAATTCCAATCAGGTGGTTGAACAATAGGAGCAGTAGTTAAAGCCTTCTTAAGAGTTTCAAAAGCTTCCTTACAATCATCATCAAAGACAAATGGCACATCTTTTTGAAGAAGATTAGTAAGGGGCTTTGAAATCTTAGAGAAATCTTTAATAAACCTCCTATAGAAACCAGCATGACCGAGAATACTACGAATACCTTTAACATCTCTGGGACAGGGCATTTTCTCAATTGCTTCCACTTTTGCTCTGTCAACTTCAATACCTCTTTCATAAATTTTATGTCCAAGAACAATTCCTTCATTCACCATAAAGTGGCATTTCTCCCAATTAAGAACAAGGTTAGTTTCTTCACACCTCTGCAAAACTTTATCAAGATTGTGCAAATAATTATCAAAATAAGTTCCATAGACGGAGAAATCGTCCATGAAAACCTCCACGATTTCTTCACAAAAACCATGAAAAATAGCAGACATGCATCTTTGAAAAGTAGCAGGAGCATTGCACAAACCAAACGGCATACGTCTATAAGCATAAGTTCCATAAGGGCAAGTAAAAGTGGTTTTCTCTTGATCTTCCTCTCTAACAGCAATCTGAGAGAAACCAGAATAACCGTCAAGAAAACAAAAGTGAGTCTTCTTAGACAACCTCTCTAACATTTGATCTATAAACAGTAAAGGATAATGATCTTTCTTAGTAATTTTGTTTACCTTTCTAAAATCAATGCACATGCTATAACCAACTACTACCCTTTGAGGAATAAGCTCGTTATTCTCATTAGGCACAACAGTGATACCTCCTTTCTCAAGAACACAATGAACAGGACTAACCCATCTACTATCAGCAATAGGATAAATAATACCAGCATCTAAGAGCTTCAATACCTCATTTCTTACCACTTCCTTCATCTTGGGAATTAAGCGGCGTTGTGTTCAACAACTGGCTTTGCGTCTTCCTTCATGTTAATAGCATGCTGACATAAGGTGGGAGAAATCCCTTTTAAATCATCAAGAGTATATCCCATAGCTCCTCGATGTTTCCTCAATATCTCCAATAATCTTTCTTCTTCCTTTCCTGAAAGTTTAGAACTGATAATAACATGATATATTTTCTTATCATCTATATAAGCATACTTAAGATCATCAGGTAAAGGTTTTAATTCAAAAACAGGATCTTCTTTAGGTGGCAAAGTGGTACCATGATCCTCCACAGGTAAATTGTGCTTAATCAACGGTTGTTGACGAAGAAAAATATCGTCAATCTCTTCTCTTTCCTTCCTAAAAACATCACTTTCATGATCCTCCATAAATTGCTGCAAAGCATTGTTAGGAGCAAGAGCAATAGAGGCAAGCTGTTCAACTCGAAAACTTTCATCAGGCAATTCACTTTCAAAAGGAGTTTTAGCAAACTTAGAAAAATTAAACTCATAAGATTCTCCATTAAACTTAGTAAAAAAATCTCCTTCTTACAGTCTATCACAACGCCACAGGTATTCAAAAAGGGTCTACCAAAAATAATAGGACAAGTTTTAATAGCTTCCTTACCAAGTACTAGAAAATCAGTAGACCGCATAGAACTTCCACATCTCAAACAATACCAAGAGGCCAGATAGTCTCTCTGTTAGCAAGCTGAATAACCACATCAATCTCCTCTAATTCACAAGGGCCAATCTCATGCATGATTTCTCTGTAGAGCTCTAAAGGAATGGCGGTTGAACTGGCACCAATGTCGCATAAACCATAATAGCAATGATCTCCAATCCTGATAGAAATAACAGGAACACTTGTTTTCCTACGCCTATTAGGATGTGAAACAATGTTAGTAGCATCTTCACAAAAGACAATATGTTCATCTCCCACATCTTTAGTAACAAGGTCCTTCACTATAGCTACAGGAGACTTAATAATAATTTGCTCATCAGGTTCTGCAGCTTTCTTAGTACTTTTACTAAGCACACTTACCAATGTAGAATGCTCTTTTACCTTAGCAGGGAAAGGCGTCTTTTCGAAATAAGGTTCAGGCAAAATGCTATCAACAGTACAAACTTTAGTAGCTGTAGCAGGAATATGACTAATAGAATCTTTATAAGGCGCATGATACTTGTTCCAATCTTTGTTTGGAACATCAAGATAAGAGGCAAAGGCCTTAAAACAGTTAGCAAGTATTTGAGAATCAAGACCATAAGCAGTGCTAACATTATGAAAGTCATCGGTTCCCATAAAAGCTTTAATGCATTCATAATCATAATTTATACCTGACTTCCTACCTTTGTCGTTTTCCCATCCTTCAGCATTTTCTTGGATACGGTCAAGAAGTTTCCACTTAGCATCTTCTTTCATATGGGTAAAGGATCCAAAATAGGAAGCATCCAAAAATTCCTTCTCATGAAGAGTAAGCCTCGCATAAAAGTTATCAATAACAATATTACTGGGGAGCTCATGAATGGGACATTTGAGCATTAGTAACTTCAATCTCCCCCATGCTTGGGCAATACTCTCTCCATCATGAGGCCAAAAGTTATATATTTGATTATGATCTTTATGAATTTCACTTCGAGGATAAAACTTGGAATAAAAGAGGGGTACAATTTCCTCCCAAGCAATAGATGGACCATCTTTCAGCAGCCGATACCACTCCTCAGCTCTGCCTTTCAGTGATAAAGAGAATAGCTTCCTCTTGACCTGGCTCAATGAAATACCTGCACACTTGAACAACTCGCATAATTCATGTATAAAAAGTAAGTGCTCACCCGAATGGACAGTTCCATCTCCTGAATAGCAGTTATCCATAACACGTTCAATAATTTTCATAGGTATTTTAAAAGGATCTAATTGAGTGGGAGGTGGTTGTGGTTCATCCACATCCGCAATAGTGGTAGTAGTTTTCCCGAATAGGAACCCAAATGGAGAACTCTACATAGCAAAATAAAATAAAAATAAAAGACAGAAATAAAAACAATACTCACAGCGACGGTTACCTTTACCAATTCCACTCTTCAATAGCGCTTCACTCCCCGGCAACGGCGCCAGAAAATAGTCTAGATGACCCACAAGTATAGGGGGTGTATCGTAGTACTTTCAATAAATAAAAGTGTCAAACCCAACGAGGAGCAGAAGGTGTTGACAAGTGGTTTTGATCAAGGATTCACTGTAAATACTAGCAAACGGGTTTTCAGAGGTATTTGGTAATGCAAATAAATAAAGTGTGAGTAAATAAAAGACACTAATAATAATTACAGCAAGTGGCCCAATCCTTTCTTGAGCAAAGGACAAGACGGTTGTGTAACTTATGATGACCAAACATTCTCGAGGACACACGGGAGTTTTTATCAAGAGCTTTTGCTTCATGCCGCTAAATAATCTTTATTGGTTTGATAAGTGTCATGGGGGTGAACCTGTGCTAGCACACTACCCTTACTAGGATAAATACACACTTGTGATTATACCCCTTGCAAGCATCCGCAAATACAAGAAAGTAATTAAGATAAATCTAACCACAACCTTAAACTCTAAGATCCTACGCTCCCTGGTGCAATGGTTTCCTAACGGAGATTTAGGTTTCTGTCACTCCAACAACCCCACAATTAGTAGCCAAATACACAATGCATCTCACTAGGCCCATAAATGGTGAAGTATCATGTAGTCGACGTTCACATGACACCACTAGTGAAATAGCACCACAACAAATAAATATCTAACCATTAAATATTACTTAACATAATTCCACTACTAACATCTTGCTTCTCCCATGTCCTCAAGAACTAAACGAACTACTCACAAGACATCATATGGATCATGATCAGAGGTGAAATAATGGTAAATAACAATCTGAACATAAACCTTAATTCAACGGTTCCACTCAATAGCATCAACCACAAGAGTAATCAACACCGGGAAAGTTTCCCCTAAGAATTTAACAAGATTCAACTCAAGATGTTACAGCGGGATGGCGTGGTGATGGTGGAGATGAAGGTGCTGGTGATGGAGATGATGATCCCGATGAAGTCCGGTGCGATGGTGATGATGATGGCGACGATCTTCCCTCTCCGGGAAGGAATTTCCCTGGCAGATTCCTGCCTGCCGGAGAGCTTTTCTCTCTCTGGTGTTTTCCGCTCCGCAGAGGCGGCGGTGTCCATCTCTGAGCCCCCCTTGACTTAGGTTTTCGGGGACGATGAAATACGCGAAGAGGCGATGGCAGAAGTGGGCCAGGGTGGCCTCACCATAGGCCGGCGTGGCTAAGGGTGGGCCCGCACCCCCTGGTGGTGAGACCGCCCTGTTGCTCCTCTCGTCTTCTCCTTCTGGCTTCTTCAGTCTTCTGGTAAAATATAATTTCCTGGTATTTTTCTGGAATTTCCTGATCTTCCAAAATATGGTGTCTTGACGGTCCTTTTTCCAGCAGAATCCTGACTCCGGCAGCAAATCCTCCAATGATCATCAAACATGTAAAAACAGAGGAAACAACATAAGTATCATCTCTAAATGTGAAATATATCAATGAATAACAATAAATTATGATAAAAAATAGTGATACAAAATGGACGTATCAAATGGTTGAGTCTTTCCTTTTCTGTATTTCAATCCTCTCCTTTGCTAGTTGCTTCGCCTGCTGCCTTAGGGCGTAGTGATACCCCAAAAGCATATTTTTGCTGGAGTTTGTTGGTATTGGCGTGCCATGCTCCATGGCTGTCTTGATTATTCTCCACTCGTCGACTGATAGTCGAACTTTCTCCCTAGTTGTTAGGGAGTCTGCAGTTTCTCCTTCTGCTAAATGATTTGCTCCTCTGTTTATATTTGCTGGATTGAGCACTGGATTGTTGTTTTCGTCGAGTTCTTCTGAGTTGTCTCCTGTGATGGCGAGTATCTGGTATCGATTGTTGAGTTTACTGTTGGAACTTGAGAAGATCGAATTGTCATCTTCAGAAAGCTCTAATCCTGTCTTCCAGGTGTCTGTTGATTTATCTGAGGTGTCGTCGTGGCAGATCATGAGATCTTCGAGTTGAACTTCTAAGTCAGAATTTTCCATGATTTTGTCTCCTCCTGTGATTTTTCCTTCTTCTGTTTCTGCTAAGCTGACCGGCGAGTTTACCTCGCTGGAAGAGCCTTCTGATGATTCCGACATTGCTACTGTCTTGGGTTCACTTGCCGACGGACCCGGTTTCGCCGGATCGGAAAGGCGAATTGAACCTAGTGATCCGACGCGAAAGTTCAAGCTTCCGATCGTCAAATCCATATCTTGATCCATGTTCTCGAATACTTGCGTGAAACTTGACTAGTGAGGTTGAAAATCGACGGTTCCGAAGGGTATTTGGATTTCGTTGAATTCTGGATTCCTGTTGGCTAAAAGCGAAAAAGCTGTCGAATTCATGATTCCAACGCCCAGAGTCCCCACGGTCGGCGCCAATTGACGAGTGTTAACTCGGGGAGATAGGGCGTCGGATGAACTCGAAGATAAAGTCAGTTAAACAGGGTGTGTATCGAAAGTAAACGTGGGTGTAGAACCTGTCTTGCTTTCAATCTGTCCCTCACCGTCCCCTCCTGGCCCCTATATATAGATGGCCAGGTCTCGAGGATCGGGAGGGATCCGATATAGATTACAATATCGACATACGACATGAACTCGTATTTCGACTAGTATTACAATTGAGCCTAGCTAAACGGGCCTCAGGGGTACTCAACTGACGGGCTCTATTATCTATACCCTTGTCAACGAATCTATCACATTGGGTTCGTTGACCCATATATCGTGAACAAGCATAGTCTCCATAACCATATCAAGGACACGGAGAATAACTTGGTATGGGTGTTAAGGAAACAAGAAACCATGAGGGAAATACTATTTCCTTACAACTTCAAGTGAGTGTTACTATCTTGTACACGATACTATTTGGTTACTCGATGTTAAGTATGTGTTATGCGTGTGCACATGTATCACTTTATTCTGCTAGTTATTCAACTTGATAAAGGACGAGTACTAGTCATGGACTCGAAATGTGAACCCCTTGAGACATTCGGGGACATGATTGATACACTCCAGAGGTAATTTCAATCATTATGGCACTATATTGGCAACTTTCATTCATTTCCCGATATCAAGTAATTAGTAACTTCTTTATTCATTTTCTTTGCTGGGCAGTGCTTGGAAACGGCTCACAAAGAAGGCAGCAGGTCCCTGGAAAAAGGAGCTTGAATTTAAACAAGTGCCGGTAAGTACTACTAGCTAGGTCTGTGCATCTCTTTGATTCTAGTTTCAATACCATTATCATCCTTGATTATTATTTTTATTGAACTCTATTCTCGTAAAGTGCTTGAAGCAAGAAGATGGGAATAATTTATGTGGATTCTATGTTTGCGAGTTCATTCGATAGACTTGCTGTGAGAAGGGCAGAGTCTTAGAACAACTAAATGTACGTAAACAATATTCACAATTTTATTTTATTACCATCATTTATGTTGAGTTTTTTCATTCATATATATTGATCTCCTTCTTTACATTAGATCGAATGGATGCGGGATGGTCTTCTAGCAACCGAGCGTGTATGAGCAATTCAAGAGGAAGTGGCGGGATTCTTACTTGAAGAGGTCATAGCACCAACCGGAGAATACCATCGGCAATACAATTTTGGAAAATCGTAATAGAAATTATATTGTATATATGCATGAACGTGTACGATGTACTATTTTGTAATATGTTCGACCAAGCACGATGAAATATGACACTAGCTTCGATCTCTATATCTCTATATGCATGACGATATTGTGTAATATAATGATTTCTTTAATATGTGCATCAACGTGTTTCAAATACCTGAAAAAAATTGTATTTCAAATGGGTAGGGTTTAGGGTTTCAGCTGCGGCAGCGTTTAGGGTTTAGGGATGCCACGTCGTCAACCTTTAGCACCGGTTCGAACCGGTGCTAAAGGTCCTCCAGAGGGAGCTCGTGTGCGCGGACACGTGGAGACCCTTTAGCACAACACAACCGGTGCTAAAGGGTTAGAGCTTTAGTCTGAATGCATTGCACCGATTTCAAAACCGATGCAAAAGGCAGTTACGAACCGGTGCTAATGCCCGAGTTTCCACTAGTGACCTAACCTAGACCTAGATCTAGTATCTATAGTACACTGGGCGCCTCTATCTACCCTACTCCGGCCAACATCTCCGACGGAGGCTTGGGGTCAGGGTGCAAGTGGGACGCACTGCAGGAGTCCGCCTAATCGCCGCACATGTCTGTAAAGATACGTAGTACGCATTTAAGCCGTGTTTAAGCCATGTTTAAGCCGCGTTTTTTGCCGGCACCGTGCGCGCCGCATACTCCAGAGAGAGCATCAATGATCAGCTAGCTAGCTCTCCACGAGAGCATCGATCAGCTAACTAGCTCTCCAGGGAAAGCATCGATCGATCGACCAGCTAGCTCGCTCTCCACGGAGAGCATCGATCGATCAGCTAGCTAGCTCTCCAGACTTTACAATAAATATAATACAGAATACTTATACATAGATTTATATCTTTTTCAAATAAAAAGCATCTTACATCCCTTAACTTTACTTAATATCCTTTTTCAATATGTTACAAGGAACCTTGTTGATATTTCTGATTACATCAACTTGGCAACCTTGTTTAGAACGTAGACTTTGCTTCTCCACTTCAACTTTGCTTCTCCACTTCAACTGGGAATGAACTAGCATAAAGGAGAACAGAAATAAGCATTCATGGTTCATAAATAGCCCTCTTTTACGGTACCTTTTCATAATTCATACTACTCATCATAGAGGCACTAGTATGAAAGGCCCAACTGGCCCACTGGCCCATCATTAAGTCGTAATTGCTGGGATTAATTCGCCGGAAAAAAGTAACGCCGCCGCCATCTCCACACAACACGCCACCTCCAGAGCGCCTGCCGCCCCTTCATCATCGAGATCATCTGCAACTTCCGCATCGAATAGGACAGACGCATCAGCTACCAGGAGTTTGAGTTTACTACTAGATCGATCTATGTTGCAGAGTTGTGGTGTTCAATCTATGTCGCATGTCTGATGTACAGCTAATGAGTCCAACTTAGACACGAACAAATACATGTATCATTGATAGATCACTCATCATAAATTATCGTTGATTTGGTACATCTGAATTGATCGGATCTAGGAGACAGCCGGCCGAAAGAGAGAGGCTGGGCTAGAAAGGGCGTTCGGGACCGAGCGTCCGCCTGCACCTTTGCCATGGCCGAGCCGTAGCTCGAGCTCACGTCCCTACCTCCCCGGCTCTCCCCGGCGCCCCTAGCCCGCTCGCTTGCTGCGTTCTTGCGCCGCTGCACCGCTGCCGCTGCCGGCCGGCGAGCCAGCGCCCCGGTGGCCGGCCACCCGAGGCCCTCCGTCGGCCATGACGACTCTGTCATATGCTTGTTCGAGGACTGGCAAATTAGGCTGTGTGTGGCTCTTGGGCCAGGCCTGTCTACGAGATGTGATGATTCTTTTTGACTAGTATGAATTGTACTAGTCATTTTTATAGCATTAGTATGAATTGTTATGGGCCACTAGATACATAAGAATGGATGGCTATTATTTATCTGAGGGTACCACAAAACATCTCCATAAATATTACCTGCAATGATGCAATTTCAACATGTGACAAATATGAGAATTATATGTTGGCCATAAGAAAAATAGGAGACAAATAAATAAGAGTAAAATACATCAACGGTACTTAAACTTGTTGTCCAGATTTGTCATGGTCACTGTACTTATGAATACGTAATTTACGGTACTTCAATACATGTCAGATGTCCTCTACGGTCACTCAAGCCGGTACGGCCTCGTATTTGTTGAGGTGTCATAATTTGTGAACCTAATTTGTCAGGCCAGCTTTAAAGCGTTTTTTATATTTTGCAGAAAACCCCTCGCTCCGAACTGTCGCCTACGCCCACGGAAGAGCACCTTAACTCACCACCGCGTTCCTCCCAGCCGTGCCCCGGCACACATCGGCGTCTCCGACGCAAATCTCCGCGCTTCCTCGGCTCCCACGCCGCCGCCGCCGCCGCCGCCGCGACCCTCCGCACTTAGCGCCGCCAGTCCTTCGTTCGCGACGTCCCCGTACTTCCCCTGCAGCCCGCCCCGTGCTCCTCATGCACATCGGGGACCTCGGCTGGAGGTGGAGCTTGGTCAGGCTCGGGCTCCGGGAAGAAGGGCCCACTTCGGCATCCTCCGCCTGTCTGGCGCACCGACGGGGAAGCTATGCGGGTGCCGGCAAGTAGCGCGTGGGTGTCGGTGACGACGGCGCTGCTACTCATGTCCGTTGTCGGCGACGGCGGGTGCCTCGTGGCCTATGGTCGTGGGAGACCGACGCATGCTCCTGTTGGGTGCCGCTGCCTCCGGCCGCTGGGCTACCCACACAGCACGCCATGAGGAACACTTGCTTCAGAAACATGGTAACAGAGATACAGCAAAGTGACATCAGATTGAACAGGTCAAATAGGATGCAAACACCGATTTTCCGTTCATTGTTATCTGCACATGGAATTTTTTGATAAAATAGAACATAAACATATACTGCATCGCTCTGTTTGCTTCAGAATCAAACATCTACACATATAACACACGATGGGGTAAAACTAATAAGTCACTAACTCACTACTACTACATCTCAGGAGCAACAGCCAAGATGGCCCTAATAGCCTATCGATCTTGGCCCTGGTAGGGGTTCAGACTTCAGAGAGATCACACGATGCACCCATCTCGTCATGGTCAAGCGCGCTGCCGAAAGAGCACAACAACGTCAACACTCGACAGACTTGTGTCAGAGTTGGCCGCGAAGCTCGACAGCCTCTCCTCGGCGGTGTCAATGGCGCGGGTTGGCAGAGTGCGAGGTTAACGGCGAGTACCCAACCGAGCGATTCCGCTGGAGGCAGCACGGCGGTAGGCTACGAGGCACCCACCGCCGTCGAGAACAGACAGGAGCAGCTACACCTTCACCACCAACACCCACTCGCTCCTGGCCGGCAGCCCGCACTGCTCTCCCGCGGTGCGCCAGACACGAGTATGACACAGAAGCAGTCCCTTCTTCCCCGAGCTCGAGCTGGGCTGAGGCACGGCCAAGAAAAGCGCGGCGGTGAAGTGAAGGACCTCTGGCGTGAGCGTCAGCGAAGGTTCTGGGGAGGGAATGGTCGATTTGCAAAATACTCCTAAGGCCTCGTTTGGCACAGGAGTTTGGACCGGTTTTTGCGTGTATATTCCCGGCCCAGCTAAAAACACCAGAAAACACTAGCAGGCCCGTTTGGCAGGCCGGTTTCAGTCGGGCTCAGCCCCAGAAGACACGAGGAGACACGTCGGGTTGACGTGTATCTGAAACGCGCCTCCCCCTCGCGTTTTGGCGGCGCACGACGCTCGCGGTGACGCCTCGCCGAGCTGCACGCAGAGCCGCTCCTCGCCCTTCTGTAATCTTTGTCATGATTGTGCGTGACTGCAAGGTTTTTCAATGTAGCAATCCCGGCTAACCAAACGACATATTTAAGAGAGGATTTGAAGTGAATTTGGGTGCAAGGGGGCTTGGTGAAGGAAGTGTTTTCACCCAAAACACTAGAGATAATACTCACAAATTCACCCTAATCCCTGTGTGCCAAACGAGGCCTAAGGCCTCGTTTGGTGGACGTGTTTGGAAGTGTCTTGGTGAGTATTGTCCGGCAGGGATTCGGTGAAAACACGGGGCTCACTCAATCCGGCCTAGTGGCCTAGCCATTTAATTGATTCGTTGTTGCTGGTAGCCTGCTAGTACGCATGCAGAATAGTACAGGCCCGGCGCGCTAGCCAGCAGCTGCCGCGGAGGTGTCTGCTGACGTATACGAGCCTGCGGCACGAGCCCGGCCGCAGTCATGTTCTAGACGCTCATCCGCGTGCGCGAGTGCATGAAGCCGGCCACAAAACACGCTGCTTAGCAAGGAAACAAAACGCGAGGGGGGAGACGCGTCGCGGTTACACTCCAACCCGACGTGTCACGACGTGTTTTGTGGGGATTGTCGGAGCTGAGCCCATCAAATACTCGCCTGCCAAACGAGCCAAACGTGTTTTCTAGTTATATTTTTTAGTTAGACCGGGATAATACTCACTTAACCACGTCAAAACACATCTACCAAACGAGGCCTAAAGGATGAAACTACTCGGCGGCGCCGCACTTTTATCCGAGCCGTGCGGCGGCCCAAATACGCGTGGTGCGGCGTTGAAACCACGTCGCGTACGACAGGACGCCTATAACCACGAAGGACAAAGCTTTTTATTTTAACATAAAAGTTTTTAATTAAACTTAACAACATTTTACAGAGGTAAGCGTGCACAAAGCATCGCTGAAATCTGAGATTACATCTCTGAAAGTACAGGCAACATTCTCCTGTGAGCTAGAAAGGCATCTCATATAGAAAGGTTTGTCATGCATCCTAGTAGCAAGTTTTGCTTGGAAGTGAGCCTTGAAATTTGTACCCCTGGGAACATGGAAGATTTTCTGCTGATGGAAGGACGGGCTACTAAAGAGAGCAGCAAGTTGTGGTCTAATCTGCCAATGACCTGGGTCTTCAATGATGTTACGAGTAGTTGCCGCCTTTGCCAGGATCGCACAATCTGTGAAGAAGGTGACCTGTTGGAGCTGAAGGTGGTGCACCAGATTTGCTGCAAGAAGCAGACCAAAGGCTTCTGCCTGTAGTGCTGAAGTGGCCGGGGGCGAAATAGCCGAGATGAGGAGTCGAGCACAATTGTGAGCCCCTTCAACCTGAATGTATATTCCAAGCCCCGCCCATGAAGGACAGCTTTCTTGATTATGTTGCGTCCATGCTGCATCTGTGAAGATCTTTGTGCCTGGGATGCTCCATGGATCAGAGACGGTTGTCCCAAGAGTAGGCAACACCTGAAGGTTGGTGTGTAGATACTGAGATGTAGCTGAATCTGTAGCATTTCTTTGGGCTTGGAATGAAGAAGCTAGTTTAGGTACTTCCAGCTGCTGAACCAGAGCTTGGGGCGAGCTGTTCTGAATCTGGCCATCTAGCTTAGCTCCCTTGAGTATAGCCTGCGCAGCAGCAAACACCTGCCAAGGTTCATGAGCTTTCCTGCAAAAAAGTTGCTCATTCCTTGCTTTCCAGAGGCACCATAAAAAAGTATAGATATATTCAAGTGAAGCTAAAGGGTGACCAGAGGTGAGCATGGTCTGAATCAAGTCTGAAATGGATGGATGATTAGAAGTAAGAACTTCAGACCTAATATACCACGGGTGACTGAACCAGGCAGCTTTTGAAAAAGGGCAAAGGAAAAATAGATGCATTTCATCCTCCATCATTCCGCACCTGGAGCATTCCTCCCTGATGTGAATGGAGAATTTACCTGCCCTTTTTCCAGTGGCAAATGCCCTTCTCAATAGTCTCCATGCAAAGGTCTGAACTCTTGGCACCATGTTCTTGCATTTCCAAACCTGTAAAAGTAGGTTCTTGATCTGAAGCGGCACTTCCTTTGGTCTTTGATTGGCTGGGAGCACCAAGTGTGTCCTGCAATGGAAGTAAGCACTCTTTGCCGAGCACATACCTGTCGGGGTTAGTTTCCAACAAAGTGTATCTTTTTCGTCTGCTAAGATGATAGGAGTTTGGATAATTTGATTAGCAGTTTGTGGAGTGAAGAGGCTTTGAATAAGAGGGATATTCCAAGCTTTTTGGTTAGGTATCCAAAGATCTTTGACAGTAGCTGGGTAATTATAGGGTTGTTCCTGGATAATAAGATTCTCATAAATGGTTTCCCAGCCCGAAAACCAAGGGGTACTCCAAATAGAAATACTGCCATCAATGAGTTGATAAAAAGCAGCAGAGAACAAAAGAGGCCTCACCTTGAGTATAGCTGTCCAGAAAGCAGATTTTGGAGTGTTTGGTTTTGCTCGCCAAATAGAGGTATCTGGGTGATACTTCGATTTGAGAACCTGTGCCAGATGATGTTGTGGATCACTTGCAAGTCTCCAAGCCGCCGTTAGAATGAGGCCTTGGTTTATTGCCTGCAAATTTCGAATGCCCAGTCCACCTTCTTTCTTTTGTGTGCATATATCAGCCCATGCCCTGAGACATAAGCTTCTTGTGGTAGACTCCTCCCTAACCCCTGTCCACCAGAAGTTTCTGATGATGGCTGTAAGTTTGGATAGGAACTTCCTGGAGAAAAGTATGTTCGACATATAATAGACAGGTATAGAAGAAAAAACTGATTTTATCAAAGTTAACCTGGCTGCGTGGGACATTCTGTTGGCCTTGCAAGCACTTAACTTGCATTTGAACTTTTCATAAATGAAGTTGTAAGCTATTGACCTATCTTTTGAGGGGAGGATTAGTGGATGACCTAAATGGATGGTGTTGCTATCCATGTCCTGAACCGGAAAGATTTGCTTTATGTCCTGCTTAACCTGCGTGTTGACTTTTTTACTGAACAAAATGCCAGATTTGCTCCAATTTGGAGTTTGACCTGAGGCCTGGCAAAACTGGTGAATAATATGTGAAATAGTAGTAGCTTCCTGGACATTGGCCTTTCCACAAACAATAAGATCATCGGCAAACATTAGAGAGTGAATTGGAGGACAGTTCGGTCCAAAAGATATACCTGTCAAGTGGTTGGCCTGCAATGCTTCTTGAAGTGCCAATGAAAGTTCATTCACTGCAAGAACAAAAAGAGAGGGTGACAGGGGACAACCCTGTCGAATGCCTCTGCTGCTACTAAACCGAGCATAGGGCTGGCCATTAATTATAACAGAAAAAGACGGCGTAGCAATGCAAGCATGGATCAAATTTATGAAGTGTCGATGAAGCCCTTTACGTGCTAGAGCAGCAGTGATGAAGTGCCACTCTATCCTATCAAAAGCTTTTGCCAAGTCTATCTTTATCATAAAATCATGACTACTCCAGGAGCTAAGATTAAACGAGTGAGTAATTTCTTGAGCAATGATGATGTTGTTGCTAATACGTCTACCTTCAATAAAAGCTTGTTGTGTAGGGTGGATATAATCGGGAAGGTGCTTTTTTAGGCGATTAGCAAGAGACTTGGAGATGATCTTATAGATGACATTGCATAAGCTAATTGGTCTAAAATCAGCAGGCAAGTGGCAAAGTACTTTCTTTGGAATGAGAGCAATATGAGTATTATTAAGGTGAGGAGGAAGTATACCTGTTTGATAGAAGTTCTGGACCAGCGTTGTTACATCATCTCCAATCCAACTCCAGGCTGAGAGGTAGAAAGAAACGTTAAACCCATCTGGTCCTGGAGATGCATTCTTTTTCATTGACCTAAGGATTTGCCAAATTTCCTGTTTGTCCGGGATTGAGTATGTGAAGTCTTCTAGATCCAGGGGAGGACTTGTGGTTGGAGAAAACCTGTCATTGTTAGCAGTAGTTGATCTAAAAATGTTTTGAAAATAGGATACAAATTGATTTGCAATGTCATCCGGGTCATGGTAAGTATTTCCCTGAACATCCTTAATAGAAGTGATGCGATTTCTTCTCCTGCGTTTAATAACAGCATTATGAAAGAAGGATGTGTTTCTATCTCCTTGTGTAGCCCAATGCTTTTTTGCTCTTTGTCTATAAAATTTAGTTAACTTGGTAATGTTTTCTTCATATTGCGCTATGAGGTTTGCCTCAAGGCAGTGGTTTCGTACCTGAACCGGCTGCATCTGGATGTTATTAATCTGATCTTGAATGACGTCCAATTGTTGGCTTAGAGGTTTCTTTTTCTTGCACCAACGTTTGAGAGTTCCTGCAAGGTTAGTAGTTCGAGCATGGAAAGGTCTATTTGCCGAAGATAACCAAGCAGATTTTGCAGTTGATTGAAAATCCTCTTCCATAGCCCACCAATTCTCAAATTTGAAACTGAGTCTTGGCTTTCGAAATTTTGATTCTGTAGATACAAGAATAGGTGCATGGTCTCCGAACATAATAGGAAGATTGAAAACATTTGTATTAGGGAACAAACTGCACCACTCAGCATTAGCCAATCCGCGATCCAATCTTTCAAACACAGGCGCTGAGGAAAAATGCTTGTTTGTCCAGGTATAAGCTGGACCGCTAAAGCCAAGATAAAAAAGACCACATTGCTTGACATACGAGTTGAAAGAACGCATATGAGATTTATTTACCTTAGTTGAAGTAGTGTCAACATGACTCATGATATTATTGAGATCTCCCAAACAAACTACTGGTTTGCCAAGATTATCATGCACAAAAGTGGAAATCTGGTCCCAAATCACCTTAGTCTGAAGATGGTGAGGGTCCCCGTAAACACAAACCAACAGAAAATCCACACCAGAAGCAATATGAACAACCGAAGCTAATATCAAATGAAAGCTAGAGAACTTGACAGTGACTTGGACTTCATCATTCCACAAGAGCCAGAGGCCTCCCGAGAGTCCAACGGAAGGAACAATAAAGCTATCGGCTATATTAAAACGAGTATTCAGGTGCCTAGAATTGTATTTAGAAGTTCTAATCTCAGAAATAAAGGTTACCTGCGCCCCGGTGGAATACATCAACTTGGATAGGTAGCCCATTTTTGGAGAAGTGTCGAGGTTTCTGCCCGGGCCTTGGCAGTTCCATCCAATAAATTTCATGGTCGCCTGGTTGATTGCACTGCTTGATCCTGCTACACCGCGTGGCTACCAGCGGTGCTATGCTGACTTTGAGCTTGAGGCAGATCTGCTTCTTCAGATGCGTGTGCAGTGCTACTGGCTGCTGGCTGCTGGCTGATGGCCATGAATGCACCAGCCAGTCCACTTCTACTTCCCCACCAGCCCTAGAAGAGTATTCACAGATTCGAAACGAAGCAAAGATCTGGCAACGGCAGACCTAGTTTGCTGACTAAGCGGAAAAAAGCTGTGCACCAACAAGATACGAATCAAAATTTTCCTCTTTTGGGGGATTTTTGGAGCAAGGGAATACTAGAGAAGGTTTGAGTGAGATTAATCCACGGAGAAAAAACAGATCGGGCAGAGAGGTAGGTATTGAGATGGATCCGAGAGGGAATCAGATCTGAGGAAGAGGGGCATCAGGAGGATGGGATCGGCATGTCGCCAGAGTTCGGCATATCGCCAGTCGCCACTCGGGTATTCTCGACCATATCGGTTTCGAAGGACAAAGCTGAGGAATCTCACTCTCACCTATTCGCTCCGTTTACAAATATAAGATGTTTTAGCATTGTGAAGTGAGTGTATTTAGACATTTTTTAGTGTTTAAATCTATACACTAAAAGATATCTAAATACACTCCCTTCACGAAACTAAAACATCTTATATTTCCGGACGGAGGGAGTAATTTAGCCTACGCATGCACTTCATCGCAAAACGCTAGGACGTGGCTAGCTACTATAGCCAAATAGCAGCAGGCTTACACACATCAGTCACGTTGTCCTAGTTGTTGTCCCACTACACTTAGCAGCTTTTTGTCTACACTTTAGGCTATAGCTCACTGCTTACGTATATGTTCCTGATAATTTAGCTTGCTACAGTAATCTTTTACACTGTTCACAAAGTCTATTACATGCAAAGGGACATGAGATGTTGTTCAAAAAGTTTTTTTTATAAAACTACCATGTTATTTAAAAATGGTTATCAAATAGCTCGATGCAGTTTCTAATTTTAATTTAGACTTAACAGGTTTTCTAATAAAACTACCAAATTTTTTAGGAGTAACTACCATGTTTTTAAATGTAATTAACATGATTTATTCATGGTTGTGAAGTTTTCTGACCCACCTACCAGATTATTGTGGAACAATTCGTGCATTTTTTGAAAACAAAGTTTATTTATATTAATCAGGTTTTTCGAAAACAACTACCAGATTATTTACGAATAGTTGCTAGATTTTTTTATACAATCACCAAGTTTAATTTGCGGGTCTGGTTTTTGAAGTTTTTCAGATATAGTTGTGAAAAACAATTACCGGATTTTTTATACTAGTCACCAAATTGTTTATGAACGGCTACCAAGATGTTTACAAACAACTAAAAATGTTTCCCAATGTCCCTTTACCAACGAGAACCACCTTAAGACAGTCCGTAAAACCAAATGGACGCTTTCTAAGAGCATCTCTAGCCGTCCCCCCGACTCGGCCCCCGGCAGCCGTTTTTTACATCCGGACGACGGTATTCAGCCCAGCCGCGCCCCCGGTTCCTCGTTTTCGCCCGGATTTGGGCTTTCATCCATCCGGCGAGCCCAGGCCATCCCCAGCTTTCCGAGGCGTGCTCGGGGACTCCGGACGAAACGAAAACGCGCGAAACGTCGAGCGGGTCCGTGGTGTCGGCGAGAGAAAGGGTAGTTCCCCGCCATTAATTTTGTTTCCCTCCAAAATGCACCGCATATACCCATTTCCCCGCCAAAATCCCCCACAATTGCAGCTCCTCCTCTTCTCTTCCACCACCATGCCGCCGAAGAGGATCGCCGACGACGGCGCGCCGAAGGCGAGGAAGCCGCGGGCCCCCAAGGAGAGGCCGCCGGGTATGACAAACTCGGCGTGGGCGGCGGACGTGGAGCGCCGGCAGACCAAAACTCGCGGCAGGGCAGAGAGGGAGAAGAAGCTCGCGGCAAAGAGGGCGGCGGCGGCGGACGAGCAGGCGAGGCTGGTCTCCATGGCCATGGGACAGCCGCGCATCGGCCAATTCCCCGCCGGTTCATGGCCAGCTCAAGGTACGATCGGCTCACCTTCCACCTGTTACGATGATCTCCAACGTTCAAGGACCGAGTTCAACGACTCGATCCCGTTTCCCCTCTCACGCGCCCTGATCGGGGGCGTCCAACCGAAACATGGTTGGTGGGCCCCTGTGGCAGCGCTATATAAAGAGGTGGGGGCCGGGGCACACGATACGAGGTTCGCCATGCTGCCAATCGCCCCACCGATATACCTACCAATCTAGGGCTAGCGCTAGTCACGAGAAGCACCGCCGCCGCCACCACATACCCACGTCCTTGCCACCCCCCATTGCCATGGCTACTGGCTCGGGCTCTTCGAGCCAAGGCCCAGGTGACACTCCTCTCCCTCTCTGATCTCTCTCACACACACAGTCCATCAACAATTATGCACAAAGATCGATCTACCGAGTTGTTCTAGCCTAGGTTCAACATTGGTATCAGAGCACTGTCTAGTTGCTAGATCTTTTGGTAGAAAAGAAATCAGAAGGGAAACCCTAGCTCATCCCCAAAAAGAACCCCGAATCAATCATCACAGAGAGAAAAAGGGGAAAAAGAAAGAACTTACCAGACCTCCGGCAAAGCTGCGACGCCGTCCATGGCCATGTCGTTCCTCTCTATCCGACGCGCATCGGTATGCTGAGGCGTCAGAAGAAGAACCAGGGCAGTGGGGATCTCGCCTCCACCATGGTCGAAACGGAAAGGCCCCCTTTGGGGGCAGAGTGCGTTGCCGCCGCTGCCACGGTGAGCTTCGGCCACCGCCGGCGACGCACCGTCCTCCTCTAACAGCACCGAGCCGCCACGGGTGGGCCAGAGGGGCGCCGGTTCCTCCACTATTCTGCGCCGCCGTCGGTCTTGCGTCGCTTGCAGAGAGAGGAGAAGGGAAAAGAAAGAGGAGAGTGGGGAGAGGCTCGCCGCCGTGGGGTGGCGTCGCCGGTCGCCGGCGGGGCTCCGGCCGGCGCCGGTCTCCCCTCCAGCCGCCACGGGCGGAACAGGGCGAGACAGAGAGTGGGGTTGCGAGCGAGTGAGGCTAGGGTTCCCAGGGGTGGACGCTCGGGGCCGGTTTTGATCTGGCGAAAGAAGCGCTAGACCGTCGGATTGAATCCGACGGCCAGCAGCAATCGGTGCTGGCTCTGGCAGGCCGTGGGCCGCAAAGGACCGGGCCACAAGAGGGGTGCGGCCGCTAGTATCTGCTGCACAGCGCGCAGCGCGCGCGCATAGCGGGTCATGGGCCACAGATGGCCACGGGCCAAGTTTTTTCACTGTAATTTTTTACAGATCATAGTTTTACTTTTTTTTTGTTCAGATTCTGAGAAAATTTCTTAGAGTTTTTTCTATTCAAATTATTCCAACAAAAATTTGATTAGAGAATTCAAAAGTAACAGAAACATTTCTGCAAAGTTTAAAATTTATGAATTTTATTCATGTTTCCGCTGCAAATAGTTAAAAGAAATTGCTTAAATGCAATAAAGTGGTAATTAAATTTTGAAAGATGTGATAAAGTAATTCTAAAAAGTGATTATGACTATGTTATTATATGACCAACGTTGTTGATAACATGATCATGATTTATTTATTATTATAGTTAAATGGTGCACTTATCTCTAATTTTGACCAACGGTGATATAGTTTTAATTGCACAAACAGTTGTATGTGTTGATTTATACCAATGTTGGATTAATGCATGCAATTGTTTCGTTATCTCACATCTTTGTGGATTTCAGGAGGCTACAATCTGATGAGTTGCCTCAAAGATGTTCCGACGCTCAGGGGTGACAACTACACTGAGTGGAGGAAGAAAGTTGATCTGGCTTTTGTCTGCGCTGAAGTTGACTGGGTTGTGGACACTCCACAGCCAGTCAAGCCGACAGGGCCAGTCAGAGATGCAAAGGATGATGATGTTGCATGGGACAAAAAGGAAAAGGACCATGCTCCAGTGGAGTTGGCATATGTGCTAGAGAACCAAAAGTGGGTCAATGCAAATAAAAAGTGCATGGCCTTTATAAAGAACACAATTGAGAATGCCATTGCGGGCTTAATCGCAGAGTGCACTTTCGTTGGGGAGTTTCTGGAAAAGATAAAGAGCCAGTTCACTGGCTCTTCAAAGGTGTATGCTACCCAGCTGCTCAAACAGCTGGTCACAGAAAAGTACACAGGAGGTGCACATGGCATCAGGGAGCACATCCTGAGGATGTGCAACATGGCTTCTAAACTGAAGCCCATGGATGCTGATCTGGAGTTAAAGCCTGCTCTGCTTGTTCACCTTATCATGGCTTCATTGCCTAAAGAGTTTGATAACTTTGTTATCAACTACAACATGTCCCCTTATTGGGACTTAGACAAAATGATTGCCATGTGTGTGCAAGAGGAAGATAGGCTTAAAGCCTCAAATGGTGGTTCCATCAACTATGTCAAGGACAACAGGAAAAGGAACTACTAGAACTACCAGAACAGCAATCAAGGTTCTCCCTCCAAGCCATATGGCAAAGGTCCCCAACAGTATCATCAGCCCACTCTCCCAGTGGATAAAGACCAGTGTCTCCACTGCAAGAAGACTGGGCATTTCAAGAAAGACGGTCCAGAATGGCTCAAGTCCATAATGGCAAGGAAAGGTAAAGATACAGTTTCTTTTGTAAATGAATCCCTATATTCACAGTTTTCGAAATCTACTTGGTGGATTGACTCAGGTGCAACTGTTCATGTTGCAAATTCTTTACAGGGATTCCATTTGACAAGGACTATGAAAAGAAGCGAAAGATGCATTGAAGTCGCGAATGGAGTTCAAGCAGACGTTGAAGCTGTTGGCGACATCTCCTTGGAGTTAGCTGATGGTTTTTCGATTCTGCTTAGAGATGTTTTATTTGTTCCTTCGCTTCACAGAAACTTAATAAGTGCATCACGTTTGGATAAAGACAGTTATGAGTGTTATTTTGCACACGGCAAGTGTGCCATATGGTTTAAAGATGCTTGTGTGGGTGTTGCTTTACTTCACAACGAGCTTTATTTGTTATCCTTACGTGAAAAAGTGCATTCTGTGTGTAATGTAAATGAATAAACTTCCTTGTCGAACAAAGAACAAAAGAAAAGAAAAAGAACTCATGACTCATCGAAGTTATGGCACTATCGATTAGGCCATATTTTGAGGGGAAGAATTGAAAACCTCGTTAAAAATGATATTCTTCCTCCATTAGAGTTCTCCGATATAGAACAATGCATAGATTGCATAAAAGGAAAGTATGTAAAGCAAATTAAAAAGGATGCAAACCAAAGTACAGCAACACTAGAAATAATTCACACTGATATTTGTGGACCATTTTCTGTGAAAAGTGTGGATGGCTATGACTCGTTCATAACATTCACAGATGATTACTCCTGATATGGTTATATTTATCCAATTAAAGAAAGGTCTGAAGCATTGGATAAATTTAAAATATTCAAAGCAGAAGTTGAAAATCAGCATGATAAAAGAATTAAAATAGTCTGGTCTGGCCGTGGAGGGGAGTACTACGGTCGGCACACTCCATATGGTCAAGTACCTGGACCTTTTGCAAGGTTCTTACAGGAAAATGGAATAGTCGCCCAGTATTCTATGTCAGGCGAACCTCAGCAAAATGGAGTAGCTGAAAGGCGCAACCGTACTCTTATGGATATGGTGCACAGTATGATGAGCTATTCCACCCTGCCATTGGGATTATGGATGGAGGCACTTAAAACCGCCATTCACATTCTCAACAGAGTACCAAGCAAGTCGGTGCCCAAAACACCTTATGAGTTGTGGACAGGGAGAGTTCCCTCCCTGCGCCACTTAAGGGTCTGGGGGAGCCCAGCTGAGGCAAAAGTATTTAATCCAAATATTGCAAAGTTAGACCCCAAAACAGTAACTTGCCACTTCATTGGCTATCCTGACAGATCAAAAGGTTATCGTTTCTACTGTCCAGACAAATACAAAAAGTTTGTAGAAATGAGACATGTAGTCTTCTTGGAGGACGAACTGATGAGGGGGAGCATGGTAGCTCGGAAAATTGATCTTGAGGAGAAGAGGGTGGATGCACCTAATCCGATGATTCAGGAGCCATTTTCTCGCTACCTGTTGTGCCTGCACCAACAATCCATGAGGTTGCGGTGCAAGCACCTGTTGTAACTCCACCCATGACAACAAGGTGTAAAGATTCAGAATCTGTCCGTCAGGAGCCGACTGAACCCTTTGTTGAGCATGAAAGGGAGTTGTTGCAGCCACCTCTAATAGATGTACCAGAAGTTGAGGTACATAATGAGGTGGGGGCCGGGGCACACGATACGAGGTTCGCCGTGCTGCCCCTCTGGCAGTGCTATATAAAGAGGTGGGGGCCCTGTGGCAGCGCTATATAAAGAGGTGGCTAGCGCTAGTCATGGGAAGCACCGCCGCCGCCACCACATACCCACATCCTCGCCACCCCCCATCGCCATGGCTACTGGCTCGGGCTCTTCGAGCCAAGGCGCAGGTGACACTCCTCTCCCTCTCTGATCTCTCTCACACACACAGTCCATCAACAATTATGCACAGAGATCAATCTACCGAGTTGTTCTAGCCTAGGTTCAACACCACCTACTCGCCGGCGCGTCTTCGCCCATGTTCCACGAGACCTATGTCCCCGCCATGTCGAGGTTCACCCCATCGCCGCCGGAGTAAGACGATGTGATGCACGAGGGCATCTCGCCTGTCCTGCGCCAAGGGCCGTTCTCCTACGGGATGTCGCCACCGAATGACGGTGTGATGCACGACATGATCACGTCGGGCTCCATGGCCACCGCGGTGAACCCGGGTTTCTTCACACAAGAGAAGGCAAGGGCGACGGAAGCCATCGCGGCGGCGTCGCGGGGTGGCGTCGACGATCACGGGTTCGGAGACGGCACCCAAGACATCGATGAAGAAGAAGAGGAGCAGGCCCAGGTCGATGAGGATGACGACGCACCTGAGCCGACATCGACACCGAAGGGGAGGAATAAAAGGAAGAAGACCTCGCCGCCGACCGAGGCACGGGTCAAATGGACGGGCAAGGAATAGGAGTGCCTCGCTGAAGCTTGGAAGACCGTTTCCATGAACGGCATCACCGACGCCAATCAAAACTTTGACACATATTGGCAGCGGGTCAAGACGGCGTTCGACGAGCGCAAAATCGTCGATCCCTACTTCAACAAGACGGTGATGGTCCGCGGCGAGAAGGCCATGGCCACGCATTGGGGGATCATGCAGGAGGCGTGCAACAAGTGGCACGGCATACAAGAGGAGATCGCCGATCATCCGGTGAGCGGCGCCGACTTCGAGACCAAGGTATGCTTACTCGCTTTCTCCGTCGACCTTGGATCGCCGAGTTGTGATGACGCCGGCTTCTCTGTGCAGATGCGGCGGGCGTTCGACGTGTATGGCGACGACTCGGACGGCCAGCAGTTTAAGTACCTCAACGTCTTCGCCTGCATCGAGGGCTGCGAAAATTGGGCGGAAGTACGCCGGACCCTCTCCAAGAATAAGGACGAGCAGTACAACCCCGACGCTCCCGTCGCTGCCGTGTCGGCGGGCCGCCCCGAGCTCGGCCAAAAGAAGCTGAAAGAACTGAAGAAGTCGGGGCATCCAGGTGACAGATTGCAGGCGTCTTTCGAGAAGTGCTGGGCCGACGCGAGGGCGCACAACGCCGGGAGGGACACCAAGTACGACACGCGCTGGAAGGAGATGCTCGCCAACCAGGGCACCCGGATCGCCTTGCTCCAGACAACCTCTGCGGCGAAGAAGAGAAACACCGACCTTGCGTTCCTGATCGGCGGCAACGACGCTGCGATGGACGAGGAGACGAGGGCTTGGTACGACGCCCATCGCCAAGCCATCCTCCGCCCTCCGTCGACTGCGTCGTCCTCCCCTTCGACGACGTCCACTCCGGCGGCCGACGAAACTTCGCCGCCCGAGGCGCACGAAGGCACCGCCGACGAGCCTGTTGTAGTCTAGTTTCTGTTTTGATCGTCGGATTGTTGCTGATCCGATCATCGAACCTGTGTGGGCGATGCTTTTGTGTAGCGGGAAGACGCTATTTTGAAACTATATCCGCGAACGCCGGGGTGACGACTAGAAAAAATATCCCACCCACGTCCATTTTACATCCAATCGAGGCGAAAATGTCGACGGATTTCGGCGCGGGGCCTCAAACGGATGGAGATGCTCTAAGTACTAAGAAATGTATTGCTTGGAGACCCAAAAGGGTGGCATCAAACATAGTAGTAGCAGTCTAGCCTTGTTTATTAGACGTACTAAATCATGCATGCAAAAGGATTAATGCCACACTACCTCCATGCATTTTTTTATTGCAGAGCTTATTAGTAAGAGTGGCACTGTGGCAGGATAGCACATGTCGTAGGCAAGTTCAGCGGGTTGTACGCAAAAAGCTAGGCAGAAAGTACTGTAGCGTGCGTCCTGGCTTCACTGTGTATCGCGTGTAGCAGGCCCGGTGGAACTGTAACATACCCAACATTACTGTAGCAGGCCCCAGAACCAGCGCCCGGAAATTTCCCGTGATGTCGCTCGTTGGATCAGATAGGGAAGAATCGGACGAGCCAGCGAGACCGCCGCACGACACGAAGGCTGGTGCGGCGCTTATGCATAGAATCTTCCAAATATAAATTAACGCTTTAAACCCTACATTGCCTGACAGGCGGGTCTGTAACTTGCCATATCAGCAAATACAAAGCTCTACCTGCTTGAGTGACCGTAGATGGACCTCTAGTGCGTATTTAAGTACCGTAAATCGTGTATTTCTGAGTACGGTGACCATAGCGAACCTCGATGACAAGTTTGAGTATGGTGGATGTATTTTACTCAATAAATAACTTGAATAGTATGGTAGACAAGCATACTCTACATCGCACTTAACATGTGACTCATATAGAAATATGTACAAATCAGCATAATATAGTATGGATATGAACCTGTATCAATTTGTATGTTGACAGCATGAGTACACGCAGTATGATTACATGCAAATAATGTCACTGCTACAATTTTACCTGATAAGACAACAAATTTCATGCCCACATTATAAAAACAGAACCCCTAAGCAGTCAGGGATAGGGATATATACAGAGGCAGTACTAATCCATTAGTACAGCACATGTACCTGTTATGATGCAAGGACAGCTCCAAAAAATCCTACTCATTCTTCCTAGCGTGGAAGAGAAACTTTATTAGCCAGAATAAAATATTATATGATCCAAAGGAAAAAACTTAAGGGAAAAATACCTCACCATTAAGTTAACCCCCGGTGAACTCGTCACTTGGAATGGAGATCGTAGTCCTGGACTGGCTGACTTAACCACCTTCTGGTACTTCTCCTGAGAAACAAAGGTAATGAAATTAGTATATCACAAACAATCAAAAGGTTGTTGTTGGACAGGCAAAAGGTTGCTTGTGGTGACCCAGCATACCACTGCATATTGTAGTATACAAGTCGTTGACATAACACTCGTGAAGTACCAATTCACAAATATTATATCCATCAGAGTGGTACAACAGAAACATAGCGGTCTTTATTCAAGCACTGAATATTACAAGCCATAATGTTACAAAGGACTCCAGTTCCTCCTCGGTCCAAAGAGGAACACTAGATGGTTCTAAGTTGATACTACAAACCTTAGCTACAACTGAAAGTAGTAAACTAAACATGATGACCAACTCTAGTCGCTTTATTCTAGGTGTTCGGTGCGACCATAGTTTCTATACGGTTCTAAGTGTCGGCCTCCTCCTCGATTCCTTCGTCGGGACCATAGGAGATGGTGTAATCGATGCCTTCGACTCCTCCTGATAGATCCGATTCTTCATAGTAGACCTCCTCGTAGTCCTCCGGGCTTCCTTCGGTTTCTTCAAACTGGCCCTCCGAGTCTAAGCAAGGGTTAAAAGGAGTGGGGTGAGTAACGAGCGTTACCCAACAAGTTCATTTAATAGCATAGAGGTGTTTGATGCACTAGCTACGACCATGGACTAGAAAGTCTTAGGCCAAATGCAGTTTTTGTAAGTATTTCTTCAAAGATTGATTTTATTCAAAGAACTATGTCCGTCAATTTGGCTCACGATGAAGCTTCAATTTGGCTCAGGCGGAAACCGACGTGCACCATAATGAAAGCAAATTTCCGTGAAGAGAGTTTCGACGGCGATGCGGACGAGTTTTGCTGAACCCGATGCGATCTGGCCGATATAGACGAACTCGACGATTCTTGACGGCGGAGCGTTCAAAGATCTTGATGATGTATATGATCGTTGATATTGATCTCGAATTCTGTTGAAGCGATTTGACTGCTGCTTTTGGCAGCCGCGAAATTTGCTGATCTTGTCGATGAAAACTTGAAGGATCCCGCCCGGATAACAAAATCCAGTCGCCACGTTCCCCACGGTCGGCGCCAATTGACGAGGGGTTAACTCGACAAATGTCCTAGATGAAGGAGTTAGGATCGGGGGAAAAGCAACGACTAGAGATTCCAGGATCGAGATTGGCACACGATGTACCCCGGTTCACGTCCCCGCGGTGGAGGATCGCTACATCCTGCTAGCAATCTAGTAGATAATCACAATGGTGTTTACATGGTGCCGCCGTAGGCGGAATATTGTATCTAGTCTATGTCTAATCTATCTTGTATCTCTAATATTGTTTGTCTATGTTATTGTCTAAGATATCTCTCTAGGGGCGCCCTTGCCTGGCTTTATATATGCAACCGGGCTAAGGATTTACAAGAGTCCTAGTCGAATACGGATTAGAGTCTTTCTTCTTCTACTCCAAGTCATCTTCGAGTCCTTGTAGTTCTCCACTTCCTTAATGGGCCGGACCCGGTATACTCATCCGCGGGTACCAACGGGCATACCCACGTCAGTTACCCTTGTCAGTCAGTCTTCATAGGTTGATTAGAGCTTCGATGGGCTCCTTTCCTGCCGTGTTCGTAGCTCCTTCCCGGAACAGGGAGTATCTTGATACTTTTTGTACACTCTGCAGAGGTGGTCACTTGTACCCATAGGAGATCAACACTTTGCTGCACAACCGGGCATACTTTCCCGTCCATACTTCCTTGGTATGGGGCCCAGCCGTTGATCCGAGCCAATCACTGTTCCTTCCCGCGACCGTGCATACCCACCCTTTTGCGGCTCCAACTTCGGTTCGCTACCCTCGCCGGTCTACACTTCTGGTAGTTGCCGACCTCGGCATACTTGCCTTTCCTAGACAATGAGTTACCCCCACCGGTTTGGTTACGCCCTGTGGTAACACCGGCATCGGCACTCTACCCCCGTCGTTGCCGCAATCCATCATAGACCGCCAGAATCGTGAATTCATTAGGGGGAATCCACCCATCCCGAAGCTCCGTGCAGGGAGACAACTGCTCCGAAACGGCGCATTCGTTGATATGCATGAGGGAAAAGATACAGCTGACTCTTCCGTCCCATTCCAGACCCTATGGTTGACCGTATTTTATGGCACAAGAATCACTGGCGACATTGGTTATTAGTCCTAGGTGAACATTCCCGGTACAGTGGGACCTCCACCATACTCTTACCATGGTCCCACTGCCCACCTTCCTAGGTCAACAACCATTATGATTGCTAACCATTAAGCATATTCATTCAAGAAAAGCAGAACCTTTGCTTTTTAATGCAATCATAATAATAATACCACCAGTATAGTTGCAAGTACTTTGTTAATGATAAACAAGAGATATGAGCAAGAGTGAACTTGCCTGCAAACTGCAAGGTAGTGCAGTTGGATTTGTTGAAGTGACCCGGGACCTCGGGTTCTGGAAAACAGCATCATTGTCCGATAAGGGCAATGGTTAAAGATTCAAATCATGCATGCTTTTAAAGTGTGTGTATTCCCTTTAAACCCCCCAGAAGTTTTTATTCTTATCCTAGGGTTTATATACTCTTTTTATGATTTTAAAGAGTATATGTTATCAATTGCTTCATTCCAGAATATTCTTTAATACCTTGGAATGGAGTTCAATTTTGGTAATGAGTTCTATTCTAATTAGGAAAGAATCTTTTTAAGTTCTCTTCCCTAATATTCTTACTTGGTTGATTTATTAAAAGTCTATATACTCTAATTATGAATTTATCAGAGTATATACTAGGTGAAATTCATTCAAGAATACTAAGGACAAATTCTTGAATGAATTTACTTGATTTTATTTCAAGAATGTTATTTCCCTTTTTACTTTCTCATTTAAATCATTTCTAAAGGTTTTCTCATTTAAAAGAAAACTTCATGAGTCCATTATGACTAAATCTTCACTTACTCACAATATCACTATTTATGTGAGTAAAAGGTCAAAAATCATTTAATGGTGTTTTTGCAAAAATCCAATCTATTTATCTGGTTTTTAATTGGGTGTTAAAAGGTTTTTCTAAAAACCCTTTTCTTTAATTCAATTTCTGTTTTTTAAGTTTTTGATTAAAACCTCACCCTCTCATCCCTCTCTCTGCCAGCCCTGGCGCACATGTCGGGCCAGGCCCACCTGTCGGCGCCAGCTCCTCTGGTCGAACCCGACCAGCGGCTCGATCAGCCCGACCGGTCATACCCCTTCGCTCGCCCGCGTCGTCTTCTCCCTCGCGCCCTCTCTGGCGACCGCATCGCCTCGCCGCCGCCGCGCTCGATTCCGATGAGCCCCGCCGAAGTCCGCTGCTGAGATGATGCTCAATCGATAGATCAAGCGACTGCGATTCCGCCTGTCTGCGAGATCTAATCGATTGCTTCTTGGACGATCGCATCCCCTTCGCCTACGAAGCTCGAGACCTTGGCGATGGCAACCTCGAGCTTGACCTCGAGCTGCTAGGCCCTATCCTCAGCGAGATCTGTGCTTGGTGAGTGTAGTGCTTCGCCGACGTGTCGTCGGCGACTTCCCCTGGCTTGATGCCATCGTGGCCGCGCAGGCACTACCCCGCCATGCCACGGTGGTATCTTCTGGGCATTGTGTAAGTGCTCCCCCTCCACTTCTACCCCTCTGTACTTCTCTGTAACCTCCTGGAGCTTGCTCCATGCCCTACTGGAGCTTTGCTCTGCGCTTTCCATGCCCACCTTGAGCTTGCACTGGCTAAGCTCACCTGGAGCTTGCACTGGCCATGCTCATCTAGAGCTTGTGCTGGCCCAGTTCCTCTATCTTCTGCTGTACTGGGGTTTCTCCCCAAGTTGCACTTGTGCTGTGCGATTAAGTTGGTTGTGATGTGTGTCCTTATGCTCTATGATCTTGCTGATTCAGTTAACTGCATACTCTGGTGGTCTGTTACTGTTGAAGCAATCAATTGCTGCTGTTGCTTGATTAGTTAGTATCTTGCTAGTGGCTAATCTTGATCAATCTGATCAAGTGCATGGATAACTATGTGTTTTAGTTATCTCTGAATGTGCTGTTAATTGGCTAGTGTTGTTAACAGTCTCACTGCACTTTCTTGCAGTGCTTCTATTGTGCTGATTTAGTGATGCAACCATTATGTTGATCTTGGTTCTACCTAGCTGTGATGCAATCTTTCATGCCTGCTGAAAAAGCTCTTGCAGTAGCTTCTGGCTAACTGCTTCACTATGATGCCTCCTTGAGGTGCTCACAGTTACTGTGGGTGTTAAGTTGGTGCTCTTGAGAGTAGATCACCCACTGTGGTGGTCTGTTGGTGGCTTATTTGCTTGAAAGTGTCCATGTCCACTTTTCCCAAATGCTTAATTGAACTTGGTCAATTTTTATTGACAGAGCTGATGGTTTTTGTAGGTTTTAGGCCTTAGTCTTGGTAGCTAGGCAACCCATGTGCCACTCCTGGCCTTGCTCTTACTTCTGTGAGTATTTCCTTTGAGAAATTCCCAGATAAGGTTATGTGTTAGGGAGTAGGTCCTGTGGATGGCCTTGTTTCCAAGGTCATGGCCTCCTGGACATCCAAATGATGACCAAAGCCTTTGTTTCATCAAGCTTTGCTTGATCTTTGTGTGGCTGTGCTCTGTGCAGTCTGCCTGGGAGAATAACTTGTGAGTTCTCTCCTAGCACTCATGTGTGCTGTGGTTTAATAATAACCTGCTGCTGAAGAGTAGCTTGTTCTTCTGGAATATTCTGATTTCCTGCTTCTTGTGGCAAGCCTGCTCCTCCTAGCTGCTTGACCTAGTTCCTAGTTGAACTATGTGAACATGTTGGTCTTTGACTTTGCTGGATGGTTTATTTGATGATGTGCTAGGGTGTGAATCTTCCCTGTTGCTCAACACATGAGCAGGGTTGATTGTGTGGTGGTGATTCAGTGGTGGTGGTGTGTTCTTGATGATGATGGTGTTCTTGGTGTTGCTGTTGGTGGTGTGGTGGTGCTGTTCTTGGTCGACTATGATCTTTAGCCGAGCCAGTTTCAACACTGTGATGTTTTTATACTTGGTCTTGTGACTTGGGTGTGTGACAACTGAGTGCATGCATATGGTGACTATGCTGCTGTGAGCTGCCTTGCCCATCTCGGCTGGCTTGGGATATTTCTACCCGAGACTTTGGTGATAAGATCAAACTTCTGATGATTATCTACAGTGGCTTGTTATTTCTGAATGACACTTGGTAAATGCTACCTTGGCAAACTTGCTATTTCTTTTATTTGGTTGCAGGTGCCAAGATCAGGAAAAGAAGTAAGGAAAGAAAGAAAGAAGACTTTTAGTTTTCTTTTAGAATTTATAACTTGTAATCTTCCATTTCTCCTTTTTGTAATTATCTTGGATTCTTTCCAAGTTGTGATATTCTTTTATTCATGAATTATGTAAAGACAATGTAATGTGTGTTGATGATCAATAAAGTTTAAGTTTTCTCTAAACTTTATTGATGTTTAAATTTCCATCTATTTCTTCTTTATTAATATTTATCCTTTCTAAATGTGCCTTTTTAATTCTAAGTTCAATCATTCAAATTCAAACTTGATTTATGTCTTAGTTCAAATTCCAAAGCTTATAGCTAGGATTTAGTGGTTTAAGTCATCACTTCTCACAACAATGATCAAAAGAGATCATGTCCAAATCTTTCGCACTTCGAGAGTTCACCATTCCCCCTCGAAGAGAGATTCGATTACTCCTAGGTTTTAGAAACAAAAGCGCAAAAAAATCCCATAATTTCAGATGCAATGCACAAAAGCCCTTCTAATCTACCCCGGAGTTGTCCTACGTTCTGGGATGTTACAGACTTCCCCCCTTAATATAAACTTCGTCCCGAAGTTTAGGGTAAGATGTACCTGAAGAAATCTGGATAGGCTGTTCTTAAATCCTCTTCCTTTTCCCAAGTAGCTTCTCTTTAAGGGTGATGTTTCCATTGTACCTTGCAATACTTGATGGCTCTATTACGGAGTTGCTTCCAATTCTCTGCCAAAATCTTTGATGGTTCTTCAACATAAGTCAAATCAGTTTGCACTTCGACCTCATCGTAAGATATAGTTTTTTCTGGTGTCTTCATACACTTGCGAAGTTGAGAAGCATGAAACATATTGTGAACTTTGGATAGTTCCTTTGGCAGTTCTAACTCAAAGGCTACTCCTCGACTCTGACTCAGAATCTTGAACGGTCCAGTATATCTTGGGCTAAGCTTTCCCTTGACTCCAAAACGATGTACTCCTTTCATGGGGCTAACCCTTAGATAAACCATGTCCCGAACCTGTGGTTCCCATATCCTCCTCTTGGAATCTGCATAGCTTTTCTGTCGACTTTGAGAAATCTTTAATCGGTCTTGAATGACATCAATTGCATGTTGTTTCTCCTTGACGTAGTCTGGATGAAACTCCTTACTGGCTCCTGGTTCATACCAACAAATAGGTGATCGGCACTTCCTCCCATAAAGTGCTTCAAATGGTGTCATTTGAATACTGCTTTGGTAACTATTGTTATAGGAGAACTCTGCCAGTGGTAAGTGTTCTTCCCATGATCCTCCAAAGTCTAAAGCACATGCTCGGAGCATATCTTCTAGAATCTGATTGGTCCTCTCCGTTTGGCCTCCCATCTATGGGTGATAAGCAGTGCTAAAGTCCAGTTTGGATCCTAAAGCTTCATGTAATTGCGTCCAAAAAGCTGAAGTGAATACGGATCCTCGATCCGATACTATTGTCTTTGGTACTCCATGCTTGCTTACTATCTCCTGAACATATAGGTTTATTAACTTCTCTCCGGAATCTTTCTAATTGACAGCCAAGAAATGTGCACTTTTAGTCAGTCGGTCAACTATTACCCATATCATGTCCTTCTTCTTCGTTGTCAGTGGTAATCCTGTGATAAAGTCCATTCCAATCTCTTCCCACTTCCATTCGGGAATATTTAAGGTTGCATAAGTCCCACAGGACTCTGATGTTCTGCCTTCACTCTCTGACAGGTATGACATTCTGATATGAACTTAGCTATCTCCCGCTTCATATTATTCCACCAGAACAGTTCCTTAAGATCCATGTACATCTTGGTGCTCCCTGGGTGTATAGCATATGGTGTTTCGTGTGCCTCCTTAAGTATCAAATCCTTGATTTCTGGTATGTCCGACACACATATTCGGTCATGAAACCAAAGTGAATTGAAATCACCTAGACGGAATTCTGATGGTCTACCTTCCTCAATCCTGCGGATTTTTTCGGCAATAAATGCATCTTCATCTTGTCTTCAAATTATTGTATACTTGAGATCACTATGTCGTTCTTCCATTACCTTCTCGGTAGCTAAACTACCAAGGGATTGTACTTCAAGACATTGGATCTCCAACCTCTCTAAATCCATAAGCAATTCCTTGGGAAGTTCTCGGTTCATCGGTTGAGTGTCTGTACTCTTTCTGCTCAAAGCGTCGGCTACTACATTGGCCTTCCCCGGTGTATAATTGATGGTCAAATCATAATCCTTGATCAATTCTAACCATCTTCATTGCCTCATGTTCAATTCCTTCTGAGTGAAGAAGTATTTGAGACTTTTGTGATCTGTATAGACTTCACACTTAGCTCCATAAAGAAAATGCCTCCATCCTTTTAGTGCAAACACTACGGCTGCGAGTTCCAGATCGTGTGTTGGGTAATTAACTTCATGTGGTCATAATTGCCTCGACCCATATGCTATCACTTTTCTATCCTGCATCAAAACACATCCAAGTCCGTTCTTGGATGCATCACAATATACTGTATAGTCCTTGCCAGTTTTTGGTACGGCTAACACCGGTTGACGAGGGTTAACTCGACAAATGTCCTAGATGAAGGACTTAGGATCGGGGAGATAGGGCGTCGGATGAACTCGAAGGTAAAGTTAGTCGAAATAGGTGTATATTGAAAGTAAACTTGGGTGTTCAACCTGGCTTGCTTTCAATCTGCCCTACACTGTCCCCTCCTGGCCCCTATATATAGGTGGCCAGGTCTCGAGGATCGGGTAGGGTACGATACAGATTACAATATCGACATACGGTAATAACTCGTATTCGACTATCATTACAATTAGGCCTAGCTTAACGGGCCTCAGGGGTACTCAACTAACGGGCTCTATTAACTATACCCTTGTCAGTAGCCCCTGAGATTCTACCAGAATTATAGATTCAGGTTGAATCTTTAATCTTTAAATCTTCGACTTGATCAATTCTCTTTGACTTATTCATATCTTCAAATCTTCAACTTAGTCTTTTCGACTTATTTTTCATGATATTCTTTCGCAAGGGGTTTTGATGAACAAGCCTGACAACTCTGACGGATCAAGAGGTCAGTTAACTGCCGGAATAGATACTTGTCACCTACTTCAAATTCAATCCCCTTGGACTTGAATTCGGGATACCGGTCAAATCCATTCTTTTGCCGCATTTAGGACTTACAAAGAATGAATCCCAGTGGTTCTCAGGGTACCCAGTGTGTCCACCAGGATTTTCTTTGCGTCGTAGACACGGATACATACCAGCAGAGCGCATCCATGTGCGTATACCAGGCCACACAGGACGGATCCCGGGGTCTTACCTTCGTGATAAATCATGGCATTCGAGTTTCGTTGCGATAACGCAACTCGAGAATCTCATATTCGCAGCCAAATTTTTAGCTGATAAAACTAAAGAATTTCGGATTTTAAATTAATCTTCTTCGCTCCCGATGGGAGTAATCTCTCATCATTTTGTCGACTACGTAGTCGAAGTTTTGTATGCTTATCCTTCCCCATCTCCAATATTGATTACCTCATCTCTATCGGGTGCGCGCTCAGCGCTCCCGATGGGAGTAGCCCCCGAGGCTATGTTTGGCGACTTGTAGTCAAGCATAGGCTCAAAGTTCAGCTCTTCTTTCTTTCGTGTATATCTTATCATTTGGCGAGCCCCCGAGTCCAAGTCGAGGTTTCCATATCGTGCGATCATAATCTCCTTTTCTTGTTTTTCTTCGTTGATATTATCGTCTGTTGTACGCAGAATTTAACTCCTGCTGCAAAATATGTTTATGGGCTGCGCTGTAGCGCGGGGGCCCAATAATACGTGCTTATAAATAAAGCACCATCTGGTAAAGGTAAAAACCCTAACCAGATTCCTTCTCCGCCGCATCGTCTTCTCTTCTTCATCTAGGGTTTTCGGAGGTTTTTTCCCTTGTTCTCATGGCAGATGCTGAAGGTTCTTGCCTGAACCTTGGATCTCTCGTGGCACCACGAGGTCGGGGTCGCCCTCGTGGCAGCAAAAATAAGAGCAAAACCACTCTGGCCGCCGCCGGAACTTCATCGGATGCTCCTGCTAAGCGTCGTCCCGGCCGCCCACCTGGTAGCAAGAACAAGCCCAAGGTGACCGGCGCCGCTCCAGGTCCTGCTGCTCCTCCTCCTGCTGCGCCTGCCGCTCCCGCTGCTCCTCCTCAAATCTTCTCCTTCCTCTGCATTGCTATGGCGCAGTGCCGTGAGATTCAGCGACTGCCGCTGAATTTTACGAAGTTTATGGATGGCCACGAACTACGAGAAGCAGTTCTCCGTGAACAATCTGGCGGTGGCATCCCATATGAGGTGGAGGTATGGTACGATGGCGACGGCGAGCAGTACTTCAGGGGTGGCTGGTCGCAGTTTGCTGAAGATCACGACATCCATCAAGGCTTCTTCATGGCCTTCGACTTCCATATCGGGACGTCGAAGTTTGACGTGAAGATCTTTGATGGCACTCTTTGCCAGAAGGAGTATGAAGCTTGAAGTCCGCTGCCATTAGGACTTGTTGTGTTTTTATGTAATTTCATTTTATCATGTCCTTGCTACCATGCTTATCTGTAATGAATATTCGTACTTGGTGTCGATGTCTTTTACTAGTACCATGAGAACAAGTCGTGTTCTGAGGTATTCTTTCCATATATCGGGTTCTTTGCGAACCAAAAAAGGTAGGAATAATATCGGGTTCTTCTTATGAACCAAGTTTTCTCAATATTTATCGGGTTGTCTAAACAACCTTATAATGAAGAAAAGCCTCCAACTTGCCATAATAACTCTTTTCGTACGACCCAGGGGTTGAAGCCCCCGAGCGGAGAAGTAACACAAAGAATCACACAATTTTGTTGAGTTTAACCTAAAGAACCCGACCTGTGGCCTCATGTTCTGGGTTCAGAAGGCTAACTCGAATATATTGATACCTCTATATTTAGTCTACGCGTAAAAACGCCGTAGCTGTTCTGCATTCCACGGGTTGCTCTCGTCCTTCCCAGTCTTCTTATCTTGTAGTCGATATGCTCCTCCTGGTATTACTTCCGTGACGATGTAAGGTCCCACCCAAGAGGACTCCAATTTCCCGTGGCTGTCTTGCCTGAGTCACAAAACAAGGTCTCCCACCACAAAGGATCGTGGACGAACTCGACTACTATGGTAGTTTCGCAAGCTTTGTTGATATTGCGTAGCCCTTTCTAATGACTTGTCTCTTGCTTCATCTAGCGCATCGACGTCGTCTTGCAATGCTTCTGTCGACGTTGCCTCGTCATATGCTGTCACTCTTGGAGCCTCGTGCGTAACTTCGATTGGAAGCACGGCTTCTGCGCCATGGACCAAGAAGAAAGGAGTTTCTTGAGTTGCTGCATTGGGCGTAGTTCTTAAGCTCCAAAGAACGGAGGGCAATTCTTCTACCCAAGCGCTCTTGGCTTTCTCGAGAGGTGCTAAAAGCCTCTTTTTTATCCCACTACATATCAGGCCATTGGCTTTTTCGACTTGCCCGTTCGTCTTCGGGTGCGCCACAGATGCGAATTTGAGCTTGATCCCCAATCCTTTGCAGTAACTTTTGAATTCTTTTGAAGTAAAATTTGTCCCGTTGTCTGTGATGATGCTGTGTGGTACACCAAAACGAAAAACTATTGACTTGATGAAGCTGATTGCTGCTGTAGAATCTTGAGTTGTTACTGGAGCCGCTTCCACCCATTTGGTGAATTTATCGACTGCCACTAGCATGTAGACATGCCCTCCTGGCCAAGATTTGTGCAACTTTCCCACCATGTCAAGGCCCCATTGTGCGAAGGGCCATGATAATGGTATTGTTTGTAGCTCCGCTGCTGGTGCATGCGGTCTGGATGCAAACCTTTGACATGCTTCACACTTTCGAACTATATCTTTTGCGTCTTCGATGGCTGTTAGCCAGTAGAATCCCGCTCGAAAAGCTTTTGCTGCTATTGCTCTGCTGCTAGCATGATGGCCACATACTCCACCATGTATGTCTTTCAATATTGCTTGCCCTTCCTGGGGTGTTACACAACGCTGTAAAACGCTGGTAATACTTCTCTTGTATAATTTTCCTTCCAACACGACAAACGCTTTTGATCTTCGAGTTATCCTCTTAGCCTCCACTGCATCTTCTGGTAGTTTTTTATTTATCATGTACGCAAGATATGGCTGCATCCATGTTTCTTCTATCATCATGACCTCCTCTGGTTCTGTCGTAGCCCCCGAGCCTGCTGTGGTAGTCGAACTTTTAGCACTTTTTATTGATCTTTCCGCTATTTCTTCCCCAAATACTCCAGACGGCACAGGTAAGCATTGTGATCCGATATTTGCTAAAGTGTCGGCTTCTTCATTGTTGTTCCTGCTGATGTGCGAGACTTCGCATCCATCAAACGTTCCTTCTAGATAATGGTACAAATTCTTGTAGGCCGTCATGTTGTCATTGATTGTGTCACACTTGTTCATAACTTGCTGAACAACAAGGTTAGAATCTCCAAATATTTTAAGGCGAGTTGCTCCACAGGCTTTAGCCATCTTCATTCCGTGCAACAAAGCCTCGTACTCCGCTTCATTGTTAGAAGCCTGCGGAAAACTCATCCTTAAGACATATTTTAATTTGTCGCCATGAGGCGATATCAATACTACTCCTGCGCCTGCGCCTTGGACTCGCTTAGAACCGTCGAAGTACATTGTCCAAGTACTCGATAAATCTGGTGGTCCCGTGCTTTGCAGCTCGAGCCACTCTGCTGTAAAATCTGGCAAGATTTGCGACTTGATCGCCTTCCTTTTTTCGTATGTGATGTCCATGGGAGATAACTCGATTCCCCACAAAGAGACACGGCCTGTCGCTAAAGGGTTGTTCAATATGTTCGATAGTGGCGCTTCATTGACCACTATAATTGGGTGCACAGTAAAATACTGTCGTAATTTACGTGCAGTTGTGAAGACACTGTATGCCAACTTCTGATAATGCGGGTACCTCTGTTTGGTTGGAGATAGCACTTCACTGATGAAATATACCGGTCTCTGGACGCCATGAGCTTTGCCTTCTTCACTTCTTTCGACTACTAGAACTGTACTCACCACCTGATGGGTTGCGGCGATGTACAACAGTAGTGGCTCTTTTTCTTTAGGTGCGACCAGCACTGGTGGCGTGGAAAGCACTTTTTTCAATTGCGCAAATGCTGCGTCTGCTTCTTCTGTCCACTCAAATTTGTCGTCTGACTTCTTCATAAGTGCATAAAAAGGAAGTGCCTTCTCTCCTAGTCGAGCAACGAAACGACTTAATGCCGCGACGCGTCCTGCTAATTTCTGTACGTCGTGGAGTTTCGTGGGTTTCCCCATTGTTAGAATTGCTTGAATCTTCTCTAGATTTGCCTCTATTCCTCGTGCTGATACCAAGAACCCCAAAAGTTGCCCTGCTGAAACTCCGAAGGAACACTTTGTCGGGTTCAGCTTTAGCTTGTACTTGTTCAGGTTGTCGAAGGTTTCTGCCAAGTCGCTGATTAAAGATTTCTCCTCTCTTGTGGTGATGACTACATCATCAATGTAGACTTGTATGTTGCGCCCTATTTGGCTCCCGAGACAACTTTGCATCATCCTTTGATAAGTTGCTCCTGCATTTTTTAGGCCAAATGGCATCACTTGGTAGCAAAATACCCCATACGGTGTGATGAAGGCCGTTTTTTCTTCGTCTTCCTTCTTCAGTTTGATCTGATTATAGCCAGAATATGTGTCCAAAAAGGAAAGCCTTGCACATCCCGCTGTTGAATCAATTATTTGATCGATGCGGGGTAAAGGGAAGGGATCCTTTGGACAATGCTTATTGAGAGATGTGTAGTCGACACACACTCTTTGTACGTCTGTGTTCTTCTTGGGTACTATGACTGGGTTCGACACCCAACTCGAAGTTTTGATTTCTCTGATGAATCCAGCATTTTCTAATCTGTGTAATTCTGACGCTATTGCCTTCCTCTTAGTTTCATCGAATCATTGCAGTGGTTGCTTGACTGGTTTTGCCTTGGGATCTACATTTAGTGCGTGCTCGACGAGTTCCCTGGGAACCCCTGGCATGTCCGATGGACACCAGGCGAAGATTTCCCAGCGCTCACGGAGGAACTCGACGAGCGCGCCTTCCTATGCGGGATCCAAGTTCACCGCAATTGATGTTGTCTTGTTTGGATCAGTGGGGTGGACCTGAATTTTCTTTGAGTCCTGCGTTGTGTCGAAAGCCTTGTCTGGCAGGGATCGTCCAACGTCGGGTAGCACATTATGATCTGTTTCTCCTTTTAGCCTCTCATATTCTGCTGTCATGCCGAAAGTTTGTGCCATCTTGTTGAATTCCCTGTCGCATGTGTTGGCTACTTCAAAGTTCCCTTGTACTGTAATTGTTCCTTTGGGCCCTCGAATTTTTAACGTGAGATACGCGTAGTGTGGTACTGCCATGAATTTTGCAAATGCTGGGCGCCCCAGGATTGCATGATATTGTGACGGCCAATCCATAACTTCGAACTCCAGTTTCTCTCTTCTATAATTTTCGCTGCTGCCAAAGCAGACATCGAGTTCTATTCTTCCCAAAGGGTAGTTCGCTGCTTCTGGTACTATTCCGTGGAAAGAGCAATCTGTTGTCTTCAGACTCGTCAGCGAGATGCACATTGCCTTTAGTGTTCTAGCATATATTAGATTTATGCCGCTCCCTGCATCCATGAACACTCTTCCGATGTCGTACCCTCCTATTTGCGCTTTTAGAACCATAGGGGAGTGGCCCAGCCTGGGAACTTTCCTTGGGTGGTCTGCTCTAGTGAACTTGACTGGTTGCTCTGACCATCGTAGGTACTCTGTGGTAGCTGGTGGTGACGATATTGCTAGGTTTACTTGCCTGGACATGCTCTTTCGCTCTTTCTTTGACTTGGGCACCGGTTGAATCATGGCTGACATGTATACTTTCGACTCTAAGTGTTTTACTAGCCTTTGCATTTGATATCCTTGACTTCTATGTCTTTCTCCTTGCCTCCCTTCTTGGCTTGAGCCCATGGCGCTTTGCAACCTTAAGAATGTTCTGCAATCCTTCATCTGGTGATTTGAAACCCTTTTTCCGTCGAGATACGCATAATGGATTCGACAAGGTCCGTATAGCATATCCTCGGCTGAGGGGCCGGAGTATCTTGATTTTTCTACTCCTTTTGCCTAGAACTTCCTACTTTCATACCCTTCCTCTTCTTCTAGCCTGTAACCCGTGGCTACCTGACTTCGCCTTTCTTGATTATCCCTGCTGCGGTGTCGCCTCCTTTGTCGACTTGTTCTGTCGACTTCTGGCGATCGTCCTCTTTTGTTGTTATACGCGTCCTCTCCATCAGCGAATTTATTAGCTTGTTCCATTAGCTCTGCTACTGTCGTAGGTCTTGTTCTTCCTATTTCTTCCACAAGATCTGAGCGACGAAGTCCTTCCGAAAAAGCGTCTATTGCTCGTTCGTCGGAGACGTCTTCTGCTCAGTTTTTGATTATACTCCATCATTGTATATAAGAGCGTAGCATTTCGCCTTTCTTCTGCACACATGCTTTGACTTCTTCCAATGATGCTGGGCGCTTGTTGTCGGTGTAATGGATACCGGGGTATCCCGGTCCACCTGCTCCTGGGCCCCGTCATCGGCCCATCTTCAGCCCAGGAGATAATCAACAATCTTCGCTTCGGAGAAGACCCTCACGAGGAGGCGCCTCGTGAGGAGAATGACGACAGAAACCGCTAAGGACCAGAAGACCTCCTCACGAGCCCCTGCTGGTGAGGAGAGGAGGTACGCCCACGTCAGCCTAGCTCGTTTTCGTGCGGAGCAAGAAGGGCAACGGGCAGAAGACCGCGTACCGTCCACGCTACCCCCGACAGGGAGGAGACCAACTTTCTCTGTGCCTGCCCAAAGCGGCACAGTGGCAGTTGGCCACCCCCCTAAATATAGCATGGACGGTGCAGGGCGCCAGAGGAGGACGTCAGCCTCCTCCACCCACTCCTGTGGACCGGCGCCACTACCCTACGAAGACCAAGTCTACAGAAGAACCTAGTCTACAGCTGTCCTCCCTCCTTGGCCGCGTGTGGCAACCCCTTCCCCAAGAAGATAAGGGGAAGGAGGACCTTGGCGCTATAAAAGGAGGGGAGGCCACCCCTTAGAGGGGATCCGGTCTAATCTGATCTCCGTCGTCTTCAAGCTGCTAGTTGGGCACGCAGGTTCTTCAACCTCTGGCCAGCTAGAGCTTTGTAACCAAGGCCTTGTACTCCTCGCGAGGTGTCGCGTCGTAATACAAGAAGGCAGGAAGTAGGGGTTTTACCTCACCACGAGGGCCCTGAACCTGGGTAAAGCTCGGTCTCCCTCTCTGCAGTGCGTTGCGCGTCCGACAATCGAGGCTTCCGTCACCATGTTTCGTTGCGATCCAAGATCTCACACGTTCAGCCCCCTGCGTTCGAATCTTCGGGTCCGTCGCGTGGTACCCCGTGTTCTTGCGACACGAAATCCATCGACATTTGGCGCGCCAGGTAGGGGGCTGTGGTGTTTTTTTTCTTCTAGATCTGCTTCGACATGGCCGACGCCAACGCAAGGCTCGAGCGTCTTCGCCGTCGCAACGCTGCTCGGGGGCAAACCGAGCCCATCTTCCGTCGTCGTGAAGCTTCGGCAGAGGAGGAAGAGGAGGAAGATCTGGAGTCCTCCTACCTCCCGTCTGAGCGGACAGAGCCTTCGCTCTCCTTCACCGCCACCGCTACTTCTCGCGCTCGTTCTGGGAGTCAGCTATCTCCTGCGCAGGCACTCGCCATGGCGCAGGAGCTGCTGCGTTATCAACCCACCGATGATGGGCGTGAGGGGTGGCGCGCTCGAATCGCCGAGCTCGTCGCCATCGCCAACGAAGACCCGGCCTTGGGAGGAGCCCAGGGCGCGGGGAGCCCAGATCCGGCGGCGGGGCATCGCGCCCCGGGCGCCGGAGATGGGATGGCCCACAAGGCCAAGAGGGTGGTTTCCCGCGCCGCATCTTCGCCGCGCGGGGAGCCCAGCTGCCAGATCGTCCAACGCGCTCCGGAAGACGCACGCGTCTCCCTCGAGCGCCGCCGCGAAAATCATGATCGCGCCATCGATGACATCGGCGAGGCTGGCAAGAACGTCAGGACCCCCGGCGTCCCGATCTACAACCCCGGGTGTCTCGCCCTCACTCGCCAGCAGCGCTACGTCGTCTGGCCTGACAAGTTCAAGCCCGACATCGCCACGCGCTACGACGGGACCACAAATCCTGTCGAATTCCTCCAACTCTACATCGTCGCCGTCCAGGCTGCGCGTGGAGATCAGCGCGCCATGGCCAATTGGTTCCCCATGGCCCTCAAGGACGCTCCGCGGACTTGGCTCATGAATCTTCCTCACGAATCCGTGACTTTGTGGAAGGATTTATGTCGTCAGTTCGTTGCCAACTTCATGCCCACGTACGAGCGTCCCGCCACCAAGAACGATCTTAAGGCGGTGCGACAGTACAAGGGCGAGACGCTTCGTCAGTACATCCAGCGCTTCAGTCAGATGAGGAACAAGATTCCCAGGATCTCCAACGAGGAGGTCATCTCCGCATTCTCCACGGGCGTCTCCGACGTCAAGATGCGGGAGAAGCTGTCCGTGAATGATGAGCTGACTTCCGTCGTCAGGCTCTTCGAGATCGCCGACCGCTGCGCCAAGGCTGAGGAGGGGAGGCTCTTCGTGCACAATCTGCCGGAGGCGCTTCCCCCAAAGCCGAAGTCCAAGGACCCCAAGCGAAAGGAGGCTGCTGCCCTCGCGGCGGAGCCAGATCATAAGCAACGCCGCGGGGACCGCTCCGATCGCGATAAAGGTCGACGTCGCCGCTACTGCCTCATCCACAAGGACACCCACAATACCGAGGATTGTTGGATTGTCCGGAAGTTTCACGAGGAGAACGGTGTCTCCAAGCGTCGTGGGGGTGGCCGCAGCAACGGCAAGAGTGGATCCCGGGGCGATCGCCGCGACGACGACCGCGAGGAAGGTCGCCGCCGTGGGGGTCTGTCTCGAGACGATCCCGAGCCGCTGCCGCTACCCCCACCAGCAAACGATCGTCGAGAGGAGAACCAGGGGGGCTATCAAGAGCCACGAGACTTCGTCGCTTGCCTCCTGGGTGGAGCTCAGGCTCCTCTGTCAAATCGGCACTTCAAGCAGCTGTCGCGAGAAATCGCGGCGGCATAGCCCAACTTCGGCAGTCGCCTGATGAAGTGGTCGACGTGCAAGATTGGCTTCGACGAGGAGGATCATCCGGCTTCCACAAGGGGCGTGGGCACAATCCCTCTCTTGTGCACGCCGACCATCAACAACATCGCCGTCAATCGCACTCTCATCGACGGAGGGGCGGGCCTCAACATCATCTCCGTCGAGATCTTCGAAAAAATGCAGGTGCCGTACCACCGGCTCATGCCAACTCGGCCGTTCTTCGGGGTAACCGAAGGATCTACGACGCCAATTGGGCAGGTAAGCCTGCCCGTCACCTTCGGCACCCGGGACAACTACAGGACAGAAAGCCTCGACTTCGACGTTGCCTACATCGCCCTGCCATACAATGCCATCCTCGGCTACCCAGCCTTGGCTAGGTTCATGGCGGCAACGCACCATGGCTTCAACGTCCTCAAGATTCCGGGCGCCAACGGCACGATCACCGTGCGCTGCAATGAGAAGGATGCTCTCCGATCGGTTGAGCATGTCTACCGTGAGGCCGCCTCCATGTTCCCCGCCGACGAAGATCTACTGGAACACTCCGGCGACCTCACGAGGAAAAAGCAGCTCGTATCCCAAGAGCGGGCTGCTGCAAAGAAGGCCTCTCTCGAGCCCAACCCTCTGGGTTCGACAGGGAAGAAGTTCGCTGCCTCTGCATCGCCTACTACAAGCGAGGACCTGGACCATCCCATGATGGACTTGAGCATTGGGGAAGCTGCGGTACCCTCAGGGAGGAGGCCCCAGTTTACCCAAGAGCGCTCGGCAACTAAGAAGGTCCCGCTGCAGGCTGGGGGCTGCGAAAACTTCGTCACCATCGGGGCAGGGCTTTCCCCCAAATAGGAAAGCGCGCTCGTCACCTTCCTGCGGGCAAATTCTGACATGTTCGCTTGGACTCCGTCGGATATGCCCGGTGTTCCCAGGGAGGTGATCGAGCACCACTTAGCCGTGTGCCCTCAGGCACACCCCGTGAAGCAGAAGACCAGAAAGCAAGCGCAAGAGAAGCAAGACTTCATCGTCAAGGAGATAGAGAAGCTGAAGAAGACCAAGTTGATACGCGAGGTAGCCCACCCCACCTGGATTGCTAATCCGGTGGTCGTCCCAAAGGCTAACGGCAGTGGGCGCCTCTGCGTGGACTTCACGAGTCTCAACAAGGCCTGTCCCAAGGACCCTTATCCTCTCCCGAGGATAGATCAAATCGTCGACTCCACCGCCGGCTGCGACCTCCTTTGCTTCTTGGATGCTTTCTCCGGCTATCATCAGATCAAGATGGCAAAGGAGGACGAGGAGAAGACCGCCTTCATCACGCCCTGTGGGGTGTACTGCTACGTCTGCATGCCTTTCGGCCTGAAGAACGCAGGAGCCACCTTCCAAAGGCTCATGCGTAAGGCCCTGGGGTCTCAGATGGGAAGGAATGCGGAAGCCTACGTCGACGACATCGTCGTCAAGACCCGCGAGGGTCGCACCTTCATCGAGGATCTGGAGGAAACATTCGTCAACCTGAGGAAGGTAAACATCAAGCTCAACCCCGCCAAGTGCGCCTTTGGCGTACCGTCGGGAAAGCTGTTGGGGTTCCTCGTGTCCAATCGCGGGATAGAGGCGAACCCCGACAAGGTCAAGGCCATCGAAGAGATGCGTCCTCCGCGCAATCTTAAGGAAATGCAACGCCTCGCGGGGTGCATGGCAGCCCTGGGGCGCTTCATCGCGAGGAGTGGGGAAAAAGCTTTGCCCTTCTTCAAGCTCATGAAGCGCACCGGCAAGTTCGAGTGGACTCCGGAAGCCGACAAGGCCTTCGCCGAGTTAAAAAGGTACCTCACGAGCCCACCGATCATGGTTGCCCCAACGACTCGTGAGCCCTTGCTACTCTACATCGCGGCAACTCCAAGGACTGCAAGTGCCGTTCTCGTCGCGGAGCGGGACGTCAAGGTAATCGCCAAGGAGGTCACTCCTCCAGGCTCGGGGGCTCCTCACGAGGAAGAGGCCGCTTCACCTCCCGCCCCTCGGGAGGAGCCGCCCGAGGGATCTTCGCCGACCGAGCCGCTCTCTCAGAGCAACGCTCAAAAGCCTCCTGAGGGGGAGCCTTCCGAGGGGGTCGTCAAGGTGCAAAAGCCTGTGTACTTCGTCAGCACGGTACTGCGCGACGCGCGGGAACGCTACACAATGCAGCAAAAGCTGCTCTACACCTTGCTCATCGCCTCGCGGAAGCTACGCCACTACTTCCAGGGTCACCCGATTAAGGTGGTAACCGATCGGCCCCTGGAAACCGTCCTGCGCAACCCCAATGTCACCGGGCGGGTGGCTGAGTGGGCTGTGGAGCTTCAGCCTTTCGAGATCTCCTTTGAAACTACAAAGGTAATCAAGAGCAAGGCTTTGGCCGAGTTCACTGCAGAATGGACTGATCCATTCGTAAACGAGCCTCCAGAGGTGGAGTCGACTCTCCCTGGAGAGGAGGCCCCGGGCCTCTGGGTCATGCACTTCGACGGCGCTTTCAACCTTCCGGGCGCGGGAGCAGGCGTTGTCTTAACCTCTCCCTCGGGAGACAAGCTTTTCTACGCTGTGCAGCTCTGCTTTGGGCCGGAACACAAGGTCTCCAACAACATCGCGGAGTACGAAGGACTTCTTGCAGGCTTAAGGGCTGCGAATGCTTTGGGCATCAAGCGCCTCATCGTCAAAGGAGATTCACAGCTGGTTGTGAATTTCTCCAACAAGAGCTACACTCCAAAGGATGAGCACATGGCGGCTTATCTCAAGGAGCATCGAAAGATGGAAAAACGCTTCCAAGGCTTGGAGCTGAAGCACATCCCGAGAGGGGAAAACGTGGAGGCCGACGAGATCGCCAAGCGCGCTTCTCATCGCCTGGCGCAGCCCGCCGGCGTCTTCGAGGAGCGTCTCTTCAAACCGTCCGCTTCTCCGTCGACATCCGAACCACCTCCTCCTTCCGCTTTGCCGCCACCGCCGGAGCAGGGGGCTCCGGATTGCGGGCCTCCTTCGGGTGACCGCGTCCTCCTGGCATTGGCCCGGCAGGAGGGAGTGGATTGGATCATCGAGCTCAAGGCCTACCTCACCATCAGCAGGCTTCCTGAGGATGAAGAGGAGGCCGAAAGGATTGTGCGGCAAGCTTCGGGCTACTGCGTCAAGGATGGTGACTTGTACCGGCGTCGCCCAAATGGCGTCGCTCTGAAGTGCATATCTACTCACCAAGGCCAAGAGCTTCTAAGGGACATCCATGCCGGCGAATGTGGGCACCACGCTTCAGCCGCGACTCTAGCTGCGAAGGCATATCGAAGCGGCTTCTACTGGCCTTCGGCGCTCGGAGATGCGTCGGAGATGGTCAAGAGGTGCGAGGCGTGCCAATTCCACGCTAAGCAGATACATCAGCCGGCGCAAGAGCTGCGCACCATCCCACTCACTTGGCCCTTTGCAGTTTGGGGGCTGGACATCCTCGGTCCATTTCCCAGAGCGCAAGGGGGCTATCGCTACCTCTACGTCGCCATCGACAAGTTCACCAGGTGGGTGGAGGTGGAACCGGTGTGCACAATCCCGGCCAGGTCCGCCGTCAAGTTCGTCCGTGGACTGGTCTGTCGCTTTGGTGTGCCTAACTGCATAATCACCGACAACGGCAGCCAGTTCACCAGCGGCTTGTTCCGGGAATACTGCGCATCGACCGGCATCAAAATCTGCTTCGCCTCCGTCGCTTACCCCAGGAGCAATGGTCAAGCCGAGCGCGCCAACGCTGAAGTGCTCAAAGGGCTCAAGACGAAAAGCTTCAACGCCAAGCTCGAAGCCTGCGGCAAAAAATGGTTAGACAACCTCCAATCCATCTTGTGGTCCATCAGGACTACCGCCACCAAGCCCACCGGAGAAACCCCTTTCTTCCTGGTCTACGGGGCGGAGGCTGTTCTTCCCACCGACGTCAAGTTCGGGTCGCCAAGAGTGCTCGCCTTCGACGAAATTCGCCAAGAGGACCTCATCAAGGACCGCCTCCTTCTGCTCGAAGAAGCTCGGTGCCAAGCCGCGCTCCGCGCCGCGAGGTACCAGCAAGGACTACGCCGCTACCATAGCCGCCATGTTCGAGCAAGAACTCTGGAGGTCGGCGACCTGGTGCTGAGGAGAATACTCTCTCGCGAGGGCCTGCACAAGCTGTCTCCAATGTAGGAAGGACCCTTCAAGGTGACGCATATCGCCAGGCCAGGCTCGGCGCGGCTGGAAACCGCAGAAGGCGTGCCAGTGGGGAACCCGTGGAACATAGCTCATCTGCAAAAGTTCTACCCTTAGGTTCCTCACGAGGAGAAAAAGACCGTTTGCACGGCACTTGTATCAGCTCAATCTGCTCTTAAGCACTGATATTAAGTTAAAGCGCAATATAGCGCCTCTGCTTCGGCATGACATCAAAATGGCATGAAGTCCATTTATTTTCTGTTGTACTCCTCGCGGAAGGGGGCTAGGCACGGTGTCTATGCTGGGGCCTTCGCCCGGAAAACAGCAAGCCCGAAAAACCCGAAGGGAGCGAGCTCTGGTCGGGGGCGACGGCCCCATTAACGATCACCTCTGGATGCCCATGGTGCTTAGTTCCTCGCGAAGTGCTCCAGAAAATAAAAAATCTTTGAGGAAAAGTCCAAGGTGTGCCCATGGCACCCGCTAAGGACCTACCCCTCGTGAGCAACCCTCACGAGGGAGCAAAGACGCGTCGATGCATCAGCATCCGCAGGAAGATTCCCTCTCCCGAGGAAGGCCTAACGTGGCAGGATTATTGAAGACCAAGGCCGCTCCGATAAATCTTGCGAAGGAGACGCAGATCCGGAGGTCCGCGCCAGGCCCTTCACCTCATGAGCAACCCTTGTGAGGTGTCGACGGTCTCTGGGCTCTCTTAAGCGTCGACGTTTTCACGTCCGTGAGGGTCCAGCTTCCCTCAACGACGAGGAAGGCCCCGTGAATCGCCACGCGCGGCAATTTGCTCTTAGCTGCTGGCACAGATAGTGCCGCGCTCCTCCACGACGGAGAAGGTCCCTGTGCCGGTCACAGGGGCATCTTATTCGCCTTCTTTTTTCGTTTGTTTTATCGATTTGTTTTTCCGTTTTCGGGGATTTGGGGTTTTTTGTTTTCCAACCTTTTCTTCAGCTTCTTGTCTCAGGAATCGTCCACTGTGTCATCGACGCCGAACCCGTCCCGAGCTCTGAGGTGGAGGGAGGCTTCCCGTCGATACCTGCAGCTCTCCAGGGCTCTCGAGCAAGCAAATGGCCGGGACAGTGAAGGACAGCAAGATTAAGCAACTGGATTTCATTAAAGCGCCCCCAGAGGGGGAAGGAGCAAAGCACGGCGGGGCATTCCCCGCCGGCAAGGACTACACAACGAAAAGGGGAGGAGACTAGCTCCCCTCCCGAGAAGACTACCGCCCAGGACTTCCTCTTCACTGCGCCGGGAGCTGGGGGTAGGTGCGGCGGACGCCGTCGGCAGTGAAGATCCGCACCATCGCCTCCAGGGTCCCCAGCTTGAAGCGGAAGACGAGGCGGTCGCCGATGCGGAGGCGGCAGCCGAGGGCGAAGGGCCTCCAGTGGCCGGAGAGGACAACGTTGCCGGTCGGCCCGAAGAGGATGTCCACAGGCCAGAAGAGATCTGGCCTGCTCTGCTCCCCCAGGGCGATCTCCCCGGCGGCTGGGCCGTGGGCGTGAAGCACCCTCCGGATGGCGTCGGGCAACCGGAGGGAGTTGAACCCCGGGGCGTCGACGACGACGAGGAGCTCCAAGAATCGGGACCCCGGGGCGACGAGGGGTCCCAGCATCGCCGCCGCCAGGTGGCGCGGAGTGGCGATCACTCCGTTCACCGGCGGGGCCGGAAGATCTGCAGCAGGGGGAGGGGGGCCCAGGGCGGCCTCCACCTCCCGGAGGGCCCGATCAATGCTCCCCGAGGCGCGGGGAGCAGGCGCCGTCGCCAGCGGCGACGGCGAGTTCAGGGCTCTGCCGCGTGCGGGGCCCCGGAGGGTCAGGGCGCCGGAGGTCCCCGAGGCTGGGCGAATCGCCTCGTTCTGCCTCGGCGCGCCAATGCGCAAGGGGCCCCCGGCGCCGGGGGTCCACTGGGCCGGGACCTTCGCCTTGTTCCCGCTGCCCGGAGGGCGCCCTCGACGCTTCGTTCCGGAGCTTGGACCGGCGGCGGCGGCGGAGTTGGAAGGGTCCATGCTCTCAGGGAAGAAGAAGCAGAAGTGGCACTGGAGGAAGGAGGTGAAGTGCCGACGGTCTCGAGGAGGACCTATTTAAGGGGATCATCCAGCGTCGATGCGTCAAATCCCAGCGCGGGAACCGAAGCGTTGGCGCAGCGCTCTGCAGTCAAGCGACGCATCATTATGATGGATGACGCCTCGGAGACTGTAGCGTCGCCGCCGTTTCGTCTCACCAGCTGCGGCCACGGCACGTGTCCGCAGCCTCTGCATCTTCACATGGTCCTCTGACCGCGCGGTTGACGCGTGCCGTTGGAGGGCCCAGCAGCTTCGGGGGCCCCCGACCCTTCGCTTCCTCAAGAGGGCGCATTGTGGGCCGGGCTCCCGGGGGCTACTGTCGGTGTAATGGATACCGGGGTATCCCGGTCCACCTGCTCCTGGGCCCCGTCATCGGCCCATCTTCAGCCCAGGAGATAATCAACAATCTTCGCTTCGGAGAAGACCCTCACGAGGAGGCGCCTCGTGAGGAGAACGACGACAGAAACCGCTAAGGACCAGAAGACCTCCTCACGAGCCCCTGCTGGTGAGGAGAGGAGGTACGCCCACGTCAGCCTAGCACGTTTTCGTGCGGAGCAAGAAGGGCAACGGGCAGAAGACCGCGTACCGTCCACGCTACCCCCGACAGGGAGGAGACCAACTTTCTCTGTGCCTGCCCAAAGCGGCACAGTGGCAGTTGGCCACCCCCCTAAATATAGCATGGACGGTGCAGGGCGCCAGAGGAGGACGTCAGCCTCCTCCACCCACTCCTGTGGACCGGCGCCACTACCCTACGAAGACCAAGTCTACAGAAGAACCTAGTCTACAGCTGTCCTCCCTCCTTGGCCGCGTGTGGCAACCCCTTCCCCAAGAAGATAAGGGGAAGGAGGACCTTGGCGCTATAAAAGGAGGGGAGGCCACCCCTTAGAGGGGATCCGGTCTAATCTGATCTCCGTCGTCTTCAAGCTGCTAGTTGGGCACGCAGGTTCTTCAACCTCTGGCCAGCTAGAGCTTTGTAACCAAGGCCTTGTACTCCTCGCGAGGTGTCGCGTCGTAATACAAGAAGGCAGGAAGTAGGGGTTTTACCTCACCACGAGGGCCCTGAACCTGGGTAAAGCTCGGTCTCCCTCTCTGCAGTGCGTTGCGCGTCCGACAATCGAGGCTTCCGTCACCGTGTTTCGTTGCGATCCAAGATCTCACACGTTCAGCCCCCTGCGTTCGAATCTTCGGGTCCGTCGCGTGGTACCCCGTGTTCTTGCGACACGAAATCCATCGACACTTGTAAGTGGAGCGAAAATTTCTTGTGAACTGACTTTCGAGTTCCCCCCAGCTTCCAATGGATTCATCGGGTAGGGTGTTCAACCAGGACCGTGCGGCGCCGGTGAGATGTAGCTGCAAACTTTGCATTGCAGTCGCCTTTGTTCCTCCTAGTATCTGTACTGCTTGTAGATAATCTGATAGCCATAAGGTAGGTTCTTGTGACCCATCGTACTTATTCTGGTCGTGTGGTAGTTTGAACCCGTTGGGTACCCGCGTTTTGCGAACCCTGCGGGTAAAGCATAACGCACCCATATCTTTATCATCGTCTTCGTAATTTTCTTCCCTCCAAGCATATCGCGATTTGTTTACTCGAGCTTGTGCTATTATACTTCTTGCATCCTCCTTCTTTTTCTGCTGCTTTTTCTCTTCTGATAACTCGCTATAGTCGTTGTCTGCGCGATTGTATCCAAACTTCTCCTTGTGATTTGTCGACTTCGTCTCTGGGCCTTGTTCCCTGATCTTACCTTCTACTATTCCGAGGCTTCGTATCGCGGCTCGGTGCATATCTGCTCGCGGGTCTCCATGCTCTGGTCTTGTGGCTAGTAAATATGCTTGTGCTGCTGCCAATGCTGCCTCTGGCGTTCTTTGTACCAAGTCATCTTCCTCCTCTTCTAGCTGCGGGGTGGGGCTCCTTGAGTACCCTTCTTCTCTGCCGTATGCGGTCGCCCTCCTGTTGTGTTTTGGATCTCCGCGCCTCTCTCTGCTATATTCTGAATCTTCACTATAGTCTTCCCAGTATTCTTCCCTTGATATGCTGTTGTTGTCTTGGAACATCATGTCTCTTTCCTCCCTTAGTTTCTTCTTGTGTTGGTATAGTGCATACTGATATCCCATTAGAACTTCTCTTCGCGATCCCTTGGGTACTTCTGTACCATGATTAATGGCTGACGTAATCATTCTCCATTCACCAGCCGAGACGTGGACTTTCTCTTTTTCCTTTTTGTTGTGATCTTTCACTTTGTCGACTTGCCTGTCGACCTTTTTACTTCCTTCGCTGTTATTTCCTTCTTCTGCTTCAGTGATAATAACGCATAACTGATGTACTTTGGAGACGCCGCTGCTTCCTACGGCGAAGTCCTTTGCGTTGTTGTGCGTCTGACACGCTTTTTCTTCTGAGTCGAAATTTTCCTGAATTTCGTCGCTTTCTGCGATTGATGCTTTTTCTAAGCTGACCGGCGAGTTTACCTCGCTGGAAGAGCCTTCTGATGACTCCAATGCTTCCTTTGTTTCGGGCTTGCTTGCCGACGGATCTGGCTTCGTCGAATCCGAGAGGCGGGATGAACCCGATGGCCCGATGAGGATGCTCATACTTCCAATTGTTAGTTCTACCTCTTGACTTCCGTCGACTTCTGAACTGCTGTTGGCTAAAAGCGAAAAAGCCGTCGAATTCATGGTTCCAACGCCCAAAGTCCCCACGGTCGGCGCCAATTGACGAGGGTTAACTCGACAAATGTCCTAGATGAAGGACTTAGGATCGGGGAGATAGGGTGTCGGATGAACTCGAAGGTAAAGTTAGTCGAAATAGGTGTATATTGAAAGTAAACTTGGGTGTTCAACCTGGCTTGCTTTCAATCTGCCCTACACCGTCCCCTCCTGGCCCCTATATATAGGTGGCCAGGTCTCGAGGATCGGGTAGGGTACGATACAGATTACAATATCGACATACGGTAATAACTCGTATTCGACTATCATTACAATTGGGCCTAGCTTAACGGGCCTCAGGGGTACTCAACTAACGGGCTCTATTAACTATACCCTTGTCACCGGTGTTGTGGTTAGCTTCTCCTTGAGTGTTTGAAAACTTGCCTCACATTCATCCGACCAAACAAATGGTGTATTCTTTCGGAGTAACTTGGTCATTGGTCCTGCAATCTTAGAGAATCCTTCTATAAACCTTCGGTAGTATCCTGCCATTCCCAAAAATCCTCTGATCTGTTTGACATTCTTTGGTGACTCCCATTACAAAATAGATGCTACCTTGCTTGGATTTACTGCTATACCTTCTTTACTGATCACATGTCCAAGGAACTCTACTTGGTCTAGCCAGAATTCACACTTACTAAACTTGGCATACAACTGATGTTCTCATAGAATTTGTAAAGCAATCCTAAAATGCTTGGCATGTTTCTCCTTGTCCTTGGAGTAGATCAAAATATCATCTATCTAAAAACTATCACAAATTTGTCCAAATATGGCATAAAGATCTTGTTCATGAGGTTCATGAAGATCGCTGGTGCATTTGTCAATCCAAAACGTACAACTAAATACTCATGGTGTCCGTACCTTGACACAAAAGTTGTCTTTAACATCCTCAATTGTATCCTTGCACTTGGGTGCAGTCCTCTCATGAATCGTTTCTTCCGCTTCTCATCAGTATTCATGTCCTCTGAAGCATAACGAGATAGAAGAGAGAATTCCCTGACATACTTCATAATAGGCTTGTCATTCTGCATGAGATTCTCAAATTCCCTTCTCTTCAATTCCATGATACTCTCCGGTACATTCGCTTCCCTAAACTTCTTCTTGAATTCCTCCCAGGTGAATACCCTTCCTGGAGGATGTATAGCCACAATATTATCCCACCATGCTGCTGCGGGTCCACATAACAGATGTGTGGCATACCTAATGATGAGGGCATCCCTACTACACAGCCATCTCCACCTACTGTTGATGATCCTATTGTTGCTGATCAAGATAAGTCCAATGACGAGATTAGGATTGGACCAATTACTCGAGCCCGTGCTAAGTTGTTACAACAGCAGGTGAACTCACTTCTTGCTGAATCTGATATTTATTGTAATGAGAATTTTATACTGCCTAAGTCTTTGTTCATATGTATGATCAGGTTCATTGGAGAAGAAGGGGTTCGAGGGAGCGAGGAGATGCAAAACATGGAGCACGACGTGGTGATCAAGCAAGAGAGCGCGGGGGAGGAGAGAGAGGCCGGCGCCACAAGCATGGCGAACATCACCACGTGAAGAAGATCAAGTCTGGATGAGCACGAGCATGTGATGGCGCACCAGGACTGCCTACGACACGATGTCTACATGTCTAAGGCGCGCTACACACATGGCCTGCGTGCTAAAATTAGGCCGAACCCATATATGGGTTGGTATGTACCCGTTTGAGTTGAACCGAGTCAGTTTGGGCCCAAACCAGACATGTTTTGGGCCAGGTCTTTGCTGAGGACGCCCGGCCACCTATAAGTAGCCCTGGGCGCCCCCTCAATTAGGGTTAGACCACATTTAGACTAAAGATTACTTCATTGAACTGCTGAAAGCATTCATCTGAATTCTCTGCACCAATTCATCTGGATTTGGTGTTATACTGCTGCAAGTTTAGTGTGATCTGTTGTTCCATTGGGAATCAGTAGATTGCAAACTACCGTTTCATGGTCGACGGCTACGTGCGCAAGTGTGTGGAGTCGTGAATATCCTATAGGGTTTGAGAGCTGTTGCATTGGCATCAGGGTTCAAGCGAGGAGAGTTCATCGGTGACACCAAGTTATCCCCGACAATCATCCGCTGCCATCATCACCATCACGTCGCTCACGAGAAGATCGGGCCACCCCATATCACCTAAGCTTCTCACTGTCATTGCAACTTACTGTGTTAAGCTTCCTCTCGGTGTCCAACAACCAGTCTTCCGCGTCCATTGGCTCCGGTGCTGATGCAAAAGGAAGTGGTCTTGTATTTAGGAAATCTGTCAATGAGACTCCATGTACTCCATCATTTTGAACTTCACGACTACGGTCCATCACATCCTGCACCATCTTTATCTGACACTCAATAAGCATACGCTGCCTCTCATCCGCAGTCTTCATGTACTGAGCAAAATCCTGCTGCGTAAGGAATGGTGGTGGTGGTGGTAATGGTTCCCTTGCTGCTGTATCGGCTGCCTCCTTAGCCTTGGCTTCAGTCTCCATCCTGTATTGTTCAGATTCTTCACCAACTACCGTCGCCATTCTATCCTCCTAACCCTGTTACATTAAGCGAAACTCATAGTTACATCATGCTCATGCTTTCTGAGCTCAACTTTATGCACACTGTTAGTCACACAATAAAAATCCAAATAAAACATAGCCAAATCACACCAAACATATACCATGTATATACATGGGAAAAAGAACATAGTGTTACATAACCTATCATCCTGTGAGTAACTACACTCACTTATTCAAACTGCGAAAGCAAATACTACATATTACACATATGGTACATATGTCACAAAACATGTCGCCTCCATATCGGTGGTGGTCCTCTACGGGTAGTCGCACTCCCGATACATCCCCGGTGTCCAACCGGTAGCTCTTGATGTCCTCCTCAGTGAAGCAGGGGCATAAGATGACTCCGCCGGGAAAAATTCATAATCGGGTGTAGTACCTAAGTTGAAATCAGTCATCCCCAGATAACTGCTCAACGATGGGTAAACAACATCGGTAGTACCCCTCTCCACCTTAGGTCTAGAGCATTCTCCATGCTCCATGTGAGTAGGTAACTCCTCCGCATCCGAATCTATCTCTATAGGCTTTCCCGCCACATCTCCAGTGCGGTGAACAACCCTAAACTGACTCGTGACCTCCTGCTCTGAATCACATGGAATCGGATCTCCTGCCGTTCCCATATACTCACCGAAACGCCAACCCCTGGAGTTTCCCACTAGACTATCATCATGAGGTATTCCCCATGACTCCAAACCTGCCTCGTATCCGGCTCCCGTCGAGCCGTGTGCAAAGTGTGCTGGTGGCATCTCCGGTTCGGCCTTGGGCTCGAACTCCCGCTCCTCGGGATCTATCTCCTCATCTAGGTTTACAAAGTCTCCAGTGGAAAAGGCTGGAGTGGGTGCCCTCGGTGGTCCAGAAGTCTCCCCCGTACACCACGGAGTAGGTGTCGACTCAGTGATCTCGTCCACTAGACTCTGTATCTCTCCCACTAGTGCTCCATACACGTGGTAGAACACGCTAAGCAGATGCTTACACCTGTCCATGTGCTCTGCTGCGGCATGTGGGTGTCTCTTTGCAAACTTGTAACTATCTCGACAAGGATCTTCTCCTTTCTCGTCGTGTGGAATGTGCGTGAACTTAGTACCTAATAACTTCTCCGTTTTGTGTTCACGGATATCAGTTATGGCTCTCATCACTGCTATCTTGTAAGCTACACTAACTGTGCGTGCCTCTCCAGCTGGCATGATCACGCTCATGCCCAATTTGGCAGGAAGCATGATCCCTACCTTGTACTTCTGAAAGACCTTTCCCTCATAATAAGCATACTTCTTGACTGGGATACGGGTTTCACACCCGCACTCAAGCAAGATGCCTCATAAAATATCGGACAAGTTCCCGTCATAGTCGTCCAGAGTCACGTCCCTAACTTGCACGGTGCTTGACGGCCTTGCGCGTGCCATCCTGGCAGTATAAAAGATAAAAATTAGTACATGATGCATCATAATAGTAACAATAAAGAATTGTAACACTAAAAAGTATGACCTTGTTATTCTCAAGTGAATAACGTCACGACAATTTTAGAGAACTCTTTACTATTTCTATTTGACTCCTACAGGTCGTTCCCATTAACTAGGCGTCCAACCTAAGGTCAAAGCTTTTGCTCTGATACCAACTGTGGTGACCCAGCATACCACTGCATGTTGTAGTATACAAGTCATTGACATAACACTCGTGAAGTACCAATTTACAAATATTACATCCCTCAGAGTGGTACAACAGAAACATAGCGGTCTTTATTCAAGCACTGGATATTACAAGCCATAATGTTACAAAGGACTCCAGTTCCTCCTCGGTCCAAAGAGGAACACTAGATGGTTCTAAGTTGATACTACAAACCTTAGCTACAACTGAAAGTACTAAACTAAACATGATGACCAACTCTAGTCGCTTTATTCTAGGTGTTCGGTGCGACCAAAGTTTCTATCCTACGGTTCTAAGTGTCGGCCTCCTCCTCGATTCCTTCGTCGGGACCATAGGAGATGGTGTAATTGATGCCTTCGACTCCTCCTGATAGATCTGGTTCTTCATAGTAGACCTCCTCGTAGTCCTCTGGGCTTCCTTCGATTTCTTCAAACTGGCCCTCCGAGTCTAAGCAAGGGTTAAAAGGAGTGGGGTGAGTAACGAGCGTTACCCAACAAGTTCATTTAATAGCATAGAGGTGTTTGATGCACTAGCTATGACCATGGACTAGAAAGTCTTAGGCCAAATGCAGTTTTTGTAAGTATTTCTTCAAAGATTGATTTTATTCAAAGAACTATGTCCGTCAGTCTTCACAGGTTGATTAGAGCTTCGATGGGCTCCTTTCCTGCCGTGTTCGTAGCTCCTTCCCGGAACAAGGAGTATCTTGATACTTTTTGTACACTCTACAGAGGTGGTCACTTGTACCCATAGGAGATCAATACTTTGCTGCACAACCGGGCATACTTTCCCATCCATACTTCCTTGGTATGGGGCCCAGCCATTGTTCCGAGCCAATCACTGTTCCTTCCCGCGACCGTGCATACCCACCCTTTTGCGGCTCCAACTTCGGTTCGCTACCCTCGCCGGTCTACACTTTTGGTAGTTGCCGACCTCGGCATACTTGCCTTTCCTAGACAATGAGTTACCCCCACCGGTTTGGTTACGCCCTGTGGTAACACCGGCCTCGGCACTCTACCCCCGTCGTTGCCGCAATCCATCATAGACCGCCAGAATCATGAATTCATTAGGGGGAATTCCACCCATCCCGAAGCTCCGCGCAGGGAGACAACTGCTCCGAAACGGCGCGTCCGTTGATATGCATGAGGGAAAAGATACAACTGACTCTTCCGTCCCATTCCAGACCCTATGGTTGACCGTATTTTACGGCACAAGAATCACTGGCGACATTGGTTATTAGTCCTAGGTGAACGTTCCCAGTACAGTGGGACCTCCACCATACTCTTACCATGGTCCCACTACCCACCTTCCTAGGTCGACAACCATTATGATTGCTAACCACTAAGCATATTCATTCAAGAAAAGCAGAACCTTTGCTTTTTAATGCAATCATAATAATAATACCACCGGTATAGTTGCAAGTACTTTGTTAAAGATAAACAAGAGATATGAGCAAGAGTGAACTTGCCTGCAAACTGCAAGGTAGTGCAGTTGGATTTGTTGAAGTGACCCGGGACCTCGGGTTCTGGAAAATAGCATCATTGTTCGATAAGGGCAATGGTTAAAGATTCAAATCATGCATGCTTTTAAAGTGTGTGTATTCCCTTTAAACCCCCCAGAAGTGTTTTATTCTTATCCTAGGGTTTATATACTCTTTTTATGATTTTAAAGAGTATATGTTATCAATTGCTTCATTCCAGAATATTCTTTAATACCCTGGAATGGAGTTCAATTTTGGTAATGAGTTCTATTCTAATCAGGAAAGAATCTTTTTAAGTTCTCTTCCCTAATATTCTTAATTGGTTGATTTATTAAAAGTGTATATACTCTAATTATGAATTTATCAGAGTATATATTAGGTGAAATTCATTCAAGAATAAAAGGACAAATTCTTGAATGAATTTACTTGATTTTATTTCAAGAATGTTATTTCCCTTTTTACTTTCTCATTTAAATCATTTCTAAAGGTTTTCTCATTTAAAAGAAAACTTCATGAGTCCATTATGACTAAATCTTCTCTTACTCACAATATCACTATTTATGTGAGTAAAAGGTCAAAAATCATTTAAAGGTGTTTTTGCAAAAATCCAATTTATTTATCCGGTTTTTTAATTGGGTGTTAAAAGGTTTTTCTAAAAACCCTTTTCTTTAATTCAATTTCTGTTTTTTAAGTTTTTGATTAAAACCTCACGCTCTCATCTCTCTCTCTCTCTGCCAGCCCTGGCCCACCTGTCGGGCCAGGCCCACCTGTCGGCGCCAGCTCCTTTGGTCGAACCCGACCAGCGGCTCGGTCAGCCCGACCGGTCATACCCCTTCGCTCGCCCGCGCTGTCTTCTCCCCCACGCCCTCTCTGGCGACCGCATCGCCTCACTGTCGCCGCGCTCGATTCCGACGAGCCCCGCCGGAGTCCGGTGCTGAGATGATGCTCAATCGATAGATCAAGCGATAGCGATTCTGCCTGTTCGCGAGATCTAATCGATTGCTTCCTGGACGATCGCATCCTCTTCGCCTCCGAAGCTCGGGACCTTGGCCATGGCAACCTCGAGCTTGACCTCGAGCTGCTAAGCCCTGTCCTCGGCGAGATCTGTGCTTGGTGAGTGTAGTGCTTCGCCGACGTGTCGTCGGCGACTTCCCCTGGCTTGATGCCGTCGTGGCCGCGCGGGCGCTGCCCCGCCATGCCACGGTGGTATCTCCTGGGCATTGTGTAAGTGCTCCTCCTCCACTTCTACCCCTCTGTACTTCTCTGTAACCTCCTGGAGCTTGCTCCCCTCCTGGAGCTTGCTCCATGCCCTCTTGGAGCTTTGCTCCATGCCCTACTGGAGCTTTGCTCTGCGCTTGCCATTCCCACCTTGATCTTGCACTGGCTAAGCTCACCTGGAGCTTGCACTGGCCATGCTCATCTCAAGCTTGTGCTGGCCCAGTTCCTTTATCTTCTGTTGTACTGGGGTTTCTCCCCAAGTTGCACTTGTGTTGTGCGATTAATTTGGCTGTGATGTGTGTCCTTATGCTCTATGATCTTGCTGTTAAGCTTGATCATGCTTGTTTAGCTGCTACTGTTAGTTTCAGTTAACTCTGTTAACTGAAACTTGCTGATTCAGTTAACTGCATACTCTGGTGGTCTGTTACTGTTGAAGCAATCAATTGCTGCTATTGCTTGATTAGTTAGTATCTTGCTAGTGGCTAATCTTGATCAATCTGATCAAGTGCATGGATAACTATGTGTTTTAGTTATCTTTGAATGTGCTGTTAATTGGCTAGTGTTGTTAATAGTCTCACTGCACTTTCTTGCAGTGCTTCTGTTGTGCTGATTTAGTGATGCAACCATTATGTTGATCTTGGTTCTACCTAGCTGTGATGCAATCTTTCATGCCTGCTGAAAAATCTCTTGCAGTAGCTTCTGGCTAACTGCTTCACTGTGATGCCTCCTTGAGGTGCTCACAGTTACTGTGGGTGTTAAGTTGGTGCTCTTGAGAGTAGATGACCCACTGTGGTGGTCTGCTGGTGGCTTATTTGCTTGAAAGTGTCCATGTCCACTTTTCCCAAATGCTTAATTGAACTTGGTCAATTTTTATTGACAGAGCTGATGGTTTTTCTAGGTTTTAGGCCTTAGTCTTGGTAGCTAGGCAACCCATGTGCCACTCCTGGCCTTGCTCTTACTTCTGTGAGTATTTCCTTTGAGAAATTCCCAGATAAGGTTATGTGTTAGAGAGTAGGTGTTGTGGATGGCCTTGTTTCCAAGGTCATGGCCTCCTGGACATCCAAATGATGACCAAAGCCTTTGTTTCATCAAGCTTTGCTTGATCTTTGTGTGGTTGTGCTCTGTGCAGTCCGCCTGGGAGAATAACTTGTGAGTTCTCTCCCAGCACTCATGTGTGCTGTGGTTTAATAATAACCTGCTGCTGAAGAGTAGCTTGTTCTTCTGGAATATTCTGATTTCCTGCTTCTTGTGGCAAGCCTGCTCCTCCTAGCTGCTTGACCTAGTTCCTAGTTGAACTATGTGACCATGTTGGTCTTTGGCTTTGCTGGATGGTTTATTTGATGATGTGCTGGGGTGTGAATCTTCCCTGTTGCTCAACACATGAGCAGGGTTGATTGTGTGGTGGTGATTCAGTGGTGGTGGTGTGTTCTTGATGATGATGGTGTTCTTGGTGTTGCTGTTGGTGGTGTGGTGGTGCTGTTCTTGGTCGACTATGATCTTTAGCCGAGCCAGTTTCACCACTGTGATGCTTTTATACTTGGTCTTATGACTTGGGTGTGTGACACCTGAGTGCATGCATATGGTGACTATGCTGCTGTGAACTGCCTTGCCCATCTCGGCTAGCTTGGGATATTTCTACCCGAGACTTTGGTGATAAGATCAAACTTCTGATGATTATCTACAGTGGCTTGTTATTTCTGAATGACACTTGGTAAATGCTACCTTGGCAAACTTGCTATTTCTTTTATTTGGTTGCAGGTGCCAAGATCAGGAAAAGAAGAAAGGAAAGAAAGAAGACTTTTAGTTTTCTTTTAGAATTTATAACTTGTAATCTTCCATTTCTCCTTTTTGTAATTATCTTGGATTCTTTCAAAGTTGTAATATTCTTTTATTCATGAATTATGTAAAGACAATGTAATGTGTGTTGATGATCAATAAAGTTTAAGTTTTCTCTAAACTTTATTGATGTTTAAATTTCCATCTATTTCTTCTTTATTAATATTTATCCTTTCTAAATGTGCCTTTTTAATTCTAAGTTCAATCATTCAAATTCAAACTTGATTTATGTCTTAGTTCAAATTCCAAAGCTTATAGCTAGGGTTTTAGTGGTTTAAGTCATCACTTCTCACAACAATGGATCAAAAGAGATCATGTCCAAATCTTTCGCACTTCGAGAGTTCACCATTCCCCCTCGAAGAGAGATTCGATCACTCCTAGGTTTTAGAAACAAAAGCGCGGAAAAATCCCGTAATTTCAGATGCAATGCACAAAAGCCCTTCTAATCTACCCCGGAGTTGTCCTACGTTCTGGGATGTTACATTGTTGTTGGACATCAAAGGCAATGAAGTATCATGAATTAGACAATCGACGACTAGTGATCAATCTCAGTTATCAAATATGGTACTGGTGGATGAGGATTGATACTGTTGGACATCTAAAGTACCTTGATGAGTGTGGGGATGAGGGAACTCTCGTTGGGCTGATTTCGGCAAGTGTTCTTGCGTTTCCTACCGCCGGCGATTGTGCTGTCCGTGCGCATCTGTGGTTTCCCGCCATCGATCTCTTGGCCTCCCACCCTCCCTACACCGTTCGTGCCATTCTATGGTTTAAGATGTGCATGAAATTATCATAACTAATAAATATATAGAGAAAAATGTCACATAGGTTGGCTGCAACAAATATAGTTTACATAAAAATACATAGTGCAATATGCAAAGTATGTATCTGATTGTTATTATTATTGTACATGTTCTATAGCTAAAAATAAATGCCATTTTCATACAGTTTCCTATCTCATTCTATACAATTTTCTGTCTCATTCTATAAATGGCATTTCCACTCTATAAAAGGGTGAAACCCGTAGAACTTGCAGGCTTACAGCATAAAAAGAACCAAGTGAATAGACATATGCAAAATTATCATCATAGTTATACCATAGGAATAAAGTCAAGCATTTAAAATAAACCAAGTGAACCTAGCACCCTTAAAAAGTAGGAAAGGTTGAAATAAAAGTTGCAGTACAATTCTGGGTAGAGCTTAAGGATTTAACTAACCGAAACTTCTGGCACTAGCATCAGGTACAGCGAGTACGCATAACAATACTTTTGTTTCTCAGACGTTTAGCAATAAAACAAAAAATTTGGTCCAGCACATGCATATGACTCACGTTCTGTTTCAGGTAAAGAACTGCCTCTAGTAGTAGTTACAGGTTATCTATTTGAGCAGCTACAATCTTGCACCTTCTCACCGAAAAAAGTTAAATTCACTAAATAACAGAAATCAGCTTATACTCTATACTTCACTTGCCGCTCTCACCTATGAGCACATACATACTACTCCCTATTCCTCTCTATCACCTTCGTTAAGCTACACATCTCACTAAACCATCACCCATGAACTACATGCTCTACAGTAATACTAGCCTGCAAGTTTACTTTAGTGCTGTTAAGCTTTTGGCGCCGATTCCGCGCCACCGCCACCGGGTTCTTGCACTGCTGTCGCCTCCCGTCGCTGCCGTCCGTGCCCATGTATGGATCAGCCGGCAGGCCTAGCGGTGGGCCTGGCGCTGGTGGTTGCCACGCTCCAAATCTCTGGTGAAGCTGCACTGGCGCGTGGTATGTCCCGCTGGCTTGCCCGAGACACTGTGGAACTTGCAGGGTTGATCCAGCATCACCTCTATGGTGTACTTGTCTTTGTTGAACTTGTCTCCCTTGCGCTTCTGGCTTCCGCCCGTAGCCCCCGGGCTTCCTTGGACGGCTGCCACTTGCCTGGAGCCATACTTGTTCTCATGACGCTCGTCTTTCCTCTTGCCATGGTGATCACGGTTGTGATGTCCACCCTGGCCGGATGCCGGCTGGGATTGGCCCGCAGCCGGTGCCGACTCTGCGTACTGCACCCTTGCGGCGGAGTCTGGCTGATGCATACTTGTCCGCTATCGCCATGAATTCGGCCATAGTCTTTGGTTCAGCTCTATGGAGCTTGTGCTTCATCAGGGTTCCTTCCCTGCATCCATCGGTGAAGTAGCCGATGGCTTGCTCCTCGCCCACTCCTTCGCATGACTTGCGCAGCTCCGACCATCTCGTGAGGTAGTCACGGTCCGGCTCGTCTGGGCCTTGCTTACAGAGGGCTAGCTATCGCGGGCGAGGAGGTCGCTTGTACGTCCCAGTGAAGTTCTTGACGAATGCCTCCTGGAAGTCGTACCACGAGTTGATCTGCAGAGCCGGAAGGCTGTTGAGCCACGTCCGGGTAGACCCCGTGACCATGAGCGGCGCGTAGTGCACCGCCACTCTCTTGTTGCCGCCCGCGATGTCGACGGCGGTGCCGTAGTTTGATAGCCAGTCCTCCGGCTTCACTGCCCCAGTGTACTTGGGCATGTCGCGTGGAAGCGCAAACTTAGGCGGGAAGGGCTCGTTGCGAATGCGCGGGCCGAAGCAGACCGGCTCCGCCGAGGATTCTTCCTCATCGAGCTTGGAGTCCACCAGCTGGTTGAGCCGATGGCGTGCGTCATCCTTTGGAGGGTCGACGCGCTCTCCGACCCTCAGGCTCACATGTGAGCGGGCCGGCTGGTGGCCTTGAGCGCCCTGGCCGGCTCCAGGGGCCGGCGCAGCCTGCGTCGCAGCCTTGCCGCGTGCCGGCTTCGCTGCATCTGGCCGAGGGGGGTTGCGTGGCTTGCTGGTGACCGTAGCCGGATCTCGAGGCTGCCAGCTATGATAGCCAGAGTGCTGGGTGCGGTGGTTTCCACCGCTCTTGCCAGGAGCTCGGTTGCTCCGGCTGTGCTCCGCCCGACCTTGATTGGGTGACGAAGCCTGCTGCGCTTGGGACTTGTCTCGGCCAGCTACGACGATGCAGTTGTTGCATCATGTGCCGCTCGCCTCTCTATCTGGCTCCATCGCCTGTTGCTGCAGATCGGCGGCGTCCAGGAGTTCCTGGAGTCGGGCTTGCTTCTCTCGTAGAGCATCGCCTTGCAGACCGGCTAGCTCAGAGGTGATGTAGCGCGTGGCACAGAGGTTCTTCATGGGCGTGCTGTAGGTGGGCTTGGCGATGACAGGAGGCGACCTCGCCGAGGATGCCGCCCGGTTCAGCTCCGTGCCCAGATCTCGGCCCCGTTGACGAACTTGTCCCGCCCGGCTAGGGCCATCTCCAGCCAGCGTGTAGCCTTGGGCGGTGTTATACTCGCGGAGCATGGAGAAGACGCGCCGGCGTGTGTCTTCGATGTTGACCGCCTTGTCGAGGAGGGCGCGGTGTGTTTGCTCCAGACCTTCGACGAGCTTGGCAGGATCCGCGGTGAGGTCGAGTGGTGCGCGCAGGTCCATGATGGCGGATTCCAAGATGTCCCGCTCTGGAGGTGGAGGATCTTGCTCCAACAGGGGTGGACATTCGAGCGGCGGGCGCGCGGTGCGCGGCAGGTCGCCGCCACCATCTTCCTCCAGGGCCAGCACTTCGACCATGGCGCAAAGGTCGCTGCTTTCGCTGCAGCTTGAGCATGTGTCACAGAGAGGGTAGATCACGTCGGTTACCTCTTCCGAGAAGGGCTTGGCGACGTAGAAGCGGTGGCCGCCGACGTCGAGGAAGGAGCAGTTGTCGCTGAAGCCGTCCTTGAAGCAGGCAAGATTGTCGCTAACATAGTCGAAGGTGCCGAACCTCTAGACGAGGCCGGAGGCGACCTTCTCGCCGAAGGTCGATGGGGATCCCGGCCGGAACTTCACTTCGGTCGCTGCCGCGCGTTGCCCCACGGTGGGCGCCAACTGTCGTGGTATTTTGGAGACAGTAGCCATGGGGGTGGCTTAATGGAGGGGCTCGACGGTGTGCAACGATGGGTCCGTCTTGAGATTGTGTTACTAGGACACGATCCTTTACCTAGGTTCAGGGCCCTCCACTCCGGAGGTAACACCCCTACTTCCTGCCTTGTGTTTATTCTCAACACACGGTGGCTTACAAGGCTCCTAGAGCTGTATTGTCTAGAGGTAGAAGAAGAAGAGTTCCATCTCTCTAGTCTAAGGGTCCAGGCCTCCTTATATAGGCGGGGGCCTGGTTACAGGTTCGCTGTCCGGCTGACCGGCTGCCGGCTCCTCCGTGGTTGCGGTCTTGACATGGGCCCCGCCGTCCTCTGGCCCTCTGTCTGGGCGCAGGCCACTTTATAAAGTGCCTTTTCCCCTTGGACCAGCATCTTTGGGGCATATGCCTCCTGCTCTGCCTCGGATCCTTTCGTGGAGGAGGGTTCTGATCGTTGGTTGGTGGAGGTCGAGCGTGGCTGGCATCACGCTGGTCTCTTGCCTCTGTCGATTTTGTCGGGGCCACACCACTTTTGGTAAAGTGTCTGTTGGAGGAGTTTCGTCATCTTTGCCGACTTGGGCCTCCGATAAAGTCGCCAGCTGGCCTGGCCCTTCGGAAGAAGCCGGCCTCTTTGGCCTAACGTTGCGGTGATCCCTGGGACGTCAGCCGGCAGATGGCTCTGCCCTTGGCCTACCCGGATAGTCATCCCCACGACACTGCTTAGTGATTCTGTTTTTATAATCGAGGCATGAAATTTGTTGTCTTATCAGGTAAAATTGTAGCAATGACATTATCTGCATGTAATCGTACTGCATGTATTCATGTTGTCAAGATACAAATTGTAACATCCCAAGATTTTATCAAATTTTGGGGGAATTTTTTTTTCTTTTGTTTTGTTTATGTTGATTGAAAATTCACAAGGATTTAAAAATTTTGAGTTTATTTAAAAGCCATAATAGAAAACTATTTCAAAACTCTCCATTATTTTCTTGAAGTATTTCCTTTGAGAAAATGAAAGATTTCAAAATACTAATTTCCATCCTTTATTTGAAAACCTATGCAAGCTTGCTTGCATGGAAATTGTTTACAAAATGTGATGGTTGTTAAAAAAACTGTTTTATCAAAACTAAGATTGAGAGTAATTCTCAAATTATTTCTTTATCAAATATTAATCTCTTATTTTAAAAGAATTAATTTCAAACCCTATCTCTATTTTTGCATTTATGCAAGCAAGCCCCCTTGCTTTGTTCATAAAGTTTTGTTGAAAATTTCTTTTTATTTTGAAAACTTGTTTTGTTATTGGTTTAGAACATTGCTGTGAATATTAGAATAACTTAGAAACTTGTTTGAATTGTTTTGAACCAAATATGCAAAAGAATTGAAACAAATCAGAAATCAGAAAATAGAAAAGGAAAAAGAAATATAAAAAGAATAAAAGGCCGCCGGGGAGCCATTTGGCCCAGTCCCGGATAGAGCCCACGGCCCACCCGGGTTATAACCCGAAGGGGTATGTCCCCTTTCTTCTCTCTCCCGCTGACGAGTGGGACCCACTCGTTAGACTCTCCTTCCTCCTCTGGACGTGTCCCAGGCGAGCCCGATGCCCTCCCCTCCGTCCGATCTCGCCCTACGCCTAAAACCCTAACCCCCTACGCACGCAAGACCGTCTGTAAATAGCCCCGGAATACCTCCCCCGACCCCCTTTCTTCTTCCCGCTCAAGACGTCGCCTAATCGACGATATTGCTCATCGAAGATCCGCCATCTCTATAGGCTTCCCCGGACGATTCCGACGTCGACGGTGAATCCCGCGCCTCCTTCTCCCCCCTGTCCTCTTCCTCTCCTCCTGGCGCACCTCCCTGATCCTTTTCCCGACCTTCCCATGCAGAGAATCGCCGGATTGGACAACAAACAGAGGCCACTTCCGCCCGAGGCCGCTCCAGCCGCTCCTCTGCCTCGCTCCAGGACGCGCCCGACCTCGTTGACCACGCCCTCGAGTTCGCCGAGATCTGCTGCACCCCGTCCACCCCTCCATCAGCACCGGAGACCGTTGGAACGCCGGCAATGACCACCCCCGAGCCGCAGACCTCGCCGGCAGCCGAAACCCTAGCTCACCGGTGAGGCCACCTCTCCCTTTTCTCTCTAACCGTTGGATCTGAGATCCACGGCTCTGTTTTAATTTTAAAACGAAGGGGTATCTCCTAATCTGATGCGTCCAATCCTCTTTTAATCCGACGGCTCAGAACACGGATCCACCCGAAGCGGTACCCTAGAATAGGATAGTGACATGTGGCCAGCCCAGGTTGACTCAGGATTTCAAATTAGAAATTTAAAACAGAAAATGCTGGAATCTTAGGAAATTCATATCTTCTGTTCTGTAGATCCAAAAATTGCAGATAATATGTCCCTGAACTCCTAAAATTATGTAGAACACAATTCGGAAATAAAATCTCACTTTCCAACTATTTGAAAACATTCAAATTTAAATATGAGAGTTTGAGTGTTTTTGATATAGTTCAAAATCTATAAATCCTTTTCAGTTGATTCTTTTTGCAATAGGATCATATTGTTGCCCTCTGTCCAGTAGAACCATTGCACAAATTATTTGGACCAATTTTATCAAGTATTCAAATTCAAATGGGGATTTGAGTATTTTCTTCCTAGATTTAATTCTATAAATATTTTAGGCATAATTCCTTTTGCAAAATTGATTATCTTGATAATAGAAAACCACCAGAACACTTCACACACTTTTTACACTTATTCAAAAGTCTACTCCATTGGTTCATCTTTTTTTGCAAGTTATAGTTGAGTTTAAGCACCTTGCAAAAATATCAAATTCCTAATTGCTATCATGCACTTTGTGCTATTTGATTTTGTTCCACTAAACAAAAAGTGTGAAATATCCTAAGTCCTAATGACCACATCAAATCTACCATGACTTAGTAAAATCCACTCTATATCCTTACCCGAGTGCAAAACTATCAATCCCATCTTACCCAAAATTCTTCTAAGTATTTTGACTACCCCATCCAACACTATGGCATAGAAGTTTTCCCATATCAAGAACATGAAGAAGAAGTTGAAGAGAAGACAAGGATATGAAGGAAAAAAGAAGAAGTTGAAGAGAAGACAAGAGATGAAGGAAAGACAAGAAGATCAAGAGAAGAGAGACCAAATCAAGAAGATGAAAGTGTTAGACCTTATGACTTACAAATTATTCATCCAACTTCTCAAACCAAGCCTAAGAATCTCCTTGGAGCTATTTTTTACTAAGTGTTTGCCACTTCTTATCAATCTAGAAAACCCCCATCAATCCTTGACTTAGCCAATCTCTCCATCCATATCAAGTCAACTTCATCACTAAGACAAATCAAGACTAGGCTAAAACAAATAAACACTTTTGTTGTCTTGTTTAATTATGGTGTCTTGAATGGTGTGTTTATGTTGTGTTACTTTCTATCTTATAGTTGTACGGAGAGCCACGTGTGTTGATTTAGAGAAGTACGATCTTTAGAAATTTCCAAGGCAAGTGTCACCCTTGTTCATAAATTTCCCAATTGTTTACTATGCATGTAGTGTTTCCTTTCTTTTAATAATATGCATGTGTAGATAGTTATGATTGCTGTCTCCTATTTAGGATATCCCTGATTACCCTGTTAGAAGAAACACCGTAAGTGTAGATTGCTTAGTTGTGCTATAGAATTCGTGGTTGGGATTCCACATGTTCTTTTATTAAGTTTGAAAACTATGTTTTGCAAAAACTAAGAAAACAACTAAGTTAATGAAACACCTGGGTGGAAATTGGTAAGATGGATTTATGTTAAGTGGTTACACCGGAGCCATCTCTATGGCGGTCGTGTGTATCTCACTTGTGGACGGCCACCTAGGAACAAAGAGATTGGAGACGTTCAAGTCGTGAAGCTTCCAGTGCAACCACGAGTCATATGGGCTCTGTCTTGACTAACTAAGTTGCGAGAACTCAGCCAGACGGACAGAGGGTGGTAGTGATTTGTAGGATGGAACGCGTCCGGGTTGGTCTGAGAGATTGCTTCTGAAAGGTCTCGTCTTAGTCTTCACTTGGCCATTCGAGCAAAATGAGCATCATGGCAAAAGAGGTTGACTGAGTCTTGTGGGAAAAGTGCACCACCTCTGCAGAGGGTTAAAAACTAAGTACTTAGCCGTGTCCCCGGTTATGGATAATTTTGAGCGACATGATTTTGAAGCTGTTCAAGGATCTCCTCATCCCAACTTCTTTAAAATTAAAACTTGAGTGGTTAACAAGGGATTGTTGTGTGATCATAATTATGTACACCTGGTGGATTTCTGTGTGTGCATAATTAACTAGGAGCACCTGATGGATTCCAGTGTGTCCAATATTGCTTTAAAAGAAAAATGAGATCTTTTGAAAAGTAGGATAAACAATTGTTTTTCTGCAAGCTTAGCGTGAAGCTCCACTTAGCCAAATATTCATGTAAGTGTTAGGCTCTATTTGTGTCCACCAAAAGTGACATCTTGCCAATACAATTCAAGTGTATTGACCCTTTATGGCTGTAACGTTTCATGTTGCAGGTTTTGACGATAAGAAAGGTACGACAGGGTTACGAGTCTATCCGCGGCATGTTCGCCTGTGGCACATGAAGAAGAAGGACTCCATGCTATTTTTGATTTCGTTGTAAACTCTGATAGCTCTATGCTATAAGCATTGTAAAGTTTCTTTATGTAATTGCTGGATCATGCGATGTAATAAAATGACCTTTGTTTCTTGATATTACATTTTAAACTGTGTGTGCTAGCGTTTGATCCAGGAACTAGCACTAAAAAGCACAAGGATCGTCATCTTTAAAAGGTGAGGTCACTACACAAATTGATGCAGGCTCATATCCATACTATATTATGCTGATTTGTACATATTTCTATATGAGTCACCTGTTAAGTGCGATGCAGAGTATGCTTGTCTACCATACTATTCAAGTTATTTATTTGTCTCCTATTTTTCTTATGGCCAACATATAATTCTCATATTTGTCACCTGTTGAAATTGCATGATTACAGGTAATATTTATGAACCATGAATGCTCATTTCTGTTCTCCTTTATGCTAGTTCATTCCCAGTTAAAGTGGAGAAGCAAAGTCTACGTTCTAAACAAGGTTGCCAAAATGATGTACTCCCTCCGACTCCTAATACTCTTCGCTAATATAGATGTATCTAGACACATTTTAGTAGTAGATATATCCGTATTTGTGAAGAGTAATATGGGTCGGAGGGAGTAATCAGAAATATCAGCAAGGTTCCTTGTAACGTATTGAAAAAGGATATTAAGTAAAGTTAAGGGATATAAGCTGCTTTTTATTTGAAAAGGATATAAATCTTTGTATAAATATTATGTATTGTATTTATTGTAAAGTCTAGAGAGATAGCTAGCTGATCGATCTAGCTGATCAATCGATCGATGCTCTTCCTGAAGAGCTGATAGACTATGCTCTCTCTGGAGTATGCGGCGCGCACGGCGCCGTCAAAAAACGCGGCTTAAACGTGACGTACCACGTATCTTTGCGGACATATGCAGTGATTAGGCAGACTCCTGCGGTGCGTCCCACTTGCACCTGAACTGGAGCTGGTCAATACGGGTACCTATTCAGCCGTGCGCCCGCCCTAGCACCTGCTCGAAGCAGTTCCTGGAGCATGAACGCAACCATTTCTCTCTAATCGTCTTGATAAGTAGTGAGATGCTAACAATAGCTCGAAATAATATTATGATTCAGTCATTAGGCATTCAACATAAAATCACTTCAAACAACGACATCAGTTACAAGCTATACGAGCAGATAATTAAAAAACATGTTTACCTATATCAAAACCTGTCATGAATACAACCCGTAGATTTGCTTTATTCGCTCCCAGGCAACTCGTCATTTAGCTACAGTAGAGAGCAACATTCACAGGCTTGTAGAGGAATGTCTTGACGTTGTGCGAGTTCCCTGACAGTTTGTTGTATGTGAACTTGACGCCAGAGTGTGCATCGCCCCTCCTGGTGCAATGGTGGTGGAAGCTGCTGATGGGCCTTGCCAAGCATGATTCCCACCGGTCGCTCTCCGGCATAGTCTCTGCAATACTGTAGATGCCCTTGGAGTTTGTGAATGCCTGGTAGTTGATGACCTCACCAGATTTCGTAATGCACAGAACAGCAACTTCGGCACCTATAGCGCCAAAGCCATACATGAGCAAGAGGAGAATATGAATGATTGTCTTGCAGATACTTCAATCGCACACGGCATAATGAAGAATCCAAATATAAAGAAACGAAAACAGGATAAGACAAACAGTACATGGGTGATTGAGCAGTGCCATGCACATAACAGGTTCAAGATGTGATTCTTTTTTAGTTTGGTAAAACCTACAGATCGCTAATTCAGATTTACATAAACCTTTCTGAATACACTTCGGTAGCATGTAAACTTTCTGAAACAGTCCTAATTTTCTCACCAAAAAGGAATCCAAAACTAATAGCCGACACCTGCGCTAAGACCAGTGTAGCACTGCTCACCATGTTCGTGTTTTTCAACTTAATTTTTCATTTCTGATGTTGAATTGCCAAATTATGCATGTGGCCATGCCACGGCACAATTTACACCAGCGGAATAATGAGCAAGCTAGTACAGTATGATGGTTCGGAGACAACTGAAAAGAACAGGAGATTTATTGGCAGAAAGTTCTCCCAATAGGCTTAACAGGCAAACGTTTGGCATCATTTAATTCAAGCTTGTAGGGGCAATGAAGCAAGAAAACAGATGTGGGACAGGAGAAAGCAGTGTCAGCAGCGGGATGGAGAGGGCCAGAGGGAACCAATGACAGCTTTACTCAACTACAGGAAATGGACAGCGGCGACTCGGTGATAACAACCATCACCGCACAGGTGAGCTGAGAGGAATGGCCACCGGAGAGTGCTGGATCGGGATAGGAGAGTCAGTATCCTAGCCTGATTACTTGGTACATGCTCTTATATTTATACAAGTCAGATACCTGAGAAGAAAACATCAAACCCTACACAAGTTTCTGAGCCTCTAAGCTTTGGCTGGGACAATACAACTGAAGCCTCGAGGGCAATTCTTCTCCTCCCCACTTATCCTTGTGATCGGTCTTTGTTCCCAGGAGTACGTTGAACCACCATGCCAAACCCTATGCAAGTTTCAGAGCCTCTAAGCTTCGGCTGGGACAATACCAACTGAAGCCTGGAGTGCAATTCTTCGCCTCCCCACTTTTCCTTGTGATCAGTCTCTGTTCACAGGGTTAACTTTAACCATCATTAACCCAGTTTCAAATGCCGCACCAAAACAATTACATGCTGTAGAAAATGCTCCAAAAGCATACACTGTAGTTAAGGTATCCCCATTCTCCTCACATCGCAAGTACTCCCTACGTTCCACTGGATAAAAATTCTCTGAAGCAGGACAAGCTCCAGACAAAATTACTCACAAACAGTGCTATTATATTGCAGGCAATACATTTTCGTATTTAGCCATCCCTAATTCCCTGGTTAGCTGAGGAGCCAAGAACTCATATTATTTAGCTATCACAGGAAGTATAACTTCCAAAACAGTAGACACTTGAAATCTGGAACATGTGACCAACCAACCAAGACTAAAAAGACTCATAAAACTTCCAAACTAACCTTTATTTAAGGGAATTTTGCAATAAGTTCCCAAAATCCTGAGCAGTTTGGAGTTAAGTTCACCTCAATTTCAGAAATGTAGTTTGGCTTGTTCCAATGACAGAGTACTTTATGCATACATTCGAAAACCATTTACAGACTAGAAGTCAAACCTTTTTCCTTTTTTCTCCGTGTACCTTTTTCCTTTTTTCTCCATGTACCTTTTTACTCAAAAGATCACTACATATAACGAGCCTTCATAAAGTCCAACCAGGCCAGCCAGATGAAAAATTGGCTGTTTGGTTGATTGCAGGAGAGGTTGGGCTCGCGAGGGGCAAAAGGTGACTGAGGGAGACAGGGAAGATGGTCCGAGCTTGGGAGATGCAGGTGGGGGCACATGGGAGAAACACGGTTAGCTCCTCCCCAATCGAGCCGTTATGTGCCCCATCTCAGCTCATCGCTTAGCCCACAAACGACCAGATAAGCGACAGCATCCTCTCTTGTGGACGCTGGTGTTCGACGGCAAACGGTGTTATTTCCCCTGTCCTTCCTGCCCGGCGAGTTGCAGTCTATTTTCTTGACTCATGTATGCATGCATGTGTGGTAGATATATATGCTGACGATGCTTGTAGAAATGTGTACTTGTTTTATCAGTACGCAATGACGTTTCTTCAGGCTTGTATGCATCCTGATGTGGTGGATTTGCTGGCCAATGATGTTCTTGAGGCTTGCATGCATACGGTGTGTGTGCCAAACTGCCAATGATGTTCTTGATGGTTGTATGCTTGTTGAGCCTTGTTCCATGTTTGAGCATGTTTGTTAGTAAGGCTGTGATGAGGAATAGCTCGTCCAATTCGGAGGCAGCTTCAAACTGAAGCATGCAGCCATGGACCTTAAAAGCATGTTGTATAACTAACTAGGATTGAACTTCATTAGCTACTGGCGTCCATTGTCCTGTGGTACAAATGTCTCTGAATATCCCTATTTGGGACTGGAATCGAAGAATTCATTTGTGATTCCAAGAAGTTAACTTGTTTGGCTGCTACGGAATTTATTTGAGAATTCCAGGTTTTCATCCCATGCCTAAACTTAATTCCTTTTGGTACCCTGTCATTTCTGTGGATTTGCCAACTAAAATGAGATCATCAATGTTATTTATTTCACTCCTACCAAATGAGATGAAATCATGGGTGCCAAACAAGCTCTAAGTGGTAGAGATAGGATTGATTGCCACAAAGATAACACTGCAATGAGCATTTCACTGTTATCTTTGTTGCAGTGAATCATATTTCTACCACAATGAGGACATATGCCACACACATTGCTTAGAATCAGGATGTGGTCTAGTTCCAATCATGATTTTTGAGTCGCTGATTAGTCGCTGACTAATCGCCAAGTCGTTCTGGTGTGGCTGGGTCGCGAACGCGACTTGACTCACCGAGCGAGTCGCGCGACTCGCTGACTCGCCGTCAACTCACCGTGATTAGTCGCCTCAGAGCAGTCGCGAGTCACTTGGCTCGGTCAGCTGAAGCCCACAGCCAGAAATTTTGGGGAGGGGGGCAAACAGAGTAGAACACGCGGGCTTTCACAGAGAGAGAGGGAAAAGGGAGGGAAAGGGCGGGAGCTCAGAGGAGAGGGAAAAGGGAGGGAAAGGGAGGGAGCTCAGAGGAGAAGGAGCCATGGCGACCTAGGACCGCCGCTCCTCCTCGCCGGTGACGCCCCCCTCCCTTCAGATCGACGGGGACAAGACTTCCACGGCGACCGGCTACTCCTCCGCCTCACGTGCATCTGCCGATTCCGCCGCCTCTCAGCTCCGACGCTGCGCCCAATCCCGATTCCGGCGGCCACCGACTCCGAGCTCCTCCCACGCACCTCCTCCACCTCCGCCTCCATCCCCTGCAGCCCCGTCTCCAACACCTGCACGCCAGGACCCTACCTGGGCAGGTACGGCTACCTTCCTCTTCCGCTCCTCTCCTCTGTTTGCTTGTACTGTATGCTGCTGCTCTGAATTGTTGCTGATTCTGGTTGTTTATTTACTAATTGTGCGCTAAATTGTTGCTGATGCTGCTTGTATGGTGATATTGTATGTTGAGCTGCATGCCTGCATTTACTGATCTGCTGCTGTTGTATGTTGATCTGCTGTTGTATGTTGATCTGCTGCTGTATGTTGCTCTGCCTGTTGTTGCTCTGCCTGCTTGGAAAATGTACTGATCTGCTGCTGTTGTATGTTGCTCTGCCTGTTGTTTCTTGTGCTGCTGGCTGATGTATGTTGCTCTGCCTGTTCTTGTGCTGCTGGCTGCTGTATGTTGCTCTGCCTGTTGTTCTTGTGCTGTTGTTGCTCTGCCTGCTGTTTCTTGTGCTGCTGGCTGCTGTTTGTGCTGATGGCTGCTCTGTTTACAGGAGCCAAACAGACATGGCTGACCAAATTCAAATCGTCCCAGCCGGCGGCAATGGTCCTATGCCCGATCCATATGATCCATTGTTATGGTCGGGCTCCAGTAGGCCCAATAGTGGACCGGATTAAGGGCTTAGCCCAAGTTATCTAGGGTTTCGAGTAGCTAGCCTATTATATAAACACATGTACCCCTTCGTTTTATGACAAGCAATAAACATAATCTTTATTGCCGACTCCCAGAGGAGTCGGTCTCTCAACCCTAGCCGCCGCCCCCTCCTCTAGCCGCCGCCTCTCCCAGCTCTCGCGACGGCGCCGACTCGCCGGCGCCCTCGTCTCCGCTCTCACGCAGCTCCCTCCTTCCCCTACAACCTCCGCCCTAGGCCTGGTAGAGTAGTTGATTCTACCAATTTGGTATCAGCTTGCTCTCGTTCGATCATGTCGTCTTCACCGCCCTCCACCACCGTCGCCCCCGTGTCCGGGACCTCCGCGCCGCCGTCGACGGCAACCTCGGGGGCGCTTGCGCCACTGCCCCCCGGACCGCTCTTCCCCACCACAACATTCGCCCCCGCGTCGTCTGCCGTCGTCTACATGCCCGAGCAGATGAGCGGGATCCTCAACGACCTCGTCACCGCCGTCCCGTCCAAGGGATCAGGCAGTTCCTGATCGGACCCCAAGGGCAGCCTACACCGCCGCAGCCGGCCGCCGTCACCGGTCCGCCATGGATCCCGGCGTTCCCGATCGCACCGCTGCAGCATCAACCGCCCGCGCCCCTGCCGTGGCTGCAGTGGCAGCCGCCGATCACCACCGGCCCGGCCCCCGCCGCCTCGACCGGTGTCCCGATTCAACACGTCCGCTTCCCCTCGTCGCCATCACCACTTCCGGCATGGCTCACCGAGTCGTCGCCTCCACCGGTCTATACGACGACCGGGGATCAGCCGCGGCCTCCTCACTCGGACGCCACCTCGTCAGGCTTCCCCCCCCCCCCCCCGGCCCGCGCTGAGTCGTACGTTCATGGCGGCGCTGACCCGACGCCTCCCCGCTACGCCAAACTCGAGTTCACCACCTACGACGGCTCGGAGGACCCCCTCAACTGGCTCAACCAGTGCGAGCAGTTCTTCCGTGGGCAGCGCACACTGGCGTCCGACCGCACGTGGATCGCCTCCTACCACCTCCGCGGCGCCGCCCAGACATGGTACTACGCCCTCGAGCAGGACGAGGGCGGGATGCCTCCGTGGGAGCGATTCCGCGACCTCTGCCTCCTCCGGTTTGGCCCCCCGATACGCGGGAGCCGATTGGCCGCGCCGGGCCGCCTACCCTTCACCTCCTCGGTGCAGGACTTCGCCGACCGCTTCCAGACCTTGGCGTGCCATGCGCCTGGCGTCACGGCTCACCAGCGTGCCGAGCTGTTCGTCGGCGGCCTGCCGGACCACATTCGCGTCGACGTGGAGATGCGCGAACCGCAAGACCTACAGTCGGCCATGTACTACGCCCGCGCTTTCGAGCAGCGCGCGCTGGCCATGCAGCAGGCCTTCCCGGCCAGCGACGTTTGGCCGCCCGCCTGCCCTCCGCCGACACCATCAGGCCAGGTGCTCACGGCCTTGACTTCTGCGGGGCGCTCCGATCCAGCAACGACGCGGCCGTTCCGTCGGCTGACCACGGCCGAACAGCTCGAGCGCCGTCGTAAAGGGCTGTGCTTCAACTGCGACGAGCTCTACGTAAAGGGCCACGTTTGCCCCCGCCTGTTCTACTTGGAGACGGTAGACGACGTTGCGGCTGATGACGTCGCAGCTGGGCTGGCCGACGCGGCCGTCTCCAAGGCCGACGCCGTTCCGGGATGAGTTCCGCCAGCAGTTTCCAGATGTTCAGCTCGAGGACGAGCTGTTTGAGAAGGCGGGGAGAAATGTTATGGTCGGGCTCCAGTAGGCCCAATAGTGGACCGGATTAAGGGTTAGCCCAAGTTATCTAGGGTTTCGAGTAGCTAGCCTATTATATAAACACATGTACCCCTTCGTTTTATGACAAGCAATAAACATAATCTTTATTGCCGACTCCCAGAGGAGTCGGTCTCTCAACCCTAGCTGCCGCCCCCTCCTCTAGTCGCCGCCTATCCAAGCAGAGGAGAGGGCGGCGGCTAGGGCTGAGAGACCGACTCCTTGGGGAGTCGGCAACAAATATTATGTTTATTGCTTGTCATAAAACGAAGGGGTACATGTGTTTATATAATAGGCTAGCTACTCGAAACCCTAGATAACTTGGGCTAAGCCCTTAATCCGGTCCACTATTGGGCCTACTGGAGCCCGACCATAACATCCATCCAAGGATCCTAAGCGCAAGGCAAACTCAGAAGACCAATATGGGTACTGGCCTGACACGGAAAGATGTGCAAGTTTTGCGGGAAAGATGTGCATGGGCGGAATAGCAAGATTCAAGCGCCACCTAGCTGGGGCTAGCACTAAGGGAAGAAGAACTCTACCAAATGCAAGAAGGTGAACGAGGCTGTCTCAAAGGAGATGTTAGAATTTATGAGGGCCTATGCAGCGAAGCACAATGTAACAGGGAGTCTGATAAAGAGGATGCAGGTGCAGCAAATGATGATTCTGAAGAGGATGCAGCAGCCACTAGAACTAGTACGACACCAGCAAAACGGAAGGCAGAAGCTGTCCAAACTGAATCACCGACACAAAAGGCTACAAGAACAATTGCTGGGATGCTTAGGAAGAGTCCGGAAGAAGTCATTGAGCTAAGGCACTCAAAGGAACCTTCTCAAGCCGCATTGAACGCAGGTTGCTTCAACATGACCTATGAGGACAAGGATAGAGTTGATGAGCATTGGGCAGATTTCTTCTTTGCTAATGCCATTCCCTTCAATGTTACACGATCAAGGGCATTTGAGATTGCATTGGAGTCCACCGGGCAGTATTGTCCAGGCTACATCCCTCCAACAGTACATTCTCTTAGGCTTCCACTTCTTGTGAAAGCAAAGAAAAAGACAGCTGCATTGAGAGATAAACATGAACTAGCCTGGCAAGAGTATGGCTGCACACTAATGTCAGATGGGTGGACTGATGGGAGGAGTAGGCACTTGGTAAACTTCCTTGTCAATAGTCCAGCTAGGACTTACTTTATTGATAGTGTCAACATATCAGGCCTAGTAGCTGACAAAGAACTGTTGGCAGACTTGATGGAGAAAAGGATCAATGACATTGGGAGACAATATGTTGTTTAGGTTCGCACGGATAATGGTGCTAATTACAAGGCAGCAGGCAGAGTCCTAATGGAGAGGATCCCAACATTATGGTGGACCCCTTGTGCAGCCCACTATTTGAACCTTATGTTGGGGTCAATTTGCAAGATCAAGCAGTTTGCTGAATGCATTACAAATGGAAAGAGGGTGACAACATTCATCTATAGGCATATCTCGATTTTAGATGAAATGAGAGCGAGGACGACCAATGGTGCTGATCTTGTGAGGGCTGGAGCTACTCGCTTTGCCACAAATTTTCTCAACTTGGCAAGCATGCACAAACATAAGCAAGCTCTCAAAGAGTTGTTTGTGAGTGATGTTTGGCATAACAATAAGAAGCTGTCAACCTCACCCGTGGGACAAAAGATTCAAGAAGATGTGCGGTCCATTAGCTTTTGGAACTCGGTGGAGACTTGCATGAAAGTTTCTCTACCTCTTCTAAGGGTACTAAGGATTGTTGATGGAGATGAGAGGCCGGCGATGCCTAATGTAATGGCAGCAATGGACTTAGCAAAGGAGAAAATCAAGGCTGCAATAGATGACAAACCAACTTTGGTCAAGAAGGTGATAAAAATAGTAGAAGACAGGTGGGAATCCCAAACGGGTGTGAAGTTGTATGGGGCTGCACTATTCTTAAACCCCAGCCGGTTCTTTGATCTCAAAGCTAAGCCCGAGAATGCAAGATACTGTCAAAAGCTTAGGCATATGTTCAATGAGGTGCTAATGCACATGGAGCCCAATGATGATAAAGCTAGCTTGATTAGCAGATTGGCGGATGACTAAGAAAGAGTTGAAGGTGAATGCTTCAGCTCTAAGTTTGCAATCTAAGACCGATCGAAAAAGAGTCCTCGTAAGAATTTAGCACCTATCTTTCTTAACTTACAGCACCCATATTTCTTGACTTGCAAATTCTATGATTTTCTTCATTTGTACTGTAGTTCTTTGGTGGGGTGCTTATGGTGGACTTGCTATTGAGCTGCAATATTTGGCAAAGCACATAGTTAGCCTTTGTGCTTCGGCTTCCAGATGTGAGTAACAACTACCAATTGGTCAACCTTTGCTAGCGTAAGTATCATAGTTTTCTCTCTATGATTATGGACTTGTGGAGCTCAAAGTAAGTACTAATAATTATTGTTTTCTTGTATTTGTTTACAGATCCATAGCAAAAAGAGACCTAGGTTGGAGTTCCAGCGACTTAATGATCTGTCCTTTGTTCAATACAACCGGAAGAACGCCGATAGGTTCCAAAAGCTTCATGAGGAAGGCTCCAAAGGGGTTAGGTCTGACCCATTGGTCCTAGAAGATTTAGATTGGGAAAATGAATGGATTGACCATAATGCCCAGCCGGTTTATGAAGGGGCTGATATCACTTGGGCTCAAGTTGATGAAGCAGTTGGTGCATCTGAAGGTCCAATGCGCAACCTCAGAAACCGTGGAAGTGGGAGCCAAGCTGCTGTTACCATGACGTATTCTCGGCGTCAAGTTGGAGAAGATGATGAGGAAGATGCACATCAGGAGGTTCTGCTTGAAGATTATTCAACAAGTGAAGATGATCAAGAGAGAGATGGAGGTGAAGGTGACGATGAAGATGAAGGGAGAGGCAACATAGATTTTTATGATGATCCCCTTTACAATTGATGGAATTTGGGGCTGATGTGGGCTTCTTTTTGGACATATGGATTTGGGGCTACTGTCATAGTGTGGCTTCTTTTTGGATATGGATTTGGGGCTTGTGTGCCTTATTTTGGACACATGATTTCGGATAGATTTGGGCTGGTTGTTAAGATTTAAGAACTTGGTAGTTCGTAGTTAATTGTAATGAACTAATGCTTAATTTATGTTGTTATACTTGCTGCTATGCTGATATTTATATGTTAAATTGCTGCTGCTTTTCTTATGTGAATCAGCAGCAAAGAAACACGGATCATCAAGGAAACCAACTTGGACAGATGGAGACACAATCAGTAAGTTATTCTCTTTATTTCCAAGTCAAATGTACAAGTTACAAATAGCTACTGCAAGGTGCAATAATCAACTAGAACTATTGCTTTTCCTAACTTTTAATCTTCATGCTTGCTACTGCATGTATACTATTGCAAGGTACACCTGCAATCCAGAAAGAAGAGCATGGACGAGGTCAGGGAGGATTTTCCAAAGGTAAAATCACCATTTTACTTCCTCATTCTACCACCAAACTATGATTTTTAGCTAGGTGACTCGGGCGACTAATCAAGCCTAGTCGCCGAGTCAAGTCAGCAAGTCATTAGTCGAAGCCTCAACGACTTGACTTGACTCGGCGACTCAAAAATCATGGTTCCAATGATAGCTCCAAGATGTATAAATGTGAATGTTGGTATGAGGATAAGTTGAGTTATAAGTTAACATCATGAAATGATGATTAGCAACTTGCACTTCTGAGCCTACTAAGCCCACACAGTGATGCTTTACAAACGTTACTTGAAATGTATGCTAGCTATGCATACCATGTCGATTGCAATCGGCTACTATGTTGTTGCTCCTGATTTATGCACAGTGAGATAGTTAAACCTCTAAATATGCTGTCCATCTTGCTAGCATGTGATCCACATTCTTTCTGATTTCTAAAATGCTTCAAGCATTGACGGTCAGTGTAAAATATGGTCTCCTTAGGCAACAAATAGACTTGCCAGGGATATTTAAACCTCTAAATATGTTGCACATCTTTCTAGCATGTGATCCACATGATTTTTGATTTCTAAATGCTTCAAGTATTGACGGTCACTGTAAACTATGATCTCCTTAGGCAGCAAATAGACTTCCCAGGGCTTTAAAGCACTGAAAGCAACTTGCTGATACATACTCCACTTTTGTCTTCCTTCGCAGCAAGAGGTTTTCGTCCTTCCTGTAGAACCCCAATGCTTACTCTGCTTGCATCACATTCCAGCTCGGAAGTCTTACTGAAATCAAGTAGCACCACGAAAGGGTGCTTGCAAGAGCGTTTCCTTTATCTCCGTACAACTAGCTGCAGCAGATTCATTACACTAAGACCATGATTTTTGAGTCGCTGTATAGTCGCCGAGTCGTTTTCCAAAAATCACGGCGACTCGCGACTATACAGCGACTTATGGCGACTATACAGCGATTTTTGTCGACTATACACCAAGTCGCAGGCTCGGCGACTCATTTTTGAGTCGCGACTCAAAAACCATGACTAAGACTTTCCTTTCTTTAGGCATTAAGTAATTGGTCACATGATGGTACTAAATTTTGTCACCACCCATCGATAAAAGTTGAAAGACCATGAAAACTTATCACCTCTAAAATACTGGAGTAGGTCATTCTCTGATTGCTTCGATGTTACTACTTTAGAGTCATCAACATGAATGCCCTCACTTGTTATAACAAACCCCAATAAAAGAACTTGTGTTTGCAGGACAGCACATTCTTCAAGTTGGCATAGAATTAATTTAACTTAATGCTCGTAGCACCTTACTATCGTGATCAAATTGTCCATCTCCATCCTTTGTATATATTTAAATGTAATCAAAATAAAACCAGAATAGAGTGGGATAAGAAGGATCGTAGGACGTGGTTCATCAATTTCACAAAGGTACTTGGTGCATTTGAGAGTCCAAATGACATGACCAACCATGCAAACAACTCTTCTTTTGTCTTGAAAGTTGTTTATGTTCATCCCTAGTTCTGGTGTGAATTTGATGATATTTGCTCCTTAAATCTAACTTTGTGAAGACTCTTGCCTTTCTAAGCTGCTCTCACATATACCCAAGCAAGCACTATGGAATCTATACCTTATAGTGTCCTTGTTGATGGCTCTACTAGTACTATCCATAGTACACATGCACCAAAATCCATCTTTATTTGGCGTGAGAAAAGCCGGTACAACACAAGGGATAAAACTTTCTCAAATATGCCTAATCGCACAAGTTTCACTTTTTCCTTCCAGATATCATGCTCTTTTAGGCTCATTTCGTAATTGTGGAAAATATGAAGACCAACTCTCTAGTATTAAGTCGATTCGATGTAGAATAATTCCTCCCAATGATAGTAGGCTCTGTAGCTATCCATGTATGCTCTCAAACTCAGCTAGTATGTTGTGTACATTTGCTGGAATTTAAACAGCCAGTTGCCCTTCACATTTTAGACCCAATGATAGTAGGCTCTGTAGCTATCCATGTATGCTCTCAAACTCAGCTAGTATGTTGTGTACATTTGCTGGAATTTAAACAGCCAGTTGCCCTTCACATTTTAGATATGTGCAACGCACAAATCTGTCTCCTTCAAGTCATCTATAAAACCTCCTCCTTAGAGGTATTTCTAAAATTGGGACTTGGTTACCCTTTTCCCATTGGTTAGGTTAACCTAACCTAAAAAAGAGTCCAATGGGCCATTTGGTTAACCTGAAAGTCAACTAGGTCCAAATGGTTCGATCCGTTTCTCCCAATGGTTATCCAGCACGAGGTACGTTGCCTCCCGAGTCCCGTCCCGATCGAATCCCCTTCGAGCGCCGCCTCCAGTGTCGCCCATCCCGTCAACACCTCCGCCCGCCCCTCCGCCGGCGACCTCCGCACAACTACTTCATCGGCAGGCGGCGCCGCAGCTGTGCTGGTGCCCCTCATCTCGGCTGCGTTGCGCTCCTCCATCCCTTCTCCCCTGGCGCCTCCCCTTGCGCTCCTCCATCCCTTCTCCCCTGGCGCCTCCTCTTGCAGATCTTCGACCCCACTGGTGGCTGCAGCCTTCTCCGGTGAAGATACGAGCCCTTCTCCGGCCGTCCTTCCCGACGCCGACAACACACTCAGGTAAAGGGCCTCTTTTTCTCTTTTACCTGTGGTGGCAATCGATCCATGCGTATTGAATAACCACAAGTTAGGTCTACTGATGGATCGAGTTTGTTGTGTGTCTGCAGGCCTGCCATCTAACAAGCTTCAAGATACCGAGACAGAGATGGATGCTGAAGGATGAATCGCTGTTGCTTGCGTGCTATGGTAGAGCACATGGACTAGTAGCGAATATACAAAGAGCTTTCCATGAATTATAACAGTGCTCGATCTGAATTAGTTCTGTATTTCCCGTGTGAGAGGGAGGACCAGTTTGATCCTGACTCCCGAGGAAATATACATTATGTATGTTCCTTACAGAATTGAGATGTAATTACAAGCATTGAGGAAATATTTCAGCTGTTACCTCTGTATTTGTGCCTATATAATGTCATATGATTGAATTATTAGGTTTTTCAGCAAATATCATGGCGACTATTTCACACTTAGCGTTCGTGTTGCCGAGCTGAGCTTTCTGAATTTTAGCCATCACTGCAAAATGCTGAAAGTGGTTCGTCCCTTGATAACCAATGGTTAACCGTTTTAACTCTAATAACCTAATGGTTAACCTATAATATCCGTGTATGTAAAATGGTTATTTAGGTTCGTATCGAGAACATAAATGGTTAACCAAATCCCATCTATAGGTATTTCCATCGAACTGGATTGGGAGAATGATCTTTCTCTTGTTTGAAGTGAAAGAGTTCCTTCCCTTTGTGTGTAGTATATCCATATCAAATTGCTAGTCTCCCAAGAGAGTGCCGGGTTGGATTTTGTTGGAGTTAATCTTGTTGGTTCATGTTTTAAGATTTTTCGGTCATGGCTGCGGCAGTATTCACATGAAGATGCGGAATGTGTGTACATGCAAGTTTGTAGTGGGCTAATTAGTTACAAATAAGAGCACTAGTAGCTAGCTGAGATAGGCTTAGATGAGGACCTGGTAATCACCCTCTCCAACGTGCGAGGAGTTTGGCCGAGTCGTTTGGCCATGTAGTGGGATTGATAGTGGCAGTTTCTACTAGCTAGTGGAGTAGAAATAGGATCAAGCTGTTGCATGCAAAGAGTGCGTGTGTGTGGCTATATAAAGCCATGTAATCAGGTTGTTAGGAGAGTTGAGAAATATACAGAAAAGGCACAAAAGCAGGTGCTGCCAAAACTCTCTGTGTTATTCTTCTCCTCCAATGTGTACATGGGAAGTGTGAGGTTTGTCCACTGCGTACTCGCAAGCGTGTATGCGATCTTGGGCAAATCTATCATTTGGTATCAGAGCCTCGTGCGTTCGAGGTCCAAGTCTCTATCGTCGTCAAGCCGCGTCTGCATGCTGCCCGGTAAGTTGCGTCGCTGGCGGCCGCTAGTGCTGCTCCGCCGCCCCTCCCCGCGGGTGCTCTGGTGGTCGGCCACCGCGCCCCTCCCCACCGCCGCTGGTGCTGCTCCGCCTCGACGGGATCACCGTGGTCGTCGTCTCCGATGGCGGCGAGCGGCGGGATACTCAAGGAGGTTGCGGCGGTGATGTAGCCCGCGCACAGCACAGGTTCGATGCTCGTCGGTGCTCAGATCTTGGCCAGCTAAGGAACTCCAGTGAGCAATTGCTACCGGAGTAGTTCGTCCGAAGACATGCCGACGTCCTTACGAGCATGGCAGAGCCCAGGCGCAGCCCTTGGCCAATGGAGGAACTCCGGCGAGCAGAGTGTCCGGCAGCGGCCGGCGGCAGCGTCATTCGGCCGCGCACTGCACACGGTGGGGTTCGGGTGGTCGGCTGCGCACAGTAGAGAGTATATTGTATTTTAGATATTTTTTGTGTTTTTTATTGGTCTGACTTGAGGGGCCATGTCCACCTCAGCAAAATGACTTGCTATTTATGCCACGTCAGTGCTGACAAGTGGGTCTCGCATGTCAGGAATGCTGTCAATTGACTACAAATCAGTGATTTGTTCGAATTGCAAAAAACTTGCAGAAAAGTGGTAGATTTTGGTTTTCCAAACGTAAAGTGGTATCATTTGGTACATTTGAGCACAAAAGTGGTAGTTCTATGCTATTCACTCCTTGCTCACTTATCACTACATCCAGGCGAAGATGTAGCGAGACACTAAGGTGGTGGCTGCCCAGCCTTTGCTCACTTAACACCACACCCAGGTTCCGATATGGCGCGTCACTAAGCGGGTTACGTCCCAACAAATTTCTATTGGGTTCCATACCCATAGGAATGGCTGGTTTTTACATTGGCTCGCCAAGCCTAACACAAGGTACCCTAAGACACCAAGCTTGAATACCAAGAGAAAGAGGGGGTCCTCCATTGGAGATGGTAGTGCTTAATGACTACTAGACTAGCGATGGGTGGTATATTGAGACGCGGTGAACTAACCCCTTTAGTAGCTACGGAACTACAAAACTAATGGTGGTTGTATATATTGTGAGGGATATTTTTTAACCCTTTTGATGCTGGTAGGATGACACCCTTTTTGTGTGGTAGTGGTAGGTTGAGACCCTTTTGGCTGAGGTCATAGGATGTCACCAGAGTAGCTATAAGTAGATTATGATCTGATAAAGTTCAATACGCTTGTCCAATTTTAGTTTTAGTGCATGCAATTCTGAAGTTATGCTTCTCCTATCATGAATTATGAATTAGTAATTGATGCTTGTTCGGATTTATCTTTTTTTTATTTTAGATGATCGGATATGTGGCCCACAGTAGGTCGTTTGGACCGAAAGATTATAGCAATTGTGCCATGAAATTTACTGTTTGAAGAAAGTGTTACCCCAAAGGGTTTTAAAAGTAGAGAGAATGCCAAGAAGGAATACTCCAAGTTCAAGCACATGTTTATAGGAGGCAGTGCTAGGTTTGAATGAAAATCATGTTAAGTTCACCACATGTGGTAGCAAGTGACCACATCAGGTCTAGGAAACTGCATCATCCAGCCTAAACGGTATATAATAGAGAAATTCTCATCTTAGGCCCCATGCAGTGCAAGCAAATCAAAAGCCGACCAAAATCTCAGTTGGACCTATCCCCTGGGAGCCAGGCTGAGTATGGACTTGCTAGACTTCATGTAGACCACCAAACACATCCACAATGGCACGTGTTTGCCTTTCTACCCAAATCTCAGATAAGCTGTATGATGATGGGTGTCCACTCTATGCTTTCATGTTGCCTAACACAAATATAGAGGAACACCTGAATTAAGACATAATTTGCTCCCCACGTATCATCTGCATCGATGGAGGAAGCAATTGCCATGAAAGAAGGCCTTATACTTGCAAACCGTCTAGGATGCAACTCTGTCATAGCTGAATCAGATTCTATTGAGACGATTGATGCTTGCAAGGGTGGCGAAACTTGGTGGACAGAATCTGCGGCCATTTATGCTGACTGCATGGATCAAGTGGCATCTATTGGTAACGTTTCCTTTGTTCACTGTCCGAGAGAGGCAAACAAGACTGCTCATGAGCTAGCTAGAAAGTGCTTTATTGATAAAAATTCTTGTAATTGGGACGATGAGCCCCCTAGCTTTCTCCAAGGTTCAAAAAAGCGCTAGGCGCTAAGCGAGAAGTGAGGCACTGCTTCGAGGAACGGCTTAAGCGCTCAGGCTAAAATCTTATGAACATGAAACATGGAAGTCAAGATGGGCACATATACCCCTATAATATGCTATAATTTTGTATCCTAAGCATGTAATGCTACATTTATGAGGAATACGGGGATTAATACCTTGGTTGGCCTCGGTTTTGCTCCATTTTCTTATAAACACGCAAGCAGCTAAGCAAACAATGTAACAAACACAAACAAGCAGCTAAGAAGTAGTGTAGTAGCAAGCAGCCAAGCAAAAGACCTCATCAAATTAATATAAGCATCAATGCATCAAGCAAGGAGCAGAGCAACACAGGCAATACACCAACACTTGCACAAACGAGATTCTAGCACAAAACACGACCAGATTTCTGTCTCGCTTAATCGAACGCTTAGGCCAAAAGCGAAGCGGAAGGCAACCGCTCAGCGCTTAAGCATACCTAGGTGTACGCTTTTTTGAACCATGTTTCTCTTAGGCACACTTATACATGATGTAACTGTACTTTGATGGGAGCGGCAAGTTTCAGACGCACTCTCCTTACCAGAGTACCTAAGGGGGCTGGAAGGTTTTTAATGAGGCGGCTTGCTAGCTTATTATATTATATGTTATTTCAAAAAAAACATAAATTTGCTCCAAATGACTTGTAATTTTTATTTATAGATCAGATGACCAGTAACTAGGACAGCCTTCCCGTTTGCTCTCACTTCCTATGCGCCTAACAGCGGCTAGCAATTCAATCAGAATTCCTTTTTCCGTAGGAAATTTGCATGGAATCGGAATGATACCAAAGCACTCTCGACTCTCCACACACGAATTTATCCACTAGAGCACAATTGGCCTGCCCAACGTTTCAACCCCTGGACCAAGTAAACCAACACCTAAATTTCGAGATCCCAAACAGCTGAACCGAGTTCCGTCCGTAGGATCGTACGAAATCTAGCTCGGTGACAACTTGAGCTCAGAGGACGGTGATGGAAACTAGATATATATCTAAAGGAGGAGAGGTTCGTTGGGCTGACCTTCGAGGACGTGGTCCTCGGGCCCGATGGCAGAGTCAGCGCAGACGTCACAGACAACGCGGCCGCGGATCTCCCCAGTCCACGCATCGGCTGCCGGGGCCGCAGCCAGCAGGAACGCGAGGAGGGGCACGTAGAGGATGAACAGAGACCGGTGAGGGAGAGGACACGGCGCCGTCGCCATGGATTTGGTTGCTCGGTCGAGCTACTCTTTCCTAGCGGTGGGAGAGGGTGCGGCGCGGTGCGGTAGGTGTGGAATGGAACTGTGACGGCGAGGATTCTACGCGGCCGGCTCGAAAGATGAAGAGGACGAAGAGGTAAATTTTAGGCTAGCCATAGCTTAGGGCATCTCCAACCACCCGACGCATTTTGGGCCCTAAATAGCGTTTAATTTAGACCATTTGTGTTGAGTCGGACACACTGTTTTATGGCCATTGTCCCACATCCTCCTGCTAGCCGTTACCCGTGTTGGCGCCCTCCAATGCCGTTTTCTGCCCATCGCTTCCCGCATGCGGGGAGTAGACCATTCCCGCGCACCGGCATTCTGATACCTGGGCTAGGATCATCGAGATGGCGTGCGCCTAGTTCCCTGGCGACGAGCCCGCATCGCAGGCATTTGCGTGGGACACGTACGAAGCAGAGGAGACCTCAACGTTCGCCGCCACCCAGGAAGCCGACAACGAGGAGCAGGCCATCCTCGGCACTGCTCGCGGAGCGACACAGCTCTGCGTCGAGCTCTGTGCCGAGCTCGCTTCCGCCGCCGCCGGACGGTCTGACAGGGTGGTTGCGCGGGAGGCGCACGCGGAGGTCCTCCACGCGACCAACGCCGAGGTCGACGACGACGAGTCCGACGACTTCGACGACGACAATGACGCGTCGGACCTCGCCAACGAGCAGCGGGCCGTGATGGCCTCGTTCAAGACTGCCCGCCGCGACTGAGCTGTGCCGCAGTTCATGGCCGCAGAGTGCCAAGCGCACGTGGAGGTGGCGGGCATGTCGCACGGCGCCCACCAGGTCGCCAGCGAGGAGATGGACCTGATGGCCCGCGTGATGGTGGGCGCCGAGCGCGCGCGGCACTGGTAGGAGGCGTGGGAGGCGGTAGTTTTCCATGAAGCAGCCTCAGCAAGGGCGCATGCGGATTTCCTTGCCAACACTGCAGCAACGGCTGTGCGTGCGCGGGCCACGCGTGCGCAAGCGGAGGCAGAGGAGACGGCACGGCAAGCGCACTGGACGAACGCCCTGGCGGAGGGGCAGGCATGGCGCGTGGCGGAGGAGCTCCACGGCCATAGGGCAATGATGCGGGCGGAGGCCGAGATGCTGGAGCTGACGCCGCGCGAGCGGCGCCGCCTGGCCAATCTGCGCAAGCGCGACTTATGGGGGCCTCCTCCGCGCAGGAGCGGCGCAGGCGGCTGTGGCGGCGGCGCTGGCACCTCTGGTGGGCAGTAGGGCGAGCGACTGCGAGTAGCCCCCATAGTGGCAGGGCACGGGACGGCGAGTAGATACGGCCATCCGCGCAATTTTGGGTGTAAAAATGGGCTAACTATGTTTACTTGTTAATGCAAATATCTAATCTAACATTATGTCGGTGACAACTGGGGCCGGCGCCGACTTAGAAGGACACGCGCGGACATCGTGGTCAGTCCGCGGCGATGCAAACCGCGCCCAAATTTTGGCCGCATTTCCGTCGCTGCGGACGCCGCGGTCAAAATGCGTCGGGCCGTTGGGGGCACTTTTTCCCCAGCCCGATCAAAATCGGACCGAATCGGATGACCGCTGTCCGTTTGCATCGGGGCGTTAGAGATGCCCTCATTATCCAATTTAGGCGAGAGGGAATTTGGTGCACATGAGTACCAGTGCTCCCTTCACTTATAGAATTTTGAATTTTTTAAAATCTTACACTCTTATGTCTCCAAAAATTATGGCGTTAAATATATAGATAGATATGTATAAGAGGAGTGTGTGCGAAAAAAGTCCCGTTAAAAATACGTTGTATTTGAAAGATATAAAAAGACAAATTTCTGATAGTAAATAGTAGTAAAATAATATATTTTTTGTCTAAAATTCGTCTTTTTTATATCCTAAAATATAAAGTATTTTTTAACGGGACTTTTTCATGTATGCTCCTATTGTATATATCTTTGTATATATTTGACACCATAATTTTTAAATACATAAAAGTGTGAAGTTTTTAAATTTTCAAAAATCTGAAACTACAGAGATCACTAGTGACCATGTCTCAAATGAACTTTCCACAATTTAGGCCCATTAAAATGTTAATATAGCAGATAATTAAAGAAAAGAGAAAATTAGAGTGATACCATATCATAACTAATAATCAAGGCAAAAGATACATTGAGGCATTCCACATCCTCCTCTCCCATGCGGTAGTAATTTTTTATGATTTTTCCTTATAGAAGAGATGACATGCATACATGTAGGAATCTCACACCTCATGCTGACATTATTGCATTAATTGCTAAATTCAAAAATTTAAAATAATTTATCCTCCAACCCGTTAATCCGATTAGTGATCCGTTTTCACCACCAAGTTCGTCTCAATGAGGGCTCCAAACCTAGATCTCATGTTGTTATATTTTGACCAATTTTTTTCATTGTGTTAGTTATCGGATTACATTACTGAACAATTGTCATGATAATTGTAAAGAGTTATAGATGACGTTCATTACTTTTTAAACATCAAAATTATTTACACTATTAGAGTGCGTCTTGAAATATGTCCAACATCTAATATATGATATCGGTTAACAAAAAATAGTATCATACACGCTTCATTGATATAGAAAGTCATACGTTAAAGATGTCTTTTAATCCGATAACTAAGTATGACATAATCCGGTAAGTATTGGATAACAACATGGCCACTACTTGAAATTTGAAACTATGTAATGCATAATCCGTTAATGATGTGATAAAAATCTAGCAAATATTAACAAATAAGTTTTTTTAATCCGGTAACTAAGTAGTGATAATCCGGTAAATATGTGATAGTAATCTGGTAACTATTGATGAAAAAAATCTTATAACATATCAACATGGGATTTAGTTTGAAAATCTCATCGCGAGTAAGCTAGTGGTGAAAACGGATTATCAATCAGATCAATGGTTTGAGAGATAAAACTTTTTAAAAATTCAAATTTAAAGAAATCTTTGATGACATTAGCCCACATATTTTGACAGTTGCATGCAAAAATAGCCGCCCACAGCCTTGCTCCCGTGCAGCGCCACCGGGTATTTTAGCAGTTATGTTAAAAATCCAGATTTGCATTCTATGTTTGCTTACTCGACATCCTCATCATATGATTTCTTACTCCACACATGTCCAACAAACAAAATAGCGTGCTATATTTGAAATAGCGCTGATGATATGATATTTTAGCATGATATAGCATGCTATTTTGCAAATAGCGCCATAGCAGAGCAAAATTGTGAAAATTTAGCGTGGTCACTCAAAATACGCTATAGCGCGCTAAATAACTGGAAATCGGCGTGCTATTTTTTTCCTTAATCATACGCACGTTATGAGAAAATTTAATATCAAATCGATATTGTACACTAATTTGCATTGAGAGTCTACAAATTAAAAAATACAATTAGATTATAATACTACTACATGATACCAGTATTATACACTTGTATCATATGTATGATACTAGAACATGATACTATCCACTATGACCAACCTTATGCGAGAGGGGTTAGCTTAGAAAACCAGTGTATTCGTCGGAAATACACTTTAGCTCATAGTTACTAGATTTAAGGGCGCGTTGTGCCACACATCCTCTGTCTTTCGCACTGCTGAACATTTCGTGGAACGTTTTTAATTAGGTTTGAAGTACCTAAAAAGAGAGAGTATACGTTTTTAGAAAAATGAAATACACCGGAATTATGTCCGTTCTCAACCTCCATGGGAGCACACCTTTTTTAGCAAAAAGTGGTGCATTATAATTATTTATAATATATGTTCTCATAATTAATCAGGGTCCGGCCAACCTCGGCACATGTCCAAGCTCAACGCCGACATGTTTACGTACTCCGGCGAGGAACTTGAGTGATACTAATGGCCGGAACTGCAAGAATTCACTCCATACTTTTCTGTTTGGGCCACAAAAGGCCGTCTACCTTGTTTTTTACAAAGAGAAAGGGTAACATCAAAGAAAAAAGAGAGAAAGGGCTAGTTCATCTTCGCGGTCGATACTGTTTGGCTTCAGAGCATCTCCACTGGCAACCCCCAAAGCCATCCCAAACAACCTTTGGAGGCTTTGGCACAAAAAATAGGACGCACCGGCACACCCTAAACCAAATCCATGTCACCACCGTCTCGCTAAAATAGTCGGCACTACCTTTCCACTACCATCAAAAGAGCTTCGCTAGGGGGTCCCGGCAACACACTCCACATAGGATGAGCAGTAAAAGGCCCACCTGCAAGCCTCTAATAAATCCTCCCACCCACTTACTCTATCTCCTCTATCCTTTCCTATCCCCACCAACCGCATGCCCTATACGGCAGCCGAGCTCAGGCTTCCACGCCGCAAGCAAGGCCGAGCTCCAACCGCCGCGAGCAAGGTCAAGCAACGAGCGGTTCGCCGCCTCGCCAGCCACATCGTCTTTGTCCTCCGCCTCCACCCGCCCCATGAGGTGCAGGCTCGAGAGCATTAATTAGAGGAAGCCGACGTGCGGCGAGGTCGAGCGGCCTAGGCCATCGAGCGCGCTCTCGGGCCTGCTGGCGCCGCCACCTTGGTCGTAGGGTCTATGTAAAGGGCAGCCTCCAGCAGCCGGAGCGCCATCACATCCATGTTGAGAAGGCAAGGTGTCGTGGCTATCGAGGAGCTCGGTCTGTCGCCTTCCCCGCCCATTCGTCCTCCACCCCCACATGCGCCCCCATGGTGCTGGAGGAGCTCGCCTAAGAGCATCTCCATCGGCGCTCCCCATTTGCCTCCCAATAGCTAAAATGAGGGGCGAGGTGAAAATGGGCTCACAACGGCGGCCCCCAAAAGAGGCCGACGCATTTTGGAGCCCAATAAAACATGCGGCGCTCCCACGCCGGTCCCTAGGCGCCAGGAGACGATTGGGAGCGCCGGCGCCTCACGTCACATCGGATTTCATCAAAATAATCTCCCTGGCCCCTCTTGGCGGACACAAACCGCCGGTCCATCCCATCTCGCCTCCTACCCCCGCCAGATTCGCCATTGCCGCCGCCAGTTGTCGCCGCGCTTCTTGCCACTGCCGACCAACAAAAATATGCGTAGCACCACTGTGAGAACGCTGACCATCTCGTCCCTGCTTCCCTGAGCTCCGCCACCCAACCAGAAGCCGCCGCTACCACCTGTGCCGACCACGCCCGCAAGGTGTTCGGTGTTTTGCAAACCGGTGGTAATGGACAACAAGGACAAAATAATGATGGATCTGATGATGCAAGATGAAGCTGACGTCACTGCCAATCATCAATAGTGGATGATGGTTCTCGCTGCTCTACTCAGCTATCGAGAGCAGCTCCTCGCCGAACCTTGCCGGGGTGGTTCAAGGGTTGGGAAGGCGAAGAACAAGAATCGGCATTGACTTGCATGTGCTCTTTTGCTTGACTCGGATTATTTTACAGACGATGCAGCAAATACCCCTAAGGAATTTCGGCGCTGTTTTCGGATGAACAAGGAGTTGTTCATGAAACTATGATCGACGTGCGAGAGTATGACGACTACTTCTAGTGCAAGCCTGATTGCATGGGACTATATGGGTTCTCATCGGTTTAGAAGTGCACAACTGCCTGCGATGCATTGCGTATGGAGCACCTTGTGATACCAATGAGGATTTGTCGGGCGGTGGTGGCAGTGTTTGGCAAGGACTACTTGCGAGCTCTTACTGAACAAGACACTGCCAGAATCTTGGCACAAAATGCAACAAGAGGATTTCCTGGGATTCTTGGGAGCATCGATTGCATGCATTGGGGTTGGAAGAACTGCCCATTTGCTTAGCAAGGATTGTACAATGGACATACCGAAGAGTACTGTGTGATCCTTGAAGCGGTGGCAGATCAGGACCTATGGATTTGGCATGCTTTCTTTGGAATGGCGGGAACTCACAATGACATCAATGTGTTGCAGCGTTCTCTGGTGTTTTTGCGAGACTTGCGGAGGGAAAGGCTCCTGACGTGAACTTTGAGGTCAATGGCCACATGTACAACAAAGGGTACTACATCGCCGATGGCATCTACCCGCGGTAGTTTACATTTGTGAAGACCATTGCTGCACCAAGCTCGGAGAAGCAATCTCACTATGCTAAGTGTCAGGAGACTTGTCAGAAGGATGTAGAGCGAACATTCGGAGTGCTTCAACACCGATTCTCTATTGTCAGGTACCCTTCTCTCACTTGGTCAGAGTCTCAAATTTGAGAGTGCATGAACTGTTTTGTGATCATGCACAATATTATTATCGGGAGCCAGCGTGTAGCACAGGTGGAAGATGACCAGCCGTTTGATTTCCAAGGTCCTCTCGCCCAAGTTAATGATGTGTCTGCCAAATTTTCACCATTCCTCACCATGAAACAAGAAATCCGCAATAGAGACGAACATAATCGTCTTCAGGAGGATCTCGTGGAGTATTTGTGGACTCGGAGAGGAAATGCTCAGTGATTTACTTTCTATTTGAACTTTGTGTGTGTTTGAATTGTTGTATGAATAATTATTCTTTTGTACTATTTTTGTGCTTGAAACTCTCCAAATAATGTTGCAAGTTTAAACTATGAATAATTTGTTTCATTTAAGGTTAGGATTGGTGTAAGTTCAATTTTTCATATCCTTTATATTGCAATTTGATGCCGGCAGTCTATTGGGGCCGGCGGTATTGGAGTGCCGGTGGGCAACAACGCTCCCAATTACAAGGGAGCGCCTATCGGCGCTCCCAATACACGCATGCCGACTCCTATTTAGTGACACCGGTGGAGATGCTCTAAGTAGCTTGAGGTGCAGTTAATGGTATAATTTGGCTAGCTGGTTAGTATGATCAGCCAAATTAATTTAAATGAGTGCGGTTAGATTATTTGGTGACATATATATTTGGTCTTGTTGTTTAGTTTAAAATGCAGCTCAATACAGATACTCATCGGGAGATCACACGAAAGAAGTCATTTACTAAGAACAATAATATGAAGTTTTGCCTGCACCACGAAGAACAAGTTCTGTGCACATTCTAAGCAAATCACGTAAGGAGAGATACAACCAGGAAATATCATATATCGCAAGAGCTGACATATGTTTATTTTGGGATCATTATTATCTGATGTCATTAGCATCCTTGCCGGAATATTTTATTATTTCCTGGAGGCTCAGTTGTATTCGTACGAGTGTGACTTGGTTTGGAGCTGTCGCGTAGTGGCTTAACTAGATTAATTAGACAGATATATTGTAGGAGTACAAGAAGACATATTCGGTTTTAGTTTCAGAGTCTTCTTCGTGTACGTCAAGATATGATACTACCTCAAAGTCCTACGAGCCTATAAATAGACCTCGGCCGATTGACGAAGACATCCAGTCGATCTACACAATCAATCTATCGCTATTTCTTTTACCTATTTTCTTTTATCGTTGTTCTTCACCATGCCCTAGCAACTCTAGGGTTTGGTTCAATTTTTACCGTTTTGCGCTGAAAAGCGGTCGCCTCTCCTCTCTGAAATCGAGGATCTTTGTTGCTTTGCTCGGAAAGCATCCGTTCATCGTCACGAAAGCACGACAGTTATCCTAGTGCTGCGCGGCAGTTTTGCGTGCCAACATAATTGGCGACTCCGCTGGGGACAAAGCATCGAGCGGTCTTCGGCCCGTTCCTGCTATGTAGAGAGCGTCATTGACAGGCTGCAGTCTACAACGGTAACATGAATTCTGAATTTTCTTATGTAGATGCAAATTACTCTTACGTTGATGTTGCTAGATCCTCTGATAGGCTTACTACATCGGCTATTCCTAGTTCTTACTATGTGCAAACACCGATGGAAAATAATCTACATGCTCCAACTTGTAATTTTAGCAACTTTTAACATGCATATTCAAATTCTCATGCATCGGCAACCCCAGCAGTTCATATGCCGATGAACAACATGATGAATTTAGTTAACCAATATGAAACACCCAATGTTATAAACTTTGATATCATGCAAAATAGTGTTTCACCCTTTTATTCATCGGCAAATAATTTGCAATATTTTGGTTCACCTTCTCACATGCCGATGGACAGAGCAATTGGCGATTCTACTACTCGCTATTTAGCCAATTATTCTCAATCATCATATACTACGCCTTATGTTACTAACTTTTCAGCACCATATGCAACTTCAGATGTTCATAATTCGGCTACAGACCTTCACACTGCTTGCAGTCGAATAAGTGAGAATTCAATAGGAGCTCATGTGGCTTCATCTGATACTGTAGCATGTGATACATCCCCTAAAAAACTACAGAATTTTGGTAACACCCAAGTGTCATTGCCGAAAAATATTGAGAGATCCAAGGGGCAATCATCAAAGGAGTGGGTTGAAGATCTTGCAAAAGAGGTTCTCGAAGCTATAGCTATGCGAGCCAACCAGCGGAAAAAGCTTGACTCAATTAGTACAGCTAATTCGGCTAAGGCAGGGTTAAATAATACATGTGGCGAGTCAAATCAACAAGAAAAAAATATAGCCGAACCATCTTCGGTTGAAAAAGAGCATCAAAATGAAGATGCACAAGATCTAGAAAAGAAGGAAGACAACAAGCTGGAAAACCATCAAGAGGTGGAGCAAGATATTGTTCAGGTTGTGCAACCATCGTACTCTCTCAACTTGATCGATTTGGACAACAAGAAAATGCTTATTCGGTCGGATCAGACCGGGTCCGCAAGAGGAAAAAATGTTTTTCTTGATGATATTGCTCATCCGAGGATGATAGAATAAAAAAATTCAAAAGTAGGAGTGCAAAAAGTCAATGAAAGAAAGAGAAAATCAACTCCAAAGCTAAATCCGACTGTTAAACAATTGTTGGACAAATACACTTCTGAAAGATCATATCGAGCCCCATGTGTGGTTTTGGTAATTAATGACAATCCCTATGGACTAATGGTTGCATTGAGTTATATGTGTAGAACTTGTCCATAGACAATGCTTGAACCATTTGTTGGATTCAAGGTTGTAAGAAGAAGATTATGTGTTGACCAAGGTGTTATTCAAGAAGTGATCCAAAGATTGGTCTTAAGGGTCTTGAGCTTATGTCAAGTGTGTCTTGAAGAATAAGATTGAGTGAGCTCTCATGTGTATCCTCAAGACACCATCATTATGGAGAAAGAAGAATTGGCCCGAGGATTGATCAAGTCAAAGCGCAAGTTCAAGATGAGCAACTAGAAGAGAACATATGCTTGAAGCTTGCCATCTATATTGTGATCATGGATATGTGAAGATATGCTTAAAGAGAGTCTCTTCCATAGTGCAGTATGGAGGAGCAATCCGCAAGACTTCACCAAGCAAGATTAATCAAGAAAGGTGGTCCAACTTGAGAAGATCAAGATCGTCATTATTCACCTCAAGTGGAATGCTCAAGGCAAAGGTATGATAGTGTTAGGGTTTCTTTCTTACCGGTCTCATGGTGTTAGTTGTGAGACCGGGTTATAGGATTGGTAGCCGTACTATCAAGAGGGGCTCTCGAGTGAGTAACTTAATTGTATCGTTCGGAGAGAGCTCAAACATTTGCATACTTGGCATCATCTTTCTTGGTTCTTATTTGGGTTTTATCCATGTGAGGTTCTAGAGCTTGTGGTTGTTTCCATGACAAGCTCTAGCTCATCAAAAACGGAATCCGTATGGAACACTTCTTGCGTTTTTGGTGTTTGGAGGTTTTACCGGTTTGTCTTCGAAGAGAGGTCAAACCTTTCATCATTTAGTTTTATCCTCCTTTGTTGGACTATGATGTTTCTCTACATAAAGTTGTAGAGCTTGTTGTTGTGATTCCAACGAGCCCAAGATCATCGAAAACGGAGTCCGGATGCTCAAGTTATTGTCGTTTTCGTTTTGGTGTTTCTGCCAGTTTCAGGAGGGGCGGCTTTAGCCGGCCCAGGGCCGGAAATAGCCGGACCGGGGCGCTCGATTGCCTCTCTGTTTCAGTCCGGATTTTTGTCCGGCTTTAGCCGGTGTTAAGTCCGGCTTTAGCCGGTCTAAATGGCTGTAACGGTCATATTTTGTGGGGAGGACCTATAAAAGGACCCCCTTCTTCCCCAAGGGCTGGTAGCTCGTTTTTCCTCTCTTTCTCTCTCTCCCACCATTGTTGACCTTGGAAAGCTTGCCCATCTCTCAATCCCTCCCATGATTCTTGCATATTTTTGAGGGAAAAGAGAAAGGAGATCTATATCTATCTTTCCACCAATCAAAATCTCCTCTTAGTGAGGGGAACCTCTTGTGGATTTAGATCTTGGAGTTCTTTGTGAATTTCCTTTGTTCTTCCTCTCATATCTCTCCATAGCATTAGTTGCTTTGGTAGGATTTGAGTGAGAAGGATTTGAGCACCTTGTGTGCTCTTGCCATTGCATAAGTTGCATCGGTTTGAGATCTCCCCGGAGATTCGAGTAAGTGAAAGTTTGTGAGCTTATTACTCTTGGGTTCTTGGAACCCTAGACGGCTTTGTGGCTTTGTGGTGCATTTGTGGCTATTCTTGGGAGCCTCCAATTAAGTTGTGGATGCGTGCCCCAAGCTTTGTGTAAAGGCCCGGTTCCGCCTTGAGGAACCCCTTAGTGGAAGAGTGAGCTAGGCCTTTGTGGCGCAAGCTCACACCGGAGAATAGGGTGAGGCCTTTGTTGCGTTGGTTAGGCCTTTGTGGCAATACCACACCCCTCCAACGAGACGTACTCCCTTTCAAGGGAGGAACTCGGGAATACATCATCGTCTCCGCGTGCCTCGGTTATTTCTATACCCGAGCTCTTTACTTATGCACTTTACATTGTGATAGCCTTCGTGCTTGAAGTCATATATCTTGCTATCACCTTGTTACTTGTATTGCTTAGCATAAGTTGTTGGTGCACATAGGTGAGCCTAGTTTATTTAGGTTTTATGTGCTTGACAAAATAAACGCTAGTTTAATTCCGCTTTTGTTCAAGCCATTCATAAAATTTGATATCGCCTATTCACCCCCCTCTAGGCGACATCTGTGTCCTTTCAATTGGTATCAGAGCCCGGTCTCTCATTTTAGGCTTCACCGCCTTGAGAGCAAAGATGTCGGCTAGGGGATTAGTGCACAATAACACTTCTATATTCAATGGCACAAACTATGATACTTGGAAAATTCACATGCTTAATTATTTTCGGGTCATGGACCCAACTATGGAGCAAATTGTGGATATGGGTTTTTCTCCTCCAAAGGATTCTCAAAATCTATCTTTAGAGGATGAGAAGAACTTGTATCTCAATGCTCAAGCTACTCATGTGATTGTTAATGCTTTGAGCAATGTAGTTACCTTCTCCATCACGCCTTTTCGGAGCGCTCATGAGATATGGACAAAGCTTCAAGAAAAATATGGTGTGTCCAAGTTTATTAGGGATGATTGTATTCCTTCCACTTCCGGCCATGATGAACTTTCATCCACTTCACCAAAGTGTGGCAAGACACAAGGTAATAATATGGTGAGTGGTGATGAAACTTGCAATGGTGATAGTATGCTTACTTTTGATGATCCTTCATCTCTATCTCATTGCAATGCTTTATCTTTGGACTTAAACACTTGTAGCCCCATAAATATTTTACATGCTTGTGTTGATAGTCCTTGCATATCATGTTTATGTTTTTTGAATAAATCTCATGATGATATGCTTGCTTTGTCTAGTTGTCATGATACAAATGCTTCTATTTCCTCTAGTATTTGTGATGCTAACCATATAGAGGAAATCGAAGAGTCTTTGGGCCAAGACAAGGTCTTGATTGGAGCTTCAAGTATTTCTTCATCTTCTTCTTCTCACGGTTCCCACATATGCCTTATGGCTAGATCTTCAAATCATAATGATGTTGAGGACAATGGTGAGGATGAAGAAAATGAAGAAGACTATATTGAGTATTTAAACAAGAAGGGTAAGGTGGTCTTTGATGCTTTGCATAACCATAAAAATGTTTTGCCCAACTTCTTTGAAATCATGAGTTGTGCTATTGAGAGCACGAAACTCATTGAGATGAAGGAAGAACAAATTGATAAAATGTTTTCTCTTGAGCGTGAGTATGCCAATGATATCCATGATTTAAGAAATGCTCTAGAGGAAGAGCAAGAGCTTCGGGTTTCTCTTGAGGAGAAGCTTGAATCCATTGAGAAGTCATGTAATGAAATTATTTCTAAACTCACTAAAGAACGTGACCTCGCTCTTGCCAAGTTGTCTTCTCCTATTGCTCATGATAATGATGCTTGTGCTACTAACTCTATTTCTTGTGAAGTATCTATTGTGAAGGAGAATGTTGAGCTAAGGTCTCAACTTGAATTGCTAACTAGCAAGTATGGGAAATTGGAAGAAAGTCATGAAAAGCTATCAAGCTCTAATGAGGATCTTTTAGTGTCTCATGCTCGCCTAAAGTTAGCTCATGAGGCTATATCTATAAAGGTAACATCTTGTGAGACTCATGTGGACACTAGCACTATTTCTCAAAATGCTATATTGACATGTGCTAGTCCTAGTAATTCATCCACTCATACTATTGCTACATCTAGTGATGAATTACCCTCCTTGCCTTGTTGCTCTAACAATGTAGCCTCTACTTCCACTAGTACTTGTGTTGTCACTAACCATGTAGAGGAAATCAAAGAGCTCAAGGCCCAAGTTACTTCATTGAAGAAAGACTTGGAAAATTGTCATGAAGGGAAGTCCACACTCAACAAGATCCTGAGTGTGCAAAAATCCCCCAATGATAAGAGTGGACTTGGATTCAAATCCAATAACAAGAACAAGTCCAAGATAAACAAGAAGTCAAGAATTTGGCCAAGATTGTTTGCTTCAAGTGCAAAATTGAAGGGCATCATGTTAGATCTTGCCCTTTGAAGAAAAAGGCACTTAGTGAGAAGCAACAAGGGAAGCGGCCTCAAGTTCAAGCCCATGCTCAACCTCAAGTTGAAGAAATGTCACTTCCCAAGAAAAATCAAGCTAATGCTCCCCTTGTGGAGAAATCAAGTGAGAAGAAGGTGAAGAAAAGAACTTGCTACATATGCCATGAGAAGGGTCACCTATCTTCTTCATGCACTAGTGGTAACTCATCCAACCCTATCATAATTGAGGATGTATATTCACTTTGCAAGGATAAGGTTGGTAATGTGTTTGCCAAATTTGTTGGTACTCAAAGTGGTGTCAAGAAAAGAACCATTTGGGTTGCCAAACCTATTGTTACTAACTTCTTAGGACCCAACTTGGTTGGGGACCAACAAGCCATTACTTAAATAATAGGTGTTGTTGGAGGGCATTGGAGACTTGGCTATATCATGAAGAATTAAGGGATCTTCATCAATTATATTTTCTCAAGTTAAGTCATTTGTATTATCTTGTTCTATCATATATCCAATGTTCCTCCTTGCGGTAACATGTATTCAACTTATCTACCTTGAAAGTTACTCGTCCCTTTGCATGTGTTGGGTTTTGTATCTTGCATGTGTTTGTATATGGTGTGCTTCCTACTTGCTTCATTTTGAGTAATCAAGTATGTGCATGTTGGTTTGCACACCATGTATGGGTGTTCTTGTTGAGCCTATTGCATCTTGTTTTATCTTACTTGGCTCTTGTGAGAGATTATTGGACTATCCCATTTTGGGGGAGTGATATTGAAAGGATCACACGGGCGACTAGAGGGGGGGGGGTGAATAGGCGCTACACAAAATTTTACCTTTTTTCAATTTTGGGCTTGACACAAAGTAAATTCTCTAGATGTGCAACTAGGTGAATTTCCTAAGTGACAAGCAAGCAAGAGAGCAAGTAAACAAGTAAGCAAGTAAGCGAGTTCGGGTAAGAAATAACCGAGGAGCGGAGACCGGAGACACAAGGATGTATTCCTGTAGTTCCTTCCCTTTGAGGGGAAGTACGTCTACGTTGGAGAGGTGTGGTGACACGGAGTCGACCAACGCCACGGAGGCTCACCTTATTCTCCGGTGAGCAAGCCACGGAGGCTAGCTCGTTCCACTAAGCGGTGGTATTGGGGGAACTCACCGAATCCCTTACACGGAGATTGGGGCACACATCCACAACTGAATTGGAGGCTCCCAAGAAAGCCACGGAGGCTAGAATCCACAAAGACTAGAGAAATCTCGAATCAAACCACCTAGTGTTTCCAAAGAACCACTAGGAGCAAATCCCTCAAACAAACGGAGGGAAAAAAGAAATTCCTTCGGTGGAGATGTAGATCGGGATCTCCTCCTTCGATCCTCCAAAGATCTAAGACTTTGAGTGGTTGAGGGTGGAGATCTTGCAGTGGGGTTGGCTCCAAATAGTGTCTTCTTCTTGATGAGGACGAGCAAGCTGTAGAAGAAGAGGGGAGGGGGTATAAATACCCCTTCCCGAATGTATCCGTTGCAGCCTCCAGGGGCCGGATAATCCGGCCCACTTTTGGAAAAATCCGGCCGAATAATCCGGCCATGGATCTGGGTGACGCGCACTCTGGAACTTCTGGTCCTTAGCCATTTTCACCGGGGGGCAGGATTATCCGGCCCAGATTTGGAAAAATCCGGCCGAAAAATCCGCCCATGGATCTGGGTGACGCGCACCCTGGAACTTCTGGTCCTTAGCCATTTTCACCGGGGGGGCGGATTATCCGGCCCAGATTTGGAAAAATCCGGCCGAAAAATCCGCCCATGGATCTGGGTGACGCGCACCCTGGAACTTCTGGTCCTTAGCCATTTTCATGGGTGGCCGGATTATCCGGCCCAGTTTTGGCCTAAAAATCCGGCCAGTCTTCCTGCACAAAAACTTTGGTAAAATGTCCTGGTGTTGTCAACTAACACACAAAACTAGGGAGGCTAGAAAATGCCCTAACAATCTCCCCCTTTTTGGTGTTAGATGACAACACTAAGATTTACAATAGTAGGATCAGAAAGTAAGAGAGCTCCCCCTAAGGATATGCAAGAGTTCAAATGAAGCTCCCTTTAGAGATAAGCAATATAACAAGATTGACAATAGCAATATGAGCAAGACACTTTAAGCAAATAGACTTTAAACAAGTTCCACACACACAATAGATCAAACCTAAAGAAGATTCACCAAGCACACGATAACAATAGTTCAACGATAAGTTCAAAAACAAGAAAACTGAAACTGAAAAGCAGCTCCCACCAAGGCATCCCAACGAGAAGTCCTACTAGAACAACTTCTCCCCCTTTGGCATCAAGACACCAAAAAGGGACAAGAGCATACTACACGCCCCAAGAAGTCACTCAAAGTCGTCGTCGTCCTCGTCCTCCTCAAAGTCCTCCTCCTCTTCATCATCTTCTTCGAACTCACCTTCCTCATCCTCTTCCATATCCTCTTCGTCTTCATCTCCATCAACACGAGTGGTGCGACCAACATAGAGAGCCTTCTCCAGCGTGCCCCAATCATAGGTCTCGGAATGCCACTTGTTGTAAGCAATGGGAGGAGCAGGAGGAGGAAGAGCAGTTTGGTCCCCACTGAGCTTATGAAGAATCTCTCGCTGAGTATCAAGAATGGTCTTGCGCTCACAATAGGCTTCATAGTTCTCACGATGTATCTCCACCTTCATGCAAAGAACATGCTTCTAAAACCAGCTCAACTTCTTCACCTTCTTGGGCACATCATGGGACACAAACTTGCCCCTTGGCACACTAGAACGAGCATCTCTCATGAAGGAATCGGGACCCATGGGAGCTGGAGCTGAAATCTGCTTCACATAGAGCTTCTTGACCTTGTGAGACACACACTGACTGCTAAAATCCTGACCTTTGCAAGTGTCAATGATGAGCTTCATGATGAAAGGAGCGTACGGAAGAGAACCCTTGCTGACCATAGCATCATACATCTCATTGAAGATGAAGTCCATCACGTCAAGAGTGAAATCTGCATCCGGGTCGGAAGATATGGCACAAGTATGAGAAAAGATAAGGAGATCCACCAAGGAGCTCCTAATAGCATCATTGTTCCCTCCACTTGGAGCAATGTTCTCCCTGAAGATGCGCACTAGAAGATCATACGGATACCTCAGACCAGCAGCTAGACCAGGAACACCACCAGGTTCATATAGATCACAAAGCAGATTCTTGTCGGCAGGAAGCGGAGTGTGAACCCGGTGACCAACAGGATTCGTCGGGCCATTAAAAGGAAAACCCAACAGAGAAGCAAACCGGACGAAGGAAGACTGACAGAACCGAGTCCCGGTCATCCACTTGAAAGTCCTGGCATCATCAGCTTCAAAGGCCAAGGTAGCATAAAACTGCAGAATGAGCTGAGGATCATAATCACACTGACAAGTCAACAAACCAGAGATGCCAAGCCTCTCCACAACCTGAATAGCTGGAACAAAATACTCCTTCGTCTTCAAGAAAGTGAGATCAAGGGGATGCATCGGACGAATAGGCTTACTCATGCGAGCAAAGATATCATGATAGATGTACAGCTGCTCTGGACACCAGAAACGACGGTCTTCAATGTGAGTTGCCCTCTGCTGAGTGGCGTACCAATCTTTCTGCCTCAGGGCAGAGTAGGAACTCTGACTCATCTGCTTGTAGTTGACACGAGGTTCCTTTCCCTTGTTGGCTCGAGCAGCTCTCTTAGCAGTCCTCTCAGCTGCCTTAGCATCCTTGACTTCCTTGACTTTCCGGACCGCAGCACGCTGTTTTGTCCGGATGGACACCTCATCTTCCAAAATGCCTTCATCATTGTAATGGAAGTAGCGAGGACGACTCCGCTTGGCTGGACCGGCACCTGTGAAGAGAATAGGTAGGGAGCATGGTGATGAGGATGCACACAAGTTCCAGAAACATACACTAGAGTGATGAAGATAGCAGAGGAACGCATGACATTGATGAACAAGAGAAGAGAAAATAAGACAGCAAATACCAGGCCGGATTATCCGGTCCAAAACTGGGCCGGATAATCCGCCCCCTGGCAGAATTTTCTCAAATCTTGCCCTAACAAGTCAAAAACGTAGATCGGCTAGGTGCATCACTAAAGTATATCACAAGGCCTAAGGAGAGATCAAAGGGAACAACTAAACTCCAAGAACTAGGCAAAAATAAATCTCACAAGAACTTCACCACTAGGGCTAGGAGATGCGAAATTTACCCTCATCCATTGGAGGAATTGCTTGGAGGAACTTGTTCCCGAGAAGGAGGAGAACACGAGCCTTGAAGATCGGCCGGATCCGGCGGCCGGGGAGGCGCCGGCGAGCAAGAGGAGAGGCAGGCGGCGGCGGTGGAGAGAGAGAGGGGGTGCGGAGGTGGAAGAACTGCCAAAGTGGCCAGTTCACCCCGCGCCCCCCTTTTATATGGACTGACCGCAGGACCGGATTATCCGGCCCATACTTGTACCGGATATTCCGGCACCCGGATAATCCGGCCCAGAAGTGGCCCGGATAATCTGGCCTGGAACTCCTTTTGCTCAGGAAATTTCTGGCAGGAAACTGAACTTGTGTGCATGGAGAGAGTGTTTAGGGATGAGATGGGCTTAGGTTAGAAAGCAAACAGGGAGTGGTTCTCGGCACTTGAAGTTGCAAAAACGCAAGAAAACATTGAAAGACCAACCCAAGTGCCTTCCCATATCAAGAACAATCACAAGAAAAACTTAAACCAAACTCAAAAGATTTTCAAGGAATGAACTCTTCAAAAAAAGAGGTCGGTGGCCGAAGCCACCATATATGAGTGTTTTGGCATTGAACCGCGAAGATATATCTTGGGTCCATAACCAATACTCATCATTGAAGCTCACATATCACAAAATGATATTAAGAGAATGATTGCATTACTATCGGCATAACGGGGGGAGGGATAGCCCAATGAATTAGGACCGCACTCCCCCTATGTCCATGCCCACATCTAGAGTCGAACACGTGCTATCGTATGGGAATGAGTGCACACTAACAAACCACATTGCAAGAATCAATGATATTCAATTCATGCCTCAACTCTCGGAATCTTGCTTCATCAAGGGGCTTCGTGAAGATGTCGGCGAGTTGATCATTTGTACCTACATAAGACAAGTTAATATCACCTCGATTGACGTGATCCCGGATGAAGTGATGCCGGATCTGAATGTGCTTCGTCTTGTTGTGTTGAACCGGATTATGAGCGATCTTGATGGCACTCTCGTTGTCACATAAGAGTGGAACCTTGTCGCAATGAACTCCATAGTCCTTCAACGTTTGCCGCATCCAAAGGAGTTGAGCACAACCACTTGCCGCGGACACATACTCGGCTTCGGCGGGTGGAGAGAGACACACAATTTTGCTTCTTAGAAGACCAACTAACCAAGGACCTACCAAGGAGTTGGCATGTCCCGGAAGTTGACTTCCTGTCCACTTTGTCTCCCGCCCAATCCGAGTCCGTGTACCCAACAAGCTCGAAGCTTGATCCCTTCGGGTACCAAAGGCCGAAAGTTGGAGTATGAATCAAATATCGGAAGATTCTTTTCACGGCCATTAAATGACTTTCCTTTGGGGCGGCTTGATAACGTGCACAAATTCCCACACTAAGCATGATATCGGGTCTAGATGCGCAAAGATAAAGAAGCGAACCAATCATCGAACGGTAAAGCTTTTGATCCACTTCCTTACCACTAGGATCGAGATCAAGAGTAACCTTTGTCGGCATGGGGGTTTTAGCTCCTTTAACCCCGGAATCCATGTTGAATTTCTTGAGCATGTCTTGGATGTACTTGGCTTGATTGATGAATGTCCCTCCTTGCAATTGCCGAATCTCAAAGCCAAGAAAGAATTTCAACTCTCCCATCATGGACATCTCGAATTTGTCTGTCATTAGCTTTGCAAATTCATCATTGAAGAGCTTGTTAGAAGAGCCAAAAATAATATCGTCTACATAAATTTGGCATATGAAAAGCTCCCCGTTGACTTTCTTAGTAAAAAGAGTTGGGTCGATGAGCCCAATTTCAAACCCACGGTCTAACAACAACTCCATAAGGTGCTCGTACCACGCTCAACGCCGGCCAACCTCGCACATGTCCAAGCTCGGCACATGTCCAAGCTCAACGCCGACATGTTTACGTACTCCGGCGAGGAACTTGAGTGATACTAATGGCCGGAACTGCAAGAATTCACTCCATACTTTTCTGTTTGGCCACAAAGGCCGTCGACCTTGTTTTTACAAAGAGGAAAGGGTAACATCAAAGAAAAAAAGAGAGAAAGGCTAGTTCATTCGCGGGTCGATACTGTTTGGCTTCAGAGCATCTCCACTGGCAACCCCCAAAGCCATCCCAAACAACCTTTGGAGGCTTTGGCACAAAAATAGGACGCACCGGCACACCCTAAACCAAATCCATTGTCACCACCCGTCCTCGCTAAATAGTCGGCACTACCTTTCCACTACCATCAAAAGAGCTTCGCTAGGGGTCCCGGCAACACACTCCACATAGGATGAGCAGTAAAAGGCCCACCTGCAAGCCTCTAATAAATCCTCCCACCCACTTACTCGAATCTCCTCTATCCTTTCCTATCCCCACCAACCCGCATCGCCCTATACGGCAGCCGAGCTCAGGCTTCCACGCCGCAAGCAAGGGCCGAGCTCCAACCTCCGCGAGCAAGGTCAAGCAACGAGCGGTTCGCCGCCTCGCCAGCCACATCGTCTTTGTCCTCCGCCTCCACCCGCCCCATGAGGTGCAGGGCTCGAGAGCATTAATTAGAGGAAGCCGACGTGCGGCGAGGTCGAGCGCCTAGGCCATCGAGCGCGCTCTCTGGCCTGCTGGCGCCGCCACCTTGGTCGTAGGGTCTATGTAAAGGGCAGCCTCCAGCAGCCGGAGCGCTCATCACACCATGTTGAGAAGGCAAGGTGTCGTGGCTATCGAGGAGCTCGGTCTGTCGCCTTCCCCGCCATCCATTCGTCCTCCACCCCCACATGCGCCCCCATGGTGCTGGAGGAGCTCGCCTAAGAGCATCTCCATCGGCGCTCCCCATTGCCTCCCAATAGCTAAAATGAGGGGCGAGGTGAAAATGGGCTCACAACGGCGGCCCCCAAAAGAGGCCGACGCATTTTGGAGCCCAATAAAACATGCGGCGCTCCCACGCCGGTCCCTAGGCGCCAGGAGACGATTGGGAGCGCCGGCGCCTCACGTCACATCGGATTTCATCAAAATAATCTCCCTGGCCCCTCTTGGCGGACACAAACCGCCGGTCCATCCCATCTCGCCTCCTACCCCCGCCAGATTCGCCATTGCCGCCGCCAGTTGTCGCCGCGCTTCTTGCCACTGCCGACCAACAAAAATATGCGTAGCACCACTGTGAGAACGCTGACCATCTCGTCCCTGCTTCCCTGAGCTCCGCCACCCAACCAGAAGCCGCCGCTACCACCTGTGCCGACCACGCCCGCAAGGTGTTCGGTGTTTTGCAAACCGGTGGTAATGGACAACAAGGACAAAATAATGATGGATCTGATGATGCAAGATGAAGCTGACGTCACTGCCAATCATCAATAGTGGATGATGGTTCTCGCTGCTCTACTCAGCTATCGAGAGCAGCTCCTCGCCGAACCTTGCCGGGGTGGTTCAAGGGTTGGGAAGGCGAAGAACAAGAATCGGCATTGACTTGCATGTGCTCTTTTGCTTGACTCGGATTATTTTACAGACGATGCAGCAAATACCCCTAAGGAATTTCGGCGCTGTTTTCGGATGAACAAGGAGTTGTTCATGAAACTATGATCGACGTGCGAGAGTATGACGACTACTTCTAGTGCAAGCCTGATTGCATGGGACTATATGGGTTCTCATCGGTTTAGAAGTGCACAACTGCCTGCGATGCATTGCGTATGGAGCACCTTGTGATACCAATGAGGATTTGTCGGGCGGTGGTGGCAGTGTTTGGCAAGGACTACTTGCGAGCTCTTACTGAACAAGACACTGCCAGAATCTTGGCACAAAATGCAACAAGAGGATTTCCTGGGATTCTTGGGAGCATCGATTGCATGCATTGGGGTTGGAAGAACTGCCCATTTGCTTAGCAAGGATTGTACAATGGACATACCGAAGAGTACTGTGTGATCCTTGAAGCGGTGGCAGATCAGGACCTATGGATTTGGCATGCTTTCTTTGGAATGGCGGGAACTCACAATGACATCAATGTGTTGCAGCGTTCTCTGGTGTTTTTGCGAGACTTGCGGAGGGAAAGGCTCCTGACGTGAACTTTGAGGTCAATGGCCACATGTACAACAAAGGGTACTACATCGCCGATGGCATCTACCCGCGGTAGTTTACATTTGTGAAGACCATTGCTGCACCAAGCTCGGAGAAGCAATCTCACTATGCTAAGTGTCAGGAGACTTGTCAGAAGGATGTAGAGCGAACATTCGGAGTGCTTCAACACCGATTCTCTATTGTCAGGTACCCTTCTCTCACTTGGTCAGAGTCTCAAATTTGAGAGTGCATGAACTGTTTTGTGATCATGCACAATATTATTATCGGGAGCCAGCGTGTAGCACAGGTGGAAGATGACCAGCCGTTTGATTTCCAAGGTCCTCTCGCCCAAGTTAATGATGTGTCTGCCAAATTTTCACCATTCCTCACCATGAAACAAGAAATCCGCAATAGAGACAAACATAATCGTCTTCAGGAGGATCTCGTGGAGTATTTGTGGACTCGGAGAGGAAATGCTCAGTGATTTACTTTCTATTTGAACTTTGTGTGTGTTTGAATTGTTGTATGAATAATTATTCTTTTGTACTATTTTTGTGCTTGAAACTCTCCAAATAATGTTGCAAGTTTAAACTATGAATAATTTGTTTCATTTAAGGTTAGGATTGGTGTAAGTTCAATTTTTCATATCCTTTATATTGCAATTTGATGCCGGCAGTCTATTGGGGCCGGCGGTATTGGAGTGCCGGTGGGCAACAACGCTCCCAATTACAAGGGAGCGCCTATCGGCGCTCCCAATACACGCATGCCGACTCCTATTTAGTGACACCGGTGGAGATGCTCTAAGTAGCTTGAGGTGCAGTTAATGGTATAATTTGGCTAGCTGGTTAGTATGATCAGCCAAATTAATTTAAATGAGTGCGGTTAGATTATTTGGTGACATATATTTGGTCTTGTTGTTTAGTTTAAAATGCAGCTCAATACAGATACTCATCGGGAGATCACACGAAAGAAGTCATTTACTAAGAACAATAATATGAAGTTTTGTCTGCACCACGAAGAACAAGTTCTGTGCACATTCTAAGCAAATCACGTAAGGAGAGATACAACCAGGAAATATCATATATCGCAAGAGCTGACATATGTTTATTTTGGGATCATTATTATCTGATGTCATTAGCATCCTTGCCGGAATATTTTATTATTTCCTGGAGGCTCAGTTGTATTCGTACGAGTGTGACTTGGTTTGGAGCTGTCGCGTAGTGGCTTAACTAGATTAATTAGACAGATATATTGTAGGAGTACAAGAAGACATATTCGGTTTTAGTTTCAGAGTCTTCTTCGTGTACGTCAAGATATGATACTACCTCAAAGTCCTACGAGCCTATAAATAGACCTCGGCCGATTGACGAAGACATCCAGTCGATCTACACAATCAATCTATCGCTATTTCTTTTACCTATTTTCTTTTATCGTTGTTCTTCACCATGCCCTAGCAACTCTAGGGTTTGGTTCAATTTTTACCGTTTTGCGCTGAAAAGCGGTCGCCTCTCCTCTCTGAAATCGAGGATCTTTGTTGCTTTGCTCGGAAAGCATCCGTTCATCGTCACGAAAGCACGACAGTTATCCTAGTGCTGCGCGGCAGTTTTGCGTGCCAACATAATTGGCGACTCCGCTGGGGACAAAGCATCGAGCGGTCTTCGGCCCGTTCCTGCTATGTAGAGAGCGTCATTGACAGGCTGCAGTCTACAACGGTAACATGAATTCTGAATTTTCTTATGTAGATGCAAATTACTCTTACGTTGATGTTGCTAGATCCTCTGATAGGCTTACTACATCGGCTATTCCTAGTTCTTACTATGTGCAAACACCGATGGAAAATAATCTACATGCTCCAACTTGTAATTTTAGCAACTTTTAACATGCATATTCAAATTCTCATGCATCGGCAACCCCAGCAGTTCATATGCCGATGAACAACATGATGAATTTAGTTAACCAATATGAAACACCCAATGTTATAAACTTTGATATCATGCAAAATAGTGTTTCACCCTTTTATTCATCGGCAAATAATTTGCAATATTTTGGTTCACCTTCTCACATGCCGATGGACAGAGCAATTGGCGATTC